>JARJEE010000023.1:5002500-6252500 GCA_030180105.1 Hyles lineata
CTATCCTTAAGTTTTTGTATGCCTTTCTTTACTTCCTGTGTCGTTCTCCAAAAACACCAGACGAAACCTGCTGTTTGCACTGATTAAACAATATTTACCTACTTGACCTCTAACTATCACTCTCAACATACTACATGACATTGGCAAAATTCCGATGAAATTGTGGAGCAATAATTAAATTTAAAAGGAAGATTTTTTGTGTACAATAAAGGATATAAATAAATAAATGAATAATTTTGAGTTGACATAGTTTGACTAGCTTAAAGCGACTAGGTGTTACTTAATTTTTGTTTGCAGGTAGGTTTTAGAAGTTACGACGGCTTTAACTCTCAATCGAACTTTCGTTAGAGAAGTTTATTATAAGCATATTCGGTAAATCCCAAAGAAATAACCTCCTTTACACTTATTGTTGGTAAATCTGACATAATTGGCAAGTTAACGTCGATGCTGCGAAATGGGCCGTCGCGTCGTGCAGATCGGACATAATATTGGCACATCTCTCGGCTATGCAATTATTTCCGAGGCCTTGACGTTTGACATACTTATGAATGTAAGTGAGAAAGAAGTTTAAAATGTTACTTTGTGAAATATTCGAATCAGAAATTAGGTGATTCGTAGATTAAAACTTAAAACAGTCCTTAGCAAGCGCGGAAAATTCTAAAGGCTTAAAGGTTCAAAGGATATCTTTATTGATGTTGTACCATGATGTTGATACGAGCTGAAAATCTTGAGGTCCTGGGTGCGAAGACCAATGATTTATATGTTGTCTTGTTAAAAATTAAATTGAGCAGCCCAGGTTGAAAGATTTTCACAGTAATCAGCTCGCCCTCTCTTCATCTGATAGAGACGGAAATAAGCTAGAATTATAAGTAGGTGGTTAAAGGTTATAGCAATATATCTGCACATTCTAGTTCGCGTTCGTGTCCTTGGGTATATTTAAACATATTTTTTTCAAAAACATAACCGCTAATTTAAACGGATAACCGCCAAACCTGATAAATTTTCTAATTCAAATGAATTTCTATCCAACCCGTAAGTGCCGAAGAGACTTCATTATCACGTTTTTAATCCAATGTTACACGCGAGCGTTACATCAGATTTCGAGTTAAATCGCTCCTCTCAGTGAATACCAGTCTTGCCGTTTTGCCGATTTCATTGGAAATTGAAGAATTTTTTGGAAATTTTAGCATGATTTATTAATAGGAGTCAGGACTGTTTTTGAATGTTGGTTATATTTTTTGTGTATTAATCTTGCTATATACAATATTTACCAGAGACATATAAGCATATCTGCATTTTTTTGACAACTGTAAGGAATAAAACAAATAGCTGAAGGTAATTTTTAACATTCTAATTCAGCTATTCTTCCTTGCAAGTCCTTAGTCGTGTAACTGTGTGTGTGTCCTTAGTCGTGTGTATGTATTATATGAAGATGATGGTCTGTGAATTATATTAAAATACATAACTGCATTTTAGCCAATGCAGTTATAATTTGCAAGCAATTTTGAGCATGAATCGTAAGAAAAGTCATATATAACTTCTGAGCTGGTTTTGAAGGCACGTTTGATTCATGGTTTAATTGAAACGTACTTATGCAGTTAAAACATTGTTAAATTAATTTAACATGTCAAAAATTCATTTGTATGTCCAATAGTCTTTTTATCTTTCATTCAAATTAATCACAATATCTAAATAATAGCTGAGCCGAGTGAAGGAATACCGTATGTTATTGTCTTGTTTCAAAGGCTTGTACCAATAATAAATTACAAATAATATATGGACGCAATAGAGCTGTTCTGTAAATCTAATATTTCTATTGGGCCTTCGCGTTATAAATGATACGGAGCCCTCCGATCATAAAGTAGGGTACAATATAGTTGGAATATAATAGTTGTTACCTATTACCTTGATTTAAACTTGTCTTTTTATAGTTTAGTTTCTGCTCATTGTGTGGGTGAAATTGTGCTTCGAGCATTTGATACTAGATATCGCTGTCATATTTCGATTAATTAATTTTAATACGTAATTTTAGTGTGTAAGTTTTTCAAATTATATTTCCATGTTGTTTTTTGGATTACTTTTTGATTTTTTTTGCTCAAACAGTATTTTTTCTAGTGTGTTTAGTGTTCACGTGTTACAAGACAGATATATATTACGTGATTACCTGAGACTCAAAATATGCAAAATTATTATATTAGACCCAAAAAAGACCTAATATTTAAATATTGTATCAGGTAACTGTTTTAAAGTTATGAAAAACCAGAAAAGATAAACGTGCGTCCGAAAAAAACACAAATTTGTTACTTTTGGACCCGTATCTGTGGTAATTTTGTCATATCCCTGGCAACACCGATGCATACCATTCCCGACGGCTTGCAATTTGATTTCTCGCGCCGCGCTTTGCGGAAACGTCCATTAGGGGCTTTTCAAGAAATTCCCCTTGATTTCCCGGAAGCAGTACACCGTGGCACAGTTAATCATAATTAAGTCTTACAGAGTCATGCAAGCTTGCTGTACTAACAAATTGTACGTTCTTGAATATGTTGTAAGCATATTATTGGTTAATGATTGCCCTTTTTGTGGCAATACATGGAGTAATAAATAGCCTGTTTTATGCAATTATTTTTAAACGATGTAAGTTCGAGTTAGCTACATACATAAATAACTCACGCCTTTCTGCCAGAAGAGGTAGGCAGAACTGCTACCAGGACTCCCACGTTGCGCATTACGTATCCCGTCTGTCGATGTGATAGGGGGCGAATCTATCGCCATATGGGGCGCAATTTTTTTTACTCCGGGCTGACAATATAATTTGCTCGACCCGGTATTCGAACCCGGGACCTCAGTTTTACAATCATACCGTAGTACAACTCGGGCACCAACACAGTCTCGGTTCGACTTAACCCGTAGCATTTTTCTTGACTCGGATCGGTATTTTCTTACGGTGGATGTGTAAGTGGTTACATTTAATAATCTAATTGAATATTATGCATTTGTCGGACACAAAATTGTGTAAAAAATTCAACCTACACAAAATATTCTTCATATAGCTGTTCATTCTATTCTGGACAAAACATCTTATTATATAAATTGTAAAATACAATAACACTTAGTGAAATTGCATTTTTGTTTCAATAATATTTATGATCCCAGATATAAAATATACAAGTTTCGATGTAATCAAGTATCTCCATATAAAAATGTGGTTAACAAGCGTGCGATATTCGCCGACAGCTGGCGTTAAATGACGCGTCGTTTGACGAGCCGACGCGCTCATTTGACGCCAGTAGTACTCGTACTACACAGATGAGGCGTTTTGTATTGATACTTCGGTGTTACCAATCAACATGTTTGTGCTTTGTATAAATTAAGTAGACAGAGTATTTATAATACAGAAGGAGCGCTGTTACCTTTGCTACTTCAAAAACATAGATTTTTTCTTGTAATGTTGGTACCGCTTCAAATAGCCCTAAACTATTTTTTTCCAAGTCATATGTGCATGTTGTACAACCTGTCAAATATCAGCCAATAGGGGGGCAGAAAAAGGTACCCCGGCACTACCATTTTTATTTACGTCTTTTTACCAGTGCTCTCTCTATTTTATAAATAATCTAAGGTTTAGTATAATAATTAACACCCAAAGGTCACAAGTAGTCTTAACTTCATAGATAGTAAGTCTCGCATAGTAATTATTAGAAACTACGAAAGGTTTGGTCTCGGAATACGCGCACCTGACTTTTTTTTTATTTGTGGTGTAACATTGAGTTGGGATCGAACCCGTGGCAATTAGTTTCAGGTCCTGTATATTATATTAAAAAAAAAAATAGTACCCAACGGTTGTATTCGTATTTGTTTTTTAATTAAAGTTACCTCTGCTTGTGTTTCACTCCTAAATTATTGAATTTTAAATGTAATTTCACATGCAAGAAAGCCAAAACACGAACGAATATTTGTACATAAAAATATTTACCCATGCGGGAGTCGAACCCGCAGCTTTTGACACTAAAAATTCAAATCCTTTCATCCTCTGTTAATAGATCACTTTACGAGTATAACCTTAGTAATATGTATTTCAATTGGTGCTGCTTACCAATTCATAGGTGGAATTCTGATGCATCTAGAAAACTTCAGTACCTAAGTATCTAAGACTTAAGTATCTAAGAAAATTTGAATACACTATCTAATTCCTGGCCCAAATTTAAAAGGTTTCATAAAATAGCATTAGGCGCTTATTACTAGAGACTTGTTAAAGGCAATTAGCAGATGTTAATTGCAAATATAACTCTTCCAAAATGTCCACTAAACATTTAGCAGTGGTTCAAAGTTTCTCTATAAAGGGATTCTGACTAACAGACATATTTTCATCGCGTCCTTATTCTGGCCAATTTCAAAATAATTCTATTACAAATTCATGGCAATATAAATAAGCCTGTTTGAATAATCAGATAATGAATTGAATGTGATTTTTGGTGGAATATTTTTATAATTTTATAGATATTTTTGTTTGTATTTGGGCTTAATGTTTGTTCGATGTAACGTGTCCTTTATTTTAGAATAAGAGTGTTGGCAGACAGCCAAATTGAGCTAAAATCTTCGGCTGATTCAAGTGGCCGTTTTCACAGGTCGTTGACCAAAATTGTCGTTTCGTACATGAAGAATATTGCACTTTAATACTTAGATTTATGCTACGGTCTTGCTATTCGGTACTAGCTTTATTATATTTTGCCAGACACAGTGACCTACGCAAATGTCTCGCGATCTGGGATCAGCCTGCGTGTTCACTATAACCTACAGTGGTAGTACTGTCTTTACTTCTTACCATTCGGTGCAGACGAGTGATTTTGTTGTCCCTAAAGCAACAAATGAATTAAAGGTCGATCTAAAGGCACCAGTTTGATAAGAATGTATAAAAAACCGGCCAAGTGCGAGTCGTATTGGCGCACGAAGGGTTCCGTACTATCAGATATAATAGAAACCCTAAAAAACACGTTTGCTCCTGTTTATTAAGATCGAGTTAAAAATTGCTTAAAAATTACGTTTGTTGTATGGGATATTCTGTGAAAATTTTAGGCGTCTACCTATTACCGTATTTTATATAGAGCAAAAAAACTAATACGAAAAAGCAGCTTTATTGTATGGATTACAACCTTAATTTTTTATATTTTTGGTATTTGTTATTATAGCCGTAACGGAAATACATAATTAGTGAAAATTACAGCTTTCTAGCTATCACGGTTTATGAGATACAGCTTGGTGATAGACAGACACTTGAGTATCGTTCTCAAATACGCATCATTACACAAATTGTTGTATGATTGTTACTTGTTTCATATGCAGCAAGTACAGCTGGCCATAAATGCTTATATAAATCACTAGTTACTAGTAATATTGGTATACAGTTACAAATATAAAACATGGAATTTCAAACAGTCACTCTAATAAAAATTGTCGCTAGTCGGCTAGTCACGCTAAGCCACCGCCCGATGGTGACTGACGGTTTTGCATACAGTTAATCCCGGATTTAAATAAAACGTCACGCGATCGACCGAACAATGTAAAACGCACATCACGTCTCCGGTAATGGACACCTTTACTATATTTTTTATTTAATTAACGCTCTTGGATAAAAATGCGCAGATTTTTTAAGTCAATTATTACATTATTAAAATATTATAACTTAAATTGGCACACTTATTAATATTCAAAACGGTGAAGGAAAACATCGTGAGGAAACCTGCATACCATAGCGATTTATAAGAATTTATATGGTATGTAAGTCCGTCAACCCGCACTAGGCCAGCGTGGTGGATTATATGGCTTAACCACTCTCAATCGTACTCTCGAATGTAGATTAGGCCCGTGCCCTGCAGTGGGACGTATATGGGCTGATACACATACAGATTAATATTCAGAGACTTGTTATGGTCAGGCATTTATCAATTCATGAGGTAAAGGGATAACATATCCTTGCTGCTTAAGTTTTACTACGTTCACTAATTAGTTGTTATTTGTAACGAATAAAAGCTATGTCTGATATTCAGATATTTCGACTTTTTACTAAGTAGTCAGTATCTTATATGATAACAAAAAGCCACAGCTCCAATAGTCGCATTATATCAACTGGTGGTAGGTCTCTCAGAGTATGTCTATTTCTCCCGCCCAATACTATTGTTGTAAATGCAGTTATGTATAGGTTTAAAGGACATTATAGCCAGAATAACTACTGGACGTATTAAGACTTAGCATCTTATGTATTAGGACTTCAAGCGCAGTAAAATGCCAAGCATTGCTTTGTAATTCATGGTGTTGCTTAGATTTGTTGCTGGACATGAGCGGTCGAATAGTATGCTCGTTTCGCCCTATGCATAAAAACAAGCCAAAGATATTCATCGATCGGTCGATAGCCAATCATATACAAACTCCAAATACCAGATCTCTGCAAAAAAATATAATTCAATACAACAACTCCACGAATACTCAATTTTAAAAACGTTATTTCTTTGCTAATAACAGTATGACGTGTTGTATAAGACGTTTACAAGAAGCGAATTTGCATTCTAAACACTATGGCGTGGAACACTTTTTAAGAGTATTGCTGGAACTAAGTCGACGTTAACGACCAAACTTGTGAGGTGAACTTTAATTGTGAACGTTTGTATATGCAATTTGCATACGCGTTCAAATATAAAGTGACCCCTTGTAACCTCTACCAAAAAGAGTGTAAGTTTCCATTCCACCATTTCAGCTCGTTCTTTCTGTATCTGTATCTGCCCATCTACGTCCCACTGCAAGGCACGGGCCTCCTCTACAATCGAGCATACGATTGAGAGTGGTTATGCCCTATAGTCCACCAAGCTAGCCTAGTGCGGGTTGGCGGACTTTACATACCATAGAAAACGGTATGGTATGCAGGTTTCCTCACGATGTTTTCCTTTACAATTATAGTGCGTGGTGATGGATCAATACACACATGACTCCGAAAACTCGGTCCGTAAACTCCGAAAAGTTTTCTGTTGCTTGACAATTCCCAGCTACTAACTACTACTTAGTTTTCATTTATTAAAAAGTCAACATTTAAGAAAAAAGGTAAATTGAGTCGATTTCTATATAAAAATTCAATTTTTGCACCACTAACCATTTATTTGCTCCCCAATAGAATTTACTGCAGAAATAAAAACGCAGGTAATTAAATGAAACGATACAATTTAATTTTATAACTTTATTCAATATTTCGCCTTTTATTTCTATATAAACCGTATTAAAAATGTGAAGTGGTTGACAATGGGTACCCTATTATCAGTAAAATTATTCTACCTTCAGTCGATCTAATCCTCCTTATATTTATATCAAATAGATTTCCTCTTTCCACATCAGTTGGCATTAAGTTTGTAACCATTTGTGGTTATGGTCGTTGAATCTATAAAAAATATACTTAAGACGATAAATGACTACGAATATAACATTCCTCAGACGATCTGATTAAGTCTTTAATCGAAACTAATGAACGAATATTATCAATATTTACTTCATAAAAAAAATATTTGGAAATAGCTTAAGATTTTTGTATTCAAAGGTAATTAATTTAAAATGAGCGAAGTGGTTTTAAAACTTTTCAATGTATTTTTTTACATCCGACCATAACCACATAGTATTTGTTGCCACTTTACAGTCATCCATCTAGTTTAAAGTAATTAACACATTTTATACACAATACGAAAGCCACTCGTACTATCCCTATAAGTTGAAGCTTAGAAGGACGCAATCAGACTTTGATCGAGGGGTCATGACCCCCAAAACTTTTCTTTACACATAAATAACATTCATATGCCCAATGTAAATAATTATAGTAATTTTACGAGTGACTAAACTTAACTATTAATGGGAATACAAACAGTCAAACACATTGATTCACTTATATTTAGAAATTAGAGACACATTTATTATTATTTAGTAACGAATTACATTTTTACTCGTTAGAAATATTTTTTTAAATCCATTTGCAATCTCAGAACTTACGCTATACTTGACGCTTATAATTATTCAATAATTATTTAAGGTTAGCTGCTTAGACTACAATAAGGATTCTACGGACATGAGACAGCAAATGGATTTCTTAACACTAATTTCCTTTTATGGCAGTGTATAATTTCTGCTGGTGTCCATTTTTATGCACACCTTTAAACTAAGTACGAATAATTGATCCAATCTATCAAGAGATATCGATAACAATTTTACATACGATCTCCCGCTTTTGGTTACGAATATATTACTAAAAATGATAAATGATAATCGGCTGTAAGAATACACTTTTTTGCTTTAAAAATATATAAATATGAACTCACGTAGTATGCACTGTGTTAGCTTAAATAACGTCATTTGTTTAGTAAAAAAATATATTTAAAACTAATAAATGATAAATAATAACGCAAATGCCGCAAGGAATGTTAAGACTAATAAAGCAAAACAAAATAATAAGGGAGCCGCGACCATAAGTAATTAGGCTTTATTTCAGCTCTGTATTTACAAAAAAAACGTTCTTATTTATAAAAATATTTTATAATATGTTACAATCATACGGAAACACATATAGTAATTACGAGAATGGGCGTTTAACACTTAAAATATTATTTAGAGGCTTAAATTTAAAAAAATATCAACATTAATTTTCTCAAATTATTTATTTATAAAAATACAAAAATCGTTCAAACAAACTGACATTAGCAAGGTCAAGGTACATATGTGGTCGCGTCCCCCCACAGTGACAATCCAACGCAGTTGGGCAAGAAGCAATCCACTGCATACTTAGGTTCATGAATCCAAACAACGGATTAGATTACAGATAAATATAATTCGTTGATATGCATACTGATAAGACACCGTGTACTTTACAACTAACAATACGTTACAAAATTACCTTAGCGCCTGCAAGTTGTATTCACTGTACATATTTACAAAGTTAATCCTATTTCGTAACTTAACTTATGCTGGATACATTATATAGGGCATCGCGTATTATTCCTAAAAAATCAATATCCCCCGTCTCGATATCTAAATCCGGTCCTGGCTTTAAAGTGGATTACAAAATCTTTATATTTGAAATCAGCTACACCTTAAAACTTGAAGTGGGAATAACGTAACATAAAATTATTAGTGATGAATGTATTCGGTTTTTTCGTCAACATGGACTGCAAAACTTAAAAAATAATAAGTATAAAAAAATGGCACTCGAGATACGAATTTAACATATGTGTAAATGTTCTTGCTATCGACCAGGTACTTCATAAATCCCATGACATTTCTCTCATTTTGAGGTTATGTATAAAAATATAAAACGTGGCTACGTCAATTCGTAAAACTTAATGAACTACAATAAAAATAATTAGAAAATTAACTTTAATTAAATAGATTTACGACCGTGAAGATTGGTTAGTCATGGACAATGTATGGTGCTCACGAAAGTTAAACTTCTATGGTCAAACGACTTTGTTGTCATGAACTAGTTGTTTAAATTACTAGAAATATTGTACATGTATCGGAAAGCTGTTCGCTATTATTCTAAATGAGCAATAAAAAGTAATACTTCTGATGTACAGTGAAATGGATTGTCAGGGGGTAAATAGGGACAAAACTTGTCGAGCGTTGTTAGATCTGACTTTTCTAAACTTTACTTTGAAAATTTCTAATTTTTGAAAAAAAAAATATAGGTTGTCTACGATCTTTAGGCGTTCGAATGCGTTGTTGACATGCTGTTAAAACATTAGGAACAGTCTCTCTCTTCACATTTTATTATATTAGACATGTTGATACTATTAGATTACGAAAATAGACGCTTGTTTTTTATAATAAAACAAAAATTTTAAAAATTTAATAATAGTTCCAAATTTCACCACAAGCCAATAGAATTTAGAGAATTATTTTTTTGAAAATGGACCATAATGTCAAAGTAACTCGATATGTTTGGTTCCTATTTACCCCGTTTTAATCCCACGTAGTATTGTTGTAAAACTAAATTTGATATCGTGAACAGACATACTGTGTTCTTAATTTCTTAGTTCAGTGTTTAACCGATATATTAATATTTTTACGCTCCGACAGTATCAAGTATTGTTTTGATCGTCTACGGTTTTGACGTTCGAATGCGTGTCAAAATATTAGGAACAGTTTTTTTTTTTCACATTTTCTTCAAACAATGCATTAAATAAAGAAATACTGTTCCTGATATTTTGACAACATAACCATCCATTTGCTTGCCCAAAAACCGTAGATCTACGTACATATTGATCACTTCTATTTCATATTGGGGTTACTTTGCCCTTTCACCCTTAAATATATGTATAGAACTGATTGGCAAATAACTCGTCAAAAAAACGAGCAATACAAAGAAAACCATTACAATTATAGTTTTTTTGCAAAAATTCACTGCGTAGAAAATTATTATATGCTAACAGTAACAGTGCATTTATAAATAAACATAATAAATGTTTTTAGCTATTTTTTACTATCAATGCATACTAAAACTTGGCTCTTTAAGCATATAAGAAAAAGTAATATATTAAAAAAACTAGAAATTGTCAGTAAAACATTTTTGGCTGTAAATGTTGAAATATCATCTCCAAAAAACGTAATTTTTAAATGCTCTTGACGACATAAATGGACAGGCGCTATTTGCAAAACACATAACGATATCCATGCTTGGGAACTTTCATAGGCTCGCTGACAATTAGTACATTTTTCTCGATTTTTTTTTTCTAACGTGTGGTGTGTTTTGGATACACCTATGTTATGGAGGCAACTAATGAGAAAAGTGAAACAAATATGAAATCTTTAATTGCTTTAGGACAAAATGGAATATCCAATACACATCTACAAGTTAAACTGTCTAAGTACACAATTCGTACTTTAGCCAAAAATAAGAGTTTACAAAGAAAATAAATCGCAAAACTGAATTTGGTGAACTTACATTTAATCAATTCGTAGCCGGAACGTTGCATACAATTATCACAGGCTTTAACTGAAGATAAATCAAAACGGTGGGGTCCAAATAGTTGGTACATTCACTTACAAATCGAAATTAAAACGCCACAAAGCGGTAAGGCATCTTGAAGCTTGGACTTGAATCACAATGGCGTAATCACCAAGCTTAGGCACTGGGCATTATGGCCCTTATGCTACAGTCATATAAGATTGGTATTTGGGTGGCTACACGAGCCAGGCGTGGCGCTAGCACCAGGACTCTTCGTGTGGCGCGCGATCATCGTCTGAGTCGCCATACATGTCCGCTAGTTTGCGGAAACGCGGCCCAAATGTTGATAGGTAGTTGAACTTCAGGTCTTCGTCATCCGTGCCTGTTGGGAAAAAATATAATCAAACACAAGCCTTCTTTTTTTTTCAGACATTAAGCATCCAGATCGCCTGAGGAAGCCATCATCGCCGCTGACGGTCCTTCGAAATACCAGGTGTCTAGCTAAACCAGGTTGCTGATTAATATGAGGTGAGTATTCTCTTTAATTAGCGTTTAGAGATAGACAAGTATCAATTGACACTGAAGTAGGGAGTTCGTTACAGAACTTCAAATAGGGATTTAAATAAGTTGTTCCATTATTTTTACTATATTTCCCTGTGCTTTAGAGAATGCAGTGGTCAGTATGCTCAGTGTTATTAAAATGCGAACTGTTTGTTAACAGAAGTGGCGGGAATGGACGGGACTCTTCGCTGTCGAGATTCGGGAGGCTACGTTCATCAGTAAACCTGGAGTTGAAGGTGATAGAAACACAGCCAAAAGTAAGTAGTGATGATACTAAAGCCTCTGCCAGAGAGAACACGTATGTAATTCCGCGTACTGTCCCTGTAGCATAGCGCGGTGTTGCAAGAAACGTCTCGCCAAACAACGTGCCGAACGGGACGACGACGTGACGCTGGCGCGACGTTGACGGGTTATAAGAGTTGTAATATACGGATATAGAACACATCACACAGCCATCCCCCGGAGTGCGACGGTTCTGCGTTGACATGTTCCATTTCCTGTACGTTACAACCGATCACGTCCCGTCCGCGTCGCTGTCCCGTCACGCCCGCCGTGCCGTTTAGCAGAGACCTTTTTAGTGAGGGGGTTACTATACTGTCACGCAGAGCGCCATAACATCGCGTAAAGGTCTCGGCAGACAGCGAGTGGGGAAGAGACGGCGGCCGACGGGATGTCGGCGGGTCGTGAGCAGTTGGTAATGTATTGGTTAGTATGAACTATGTCACGATGCATTGCTGCGCCGTTGACACTCTCAGCGGGATGGCTCTGTATGACGTGTTCCATGTTAACCAGTGCATTAAAACTCGGAATGACCTTTCGGCATCGTGCTTGCGTCATGTCGCAGTCTCGACTCACTCTATATTTGGCGAGAATTTTAAGGCCTGGCAAACAGCGGGTATGAAAGAACTTGAGTAGTTGTAAGGCATTAGTTACTATAGAAAATATCAGAGTCGAGCGCCGAGAGGTACGGCATGACATGTTCCATATCAACCAATGCATTACAAATTGCTCAGGTCCCGTCAGCGTCGCTTCGCCGTCTCCCTCCAACCCGTCTGGACCGTCTATGGACTGTCTCAAACAGCGGATGAGACGTGACGGCGACGCAACGTTGACGTGTCGTATGAAATGCAGTCCCGCTCCTTCGCGCTCGACGGGACGGTTCTGTGTGACGTGTTGCATATCACCCCATACATTATAACTGCAAGCAACACGTCTGCGTCGCGGTATCGTCCCGTCCCATCGGCTGTTTGGCCACGGTTATACGAGACGGTCTGGCGGTCAGAATGACAGTAAAAGACCACCTCCGTATAACAAAGGTCCAAACGTTGTTTCTATACACGACGCTCTGGCGCCCTGGGTGACAGTATAGTGCCACCTCAGTATAACAACGCAGCGCTATGCAACGGTGACAGTACATACGCGTTCTGTGTGGTAAATGCTTGAGTTAGTGTTCTGTGGTAACAATATACATAACTACAGAATCGGAGGTTCGCGGCAGTTACTGCCACGCACAGGTACATTTACAATGTAATTACTAAGTATTGCGAGTGCGTGGTGGCTTGTTGGTAACGGAGTAGATGCGGCTGCCGATATGTGTATGGTGGTCGCGGGTTCAATTTGGCCACACCTGTTACTACTCCGAGTCACACGTGTATTGATAGTCAAATGGCCCGCACTTTAACGGATGGTACGTGAAAGTCCGCGAACCTGCACTAAAGGGCCAGCCAGACAGCGGCTAGAACGGAACAGTGACTTAACGTTGGCGTGACGATGACGGGTCGTTTGGAGCTGTAATCTATCGGTTAGTATTGAACATGTCACACCGCACCGTCCCGTCAACCCTGTGACACGTTTCAATATCAACCATACATTACATATTCTCACGACACGTCATCGTCCCGTCAACGTCGCGGCGCTGTCCCACCTTAGCTACTATCTGGCAAGACCTTTAGTGCGGGGTTTGCAAACCGTCACATCCCATCCAGTAAAGTGCGGGGCAATTCACTATCAATACACAAGTGGCTCCGAAAAGTTAGAGGTGTGGCCTAGGATTTGAATACGCGACCACCGCGAAAATGACCTCGTCTGGTCCATTACCAACAGACCAAACCCAATAAAGCTATAATTTAATTACAAGGTAATTATACCACCAAACACAATGAAGATATAAGTTAGTTAAAAGTGAATACTCACAACTAGCCAACGAAGATAAAGATCCGCTGGTGTTCCCTTCTCCTTCGTATGCGTAGTGGCGCACGTCGTCATACGGATTGATCTCGTTGTCCCGGTCCAGAACGGACTTCTTGTCGTCCAGGAACCCGGATATGTCTGGAGCGGCGCCCACCAGACCTTTGGGGAAAAATAAGTTGAAACCATCCATACATACATACATAAACTAACGCCTTGTTCCCAGAAGGGGTGGACAGAGGTGCTAAGACACCCATATTTCGTCTTGTATGTTCCGTCCCACAATGTGATAGGTGGTGAGCCTATCGCCATATCGGCTACAAATTCCTGACTCTGGGCTGATAATTAATATAAAAATCCAATATCACAATGCCCAACCCGGGATTCAAACCCGAGACGTCAGCTTGGTGACCGTACAGTGTAATGTTTGTGACCACAAAGTCACGTAAAGTCGTAGTACAACTACGCCACCGAAGCAGTCGGAATTTGAAAACAAGTACAAATAATTTATATTCTATTACATTATCGCTTTATATTTTATATGCCATTCGCCTGATGGTGAGCGATGTGGCCGCTCATGGAAAATAGCAAAACCAAAAAACACCATGTATTAGAAAGCAATGCTTAGCATATACCACTGCGCTATCCTGAGACATAAGATGTTAAATCTCAATATGCCCAGTAGTTACTTTGGCTATATTGTCGTAATCGAAACACAACAGTGTATTTTACACTGCTGTTAGTTGTAAAGAGACCTACCAGCAAAACCACCACCAGTTTAGTTGGCATAAAAGCGTCGGTCAGATATTCTACTATAAATGTATAAATGTGAAATTATACCCGTATTCTCACCTCTCGCCGGCATAAAGCTCTCGGTATCGGGCGGTGGTCCATCGTACATCTGCCTCAAGACATGCAGGTCGAAACCTGCGTCTCCTTCGCCACCGCCTTCGTCTTCGTACGCGATGATGTTCTCTCGAATGTCGTCGAGTTCCTTCTCTGCCCACGCGTCCGCGCGGCGACGGTGGACTACCACCGCTAGGAGTAATACTGAAAGGAGGAGTAGGTTAGTATGGTGTGAAAAAGGGGAGAATGGGGAAGGGAATCCATTACCATGTAGGGTAACTATGCTATGAATTTATCATTCGTGTAAGAGGGAAAGGCCTTGTGGACATTTGAATATACAAAGAACCTAAATTTCACATTAAAAGCACGGTCACAGGTATGCACGTAGAAACCCTTAGGCTTGGATTTAAAAACAATTCTGACTGTTGAGGTGGATCAAAATACGATTAATAAATAGCATTCTATTATGAATTAAACAGACGGCGACTTGAGATTTGGACATCTTGTATAATAATCAAAATAAATGTATTATTAATTGTAGTTGTAAGTCTAAAGAAAATCACAGTATTATAATTTTGTATATCTGAAGCCGCCCCAACTTTTGTTCATTCTCCTATATCGTACCAATGGTTATCTGGCAGAAATTGATTTAAGCAATAAGATCGCCACTTGCCCAATTATAATTCAATTGATTGAAGGTCGCTGGTACATACGATAACCCAAAGACAGAGTGAAATGGCGCAATTTGGAGGAGGCCTATGTCCAGCAGCGGACAACAAAAGGCCGATGATGATGATAATTGGTGAACAATAAAGTGTTAAAGGCCATATTATATAGTCCACCACGCTGGCCTAATGCGGGTTGGTGGACTTACATACTAAATAAATTGTTATAAATCGTTTTGATATGCAGGATTCCTCACGATGTTTTCATCACCGTTATGGTGGACTATATGGCCTAACCACTCACAACCGTACTTTTGATTGTAGAGGAGGCCCGTGTCCTGCAGTGGGACGTATATGGGATGATATAGAAAAAATTGAAAATGTATTGAATACTCACTGACTAATATAACGATGCAGACTAATATAGCGACGAGGAAGTTCGTGTCGATTCCGAATGTGACTGCTGTGAACATGCTGCGCTGACAACTAGGGTCGGCGTTCTTGTGGACTGATGGCTGGCCTAGGTTGTACATCTGTGGAGAAAAGGTATAGTTAATAAATAAATAAATAAACCTAACAGTCACATACATAGTCCTGACTACACACTAAGATCGAGTCTTGTGTGGTGGGTATCAGGACTAGAGACTTTTCGGTCTCAATCATCCAGACCCGAAACAAATATGTACTTTGATTCACACAAATATTCTTGGGATTTAGGGTCGATAATCAGGTGACGTACATTTTAAACAGGCGTATTTTTTTCTTGTAACTATTTATATACTGAAAAAAAGATTTTAGGATTTAAAAACTCTGTCTCACTGTGTCGAATGGTGAGAGGCACTTTATCCTACAGATAATTCATTCATCTGGCAATCGTGATGTGAAGACGATCTGTCCAATAAGGTCCAATTAGCGAATAAGTTCGCAATACTTGACCAGAAAACGGTTTTAATTTTGTAAATTGTTTTAATCCTAGCGTGTAATGAACTTTACAGTTAACAAACAAAATCATGTATCACAGAATGTTGTGCAGATCCCAAATAAATAACGAGAAAAACTTGCAAGTTTGTTTCCGTCATACGAGCCACCGACCCCGAGAGAGCATGTTTCAAATGATTAACTACATGTCGGACGTTTTGGATAAACTAAGAATTATTTGTTTTATTCTTTATCATAGGTTTAAAATTTATAGTAAAAACTTTCCACATATTAACTATACAATCAACTTCAGAAACAATTACGAAGGCCTCCGTAAATACCTCTTTACATTTCGCGCTAGTAATCCAAGATTACGAAGACTCAAATGAGATTTAAACGAAATATTACAATAGCTTGATCTGGGATTCGAACCCAGGACCTCAATTACCCATACAAACTAACACTACCCGACAACTTTCTTCGCATACTTTTGCCTCCGGGAATCGAACACTTTTCCTGTGAAGCCTCACACACAAAACTATTATTACTAGACAAATAGATCAGTATACATACAAAGTCATTGTAGGTGAAATTGCTGATGCATCCGACGAAGTGCTGGTTCGTCGGTACGTGCCGCCATCCGAACGAGCGCGCCAGGTGTTGCAGGTCGACGCTGGCGCCACCTAGCTGCAGCGGGCCGTTCACTGGACAAACGAGGGGTGGTTGGAAAATGTGCCTTGTTTATGTAGAGTTAGGGTTGGGAATTGAATGTTATGTTTGGTAGATGTTATAGACAATAAGATATTTGTTCAAAAATAAATCTTGATATAATAGGTATAGAGTTGAAAATAGAATGATGTTTAAAAATGATTGTGTATAGCTAAGAATCATTTGTAAATGGTATTTTAATCATTTAAATAAACACATAAATCCTTTAACGGACGTATTATTGCCAGGAGCTCACTGTCCATAATCTCCTTATTCATAAAAACCGCTCAACAACAATATACACGTAAATTGGTTAAATCATAATAAGAAGTTAGCTACATATCCATAATGTTTTTTTTTGTACACACATTAACTAATATTGCCACTCCATAAAAAAAGTGATTTCATTCACTTGACGTTAATCAAACGTCCAGCTAACATACAACCACCAATTTTCTGCTTAAAATTTGCATAAACATAATTTTAAAGTTAATGAGCTGTTAAATAGTTGTTTAGTAATTTTAGACCTCTATGAATAACATTTTTGTGTCACCTCATATTACTGGCATTTTAAAACTGCGTTGTCTTTATAAATAAGGGTTTAAACTTACCATTAAGTATCTCCCGCGGGCCAGTAGGCGCAGCGAGACTCATGCAAGTCGACAGCTTGCATCTATCCACAAACATCTCTATCGAACTCCTCATCAGCACTATCTCGATGAGATGGGGCTTGCCGTCCGCGACGAAGACAACGCTGTTGTTCAGACGCGTCGTGCCTGAGCCATAGTTCACGAGAAGAATGGGGAACCCGTCTACTAGTTCCAGTGACATGAAATCTGTGGAAAAATTTAGTTGTTAGCTGTGGAATTTATAGAGGGGAGATTGGGGATATAACGTACTTACAAATTGATGACATGGTATAAGTATATTTTATTGTAGGTTAGGAAGAAAATATACTACACAAAACATTAAACATAGTAGGTACTACGTGTAAATTATAAATATAACAAACAAGAGACAAATCTGTACATCTTACGACCGCACTCGCAGGTTTAATGTCAATTAAATTGTTCCATAGCATAATATTATCTGCGTAATTTCTACACTAAGTAATGATTTGATGACATTACGTTTACGAGTACGGCCGTTAGACCTTTCTTTGGTCCCTAGGCAGCTAAATTGTGTTAATAAATAAATGCAATTTTATCGAAATTAATTTCATAATATTAAAACTAGCGATTTGGCTAGGCTTTGCCGAAGTACGATTACTCCAATCCGCTTCAGTCATAACACCTGCTTATAAATAAATTTCCCATCATATTTTTATTCCAATCAGCTCGTACGGGCCTTGACGTAATATTATATACCCTATAATTTCCTTTATAATCACAACGTCACCTATTATTAGCAATCAATATAAGTTCGACATATGTGTCATCAACACACTATAATTAAAAATATTACAAGGTTTAGGCCCGTGTTCACTAGTCTTTTAATAAAAGTAGCCTATAATAACTTAATTGAATTTTTAATTTTTGAAAAAAAGTGTTTTGTATTGAAAATATATTAATACACGTAATGTAACATAATTGGAGAAAAGAGAAATTCTGAACAGACTTATTATTTTTTTGAATCAATTTCTTTTTCCTTTTGATGTAAAAAAAGTTTAAAAGGCTTAAATAATAGATATTAACAGGAAAATAAGACAAAATCTATCCAATGTCTGTTTTATCTTACGCGTAATGTTTGTTCAGCCGCATTGCGAAGGTCAAAGAACTGTCCAAGACGCCCAAATACCGCAAAGGGACACATTTATACAAGTCGTTAACATTGGTTCTCAAGCCTTTTGGGAATACATTATCCCACCAGTAATTTAGGTGCCCTAGAACTAGTTACTGAATTATTCATGTAAATTATCATATTCGAAATCATAAAGCAAGGAATTTAGTATTTACTATTTATAATGGCCTTGAATATTGAGATGTTCTGTTTGTTATTTTTTTTATTTCTTTATTTACAACAAAATTGACGGTTGAAAATATATCTTATTAAATGATCAAGCGAGATGATTTGATTATAAAAAGTTTACTTTAAAATAAATGGGTTTTTCATTAAATTACTTGAGTTTTATTTATAAACATCTAATTCAACCTTACTCCTGTTTATGCCAGTTATTGAAAAATTCTACCGAGAAATGCTTGTATAAAAATCTGTATGGAAAAAGTAATCACAAAATCACTTAGCAAAGGTTTTTTTTTTTTTGCTAAAATTTAAAGCCTTGTCCAAAAACAAAATAGACAGACAAATATTTCAACTGTCGGTGTTGGCTATTGTCAAAAATTCAGCAATCGTTAAGCCGCGTCAAAAATATTCTATTTCTAAATTGTAGACACGCAGTTAGATTTTTCCAGCGATTGACGATAAAATGGTGCGGTTATAAAATAGCTGACTGCGCTGGAAGTTACAAGTTCTATATCGAAATTTTGAATGTTTTTGACCGTTTTGTACGTGAATTTGTATTTAAAAAATTCACCCACGACACACCATACTTATATTCATAATATAGATGCGAGACAAAAAGAAATAAAAATGTTTAAGAACCGCAAACATTACGAAAATGTTCAATAATAGATTACTACGTATATTCATTTTGGTTTGCGGAATACGTATAATCAGTAGCAGACATTATTTCTTATGTGCCATTTGGGCCCGATTTCCTTCAATACGTCCAAATAGTGATATTATGTCGAGAGACTGAGAATATTTTCGCTAAGTGTTACGCGATATTCACATTACTGCGACATTTAATCAGGTCAACGAGCTATGCTTTTGGGTGTTTCCAAAAATCATATTTATATTAGGAAAATATAAATACTCGATTAATTGCGTGAATTGTCGAAATATAATAGAAATGAAATTGTGCATTGGGCGAAAATTTGTGTTGATTCAAAGATCGAAATTTTTAACCTGATATCAGCGAAGATCAGTATGATCTTTTATTCTAAAAATAGGACTATAAACTCTGGTTTTCAAGAAGATTTTTAATAAATTTTTAAATCGCAGCCACCACTAAGACTTTTTATACATTCAAGAATAGTTTCACACCACACATGACAACAAATTGCCTCATACTCGCAATTAAAGAAAATATTTCCAACAATTCCAAAACCAGTCAAAATATACCGTGAACGACGCATGATGTAATGAAATATGAAGCGTTACCTATCACGCGATAGCAATTCATAAATCACAGTACGTTTCCGCAGACGACGCAGTCATTACCGTGTCATTAAAAAATCATTACCACAACTAGCTGGACTCAATGGGATAAACTTGAGGAGGTTCCCACAATATATTTTTATGCTAACGATCTAATTATGAATTAGAGTGGCTTACATTAGGGCTGGTTGGACGCTCAAATTTGAATAGTAAAATAATTTGGTCAGGCCTATGGTCCATCTTTGTCACGTTTGAATATTTTTGTGAAGATCGACGAAATATTTGTGACAAAATTGCAGAATCTTGAAGGCGTTAGGAAAGCGTTACCTGAAAATTTCTAACACTGGGATCGGATGAAATCAACGGGGTGGAAAAAATCCAAACATATTCAGAAACATCATCCTATATTACACGAATACTGCTGAAAACGAGACTCATGAATCGACAATATGATTGACAGAACTTAGGCTGCAATTCACCACGATGCCCTATTGAATATGATTTAATTAAAATATATCTATAGTACGTAGGTAAAAATACATAACCCTATTTAATATTTTTGTTCAGGGAACGTAATGAACTCAAGCAATAATCAAACGTGCCCTACATAAGTTTCCATTCACGAAAATAAAATAAACTATGTAAGGGTGTATTGTGAGTTCCACAAGGAAATCATTATTCAAGTTGTTACGCCAATCTGCCGTGACATATTCATTGTTGCTCGGAACATTGTACTCAAGTACACCGCCTAATGAACTTTGTTGCTTGTTGCGTGGTAAAAAGATTGAGTTATGATGTCAATTTGTGGCCTCAATTCTTTGATCGATATGTACTTGTGTAAGGTTCTTGAGTTTTATTACATTGTAAATCATTTCAGGGTATGAAAAGTTATTTAAAATTGTCTTTTGTCGCTTTGGAACAGTATACGAAGCTAGAATTTTATTCAAATTGCTTAGGTAATCCTAATGTATGTACTTTTAAATTCTAATAATTGTAGATAGATAATTTAAAAGGGTTCTTTTGACTACAATTTAGAATGAAAATAAATTCAAAATTATTAAATATTAGGCACCAAAAATAATTTAAACTGAAAGCTAATCATTTGGTTTAAGTTTCTTTTATTTTTTTTACCGAATGTTTTCTTGTGACAAAAAAATATCTTATGAAATACCATGGCACAAAGTTATAATGTATTCGTTTCCCGGACAAGTCACATTTATTTACTAACGGCACTTCCCACAAAGAAAAACTTTATCGGAATTTGGCATTTCTTTGTATATTTCTTGATTTGTGTATTTTTTTCCTGCTTAGATTTGGCCCTTGCAAAAATACCTACATATTTTGACCTATTTTAATTCCTCGCTTAGGTAGCATTATATGATACCCTTTTTATTCTACACGTGCTTGGTAACTTAATTATTACATAATGTTTTGCGCAAGCATAAGAAACTACGATACTTTAGCTACCATAGCCAACAGAAACAAAAAAAATACCATAATATTTGTGTAGGTTCGAATCTGTGCTCTAATTATTTCTACTCTTTTTCTACTCCTTCAGGTAAAAAAAATATTATTCATAAATACAATTAAATAATTAAATTCACACTACAATAAAAACGCACGCAACGCGTTGACAAAAATTAACCGTATCCTCAAAGTAGCTGGTCAATGTGGATACCACTTAGTCGGATTGGCAATTTGGCACTGAACGAAGAAATATTTGCCCAGCCAGCAAAAATACATTGCCAGAGGAACTAATTTTATCTTTCTTTTACTGTCCTTGTATCGTGGATTTCGTTTTTTCCGAAGCCTTTCCGTAGAATTTATCGATTGACGTTGTCTTTATCAGTTATTTTGTGAAATTACTGGGTGTTTTAAAAGTGAATTTCTAGTAGGTACTAAATGAGTCCCATAGCTGGACAGTCTCTTTATTATTATAGGTAATTTTTTTAAAGTATTTAAATTTTTAGTGATGTTTTAGACAGCCTTCGTGGCGCAGTCGATGAGCCATCGGCTGTGAAACGAGAGGCCGCGGGTTCGATCCCCGCACCGAGATATATGCTTATGGCGCCCACAAGTATTTTTCTCAGGTCTGTGTGTTTGTGAAAGTAAAGTCTCATAGTTCCTGATACACACGACATAAGACTTAGATCTTAATGTACTGTTGGGTGTATTTATTATTTATTTACTCCATCAGCATAATAATATTCTATTTTTCTACTCCTACCTACCTATTTTTACCTCATTTTTGCAGAGTAGACACATTTTTTTATGAATGACAAAATTTTACCTTATAATTTTACGACCGGCCTGACACATGTCAATCTTTTTGACAAAGGTCCAATCCGGACAAATTACATTTTTCCAATTTCAAAACTCATGCAAAGTAAATTATCCGGCTCGGGAATTGAACCCTGGACCCACTTGTTTACAGACAATCAAAGGCGTTTTAAGAAGAATAGCATCATTTTAAAATTATATAGACGCCACTCAATCATCTAGTAATGACGTCAAAAGACTGATCTTGAACCAATTACTATAGTTAAAATCTGAAGTGTCTCCTAAACAAAACTGAAAGAACTGATACCCGTTGTCATGGCAACCTATTGTACTCAAACCATCGATATCAATGTTACACTAGATAAGACGTTAGTATGAAAAAAGTATCCCAGTAGGTGCAATGCATACACCGCACATGAATCAGACAAAAACGCGTAAGCGCCACAAAATACACGGCGCTTTCGACCTTTTGGTCGCAAGAAAACTACACCCTGAAAGCGGTCTAGCGCTGAATGGTTATACTGTTTGGTTAGACGACTAATTATTTGTTCCACGCTAGAGCGATTTAGTTTCAACTTTTACCAAAATCGAACATGAATGGGATACCTTCTCTATACATAGTACTATATCGCACCTTGAGCCCTAACTAAAAAAAACCTATTTTTTGTAACATAAGAAGTTTTGTACTTATGGAAGATACATCGAGAAGATCGAAATATACATCTTTCTGTCTTTCACACGTCAATAGGTCCTTATTAAGGGTCGATGGAGATAGTCATTTTGAGCCAATATATTATTAAAAGCCAAAATAGACTTTTTATTGATTAGTTCATTTTAATTCTAAAAGTGCGATACCTCAATGATTCAAATATGGGATTACTGACCTTGCACATCCAACAGGGGGTTGTGTTTCAGCGGTCCCACGTAGAACACGAGGCTGTTACTGGCGTGTGACGTCACTGTGAGGGTCACGCGACCCTCATGGCATGCTGGAGGTGAAGAGTACATCGCCCAGCCGTCGCCATGGAAACCGATTGAGGTCTGCTCGCAATGAGGTCCGGAGAGACCTTCGGGACACTCGCATTTGTCCGCGAAGGGAGTTCCTGGGAAAAATAGGGTATTTAAAATATTTGCAATTCTATCTTGTAGGATGGACGAACAGAATAAAAAAATAATAATATCTAAATAAAATAATCTTTTGCGAGTGATAAGTGTAACGCTATAAACAAATAGTAAACAATTCATTGGTAATGATAATCCCTTGAACATTTGAATATCAAAGATTTTTTTGAACTCAACAATTTGTTGTCTTGGATCTAAAAATACAAGATTTAAGACAAAACAATAGCCATTTTTTTTCTTGAAGATTGTCCCGCCCTCACACCAACCACTAAATCCTGTGAGCCAGGATCAACAGTGGCACGCAATGTAATGACACCGAGCATTGGAGCTCGGCGAGTCTCCGGGAAAGTCTAATTGTCTTAAACCCGCAACGAAATCAATCAGAAAGCTAAATAGGAGGAGTTGGAAATAAATTACTGGTTTACAATTATTAAATATTAACCAATTTCCATTTATAAACTACTAACTATCGACACAAAAATTTAAAACAAAATCTATCTTATCCATTTGCCATTTCTAAATCTAGCCATTTGTACTTTTTACTTTTTTAGTGTCTGTATGTTGTATTTTTTATGTGTACAATAAAGATTTAAATAAAGAAATAAAAAAGAACCTACAATACCACTAATGATAACCTTTAACCCGTTTTAAGCCATACCTCCGTTAAGACAGACGAGTGGTTCCACAACTTCGCACGTGCATTCAGACTCGACCCGTGCAGAAACGCCGACGAAACTAGTAGTGTTCGTGTACACAGACAACGGCACATTGTTCTTTATGAGTACGTTCCGGCACGAATCTTCGCATTGCTCCTTCTCTATCAGACACTCGTCGATGTGCACCATGTAGATTCTGGTTTGAAGGTCCTCTTCCAACTGAAAAATTAATGGGTTAGTTTTGCTTGTAATGGATTTGTGGAGTTAGGAATGTTGTTTTTATTGGTGTTAAAGGAATTTTTGGGAAGATCTGTGTTGTTAAGATAGATTTACGCTGGGAGTAAAAAGAATAATGAGAAGAGTCACTAAGACTGTTTTCACTGTAGTATGTAGCGATAGCTTTCTTTAAGAACTTGCAATTAAGGATCTCATATTTCTTTGTTCTAACATACAATACAGTTCCTATTGAAAATTATTGGTGGTAAATCTCTCATATGTGAGAGGCCCTCTGGGTAGGTACCACTAAAATGTCTACTTCTTCCGACAAACATCAGTTTAAATGCACTGTTGTGTTCTGGTAGAAGGACATTTTAGCCAGAGTAACTTCTGGACATACTGAGACTTAACATCTTATGTATCAAAATGGCGAGCGCAGTGGAATGCCGAGCATTGCTTTTTAATTCATAGTGATTGGTTTTGCTATTATATTATATTATTATATTATATTGCGGTCGTATCGCTTACTATCAGGCGAATGGCATGCTCATGTCACCATCAATCGGAATACATAAATAAATAAAAAAACAACTCATCCTCCGTGGCGCAGTTGGTTAGACGCTGGCTGTGACACGATAGGCCGTGGGTTCAATTCCCGCACCGAAACAAATATTTATGTTTCGGGTCTGGGTGTTTGTGAGACTGAAAAGTCTCATTGTTGGTCACAGTTGGGTGTATTTATTTATTATTATTAACTCGGTTCGTATAGAAAATTAATAGGACTAGTACTACAGGTCGGTCAGCTTCAAATGTAAGGTGGTGTATATACCACTAAAATCGATTTTATTCCGTGCTTCAGACGCTCTATACAAATACAGGAAGGAAACGTTATCAATTTATCATCCACATCCGCTGGCCGACCTTTGGCGAGCAAATATAATTGCGCAAAACTAACATACGGGAGAATGTAATCGATTATATCAATATTAGAGAATAGTCAAATAGATGGAATAGGATTTCACTCCAAAACCTGTTACAAAAACAGTTTGTATTATACTTTTTAAAATAAAAAGCCGTGCTTTATAGTGAACAAACCACTTGTTGGTAATAAATAAAATATAAACACTGGTCGGGAATATGAATTTTAGACCATCTTCGAGTCACGTAAATGTATATTATAAGTAGCTTTTTTAATACACGCAACATACATGTATGTTCATGTGACCCCTGACCCCACACTGAGATCGAGGTTTGTATCGTGGATATCGGTCTCATAAACATCCAGACAAATACTTGTGGTTCACACAAACATTCGTCTCGGTGCAGGGATCGAACCCGCGGCCTCACGTCAGTGAGCATCTAACCAACTGCACCACGGAGGCTTTCTAGGAAATAATGACAAGGAACTTTAAGTAATAACCTTGCACTTTTGCCGAATATCCTATATCTGGGCATAATTTCTGTGCAACTAAATCAATAGTAAATAAATAACACCTAACAGTCACATATACAGTCCTGACCCCGCATTACGGTCGAGTCTGGTGTCGTGGGTTTCACGAACTACGAGAGACTTTTCGGTCTCACAAACACCCAGACCCGAAAGAAATATTTGTGAGGCGCACAAACATTTGTCTCGGTACAGGGATCGAACCCGCGGCCTCACGTTTCACAGGCGGTGTCTAACTGACTGCGCCACGGAGGCTGTCCGGCTGAAATATGTATACCTATTTTATTTAAAAGTAATACCGACTAATAGTTTGATTTCTACATCGGTCTCAAGGGCGCGACAAACCCACAAATATTAATTTAAGTTTATTGAACTCCCAAGTTCAAGGTGTTTTGAGCAATTAGCCAACACTATGAAACCATTGCGTGTGCAAAGACATCAGAGAACACTGTGTTTAAGGAATATCCACTGATTATAGCATACGCAGCTTAGTACTGGAGTATTCAATTATAATTATTTTTAAAAGCGTTTCATCGTATACCTTCAATATTTTTATGGAGAATAAATAAAGGGAATGCTTAAAGATGACTGACAAAATCATTAAATACTGGTAAGACTAAAATAGTACAACCTCAGTAGAATATTGAGACGGGTGAGACAATTATGCTGGCTTAGTAGGAACTCAATATACACAGATTGCACCCAAACCCGACTCAGAGTGGTAACTTGTACTGACGGATTTTTAACTACATCCTTGGATTTCTTAAAAAAGATAATGTTTTATAACTTGTAATTTTTTTGGCACTACTCAAATTCCAGAACACTAAAGACCAAACAATATATTTTTTAGTTAACATATTCCCTCCTACTGTTGGGCAAAGGTCTCCTTTATCCTATACATTTTAAAATTAAAAGTGAATTTATATAGAAAGACACTCATCAATAGTCCAGACTTCTTACCTTCTCCTGTATTCCTATGACCATGCTATCAAGTTTCTCGGGAGGATAGTACGGGGACCCATGTGCTGAGAACCGTACGTCCAGAAACACATCCTTGACAGTCAATTTGCTGAACACTGTAAATACGTCCACATTGTCCATTGACGTGTTGTATAGTTGTGCGAGACGACGGTGTAGTTTGTCCTTTTTACTCGTACCCTGGGGGAAAGAGAGATAAATATTAGTGGATTAATTTTATGGAATATAATTATAGCGAGATGGGAAATGTCAATTTTGGTTTAGTTTATTATCATGACAATCGATTGTGTTGCATTGCTTTGGCAAATCTTTATTAATTCTTGGGTATCTCCGAAGATCGTATAGTCTTTTTGTTTTTATTACGATTTCAAAAATAAATCAACAATTAAAAAGAACATTCCATTTTCATTAAACTGAGCGTACATCTCAAAATAGTTATATACCCAAATCAAATCTGTAAAATAATATTTTATTACTTTTTAAATATCCCAGCTACCTTGGCTTCCCATGATAAAATTAATTCCAGATGGTAAAGATAAAAAACAAGTTGGCGCTTTGTACTGGTCAAGACGCTAGATTTAATTAACCACTGGATCTCGGCCTTAAATGTAGGTCTTCATAGAACACATGTTAGGGGGCCGATCCATTGATCGCTAAAACCGCTGGCGGTTACACGGTTTATTAATTGGAATATAATTGGATTAACTCTAATTGGTCATAATATGCAGATGAATGGTAGTAATTAATTATAATTTTATTTAATTAAAAAATATTTTGTAACAGGTCAAGTATATTTCTTCTATAGACGATTCCGTAAGGAAATATTTACATCCCCCCCTACCCTCCCCATAAAAATATAGGGGCCTTTGAATAGATAAACACATCTCATCTTTATAATATACAGCAGGTAATACAACAAATTAAATTATTAAAGACTAGATTGCAAAATGTTTGAAAACTATTCAGACCCGTTGAATCGTACCAAAGTCGAAAGTCATCAAATGCTATGAATGAAATTGCAATAAGCATCAATCATTATAATCATTATGCAGAAATATTCGAATACAAAGAGTTCACATCAACTTTACATTAAGTTTGTAAAGTAGCAAATACTCTTGAGAGAACGAATAAAATAGAAAAATACGAGCCATTATTCGTAGGATCTTATTATAACTGCATATAAAGAGCAGGGATGTCGCTGTTAGTCTATTTGTAACGACCATTACTTATAAATTAGGTTGGGATGAAAGAAACGTTTTTATAACAAAATAAATAATAAAGCATTTCAATATTATAATTGGATTACGTTCAAGTAAGAATAAGCCACTATTACTGGCCAGTTCCCCCCCTTGTCCCCCTACCGTCCGGGACGCATGACCAATTACTCCTTCAACGACTTACTCGTTAACAGTTCTCATGATGAACAACGTAAATTCAGGCCAAGGTTGGTCTCACTAGACACTAATGTTTGCTGTCTTTATGACTCGTATTGTTCTGTCTATAAATTAAATTAAGGAGGAATTTATAATTAAAAAATACAAGGTGTATCCAGGCTGTCACGGAAAATGAAGGCGTTTGATACATTTAATGAAATTCAGACACAATTCAACTAAAAGTTTTGCAACAAAAAAGCGACGATATTTTTTTCCTAACGACGTATTTGGATGGTAAATACGTAGTAGTTCTTCCTAAAATAATAATGTAATACACACTTTTATTTTTAAATATGCTATGCTACCCTAAACTTTATATTATTATTTTAACAAATAACTATGGATTCTTCTCTCAAACATGGTGATATTTGAAAATCACAAATAAAATTGTCGCGTTTTTAGTGGAATTTCAATTGTAGTGTCAGTTTGGATATACCCTATTTTTTAAAGTGGGTAGTTTTACTAATCGATCGATTGACTTATTGCCTCAATTTATTCACGAACTAAATGCTAGGATGAATAATAATTGAATTTTTATTATTAGAAATAAGCCGTAATAAAGAAGCTTTCGAATATGACAGGCATTTAAAAATGACAAAATTTGTAACAGTGCCACCTGCGTCTTCGAGTGAAACAAAGCTTTTTATGGCACTATCATTAAGAATATTTATTTGTTTAATTATATTAAAGCAGATGTGATTCAGATTTGATAAATTATTCAGGAGAATATATTATCAGAAAGTATATTTTTTAAATCAAGTTACTTTAATTGCTATTATAACATGCATTTGTGACTTTAATTTTAATTAACCAGACAACAAAGACAGCCTATATGACACCTATGATACTCTTTAAATGTCATAATTCGTCTAAACTCTAATCATGCGTGGCGAAATTTTGAACTACAATTAAAATATTAAAATTGTGTAATTAACGCATTATTTAAGTTGTGTTTTCATATTATAAACAACAAAAATTTATATTCGTAATCTAATAGTAATAACATGTGCAATATAACAAAATTGTGAAGAGAGAAAAACTTTCAAATATTTAAATAGCATGACAACAACGCATTCAGACGTCAAAGACCGTTGACGATCTATACTAGTAGTTTAAGTATGTCTGGGTTTAAAACATACAGCATACCCTTTCCAAATCATAATTATTGTGACGTCACTAAAACTTTTAACAAATAACATTGATCTACTTACATCAGCTTCAGGAATGATGAACTCCTCAGCAGTCATATTGACGAAACGTATCGATCCAGACTTGTCCACTGCTTCCTCTGGGATCTCCTTGATAGTGACATTGACAGTCGCTTCAACCCAGTGGAACGGTACTAGGGGCTCATTCTCTTCAGTCACCTACAAAATAATATAAAATAAATTAATACGTCCAACAATGACACACAATCTTGGACCACATTAAGTACGAGTATAACACGAGTTTAGTGAGATGGGAATCAGAAACTACGAGACTTTTTAAAATCATTAAAGTCGTAACAAGTATTTGTGGGCCACAACATTTTTTTCGATGCGGGGACAGAACCTTTATTTCTCATTTCACAGCCAACTGTACCAGGGTGGATAGAAGTCACTTGAAACTTTAAACATCTGGTCATACCTGACAAAAATCTTAATGATATCATTATTCAGAAACATGTGGCATGTTAAATCAAGATCGATTTTAAGGCATACAATTATGTTAGGAACTACTCAAACTTGAACAACCATATTTTGTAAACATGATTATTTAAACTTCAAATGGACAATTGGCTCAAGGTTGTTACCTATCCTAAACAGCCAAAAACATCTGCAATTCCAGGAATTAAAATTACCCAAGCCCGAGTGAAACTATTCGTCTAGCCGTATCAGCAAACGAACCTTTACTATTCAAGGATAATGTCCGGCGACATTCAACCTAAAGAGTTACGACACCGATCACGGGGCACTTGCGACGGACACTTCAATCAGTGTAACTTACGCGGTCTATTGATCTGTTGGGCTTTAGAGTTTTTCACCTCGCAGTACATTAACTATTTATGTTAGGGTTTCGTATGTGTTTAAATTGTTTTAGGTGTGGGATATTCAATAAATCACATACTTATTTCTCTTTTAAGATGTTTGTACAGATATCTTAAATAAGTAAGTTTTCTGAAGTAAACTTCGCAATGCTAAATTGATCCTAATTAAAAAACTTCGTATTTCATTGAATTAATAATGAGAAAACCAATTAAAAATAATATTGGCCTTTGATTATATTTTATTAATTACTCGCTTACTTAACATCTTATATCTCAGGATGGCGAGCGCAGTGGAATGCAAAGCATTGCTTTGTGATTCAAGGTGTTTTGTTTTGCTACAGTTCATGAGCGCTCGTATCGTTTACCATCAGGCGAACGGCATGCTCGTCTCGCCATTCATAGCAATAAATAAAATAAAAAACTATACTCGTACTTACATTAAACCTCAAAAGGTATGTTCCATTAGGCGTTCCCTCCTTCATGGTGATCATTCCAGTATTCCTGTGCACATCAAAATAAGGACTCCTTCGTTCGTACGACGGGAGCCACATGAACCTCTTGTCTGGAAGGTCCCAGTCATCAGGATCGTCAACGAATACCCTGCCTATTTCTGTGTCTGGTGCTTCGCCCTAGAAATAAAAAGAAATGTTAGTTTAGGAGTCAAAATGGACAAAAAAAATCCATAGAAAATTGTCTTTCAAAACATTAACACTAATAACGTTCTAAATGTAATCTTTTAAAACATTAAGGTTTATTTTTTATTGTTTTAAAATATATTAAGACAATAAAGTCGTAATTAAAATAAATATACCAGAATAATGTAATTTACTATAATAAAAATTTTCATTACAGTAATTTCAAGTTCTGCAACACGCAACATAAATAGCATGCATACTAAAATAACAAACTTGTTACACAAAATAACTCGACAAATTAAAAAGTATAAGCGTCACTCTGCGCTGAAAACTTATTTTATTCATAATATTTCCATATTTTCACAGACATTGCAACTTTTTCGCATAGTTAAAAAGTGCATAATTTATTTGACTACGAGCATATTTGCCGTCGGTGGAATCACCGGTAATTTCCAAATGAAAAAGCAATATGGAAACGTGAAATTTCAATTTTTATAGTGCAATTTTAGTAACATCATTGGAATATCTAACATATGATTTTATCATGCACAAAATATTTAATTTTGTTCTTATAAATTGATGCTATATTTATAAAACATTTATTTTGCTCATACAGTGATATCTAAATATAAAAAAAACTTATATCGAAAAAAAAAAAAACAGTGCATTAAATTCTTACATTAGTTATTCGAGGAAATCAACAATTACATAAGAAAATAAATGACACAACACAAAAACAGACTTGATAACACGATTCAGTGTGCAAGAATTTGCCAAGAGCACATAACAAAAGCAATAAAATCCCTCACAGGAAGATTTTACAAAAGATGTAAACTTTATGAACGATATATTTATTTATTTTTATTGTGCGGTGTAAACAAAAATTTTATTCCGAGTACAGAGAATAAAATCCTATGACGTGATTACTATGACAGACAAAATATGATATTCTGTACATCTGCACCAACATTTTTATGTCACCTTGTGTTTTGTGGATATAGTTTTTTTATAACAAAATATTGGCGAGAAGAGTTTGTATGAATTTCTATCGTATGTAAACTACTCCAACCTGCACTAAGCCAGCGTGGTGGACTATATGGCCTATCCTCACTTAAACGTACTCTCGATTATACGATGATAGAAGAAAACCGTGTCCTGCAGTGGGACGTATATGTTGATATAGTGGAACCGAATGTTGCTAAAAGTTAACGTTTCCAGAAAATAGCAGTAAATATTAGATACATTGCAGCCTCGGGAAAATTGAATCTTCATAACTTTCTTTCAGTTCCAAAAGTTTATTTTAGTCACAACTTATAAAATGGGCAAGAATTCAACCGCATGGTTTACAATAAATTGGATTTATTTCTCTATAAGTATCTGTCTATTTTGATTCAATTACGATTATTTTTCCAAATTAATTCACTCACGGCTAATTGAGAAACAATGGAACCGTTGAGTGACGTAAACATTTTGAAAATGTTCATTGGAAATTAAACGTTTCCAAAACGTTTAAACTTTAATAAATGTCCGTGTTATAACTAATTAAAGCAATTTTATTCGGCTCGTACGTACGCAGCGTTAATTTTCCAATTCATTTGGTAATTACACTGGCCGTACGCCGCGATGGGGTAATCATTTCTTTTTGTCATATTACGGGTAGAGGATCGATTTAATATTATTCTACAGGTATGAGCTGATTAGTTCCACTAATTATTTAATGAAATATATACACACTTATACAGAGCTTAATAAAATACTTAATAGATACATAAGGCTACTCGTGTATATAATTGAAAGAGTAGGCAGATATTATGTCATACATGTCCTACATAACGCCGAGACTATTCCATGCCATGATATCTTGGGAAACATAATATATTAAAAAGAAAGCTTTTGAAAATTCTCAATATCCAAAAAACTAGAATCTTGACCAGGGTATTGAGCTTAGGACCTCATGGTTCACAGGCAATATAAGGTGGTACTTACCAACAAAACGACTATTATATAATTTGATTTCACACTGCTTTTAGAAATTAACAAAATATAATACCTAATTTGATTAACACTTTTACAGTTACACAATATTGCAATACACAAAATCACCACTTTGCTCGAAACTAAACGACTATTCTTCAAACAAAACTGTTTAATAATGACCTGCCATAGCTCGGTACTGACATTTTATACTCTAAATCGATGTCATCATATTAAAAGAGGGGCCTGTAAATGCGGGTAGTCATCAAATTGCGGGTAAAACTTATATAACAGTGGGTAGATATCAATATTATGTGGGTATTCTTCAGTTTTACTTTCCGAGCACCCAATAAAGATCTCTCTGACCTTATAGACTTACGTAGGTAACTTTATTATTTAGAAAATGTTTGGATTATAATTTTATACCCAGCGGCGTACTTGGCGCCAACCCTTATGTGAAACAATTCAAACTTAGGTAATATATGTTTATTGTTAACTCAAATTGGGTTACCTAAACTATGGAATCCAGGACTATAGGGTTCCAGTCCATTTACAGTGCTAATAACTGCTTATCGTAAACGGTTGTGGAATATACATTATAGTGAAATAAGTATGTTGTATTTCATAGTAGTGTATGTCGTAAGTGATGTTCGCATCGAGACATATATTGTGTGATCCAAAGGTATTTTTTTCGGGTCTGGTTGTTTGTGAGACCGAAAAGTCTTTTGTAGTTTCTGATACCCACGATACAAGACTCGATCTTACTATGGGATCAGGACTACGTATATGACTGTTGGGTGTATTTATTATATATTTATTTGTTTTAAATCCCTTACAAACTTGAGCAACACAACTATATACTCGTATAATATTGCCATAACAAAACACGCGAAATGCTCAATTTCTATTGGAAATGTGAAAGCGGCAGGTGCGATTGTCACTTGTCAATAGCAGCAAAGTAACGCGATACTGCGTTCAAGAATACATGGGCTGTCAAGCTTAGTTCTAACGTTACAGTCGGTTTGGTCAAATCCATTCTTGTGTAGGTGGACGCTTGACAGACGAAACAGTCACTTACATAACCCGGATTAGTGAATGGAGTGTAGGATATTTAAATTAAATAATTTTAGTTAGGGACTTCAATTTAAAATGTGTGGAATATGATTATTAATTGGGATTTCAAATTATATTTAATTTTAAATTTTAAATATGAATTATTTTAATTATATAAATATTTGTATTTATTTATTTACATATTTTTAAAATTTTAACAGTTGCCACCAATACGATGCTATCAGTAATAAATAATCGTTAATTTTAATTTTAAATAAACAATATCATAACTCATAAGCTATTTTCTACGCACTTATACGCAGCTTCAGCGATTTCGGCAGGCTATAATATACAAACCAAATTCTGTTGTTTTTTTTTACATAGCCTAGTTTCTTTTGGCTTAATAATTGCATGTATTTTGAGCAGATTACACATCAATAGTTATACATTTCCTATTCGCAAGGATTCCTGTTTTTTTATTCATTTATTTATCAAGACTCCTATCTCTTTATGTTTGTCTTCGAATAATCTAACATTTGTTAAGATTTGCAAACATAAATTTTAATAGATAAAAATTTCCGCAGTTAATCTCATTTTAATTAAGCCATTAAACTTTGTATCTGATCTCGGACCGTAAAGAGTTCTTAGATAATGAAATAAGAACAAAACTTTAATATCCCTTCGCGAAGGCTTTGTAATTTCACAATTTATTTCGCGCTTTTGTATGCCAGTGTTACAACTTACATTAGATTGTATTATACAACGTATGGTTTATTATTTCTGTGAAAATTATTTCTTTATTTCGCGAACTGATGTCTGTACTTTAAATGAAATAGGACTATCCTATGTTATTTTCTTTTGTCATCCATCTCAAGGTTGTCTGGGCAAGATGGGTTTAGCGATAAGAAAGCCTAACACCACTTTTATTGGATATTTGTTATGTCTTTTTATGTATCGCAAAAGATAATTATCTAAGTGTTTATTTTTATATGGGTATGTTAATTGTCTATATTACTCAAAGGTGGATGCAATGCCGCCATAATGATGTATCGATTGCTAACACAAAATAATCTCTTTCTGCTATTGGAGAAAATGATTCCTGCGTACTTAATTTTGCGATAGTATTTTGATATACTCTTTATTTTTCTACACCAAACAAATGTGGTTCTATAAATACGCGTTTTTCCGACTTGGTAGGCAGATAAGGCCAATTTGAATGCTCTTCTATACGGCTTATTAACTTACGATCTACTTCAACGAAACCAAGCGCAGATAACACCTAAATCCATTTCCCATCGCATTGTCACACTTTTTACTTCAAACTGAATTGGAGAAGTGCTAAAAAGCGACAGCATTTAGCCTGAAATAGCCGGCAAATCAATTACGGTGGCCGATGGCTTGCGGCCGGCAAAGTTTGTCGTGCAGGAGTTTGGAACAATGGTGCGGTTTTGAGCAAGCGCAGCGTTGCTAGAACGAATATTCGACGAATCGGAGACTGTTTGAGGACATTGGTTTCGATCTAATAACATGGTTTCATCACGGACAGTAGCCTTTACTGGCTTGTATATTGTGCTTCGGGCTTTTAGGTTTCACGGACGTTTAGTAAAGTCTTATTAAGTTTGCGAGTGGGTTACAGTCTGTAGATTCTTGTTTATGACCTATAGCCGTGAGTGGTGAGAGGTTATTTTTCAATTTTGAATAAACTTTGTGAGGGTGCTGTAGATTTCTTGTTTAATGTTGTATTTCAGTGGTGAATACGAAATGTTGTTGTATATCTAAGATAAAACTGCGGTTGTATATCATAGCTCTGAGTGAAGAACGTAAATCGATTTCTTATATCGAAAGAAAAAAAAAAATTGAATACCAGCGTTGTTCAGGAGGCGTATCTATCTCCAATTTAAACCGTATGATTCAAATAGAAACTGACCAGAAACTATTGCAACAAACTTCATTACTCTTATATCAAGTTAATTTGATACGTATCGGTGAATATCGTTAATAACAATACAAAAATACGTCCAGTATTACCCGAAATTATCAGCGGACCAAGCGGTAACTTACGGATCGGGCGAGGCAGTAAAAACCGCCTTCGCGCGTAATCCCTGTTTATACGCACTAAAGGCACTTTCATTAAAACACGAATTAACATTTTAATAGCGATATATTATTATAAAACAGGCATTATCGTAAAGGTTTATAGGTATTGACGTGGTAGACTTAATTATTCATTGAGGTGTTGTACGGGTTACGACCGAATTAAGTGTTTTCAATGTCCACTGGCCGATAATGAGGGTAGCGTGAACGTTTTCAATATTTAACTTAACTCCATGAAGTGTTATAACAAAGGATCTATAATTAACACTTATATGCCTGTTCTCTGTTTGTTATCCCGTGTAATGTATGTGCGATTGTGCTTAAATATTAATGATTTATCGGACTCCTTGTTATGAGAATATCAATAGGTATTTCACTAATGGTGGGTCTCTCAAATGCGAGAGGCTGCCTGGGCACGTACAACCTCAATGTCTTTTTCTCCCGCCAAACAGCAGTGTAAATGCACTGTTATGTTACGGTTTGAAGAATATTGTAGCCAGAGTAAAACGCTGGACAATGGACATATTGAGACATAACATCGTGATGATGGATGGGTGGTGAGCGCAGTGGAATGCCAAAGCATTGCTTTGTAATTCATGGTGTTGTTTGGTTTGCTACTGTTCATGAGCGGTCGTATCGCCTACCATCAGGCGAACGGCATGCTCGTCTCACCATTCAGTGCAATAAAAAAAATATATACAAGGATGTTTTTTGAAAATCGCCTAACATGAACGACTTAAAATTTTAATAAGGCTGATGTCGATTAATAAGAGACCTTTCGGACTCACAAGACCAACATTGAATATTTGTGGATGCGTAAAGATTTGTTTGAGTACGGGACTTGAAACCGAAATCTGGCGTTTTTCAGTAGGCCCGGTAAGCATGAGCACCATTATTTAGGTCGCCTGCAAACATTTCTACGTATCGTTTCGCGCCTCCCATACACACTAGGGCAACACGCTACTGTTTGAGAACGCCCTACACTCAACAGAAAGAGAATGTGTGTGAACCTCACAATTATAGACAAAGTATTACGCAATATTCAAAGAATGCGACCACGTATTCGCCGCGACTCGTAACAAAATACCAAGTCCGCAGTATACAGTGTTAACAACGGTTATAACTTTGAAACCGACAATAAACCGTCTAATCGGTAATAATGTTGCTTCCACAATGAAAAACCGTAAAATTGTTTACGGTTTTGTCGTAAAGAGCAATGAATCCCCCGCCGTACTGGGACATTTTCATATTTCATGCGTTTAAAGGCGGCTGCTGAATGCAAATGACGTCATGAAACGAGACTTAGGATGTACCGCGAATAAAGTTGATGGTAATTCGCGCTCGTTCAAATCAACTTTATATGATTCAATTTGAAACTGTAATGGGTGAGGGATAATTAATAATTTTATGTGTACAATAATAATGGTCTTATTCATAGACAGATATAAAATCTATTTTAGTTAATTCCGTTGGAGAGAAGAAGACAAAACACACGTTAGCTAAAATAGGCTTAAAAACTGTCTATGAATTAGGTAGTACGTATTAATCACTGTGTACTAGTTCCTAATATATTTGTTTTAATGATACTAGATCTTGCGAATAATCCGATGTCTATGTGAAATCCCAGGGAAATAAATTCAAATTATACATGAATATTAAACTCGGAATAAATATCTGTAGATCTATTAATTATGCGGGGTTCGAATGCAATCGCGCAGAAAGCCAACTGTTTATCCCTTCTATGAATAGGTTTTCATTAAGCATGTAATATTCAAGGAATACATACTAAACCTATAAAACTTGATCTGTAACTGTTTGTCTAACCTAAATTGTAAATAAATGTTTTCCTAAACGAGTAAATAAATAAATACTCAATTCGCAAAGTAAAGTAAGCACGTGTCTTTTAGTGTATCAGATTAAGGACTTTTCGGTCTTTCAACACCTAGCTCTAAAACATATATTTGGTGATCAGACTTATATTTGTCAGTCCAGGAATCGAACATTTCGCCACGACTTATCTTTCACTCTGCAATATACGAGTATGAATGAGATTCGCACCGGACAATGTGTGTTAGGAATTTACGTTGCTACTAAAATGTTAGATACTACGTTCATACTTCAGATCTGAAATATGATCTTCGTCTGCATTATGCAAACAATATAACCTAAATTACGGCAGAAAATACGCAGATTTATGCACATGTAATCCAAATTACAGTTACTCGTTGCGGGTAGTTGGACAAAATTAAACGCAAACTCGGTGAGTTTATTGCGAAAACTTTTCAATCAAAATCACGTTAATAACCTCGTGAAAACATGAACAAAAAGTTCGACAATTACCGCAGAGATCGAATTGAAAATTGTCATCATTCTAAATGCATTTTACAATAATCGCCGTGGACTCGGTATCGTATTAGCATATTGATTTGATTTTTAATAATTCAGCTATGCCAATTATCAATAAGCTACGCCTGTTAATTTGTGTGAATATCCTGTTCCACTTGCAAATGATATTGAAATTAAAACACGACGAATTAGTTCTAGTAACCGAATTTAAAATAGGTTTATGTGTACATCGTTAAAAACTCACACTTGCGTGTGCCTACTTGTTTTATTAGGCATATTAAATGAAAAATAAACTTTACACTCAACAGCCCGCCGTCAAGGCATACAGTAAAAATTATAGTAAGGAAAAATTACGAATTGATAATTCTGGACTTATAAAAAAAACAATCCAAAATTCTAGGATATCAATTTAAATGGAATGTAATCTAAAATAATGAATGGCTTAATGAAGTAGAGTATGATTATATCGTTGGAACAGATGCCCAATATTATTACTGTAAATCAAAGTATCGGCAGGGATAACTAAAAATAATCAAGAAATAGATAATTGCAATTGAGCTCAGATATTGCTCGGTGTATTTTAATAATGTGGCTTTACACAATAGATTCGATGAAAAAAGGTTCTAAAGAATCGGATGTGAGAACAATAAACACCTATCATGCAAGTGCGGACAAAAGAGAAACAATAAATGCAAAGGATGCAAAATAAATCACCACCCAGTACAATCGGTAGACAAAAGTATACGTGATAACAAAGCGAAAATAAGAAACAACGTAGTGCCATTTGAAAATATCCATACTCACATAGTATCTCCAACTATACATCATATCGTTGTAGTAGCTTTCCATCTGATTGCGTGGTGAAACAATTTTGATATTAGTTAATATATACGACAGTAATAAACAAATTGCTTCGGAACTTGCTACTGGTGGTAGGTCTCTCATATGTGAGAGGCCATCTGGGTGGGTACCACCGCAGTGTCTATTTCTCCCGTAAAACAGCAGTGTAAACGCACTGTTGTGTTTCGGGTTGAAGGGCATTGTAGCTAGCCTAGTAGCTTATGTCTCAGGATGGCAAGCGCAGTGGAATGCCAAGCATTGCTTTGTAATTCAAGGTGTTGTTTGGTTTTGCTACTGTTCATGAGCCGTCGTATCGCTTACCATCAGGCGAACGGCATGCTCGTCTCGCCATACATAGCAATAAAAAAAAAAAATAACCCCGTCAAAACACGCCAGTGCAATTTACAAAGTAAAAGTCAGCTTATAATTAACGCATAGTCCAAATAGGAGGATATAGTTTTAATCAATTCTTTATCTTTAAACCATGATTTGCTTAATCCACAAATAGTAGCAGTCAACGATCATGTTATAGATCAGAATGCAATTCTTCCTTTCATCGATAAACAAGCAAGCGGTTTAAATTATGATAATCAATTAATACATAAACTCACACCTTTTTCCCAGAAGGGGTAGGCAGAGGTGCCTAGATTACATTTCGCCTTGTACGTTCCGTCCCACGATGTGATAGGTGGCGAGGCTATCGTCATACAGGCACAAATTCCTGACTCCGGGCTGATAATGAATAGGAAAATCAAATATCACTACCCGACTCGGGATTCGAACCCAAGACCTCAGCTTTGCAAGCGTACCTTAATCAATTAATGCCACCACAAATAGCTATAAAAGCGTTACCGGTGCTACAGAAAGCCAGATTACCAGATCTTTCTCTTCTGTCTCTAAAGGAGATTGCTATGACTAGCTTCAATGCCAGAAATGCAACTAAAAATTGTCAGCAATTACAACAATTTATTTAAATTTGTACTGGATGGTCTTAGCATTAATATTATAGACCTTAGCTTTGATACGTGTTCACTTTAGATTTCTAATGTCGTTAAAGCTAAATGAGGATTGGAGGCTAAAGTCTCTTTAACTTCAATGTCATTGATGAGTACTTTTTACAATTTTTCGACAGCATAATACATAATTTCTTCTTTATCTACTACTACTATTTTCTTCCAATCTATCATATAGAGCAATAACCCTAACCTTGCCTATAAGAAACCGCATTTTATTTTTTTTATCAATATTTGATTTATTCTCTAAGGACTTGATAACACATTCAGAAAGGCTTCAAGCCTGGTATTAACTTGTAAGCAGATCCAAAAACTAGTATATTAACCTTACGATCAAAACAGGACTTCATTATTCACAGTTTAATAAAGCCACTACAAAACGGGATTATACTACACGTGATTACGAAAAAAAGGACCGCTTTGCAAAGGAAAATTAAATACAGCTATCAAGAAACGGCTTAGGAGACGATCTAAAGGAAGCCTCGGTGGCGAAAGGAAAATATGTCGCGATCGTTAGACATGAGAGGATCTTTTTAAGCCTTCGCGAACTCGTTTATATACGTTCCAAGGTAATTGGCCTTCGAATAGGTTTTCTACCTACGATTTTCTTCACAAAACGTTGTCTAAGTGTTTCGTTTCATATTCTGTATCTCGATCAGGATAATAAGATAACGTTAAGCGTTTTGCTATTTGGTGAGTGGTAATTTTGGGGTAAAATATTTAACTTAATTATTTTTATGTTAAACACTATTGGTATTTTTTGTATCAGATTAGAAAAAAATGTTTTTTTCTTTCTGACATAAGTAGATGTGACCCCAAATATTACCAAATACCCGAGTAAAAAAATCGAATCTATCTTTGATCATATTTTTTTTCAAATGTTTTCAAAAGCTACATACCTTGTAATTGTAAACGAATATATCGCTGTGTCCAGGCCCCATGGGGTTGTCGTTCCTGTCTCCAATAACCACGTGGAGAATCGATACTCCTGTAAGTCTTGGCGTTCCTGAGTCCGTGATTGCGATCGGGATCTTGTACTCCTTTCTTTGTTCTCTGTCGAATGATACGAGCGTGGACAGCACGTTACCTGTTGGTATGCAAATTAAAAATTAATTTCGATAAAATTATAATTATCATTTGCTTTAACTAAATATTTTAAATTTTCACAATCTATATTTTGAATTATCGTATGCTAGGAATTTGTTGCTTTTATAACGTTATTTATTGTCAAAATAAAATTTAGTTTTGTTTTTAAATAATTTCAAACAGCTGACAAGACTTTAATTATAATCATCATTATAATTGTAAATAATTCCTAGATAATCGTGGAGTTAATTACACATGTACACGAAATGAAAATTAAACATAATAAATACGAAAATACGTTCTTATATACATATATTCCACTATGGAGTAAATAGCAACACATTTCGGCGTTTAAAATACAAACATTGCATACGAAACACGAACGAATGTGCTAATTTACATTTAAACAGGTTTATAGTATGCTTCGAGCCAAAACAATTCGCTGTAATATAATATCGTGTTTTTTTCCCCTGAATTATAGTTCCCGCTGGAAAAATTTGGTTGGAATTTTTATTGTGTTGCTGTCCTAGAACAAAATTGTGCGTAATAAAGGCACGTCCGAAGACTTTGTGAAGGGATTTTTAATTTTCTTCTATGAATTTCATATTATTATAATTTTATGCGAGCAGTTCCCAGAATTTAATTTTTATTACTTCCTGGTCTTTGGATTTGGATATTAACTACTAGAATGTTTTAGAAGGAAAAATATTTTTGTCGACAATTTCTTTTGTAATGTATGATTACACAAAAACAGGAACCTAATCTGTAAAATGTTCAATAATATATGTTTCTTTAATTGATGTATATGAAATTCTTTTTTCCCCTCCGGCGGGGGCACGGTGATGTGACGTGTTTACGTTCTCCTCATTTTAAATTGTATTTTGTGTGTTTGAAGTGCATTTATCGGCTCGTGGGTTGCTTATTGTTGTATGGTGTAGTATTGTGAGCAACGGTCTGTAAGTTTTTTAATGTTTTGTTGCGTAATTTTGTGAAAATAAGCAATTTATCCTCGGTAAGTACATTATATTCCTTTTAGTGTGGGTATCGTAAAAAAAAAATATCGCTCGGCCGGCATATAATCAGCTGTTGTTTCTTTTCAAAGTAATATTTTTTATTGTTGTGTCATTTTATACGATTAAAAATAATAAAGTCTTAATTTCTTTTCGGCAAAATAATGTCAGCTCAAAATAAAATTCCGCCCGACCGTGGGCCCAATCCTTTCGGTCAAAGTAAGCTAACACCTAGGTCACCTAATTCGGCTAAACGACTTTTTAGTGACACGACTTCACCAACTTATGTTTCCCCCGTATGTTCAAAACGTTTGCAATTATCGGAATCGACCGAGACTTCATCTTTAGATAACGGCAGCGACGCGAGCCGCGCGGACTATTGTGATTTGGTGTCAGATGTTTCCAATTATTTATCGAAAATTAATGAGCTTGTTAACGATCAGGGCTCGCGTATGAACGTGGCGAATAGGTCGGCAGTGTTAGATATAACGCAACGTGTTACATCCATAGTTTCATTACTAGCATTAAAATCATCTTGCAATGAAACCAAGTTGGCCAATATGCAACGCGAATTAGACCAATACAAACGTCATGATATTGTCGGGAATAATAATTCACTTTTCTCCGATCGACTTAAACTTCGTTTGCCGAAACCTGCACCGCTAGTGGAGTCGCGCGCGCCACGGCCCTGTATTGTTGCATGTCCGACGGACGAGCGATCAGCTGATTTGGCGTCATCGTCCGCAACTAAACAGGCGCTTTTTAAGGCAATAAAGCCAAGTGATGACGGATTCCAAATTGTAGGCGTGAAAAAAACCACGAAGGGTCGCGTCGTGCTTCGTGTTGCGAATGAGCAACAAATAAAAAAACTCGAATCTGTCGAGGCAATTAAATCGGCGGGATTACGTCTCGAAAAACCCAAGGGGCGTCGCCCCCGTATCCTCGTTAAAGATGTGCCATCCTCTATGGAAGACCGCGCTTTTATTACCGCACTGTATCGTCAAAATATCAAGGACGAATTGCCAATAAAGGAGGATGATTTTATTAAATCCATTAAAATAGTTCGTAGACGTAATTTAGATAACGGGCGTAAATGGATAGGCATTGAGTTAGATTCAGAGATAAGGAAACATCTGGCAGACACAAAGGAGAAATTATTTATTGACTGGGCCACTTGTCGATTCATTGACGATTTAGAAATAGTGCGTTGTATGAATTGTCAATACTATGGGCATGTGCAAAAGTTCTGTACAGTAAAAACACCTACGTGTGCCGTCTGTGCTGAAGCACACGAGACTAAGGCGTGTCCGCACAGTTCAGACACAGATTTTAAGCCAGTATGCGCACCTTGCAAGCGCTTTAAAAAACCCCACGATCATCGCTGTGGGTCTCAGGAGTGTCCAACGTACAACTACAAACTCCAACAACTATTTCTCTCGACCCAGTACTAACTCAATATGAATAACTTTACCATCGGACAGTTAAACCTCCATAATGATAGGGTAGCAACGTCGGAATTAGATACGTTAATTCGCGAGTATAAGTTAAATATCGTACTAGTACAGGAGCAATATCAACATGCGCGAATATCTAGTAAGGTCGTACAACTTGATAGCAACTCACGAGCAGGTATTTTTGTGTCGGGTTCAAATCTTACCGTAACCTCTGTGCGTAATCTTATGACGTCACACTGTGCTGTCGCTGAGGTGTCTAGTCCGATTTGTAAGGTTTATGTTGTGAGCTGTTATTTTCAATACTCAGATCCTGTGGGTCCTCACCTGTGTCACCTCCGCTATGTCTTGCGGTCCCTCGCTGGACATAAAATTATTATAGGTGCTGACGTTAATGCGTCATCTGTCCTTTGGTATGGCAAATATCGCTCCACTGACACCGAGCGACGTTGCGCTGTAGAAGATTTCATTGCAGAGATGAATCTCGAAATACACAACACCCCCGATGCACCACCTACTTACAGTAGTCCTATGGGCGAATCTTCTATTGACGTCACACTTTCTAGTGGAGACGTCCGTATTGATAGGTGGCGCGTCCTACCGGACGCGTCGTGTAGTGACCATCGCCTGATTGTGTACGAGTTCTTGCCTAGATTGACGCAGGGTCCGGTACATAATAATTTTAATTTTAAATATAAATCTCGAGGCGCTAACTGGGATTTATTTAGCTCGCTATTTGCTCGGCATGCTGGGGACTTCACTCGCAATGATCTGTCAGCTGAAACCTGTGCGGAGATTATGTCGGACACGTTTACATATTGCGCAGACGTTACCATCGGTCGAGGTTTCATCACTAACACTCGGAGGTGTGATTGGTGGAATGATTTACTAGTCCAACTACGTCGGACTTTTCGTAGAGCGCGTAAGCGTTTTAACGGGCTTAAAAGACGTTGTGTCACAGGGGAAGCAATTACATCTGCTTTAAATAAACTGAGAGTTGCCAGATCACATTATAAAGCGGCTGTCCAAAAATCGAAGGGTAATTTATTACGAAAAGTTGTGGCTCGGTTAGATAGTGAGGGTCCGTGGTCTCCTTTATACCATGAATTCAAAGCGAATAGGTCAATCAATTTGGCATATATTGAGAATTTAAAAATTGACAACAACTTCACCACTGGTATTGAGGAGACAACGGACGCTCTGTTACAATCGTTAATTCCGGATGATAATGTTGAAAATGACACAGAATATCACAAGCAGATTAGGATGTGGGCCGGGGAACTGCCGAACTCTTCGGATTCAAATCTCTCGTCGTTTGATGAATTTAGTGAAATCGTACGATCTTTGCCCCTAAACAAGGCTTCCGGTGACGATAAAATATCGAACAAAATGATTAAAGAGGCGTGTAAATCGGCAGGCGATGCGTTACTTACTGTTTATAACAGATGCATTGCTGAAGGGGTATTTCCGCGAGTATGGCGTACCGGTTTCATTCGGATAATACCCAAGAGTGGCGATAAACCTCCACATGATCCTAAGTCGTATAGACCTATTACACTCTTGCCGTCTCTAGGTAAACTTTTAGAACGTCTTATCGTCCCTCGATTGCTACCGGGCGGACCAAAATTTCACGAAAATCAGTTCGGTTTTACTACGGGTAAGTCAACTATCGACGCGGCAATTTCGGTTAGAAGAGCGGTGAGTACATCGGTGTGCAAATATGTACTCGGTATTTTTCTGGACATCTCCGGTGCTTTCGACAATGCTTGGTGGCCAATGCTGCTTCTTAAGTTGAAATTACGAGGTTGCTTTAAAAATATATATTCACTTATTTACTCGTATTTCTCGCATGGAACAACAAAACTTAAACTTGGACACTATGCCGTGTCGAAACCACTGACGATGGGCTGTCCACAAGGCTCGGTCTTAGGTCCTTATTTGTGGAATTTAGGCTTCGACGATTTTCTTACAATCCCCTTACCGTCAGGATGTTCTTTGACCGGATATGCGGACGATGGCCTCTTGCTAATAGAGTCAAACAGTAGGTCGGGATTAGAAAATATGGCAGACGCGTGTTTAAAATTAATATGTGATTGGGGACATCGAAATCGCTTACAGTTTGCACCACATAAAACGTTCCAATTACTTCTAAAAGGGACTTTAAAATCACCGCCGCGAATTAAATTTAATAATATCACTGTAAAGAGAAAAGAATCGGTTTGTTATCTTGGTTTAATTTTGGAAAGGAATTTTTCCTTTCTTGAACATATTAAGAACGTCGGGGAAAAGTCGAAAAGGAACTTTTTTGCTTTGACAAGAATATCGAAATCAACGTGGGGGCTATCTTTCAATACACTAAAAATCATCTATGGAGCAACTTACTTAGGATGTATTTGTTACGGATCTCCCGTATGGGCTGATAGGGCTACTATCGGTGCTGTGCGAAGAAAACTGCTCCAGAGCCAACGTTTGGCGTTGATATTCTTGTGCAAGGCATATAGAACTGTTAGTACCGAAGCTTTGCCTGTCCTGGCGGGTGTACTTCCAGTCGATCTGGAGGTGCAACGTCGCGCCGCCATGTATTATTCAACTAGGGAGAATATGGATAAAAGATTTTTGACTGCTCGTGAACTCTTAAAAGTCGACAGATTATTTAAACCACTTCCTGTGGTATATAGCGAATTATTAGAAGAATGGCAAAATAGATGGGAGGTATCTTTGAAGGGACGGCATTTATACCAATATTTTCCTTGCGTGCGTGATCGTTTGACGAAGACTTGGCTAGATGTCGATTATTGCGTATCACAGTTCCTCACGGGCCATGGTAACTTTAAGTCTAAACTATACTCTTTTAAGCTTGTGGAATCGCCTGCGTGCCCATGTTCAACAACTAACTGCGAGTATGAGCAGTCCGCGCATCATATACTTTGGGAGTGTAGTCTTTGGCATAATGAGCGTAAAACCATGCTAGATAGTATGCAAATATCATCTGGAGTTGTATACTACATGGACCTTGTAGAGACTAGAAAGAACTTCCGTGCTTTCCGGCGTTTTTGCCATACCTATTATTGGAATCAAGCATAACAGTTCACATAATAGGTCCCATTTAAATGTAATAATAATTTGATCCGTGGTGCTTTACAGCTGGCTTCTCCGGCTGTAAAAGTCTTTTTGCGAGGTTATTTACCTCTTTATTTCATTGTTTTGTCACCCGCTATGCACGGAGGGAAGTGGACAATAATTTATTTCCAACTCCTCCTATTAATTTAACTTTCTGATTGATTTCGTTGCGGGTTAAAGACAAATTAGACATTCCCGGAGACTCGCCGAGCTTCAATGCTCGGTGTCATTACATTGCGTGCCACTGTTGATCCTGGCTTACAGGAGTTGCAGTGGTGGGTGTGAGGGCGGGACAGTCTCCTAATATGAAATTCTTTGTGCCGTGTAAGTTTCTAATTTGGCTACGGATTTGTTCGGATTCATTCGAATTGACAGAAATAATTGGTTTATTTACGGTTAAAACCACGCTTTAGCCTTGATTATACAATAAATGTTCACAGCGATACCACAGTTCCACATAAAATGGAAACATCAGCTTTGCTCCACGTTTTATCCGATAATCTAGATTGCCCGGGGCGCAATAATCGTCATTGCTCACTCTCCTATTGAATCGTCTAGCGTCAAATACTGGGAACGCACCTATGATTGTTTAGGTGTTATGGGTTCAGTGTTTGTGACTTTAACATCAGTTGTTCTCTTTTCGCTACATATGACCGGCAACACATCTATGCTCCAAGCATTGTAGATGTTCATGGGTGGCTGTGATCAATTACTATCAGTTGACCTGTTTCCTCGTATGCCATATGCAATAAAAATAAAAAAAAACATCGCTAGCCATTATTATATCCAGCATATTTTGGACAAAAAAGGTTATGAAATCAACAAAATAACTTTGAAAACCCAACTAAATCCTTTCAAAAGCGACATTAGTGCGCAGTACGGCGGCAATCAAAAAGCAAACGGCGCCAATGGGCGGTTGAAACAGCCGTACAACCAAGAACATGTGCTATACAAAGTAATAAAAGTCCCAATGCGTAATAAAACTGGCAAAGTTCAGAAACAACTCGCTCGGCACAAATAATCCGCAGAAAGCGTTTACAAAATTATCAACCAGCCGACATGAATGGAAACGCTCCGAATTCAATTGGCACTTGCTAACAAAGTTAGAGTTAGGGCCGGAACACCATTTATTGCATGTTAACTACACTAATTGATCGAAACTCGATTTTCGGGGGCTCCTGGGAAAATATCGCGTCCCGAATGGGGCCACTGAATTGAGAATTCGCTGGCTAAGACGAATCTTCAGTTTCCAGATTGGATAGTTAGACACGAACGGAATGTGTAGTTGAACTGATTTGTTAAAGCGCATTTGCATCATAAAGACGCGGTACAGCTGGTTAGACTTTGAAGTCTTTAGAAAATGTTAGAAAAGGACTTAATAGACTGAAGGCGAATCCTCACTAACGAACTAATCGAAATACATGACCGACAAAGTCTACGAATTTCCAAATCGAAGCTTTAATTTACCTACAGAGAAAGCAATGTACGTTAAATTCACCTAGAGCATGAAGCACTTACAATTGCACAATTCATGAACCAAACTAGCAGCTAATTACTGGAATATCTCGGGAATTTCAATAGATGTTATCTGTAGATTAATGTCGGCAAATAATTACACAGTAGCCAGTATTTGAATACCCCGTCCAATTCGACATCTGTCGGTACTAATGTATCCCTGTTTAAACCAATAATATAATACCATTGCTCTAGCTTGTGTTATCAGCTATATAATGAGCTAGATATTCTAACAACTATTACTTTATGATTTTACAAATTATCAAGAAACATTGGGAAAAGACGTATATTAAAACATATGAAAATCATGAGAAGGTATTGCATGGTCGGTTTAAAAAAAATTAGAAGTAATAAGGAGATGGGAGATTTTTCTGAACCTCTGACAATATCGATGAACCTTTTATTTATGAAATGTGGGCCATTGGATTTAGATTATTTCTTATGAGACAACTAGTTTTCAGTTAAAACTGGCGGCTAAATGTTATGGCATAATTCCATATTTTGTTATGTAACATTATTTATAAAATGTAGCGTATCAACCAGAACATATTTACAAAATATTTTTTGTATTAATAGATACAAACTTATACAATACACTTGAATTAAATAAAGACTGTTTACATTAAAAAACAAAGTACACTTACCCTGTATTTGGAACTTGGATCTGATGTCGAAGGAGGCTGATTCGTTGAGGGCGAACGTGAACGGAGGTCCGTTTTCATTGGAGTCGTAGTCCTTCGCAGTGAGGACCACCACTTGTCCCGGCGGCTCATTCTCGTACCATATTACTGGTTGCGTCTGTAGATTTGATTTAGAATTAATTTCCTTAGTAAAGAGCAGCTTGCGATTGTTTTTTATAGGGTTTCTTTCCATGTTTCGAAGGTAGGACTAAATATAATCATGCTGGAGTAATGCGTTCTGGTGAACACAACGATCATACGATTGATAAGTAATCAGAAGTTATAGAATAACTGAAACAGCGACAGAAAGTCGACTGCTGAAGAAATACGGAAAGTCTTTCAATTGATATCTATAGACACCTTTTGAAAATGGCCTGTATCCTACGACTTGGGACATTTTAAGACCCGATTTTTTGCTACAGCGAATGTTACGGCAAAACTGCATAGTAAGGTTCTACGACCATTTAGAACACTAATAATCTGATACTTCAATAAAGACATTATTAATTAATTTATTGTAGGATTTGTATAAAACAAAACACGTAAAACGTTTCCTTGAATATCCAAAAGCGTGTGATAGTTAAATAGAGCATTGTCTATAAGAGAAATGCTTATCCACATCGCGGTCTGCTTAACGAGGGTAAGGCGGGTTGCGGTTTTAATCTAATATTCTATGCTTACGGCGCGTAACGTTTGCTGGATACGGCTTAAATTCACTGTAATCACACTTTGAGTGGGGGAAAGTTGCTATATTCAAAATAAAATATATTTAAGATATGTTCTGTAAATATGGAGAATTTAGGCTGTGTAGAAGAGGCACAAGTGGGATTCTTTTTCTGAAATGGAATGTTTGGTTTTGTGTTAAAGCAACAAAAATGCATTGGTAGAGTTTTTTTTATAGCAATGAATGGCGAGACGAGCATGCCATTCGCCTGATGCACAGGCCTGATGGTAAGCGATACAACCGCTCAGGGACAGTAGCAACACCAAAAAGCTCCATGAATTACAAAACAAACACAAATCCTGAGACAAAAGATTTTAAGTCTCATTATGTTCAGTAGTTACTCTGGCTACAATGTCTTTTAAACTAAAACACAACAATGCACTGCTGTTTAGCGGGAGAAATAGACATTGCGGTGGTATCTACCCAAGCGGCCTTTCACATATAAGAGACCTACCACCAGTAAATGCGATGTTTCATAAGTGTATTAATCCATTATTGAAACCAAGTTCAAAAATGTAATACTCTTTTCTATTAACGACATGAACGTAAATAAAACGATTCTTATTTACAGCTGTTACTATAAATACAACATAATATCAAATACCGGGCCTTGTTCGCCCTACCGAGGTAAACATGTGCGAGAACAAACATGCCTGGACAAGTGTTTGTACTTCGATCAGGTGGTTTGTGATGTATTAGGGTTTGTTCGTGACAATGTATAGGTAAGGGGAAACAATCTTGGGGCAATATTTGATAATAAACCTACTGCATTCATATCTTTAAAATTATTAAATGTTAAAACATCAGTTGCTAAAATTATTTAATTAACGCGCAATGTAAAGCGAACAAAAATTCGTGTCAAGCTGAGGGTCGTTGATTGTTTGAAAATATAATAATTTATTTTATTCCACCATTATGTGGGTTTATTGTTGTCACTACAATTATTACAACAAAGTAACCAGTTTTATTTTTACAAGTATTTTGTCCACTCACAAATTTTCATGGAGGGATGTAGTTAAGAATGAATTCTTACTAAAGCTAATTAAATGAAATATAATTTAATTATTTCTAGTAACTCTTTATCAATGTAAACAGTGAGCCAACTATTCGGAGAACGTAGGAATGGAAATTAAGCGGCCCAACGAAATTGAGGTCCAACTGATATAGGCATCTGACGTAAGGAATTGAACAACCATAGGTGCTCTATTTAAGTAAAACACAAGCGATGGAATTAGTAAGTCCATTAAAATATAATACTGTCGATTTTTTTTCTTCAATAATATTTTGTTATTGATTCAGCTTGGTGGTATAGTGGTAATGTGAGATAATAAACAGCGAGTTCTATTCCGGTATTTAAAAAATCTTTGAGTATTACATTTTTTGTCACATATCCTGATAAAACCAAAAAGTTTGAATATAGATTTCGAAACTTAAAATAAAAATATATAATCTTGTAATATCTTTTACATTCCTAATGTACACAACATTCTTCAGTTTAAGGCAGAAATATTTAATATAACAACTTTGAATATTAAAATATTGCATCTGACATTGTAAATAAATTACTTCATAAATATGATAAATGTTACCAATTATACGAGTATAAATTGCTGTGTATAAAGCTTCTGTGCCGTAAAATATGTTATTAGCCAGAAAGATTTAACTGCCATAAAATCTATTTAATATCCTACATAATCAATAAACCAATTTCATTTTATTTCATTTCATCATACAGATACGGCCTTAAGAAGACAAATTTTAAACCTATTTTATTAATCAAATATTTTGTCTCTTTCGAAAGAATTTTGAATTAATTTGAGGGAAGAAGACAAAATAAGTGCCGTTTTTAGGGCGGTTGTATACCTAGACACGGTCTTATATTAAATATAACATCGATGGGTGGCGATAAAACGGTACTTTATTAAAATTAAGCTTAAAAAACTGTTCCAAATATTGCCCTACAAAAACAAGTCAATAGGATTACATCGGATTTAAATAACTTATGTAAAGCGAACAAGATGCCAATATTTACAGATCAGTGGGTTGTCCTTTCGTTTCCTGCACCTATAAATTTTATTACGGGAACCCCACGTCGACGGAAAAAAATATCAATTTTATTTCGCGGGGATTGTGCGGACGATAAATTTAATATAACAGCGTCCAACGTGCAAAATATGGCGAAAACAATTTTGGCACTAAATAAACCTGCGTGTAGTGTTCGATTTTACCCTCGTCAGGTCCTGAGTGATGGACAAACAACGCTAAATTATATGTGTTTACGGTGTTGTGAATTATGAGTGTCTTCTAACTGTTTACATGCGTATATCACGTCAATAACCCTAAAGAAATCGGGGCACTAGTGTTACTTGAAATTTGCTAAACATATATCCATCCCAAATGTGTTTAAAGATGACTAAAGTTTTACTGGTGGTAGGTCTCTCATATGTGAGAGGCCATCTGGGTGGGTACCACCGCAGTGTCTATTTCTCCCGTCAAACAGCAGTGTAAACGCACTGTTGTGTTTCGGGTTGAAGGGCATTGTAGCCAGAGTAACTACTGGACATATTGAGACTTAACATCTTATGTCTCAGGGTGGCGAGCGCAGTGGAGTGCCAAGCATTACTTTGTAATTCAAAGTGTTGTTTGGTTTTGCTACTGTTCATGAGCGGTCGTATCGCTTACCATCAGGCGAACGGCATGCTCGTTTCGCCATTAATAGCAATAAAAAAAAAAAAAAAAAAAAAAAAAAACATTTTTCATATCGTAAAACGCGCGTGGAAGATTTCATGCATCAAGAAATTAATTATATCATAATTACATCCATACATACTTAAAGTCATGACTTATTCCCAGAAGGGGTAGGCAGAGGTTCAACCAGGAGACCCACGTTTCGCCTTGTATTTTTCGTCCCACGATGTGATAGGGGGAAAGCCTATCGCTATATCGGGCAAACATTCCTGGCACCAGGCTGATAATATAAATATCCAATATAATTTTGCCCTACCCGGGATTCGAACCCGAGACCTCAGCTTTGCAATCATACCGTAGTACAACTGCGCCACCGCGTCAGTAATTTATGCTTTAATCTATCCATTCCATAATGATCTTAAAACTGTATGAGGAAATCTTTAAAAAATTATAAATTAACAAATCCTCACTTGGCTACCGTGGTAGGGTCCTACTCTTTTACTACAATTAACTTGTACAGCTATTTTAATTATCGCAGCTCAAAAGCGAAGTATGATTTCTCCTTAACAATCTGCACAAAATACCAAGTCCCGTCAAAGGATACGCGTTGCAAATCGCCTTTCATCGATAAAGTGTATAAATGCTGACAACCGACGCGTGAATTCAACACCAAACGTATCTTCGACACAGGGACGGAGCAAGGGACGCAGGGGTAGGACCCCCCAGAGAGTATTTTTTGTTTTAGTGAGGTATTAAGTGGTTATTGAAGTGTTGATGGATTTAGAAGCAAACATGTGGTTTTATTGCATTCAAATGTTGAAAAACACTTCCTTTTATGGACGATTTATTGTTAGTGTTAGTCGCATTTTTTTAACATTACTTTCATGTTTGGTATGTAAACTAAGTAGGACAAGTCTAAACATTTGTACCAGTTTTCAATAAAAATAGCACCCACTAAAGTAATAGTTTCCTCATAATTTTCATGTTTAACGCGAGAAGGCCGGGGTGTGGAATGTTAATGAGTAACTTAAGTAAAAGTAAATCATTAATACACGCTTAGATTTCGCACACGCAACATCGTAAAGTCATGCTAATTATAGTATGTAGAACACTACGTTATTGTATTTTTTCGTCGTAAACTTATCGTAAAGTTGTGCCGAAATAAATGTTTTGGACCAAATAATGTATGACGTGAATAGTATTTTAAAAGTCCATGTAAATTACAAGTTACAAACTACATGTAGTATAGAATTCTAGACTTAGCCTCGTTAGATATGTATGTTTGAATATTATACAATTATCTTCTTATGTTTATTCTTAAAGGGTCAGGTTAAAATTACCCTGAACCGACGTGGATGCACGAAGAGATATATGAAAGTGAAAGTAGTATGCCAGGATCGAGCAAAGTGGAGATCCATATTCTCTGTCTACCCCTATGGGATACAGTCAAGTCGTTTAGTATGTATGTATCTTCTTATTGGAAAGTGAGAATTGTGCAAGCATATGGATGGAAAATCTATGTCGGAATATACTAAATATAAACTGAAAATGACGAGTGACGTCATTTTTGTTCCAGCCTGTTTTAAAACGCTAATAAAACATGAATCTTTGAAACATTTAGTCAATATTTCACGTCGAAATAACCGGTAAGTAAAAGTTTAGTCCCCCGGGGCCAAGTTCGTGCCTGACCGGGGGCTAGATAACGCGGGTCTAATCCTGCATTCAAGGACGCTCATTGGGACCGGATAGCCGAATTTGAAATAAGCCCCCGTTGTACTGAGACTTGCTCGGTGCTAAGTTGTTGGTATACGGTTGAATATTTCGTCGAACATTTCGTTTTTGGGGTACGGATTTGGGATGATTTGTCTTTGTTTCACAAATGTTGAGTATTCTTAATAAGGTGTAACTTCTCTGACTTTATTTCAACCGATTATGTCCTAATTGTAACATCTAAGAGATGAGCCAATTCGTGCTAATACGCGATTAACAGCATCATAGTAAACTTATTTTTTAAATATATTATAATATTTTACAGATGATGACACTATTCAGACAATTATGATTTATGAATTTAATTTCTGTGTTATTGACCTATACACCGGGTGCTACCGGGGAAAATGTTTGGAATTATAAAATAACATTCAGTAAGAGTCCACGAGAAGTTGCTTTACGATATTATAAAGTTAAAAGAGAGCAAAGTTCAATTGGCTATAAAATAAATATAGGATCGATGAAAGTATTAAGATGTCTCCGTGAGATTGCAGGTCACACTTAATAGTAGAAATCTCTAAATCTGAACCTAAATGTTGGTTTTTACGCACGATACCGTCTAGAACCAATTATTTTCACAGATTGAATATCGTATGAATCCAAAATGAATTTGCGTCAGCTATAAAACCTTTCGGCTATAAGCATTCAATCAATTTTCTATAATCCATTTTGCTATTCGTGAATAGAGAAACTATTACAGTATTGATTTGTTAGATAAGCCGTATTCTATTCAATATATTTTTATTATAGCTATCAAAACATAATCTGTCGATTTATATATTATTTCATAATTTGGAATGATGGAAGTTGAGAAACCAATTTTATGAATAGTACGTTTATTTGTTAATCTATAGAAACATAGTGAGTGCAAATAAAAAAAACTGTTAATTTTATTTGCCTTGTCATTTTAACTACACTGGGCTTGTATAAGTTGGATAATCTACTTTCAGTGAGTTAACGGTTTCAAATATCGATTGAAATTTTATTGAATCCACTTTGCGACAAAATGTCGGTCGTAAAATAATGAGCTGAATCATTATATGATGCGTGAAATAAAGGCAGATCTATAATAAAATTCATTTTTCTCGTTTATGTTTACAAAACCATTCGACAAATTTCAATTCCGTATGTTCCCATCCTTAAAAGTATGAAATGGTGGGCGAGCGCTCGAAGAATTTGCATAAAAAATTGACAGTCCCTAACAGGAAATGTCCCAAATCGCTCTTAATCATGGGAATAGGTAATTTGTGCCACTTTAACAGAAACTGTGAACGGGGGATTTGCTCTCCATTAAGGGATAGCAGATTTAAATACATTTAGACATTTTGTTCAATAAGACATTTAGAAGTAAGTGTAAATGTTGAGAATTGTTTCAGGGAAAAAACACAGATGACATTAGACTGTGCGTGTTAGCTGAAATTTTAAACTCAATCTATTCTGTTATAGAAAAAAGTAATGTTAAATAGTTCATTTTCATTTGATAACTAATCTGTCATACGAATCAATTTGTGTGTTACATATTATGTACAAAACATGGAATATAGAACAGCGTCAACGCTTCGAGAGCAATAACCCCACACAACCTTTGTTCACACGACCGAATTCCTATTCCCAAGGCTGTTACAGCTATTTATCAAATTTATGAGTTTAGCACAATAGTTTTCACTGTAACCGTCAATTTTGTCGCCTGATTACATTATTTCAACGAGGCCATTTTCGAACGATTTGTAAGTATCCGATAATTGCCAGATATTAAAACATAAAATCTAGCAACACCTTTTATTATCAATATTGCTTTTGACTTCATTTACATTCGTTTTCAAACTGCAATATATCTTCTGCTAAACATTTAAACAGCTGTCTTTAGGAATAATAATCCCAAATATGAATTTTGATCAGCTCGCTAAAACTAGTGTTCATTTTGACTTAACATAATCAAATTATGAAATCCTAGAAAAACAATAAAACAATTTTCCACAATAAATACTTACATTAGTCAGGAACGGCGGGTTATCGTTGATATCAGTCAGCTCCAGAATAACTTCAGTGGTGGATCTCAAGCTGTCAGATCCAAGTCTTCCGCCATGGTCTGCAGCCATGATCAGGATCTGCCACCTGGTGAACCCTGAAGGCTGGTCTCTGTCCAAGGGCTTGGTCAGGCGCAGACAGCCATCGTTGTCGATTTGTAAGAACTCTTTCTGCTCATGTTTGACTAACGAGTAGACTATGTTTTGAGGTGCGCTCCTGTCTTTGATGTCGGGGTCGTAGGCTTCCACCTGATGGAAAATGTATTATATATTATATTAAGATTCACAAAACATAAAATTTTATATTAATTCAGGGAAAATTCCCTTCGTCTTTCGTCATCCTCTCTTTTTGTCCAGCGGTCGTTTCAATTTGATTCGAAAGCAACTCGACCGTAGTTACTATACTATTACTTTCTGGCTCGTCCAATGTTAATCAAGTCAATAGTGGTTTAGTTGGCATTATCTATTATCCAGCTTTGAATATTTAATTATTTTGACACACAAGTTTTAACAATTTTTAACGTTTTACCAGAAACACCTGTGTTTGCTACCCACAAACGATATATTAAATAATGTAAATAGCCAAAACTCACCTTAACAACACAACCTTCGTACAGTCTTTCTTCTTCAATGGTTTTTGTGTAATTGGCAAGAAAGACTGGAGGGTTGTCGTTCAAATTCTCGATATTGATGATGACTTTAGCGTAGTCTTCGTAAATACCGTCAAAGGCTCGCACGTCAAGACTATAGCTCGTTATGTTCTCATAATCCAGCTCATTGTTGACCCTGATCTCTCCGGTGAAGTTTCTAATGACGAAGGCGTCGTAAGTATTGCCTGATACTATACTGTACGAGACTACGGATGCTGCAAATGAGAATTAAAAAAATATTAGTTATGATCTTCGAAGCACTGCCAATATAGTAAAAAAAAATATTAACTTTAAATCGTAAGAATTTTCTATATCATTCCATTGGAGCACTTAATTGCACTTATATCCATTCAAATTCTATAAACTGGTCTTGTACCAATAGCGTGAGTTAAACTATGATTAGAGGTTGAACTTACCAGTATCGATATCCACAGCCTTGACAACAGTGACCAGTTCATTAATATTTGCATTTTCAGCAATAGATTCAGCTACATATGTATCTTGAGTGAAATGAGGGGGATTGTCGTTCTTATCAGCGATTTCAATAAGAAACACTTGTTGTCCAGAATTGTGTTTGCCAGGAATCAAAGCAGATTCCGAATTGTCAGTGGCAATAATTTTGATATTATAAAAACTCCTCTCTTCTCTATCAAACATTTTGAGTGTAGTGATATTTCCTGTGATATGATCAATAGCGAAAGGATCTGACTCGTCTCCAAGTTCGTAAGTTATCTGATTGTTTGCAGAGGTGCCGTCGGCGTCAAAAGCCCTGACTTGCATCACAGGAGTACCTGGGTTTTCATTTTCAAGTACACTGCCTGATCTTATTTCACTAAATATGGGAATATTGTCGTTAACGTCTTCTACTTCAATTTGGATTATGGTTTCTGCAGCTAATTTGTAGTTATTCTGAAAACAAAGTTTAATGATTATCCAGTTGTCCCTAAACATTATTACTTCATGAATACTGGATATTTTTATCGGTATTATTTTTAGTTCAAAGTATTCTCAAGAAATCACAAGAACTATGAAATACTTCACAAACAGAAGTTATACATTCGTATTCTCCTACTTAGCTACGCTAACTTTACAAATTAGATACAAAGGATTTGCAAAGGATTCAGTGTTACAACTAAGTATAAAATCCTTTCCAGAATCGTGTTAAACAGCGCTCAATGGCTCTGAAGTCAAGAACATAAAAGCAAATTACCTGTATCCTAACAGTAAGCGTGTAATCAGTGATCTTCTCATAATCCAAATGGTTTCCTAACTTAATGTAAGCTGAGTCCGCCTCGGGTTCAAGTACGAATGTGTGCCACTTATTGGTCTGTTCAGTTTGACCCTGCACCAATTCAAACTGCAGTTTTCTCTCCTCAGGGATGTTGGAGCTGGAAATTTAGAATTTAAATAGATTTGTAGGCCATGCGAAGACATAAACGTATGTAATTATAAACAGTCTTAATTTCCTTCTGACTGCCTCGGTGGCGTTATATTATATTATAGTTGTACTATGATACGGTTACAAAGCTGAGGTTTTGGGTTTAAACCCGGGTCCACAAAGTGATATTAGATTTTCCTATTCATTATCAGCTCGGAGTCAAGAATCTGTACCCAACATGGTGATAGACTTACCCCCTATCACATAATGGACGGACGGAACATACAGAGCGAAGTGTGGGTGTCTTAGTAGAATATCTGTCTAGGCCTTCTGGGAAAATGGCGTGTGTCTATGTACGTATGTATGTATGTTAATTTCCTTCTGTATTTGCATATTATCAACATACTTGGTTCGTGATTTAAGAGACTGGCAGTTTGGTTAACAATAATAGAAAATTCTCTAAGCTAAGAAGTATGTTATTCTTCTAGTTATATTAACTTACAATTGTCACTATAGCAGTAAGACAATACAAATAATAGTACAACAACAGTCCATAGAAAGTTATTTTACTTTTATTATATTCTACAAATTACTGTAGTCCCACGCTTATACAAAATGTACTAACCAACAATAAAATAAGTTTGTCGATTCGTGAAACTGGGAATTAAATCTCTTAATCGAGTTCAATTTATAATCGAATGCCACGAATGTAACCAAAGTCGATTTAATTCGACAATGTCGGTGAAGTTCAGTAGTTACCAACAAACGGAACTAACAATTTGATTATAATTAAAACAGCCAGTTCAAACTTCGCTTAAAAGATTATAAACTCATTTGAATTCGATATCGAGTTAGCAAAGTTTATACTCACACTGCCCTCACTGTTGCTATGGGTGTATTAAAATCGGCGTAATTTTCTTTTAATCTAATCGGCCCGTCTGGAACTTCTATGAACGATGGGCTTTTCTTGTTAGACTCAACGACTTGGATGTCTAAAGTTATGGAACTTTGTTGAGGCGGTTCGCCCATATCTTTCACTATCGCACTCAGTTTGAACTTGTAGCCGGGCGCTTTCTGTATGGGCATAAATGAATAATTAGGTTTAGGAAACAACATTCGTATGTATTTTGTACAATAAATTATAGAATTTCTCTTTATTTCTTAATAATCACGTTTATATTTGAATGTTTGATAATATATCAATTCATATTTTCTTAGTCTTATTCAACTTCCTTTTAAAAAATGACACTTTTATTGCCATTAAAGTCTCTTAGTTCAGACATAACAAGCACTCCAATTGGCTTCTTAATTATTTTTAATTGAATGCTTCCGTAAGTCTTGTGGTCTTGCTAATTCAAGAGCTTTGTGTATCGGAAATGTACTTACGTCAATAGTCTTATTCAAAAATATGACCCCGTTATCAGGGTCGATGTAAAAATAAGCTTGGTCCGGAGAATTAGAATCTAAGCTGTAGTGCACTATAGAATTGTTTCCATCGTCAATATCTGTGGCCGATATTCTCATCACCTCTCTCCCGCTCGGCAAATCTTGAGGTACTGACTCGGAGTATGACTGTACAAACAAAAATAAATTAGCATTCGAAAAGACAAAAAAAGAACACCAAGGAAAAACAAAGTAGCTTATAGATTTTAATGGCTTTTTTCAGTATAGAATTTCTTTTTTCGATATAATTAAACCAACCAATTTCCTTTCTTCAGTTCAGGTAAAAAAAGTCATTATTATAGTATTCACAGTAGGTTTATATTTAGACATGTTCTACGCGAAGCATGCCCAAAGCTTAGAGAAAGTTTTTTTTCCAAAATAATTATAACCGTGCAGTGTGATAAAATGCGCCTAAGGGGAAAGAGCAGCCTAGCTAAAGAAAACACACCAACTACTGAATGTGCAAAGAAAGTGTATTTAAAAACACATTTAACACTTAAAAAATTACCAATAACGCCTTGAGTGGCGGCTTATGATCCTAAATCACACATGCAGCAACATGCAAATAAAGAAATAGAATATTTTGTCAAGTTGTAATAAATCGATTGGTACCAACGCTTTATCACCGACTAAATGGGTAAACAGTGTTAATACTAAAAGCAATGGTAACAATCGAAAACAAGTTAGTGATGGTATTATTTTTGTGCGAAAACTCTTTCTCTGTGAAATTTCTTTTTTTGTTTTGGACAAACCTTCCAAACGTCTCCACGGAAGACCTTTGAAAAACAGGCAAGTGTTAATACAGTCTGCGCCACGTTTTCACTCTAATGATAGAATATTTAGTTAGTCACAAAACTTTAACATTATTAATGTCACCAGCAATACTTCTCAGCGAGGGGATTAATTAGTGACAAAATACGGTTACTTTCGAAGATCAAGTAACGTCGGCACTTCATTAAAGTGATAGGAAATTACAGTAACATGAGAGATTGCTCGTCACGATACGAAAGGGCGTTTAGTTTCATTAAATCAGTGGCTTGTCTCATCAGATAAATTGGCTTGTTAGCCATCTATATGTTATTGTAGATTAATCAGAAGTAACCCAGGTCCATGGATATTAATTAAGATTGTTGATACTTACAACTTTGTCGAAGACCGGTTGGTTATCATTAACGTCCTCTATAAGTATTTTGATGGTGCAGGCATCGTCTAACTGTGGCTGGCCGTTGTCACTCGCTCTTACTGTTATATAAGCCTCCTTCTCTCTGGACGGTTCGTCGTGATCGAATATCTGTATCATTTTTTATATTGTAATGTTATGTAGATCATTATTTATAGGTACACCTACCTCAAGTCCGGGTTATAGAGACCTGTTTACAACTTTGATAAGTAAGTTAGCTTTTAAAATATTCCTTATTACATTATCCATCATTATATTATAGGTAAAAGTCAACATTTCATTAGAACAATGGCAATATTTCTAAAAGTTGATAAAAACAAAATATATTGAAACAAATATTTAACAAAGGTATGTAATACGATGATCAAGTGTGAACAATACTTACATCCGCTGTAGTGATTCTACCAGTTTCTGGATCAACGTGAAATCTCTCCTTTTCACCAGGAGTGGAAACGAACTTGTATGTAACCGTACCACCCATTTCCGGTGGATCCCGGTCTTCTGCATGTACCTGATTATAATATACAAAATTAGAAGACTGCTAATTATTGGTTTCCTCTCTCTATTTCTCTCTTTAGCTTTTAGCATCAGAAATGCGCTATTGTACAAAGATGTCTCCCGAGGATTTCCATAGCGTATTGGTCTTAGCTTGACGTAATGTACTTAAATCATCTCCCTGAGAAAATACCCTTTACAATGACGACATTTTTAAATTTTTCTAGAGCATTTTTAAATTAAAGGAGCATTGGAATTTATAGTGTTTCAACCGCTTTTCGTCGCCGTTGTAAGATGTGCACAATTTTCCGGATAAAAGAGAAATAATAAGTAAGGACTATATATTTTAAATAGGACTGACAGTTTTATTTTATGCAGCAGACGATAATAACGAACAAGGATTAAATATATGATGAACTCCAGACAACGCCGAGAATATAAAGATGATATTGACAGCAATGTATGCAGTTGCAAATTCACGTCAAAAAATTCAAATTTTGTAAGAAAATGGGTTACATTGATTGATTTGTTTCTCGAGTAATAAAATAAAGCAGCTGAGTGAAATATAGCAGACAAATCTGACACTTAACATGATGCATGAGACCTGGATGTTAAAGCACATTTCGAAGAATCGATTGATGTTATACTAGTTTCTAACATTTTATTTGGAATATTAGTCACTTTGCTTCCATAAAACAGTATGGCAATCAAACACGGAAATCCACTAACCATTACTACATGTGATAAATGAATGGCAGTTCTGTTAAAATATACGATAACTGTTTTATAGAAAAAATCTATTTACTCAAATAAATTACGCGGCATAAATCCCACAGTTATTTCAACAGCGGAGAATTGTATTAAAACGTGAAGTCATAGTTTATTGAACCCTAATAATTTTGTTGATGTAATATAGGTATGGCTGCCAGCTTTTTACGGCCAAATTTCTAGGGATATTGCCAATGAAACTTAATATTCCCCAGGTTTCAGGCAGAGCTAAAATAAATGGGTGCCTAGATTTATCTTCCTTTTTGGGTCAAGTTCTCGGAGAGATGTATTGTTCAACGTCAATAAGAAGAGAATCGTAAAAACAATTTGTGTGTGCCTTAGATAAGCGAAACGTTAGAACGAAATTCATGTGGCTTTTATAACTAAACGAAACTAAATCGTCACAGTAATGACATTTGAAAGCAATTACGATATGCTCAAGTTTTATTTAAATTTATTTCCGAAAAATTGTACAGCAACTATTTGGTAATATTGTTAAAAATGATGACGTCTTTAATGTGTAATTTTCTTCTTAACAGTTAGTTTCTAAATTATTATCTAAAATGTATGGGTACTTACCGTGAATACATAGGTGCCCACTGGTTGTTCCTCCTTCACGGTCGGCCTATAGTTTAAGCACTCTGTGAAGAGAGGCTTGTGGTTGTCTTTCACTGCCAACTTCGGCGCCGTGGCCGGTACGAACTGAAACCGCGGGACAATGTGCCACTACATCAGAATACATCCTACCACATCGATCAATTCTTGTAAGTAACCCTCAATCACCATCCTTGTCACTCTCAAAGAAAAGAAAGGGACACAAAGCTCGTTACAAGCATAAACAATCAAAACATGTACAAGAATTGAGCGACAAATAGCTGTTTTAATTGCATGCTGTCCTAGATTCATCACGCAAAAACACAATTATTATCAGATTAAAATTTAAAACGCTTACACAAAACTAATTAGGCCCGAATTAGGAAAGTTCGGCAGTCAACATGCAATGAACTTTATTTAGCTTTAATAAATAGATACATAGTTACACGTATACACATTTATACATAATAATATAGAACTTATACCTTTCATCCTGTTTACGCTTAAAAAACTGAAGTTAGACACTTACATTGCCTCCGGGGAGCGTTGAAATTTATCATTTAATCTACATCGACGCATCATCGTACTATTAATTATTTATACTTAAATAAAACAGGCAATGGTATACATATCGATGCAAAATTCGATGACAATACGTGCATGCTCATAATTAAATTAATAAGCGTAAACTCAACATGAAATCTATAGGGACAAAGCTGTTCGGGGCTTTATTGTGATGAAATGATGAATTTTGGTGAGGTAGTTTTAATACTCACGGCTGATGTGTGTATAGGAAGATACCCGTCTAGATGCCTGGAATGCCTTAATCTTGTGACGTGGTGGCCGCCACAGAGCGGCGCGCATCCGTGCTCCCTTGCTGTAAAGAGAAAAGGAAATTTACTACACGGAATTCAGGAATTTTAATTTTATCTTATGAAATATTTGGATGCATAATCTTGTTTACGTTATGCATTAATGGAAAAATATTATTATAATCTAGATTCAAGACGATATTATGCTATGGAAATATAAGTTTTATGTAATAGAGAATATGTGTTTGGAGAATTTGTTCTTCAGATTCCATTTGAATGGGTCAATTTACTTCAAATATATTGAAAGACATTGTTATTCTACGCTTTCTGTTGAGGTACAGGTAGAACCTTATTATCAGCCATTTTCTTGCAGTAACTTTTGAACTACTGGACTACTACACTAGTCTTTTAGAAATAGTCTTCTATGTCTGTCAGAAATGTTCCCTATTACACTAAAACGCCTAAACAACACAACGCAAAGCTAAAATACGCAAGCATTTAAGACAATTCCCGTCTCCATACGTTGAATTATCGCCATAATGTCGCACAATAACAGCTAAGGATAAGAGAATGTGTACATAACATTTAACCTGCGCCTGTAGTGCACGTGAAATTATGTCGCAGATAACAGAATAAACCGTTATGTCTTAATGTGTACGGAATACTCGTCTCGGTAGAACAGCTGAGGTTAATTTTGTAATATAATTTGAGCAATTTGACTATAATAACTGACATATGGGATGTGAACCCAACAATTATTGTCCCGATTATTATTTCAGTACTGATACCAATGAGTCTCGACCAACATCTCCAGAGGCACTCAATTGGCGTTAGGTCAAGAGCCAGATCCAAAAGGCAGTAATGCTGGACACGGCACGGATAGCGATGATGTTTCTCACTTTCGATTCCTAACCACATCGGTGATTTTTTATTGTATGTTTGTTTGTATTTTTATGTACAGTATACAAGGTAAGTCAAAAAGGGAATGTAAAGCCGAAAGGGGTTTTATAAAATTGTATATTAAAGTTAGAATTAAAATGTTTTCATCGGAAAAGAAGCATTTTAATAACGAAATAACAAATGAAAACATGTATCAAAGGGTACAGAGTTTATCAACAACAAATTAAAACATTCCCCATTTTTATTTTAATATAAATAAATTTGACTTTAACAAACTGCTTGTTATGAGGGTGTAATTTTTATCACTGAGCAAGGATTGAGTTTCGCTTTTTTATGCATATAATATACATAGTTTATGAGTATGACTCTGGCTTTTATTAATCCTGAAATAAATAACTACGACAGATGGAAGCTTGGATTCTGATAGCAAGAATTAATTAATTAATTTTGTAATCAATTAAACGCACAAACACGCGCAGGGCGTTCCAAATTAAAAAAAAGTTCCAAACATTCCAGTGTTGAATACTGCCATTTTTACTATGAATTAATTTTATGTTGCGCATGTAACGAAAACAATGATTTATCATTTCACTAACACGAGTATTCTCGAGATTTTCCTCTTAGTGTTCAAGTTGATTTCCTTGAGGAAATACTGTAAGTTGTACTTATAAGTTAGTACCTATAGGGTGCTGTTGGCAGCCCTTAGACAATATTACATAAAGGTCTCTGTGTGTATGTGTGTTTGATTTCTGGGAACTAACAAAATACCCACACTTTACCCGTCACACGCATCTCAGGGGGGTTTGGGTGGAATGTTCGGATGTTCAACGTCTGAAGTAAAAGATTATTTTTCCTATTCCAAAAATCTATACTATTCTCCATGCTAAATATCATTTTCTGCGAACTCAATCTATAATTATGACGTACGATAGAAAATTCGAAAATTTTGTGGACATGTGCACATTCGTACAGTTTTACATACAACGTCCCAACATTCGAAAGTCGTCAGGTTACAGAGTTACCCCCCCCCCCCCCCCCCCCCCCGATCTGATCCGTAAATTCACTGCATGGTTTTTCACATCAGTTGTGGTTCTGATTAATGTTAATTGGATTTGTATAGATTGCGGAAAGTATAAAAAACGTGTCTGTATTTCTTCATTACAACAAAAAATCCACTGTCTGATATTACACATCCTCGAAATATTACGAGACAATTTGTCCATTTCATAGGCTGAATGAAACCAACAGCTGTTCGCAACACAGCTGAAGCTCTGCAAAGCTACGAGCTAATCCCAAGCCCACGTGAATGCCGTGAATAGTTCATACAGAGATCTCAATAAGATGAATTCCTTTCAGCGCCTTTGATGTATTGTACGAGGAAGTTTGAAATTTATTTTTGTATTTATACGGTTTTATTCTGCAGCGCAAATATGTGGTTGTGTGTGGGAGTTTGAAGGCTGTGAAACATGAGGTCCTGAGTTAGATTCGCTTGTGCAGCTGCTTTGTATGACGCGTACTGGCTTATGCCCGTCCCCTATCACATCTCGAATAGAAGGTTCTCCTAAGTTTAGATGATACTGGTGACTCCTCGGCCTATGCCCTCGGGAATATACATCCCTCCTCTCCATTCCTGAATAGACTCGTGTTGGCTTGCAAAGCCACAGCTGGTCCAAACCATCTCGGCACCAACCAAAAGGTTCGGAAATTCTTTTCTATGTCGCACCGGCAAATTGTGCAATTGTTTGCCGTCACGCGAGTTCCCTCCTTCCTATAATTCTGGGTCCTTCTGCCGTAGTGTGAAGAAGTATCTTAGCAGGCCGGCATAATTTTATCTAATGGCATGGTACTGCCGTCTGATGCTATTCGATATTCTGCCTGGACGGCATTAGCGCTTACCATCAGGTGCAGTGCAGAAATTATGCCGTGCCAGTATAAAAAAAAAACACTATGCAGGTGTGAGCGTATGTGTATGTATTGATACAGGGGATGATGATAATTTTGTATGGGTTATCGAGGAAGTAAGTAATGCATCTCCATTTTATTTTTGATAATATTTATTTCACGTTTCCTTCTCTATAGATGATGAAGTATGCACAAACAAAGTTAACAAATATCTGTTGTTGTTGCGAGAAATTAAACTAGGTCGAAATTACTTTACGAAGTTGAAGGAAAAATGATGTTCAATTTTATGCGCCCGTGACCTTTTTTATTTTCTCTTCTGCAAAATAATACAGACTGAAAATTCTTGAAATAAGGAGATTCAATGACAAAAAATCTTGAAATAGGGACATTCTATTTACGAATTTTAGGAAATAAATAAGGCAGCTCAAAATAGCAGTGCTTGCACAAAAGAACGATGCCAACATTTCGAAAGAATTCAAAATCGCTTACACAAAAGCTCTTTTCCATTCAACTATGACCCTTTCTATACAATAACAAAGGCTCTCAAAACAGGACGCTAAGCCTTAGTGTCCAAGACGATACAAGTCCATCGGGCTAATCCTAAACCCCTGGACACACTATGTAAGATACGAGGCACCCTTTCATTCTGATATTCACACTGTAGTATATAAGGCCTATTGTTTATGAATCTGATGGAATGCTCATGCCTTAGTCTTTGTATGGTATTGGAGCGTAAGATATCTATGAAGATGTTTCGATATAATCTGCATTCCCTCTTGATGATTTCAAATTGGTTAGGATGTGGCCAGTAAATGTTTAAACGAATCTTGTTCATTGACTGCCTCGGTGGCGCAGTTGTGCTACGGTATCATTGCAAAGCTGAGGGGTAGGGTTGGAATCCCGGGTCGGGCAAAGTGATTGGATTTTTCTATTAATTTTCAGCTCGCAGTCAGGAATTTATTCCCCGAAATGGTGATAGGCTCGCCCCCTATCACATCGTGGGACGAAATACACAAGGCGTAGCGTCGGTGTCCTAGTAACGCCTACGTCTACCGTTTCTGGGAAAAAGGGGTGAGTTTATGTATGTAAGTTATAATGTTCATTAGCTAATACCGCGATTTTTTTAAACAGTTATACATGAAACTTCCATTATTTATTTTATTCATTTCGGATTGAAGGATATTTTAGTCAGAGTAACTACTGGACATATTGAGACTTAACATCTTATGTGACAGGATGGCGAGCGCAGTGGAATGCCAAGCATTGCTTTGTAAATCAAGTTGTTGTTTGGTTTTGCTACTATTCATGAGCGGTCGTCGTCGTATCAGGCGAACGCCATGCTCATCTCGCTTTTCGCATTCATTGCAATAAAAAAACTAACAGCTCGTGTAATATCACCATGTCAAGATCTATTATCCAGTTTTTCCACGTCCATCTTTACCCTTACACATATTTAAGAATTTCCATGCATTATCCTCTGAGGAGGGAATCTATCAAACGCTGATAACGCCTCGGAGGGAATTATCGTACAAATGGGAAATATCACGCAAGGTTAAACTGAAAGGGACGGCCGCTTTGATGTGAGAATACAGGTGTATCGGTCTAGATTACGTATTGATGTACAATACGTAATATGATCTTGGCAAATAGAGTTCATTGCGATGAAAATAGAGGGGTTTACAATCGCTGCGTCGGCAATATAGTGTAATTTATCAAATAGACATTTGAGAGGATTATTTTAGCGAAATTCAAATCAAAATATTTTATTAGTGAGTGTGGTAGGTGTAATAGGTGTTACACTTAAAAAGACGTAGTATTTTAAGATTATGTAATATGCTAGTTTTAAATAAATTAAATTAACATTCAATAGTTAATTCGACGGTCTTAAAATTCAATGGGATCGTTTTGATACATTTTTGGGATGTTTAGTTTTCTTGTTTGTAATTTTCATTGAACATTAACGTCCTTAGAGAAAATGATCTAAGAAACAAAAAATAATGAATTCTTAAAATTTTAATTCTGATGGTAGTTCGTAATAAGAAATAGAAAGATGAACATTAGACTTAGCCCAGACTGGCAATTAATCGAACAAATGCAATGCGAATCAATCGCGCGATTATTATATTTGTGCGAGAAGATATTTTGGAATTTGCATTTTATTACTCAAATGTTCAATGGTTTATATGTGCTATTGTGATGTTATATTACAATGTTGTAAAACAGCCTAGATGGAACTATCAACTAACAACAATGAACAAAATTAAATAACATTGTATAAATTAAACTCAAACGTAATTGAAGTCGACAATGCCGCATCAATTAACCCTGCGCTGGCAAATCTAATATCCTCAGTGTAATATCAGCAATAAACCCTTGAACACCTGCAGCGTACTTCCGAACAGTTAACCCTGTAACGCTGTTAAAGTTCACATGGTCTTTGCGACACGCAATATCCCCAGAGAACAATCCGTTGGACCGGCAATAATTAATGTATTTGTAACACGAACCTTATTAGTCGCCCCGGGATGGTTAACTATCGCAGCACACCGGGATTGCATGACAACCGAGACAAGAATATTTTTCAACTGGGCTTTGTGCTGTTGGAGGGTTAGGTGACACGCGATTGTTTAGTGTCAGATCTCAGAAACACGCGGCGAGGTTTTTGGGTATTTTGCTAAGAAGAGTGATTTGAGGGTTAAATATTTGCAGTTTATCTAATTTAAGGATTTTAATGTAAGTAAATCTCGATTTAATAATTTATTTTAAGAATCTCTAGGATCTTTAAGAAGTTTTAGATGTAATTTACTGATACAAAAGACCAAGTTACACAGAATATGATTAAGTGAACCTTTTTTCTATGTAAGTAATTTGACTAAAATATTTTTATATCATGTAATATTAAATTATAAAAAGAGATGGATTTAAAAAGTAGCATACACGTTTTTACAGCACAGTTAAAAACATGTAACATATTTTATTTTCTCGACATTCATTCCCTGGGGCCCATCTAATAATAGTTACGTAAAAATGAAACGTAAAATAACTGATAGTATCGAAATTCTTTCTTTGTAACACCGGAGGTAATCAACTGGGTCACTTTCCCAAATTAAATCCATTTAATTTAACTTTTACTATTAGAAAACGCAATGTAATGACTATCTATTTTCAAGTTTTATTATTCTTATTGTAATTAAAAATAATCTCTTTAGTACAAGCACGGTAATATTATTACCGTGGTAAAAGCTGGAATTAGTAGCTCTTTTTTGTATGGACTTAGTTTCTTGGTTGTTTTTTTTTGTTTGTTTATTTCGATATTTTTATATTTTCAAGAAAAAGGTCAAATACAAAACAATCGCATGAAATAAAGGGCGAACGTAGAATAATAACTCGGTTCTCAGCCCATAATACAATATGTAGTTCTAAGCAACTTTCTAAATATCTTTACTCTTAAAATATCTAAATAGATTAGTTAAAGCACACAATTTAATCGCATTAAAATCATGAAGAAATTATGACAAACATTTCTAAAGTTAAAAACAAAACACCAACCGAAGGGAAACGTTTTCTCCTTTCAGAAAACAACGGCATTCCCAAACTCCCAAACCTAACTTTACGAAGGTTATTATAACAAAGAACACGATAAGCGTATCCGAAAGCCAAAGAAATATAATAACAATAAAATTACACAGCTTAAATGCCAACACAGATTTCCGTCCGACGCCACGCTCATATTAATAATTACGTACACTTAGCTGGAATGTTCTTATATCCATACTTAGAGAATCTATGAATAGAAGCATTATTACCTCTCATCAAACTATACCGGTCTACTCAGAACTAAATAACGTAGAGGAACTATACAATAATCCGTATTATACCAAAATAACTTTTTTTCAAGTAATTGCAACTAGTTGCAAGTAGCCTACATACATCTCCCTGTGACAGTTGGACGTCCGTCCCCATTGTGAATGGACGTCCAACGCTGCTCTTACCAGTACGTAACTGCACTTTTAAAACTCTTTTTGCTCCAATATTCCGCACAAACCACGTTCCATATTTAAAAACTAAAATTGCCAGCACGAAAAATTACAGATACAGATACAGATACAAAATTCCTAAATAGAACGAAATATTTAAAAAAATACCAGTAAACAACCGCGACTGTACCCACATCGCGTGCGTCTGACACCGGAACCTAGCTTTTTTCTCGGCGATCCTTTGTTACGCTTCCTTTGGCCGCCGAGGGGGGTCATCTAGCCCCAAGAGCTCGTAAAAGGGGTCGGGGGTCCCATTGTGCCGGGCCAATTTGAATATTCAAGTGTGGGCACGCTCCGTAAACGATGTCGATGGTATGCCGCCGGATTTAAACTTTTTTTAATCGCTTTGACTTTCCGCTGTAAGTAAGCAATTAGCTTTAATATGTGCACGTGGTTTTATTTTTGTTTTCATACGTTTCTGTGGTCACGCAGATTGTGCTATACAGATGAGATTAAATTGCATAATTTTCTATGATTGTTGGAATGCAAAGCTGAATGCAGAGATATGTAATATTTACTTTCTTTTTTGGACCATAGTAGGAGTTATGGGTTACAGATTCAATTACACTCCAATCACAAACAAAACAAAAAGTATACATATCTGCAAGCCATAAACTATATGGAAAAACATGTCGGTTCGTTGCAAGAAAGAAGGAAAACAACAAACAAACTTCGCAACTTATGATACCCACTACAATTTTAAAACGAACAATCAGACAAAGTGGGTTACCATGATTAGAAATTTTATCAAAAGCTTCAATACCTAGTATACCAGCTTAAATTGATTCACTATATTATATTTAATGAGAGAATTGGTCTCTACCAAGCCCAATAATATAGAGATGGCCGTTTCCAGCAATGGGACGTGATTAACTATTAATAAATAATTAGAGGAAACCCAACATAGCCCTGCGAACATTCTACAATTTTCATATTTCTATTTATTTTCAACACTTTATACAAATTCTGCATAGGTGTATTAGATGCGTGAGGCATTCTTTATGGGTCGAACCTAGATCGATCTGAAGAGGTGCGTAAATAATTTTAATATAATAGTAATAACATATACAATAGTCCAATTTTATTGAAAGGTCAAATTCAATTCCACATTATCAAATACATATGTACTCAAAATAATTTCAGAATTGGGATCAAAAGAAAACCTCAACATTTTTATATTTCGCAAGTACAGCGAAGTTTTAATAAACCTAATAGACGCCGTCGGATGAAATATAAGTTCTGAAAACGAAAACTCTTTCAGACAACCTTAGTCAACGGAGTACCTACATTTTTAAGAACTAACTTTTGACGTCATACTTTTGTATAGGAAAACCTCTCTGCGGAACTATAATTAATTGAATTTGGAAAGGTCTGTATTGAATTTTTGTTGAGGACACCATTTTACTGATGGGTTAGCTTAGTGTATTTTGTTTGAAATATCTTTTTTATTATTAATTGAATGGCGAGATGAATATGCCGTTCGCCTGATGGTAAGCGATACGACCGCATATGAACAGTACATTTAAAAAAGTACTATGCCAACAATCTGTTTCACTTGTCACAAATATATCAATTGCAGCAAACACAGATGAAATTGAGCAATTTATTTTCACAATACTTTTATTTTACAATTTTTGTAATGCCCAAACTATTATACAATAAAATCGACACTTATATAAAATATTTGGTCCATTGCATATTATCTGGGTACAGAGCGTCAAATCAACAAAGTGGACCACGGGCAATTACTCTCATAATGCAATTCTGAAAATTATCGCCTCAATTTCACTATGATTAACTTTTATTAAACCATTTTTAATGAATTAATTTTAATTTCCCGCCATATTTCCCGAGCTCTCTTGGCGCCGTTAAGTGGCGTTTACATCGAACTTGGCTGTCACGTCACACGTGACACTCACGGCAAATATTTGACGCGCACGTTTACTTTGAAAATAAATTATTAAAGTGTTACTTTAATGGCTGTTGTGTTCCTTCATGTGGGTTTGAAAATGGCTCTAGTGTTGAGTTGTTTATTCTGCCGTACTCTAGCTAATTAATATTCAGACTAATATGATTTAATTCGACTATGACGTTTTTTGCTGTGGCTTTGCTACATTTATTAGACCAGTGAGATCGCCGAAATAATCATTGATACTTTTCTTCCTCTTTTTCAAAGTTTATTCTCAAAGACTGCTAAAGCATTTATGTTCCTGATTGCAATATCTAAGCAAGCACGACATATAAAGGTACTTGTAGTGTTACAACATGCCAGGAGTTTATCCGTAAACTAAAAAAAAAGAAAATATTAATCCCAATTCGGTTCCCTATGGTATAAAAAATATTTTTTTATTTTTTTTAATTTGGTTCAAATTTTTTTCCAACTAAGACTAAATTGTCATCTATTTTTCATATCACTTTCAAAACTCTATCAACAAGTCATCCTACCCTCTGAAATAAAACATGTTTTGTTTATATAGTAGGTGAGACGGCTGCCGCGCTTATCAGGCCCTGCAGATAACAAGTCTTGTCGAGTCACGCCGCTTTTATATCGCGACGGCTTGTCATGTTGATACGCAAAGGAATTTCACTGTTAGTATATTAACTTGGGATATTATGGCGCGGTTTATGAATATAATTATATTTATATCTCGAGGCTGCGTGGGATGTGCAGAATGATTTATTCTCGTATGTCGCACGCAAATTTAAATAATTAAGTGATATTTAATATCATCTTTACCAGGTTTATTAATTTAGAAAGTTCATTGCAGGTCGTGAAATAGGTATTGAGACTTAACATCTTATGTCTCAGGATGGTGAGCGCAGTGGAATGCAGATAATTCCTTCCTAATTGATGGTGTTGTTTGGTTTTGCAGTTGTCCATGAGCGGTCGTATCGATTAACATACGGCTCGTCTCGCTATTCATAGTGCAAAATGAAGCAGGTATTGTGACACCAATCGCAATTAAATTGCATTGAGATATTTAAATTGCATCATAGAATGACATAATTTGTAGGTAAATATTTGAATAACCAAATGGCACAGTTTACGATCTATTTGTTTACAGACGAAATCGTAGAAAAAGTTGGTGATGAACATTTGTCATACGAGATTCGAACCCGGGACCTTACATTGCCTAAACTGTTGTTCAACCTCCTGCGCCAATCATGCAGTGAGGAATAAACCAAGGCACGGAGAGATGTTTTCAACATTGAAAACTTGCACAAATTGGATCTTTTCCTCCAGGAGTAGAACAGGAAGGCCAGTTCTCAAGAGAGTTCGACTGCATGCATATGCGAAGCACGTTCTGGGCTAAAGGAAATTGTGGAGCACCACGGGGCATTAATAGGAAATATGTATTATTATGAATCAAATCATTGGATATAATATACAAGATATATACCTATACTGCTACCGAAAACGAAGCTAAAGTAGATTTAGTGACTACAATCACAATGCAACTAAAATTTTCGCGAAGAACCGCTATAATTTTGTATGGAATATGGTATTCCAAATATACTGGATTGGGATATGCCTCCGAGCTGAGAGACGATAAGAATTTGATAATTTTTTTGTTAAAAACTAAAAAGAAACTATTTATTGAAATAAACCGTTACATTAACATATTTTTTTAAATATCAGGACAATAATTAACTTTACAACCATTTGGTATAGCAGTCAAGAATATGGTTTTTTTCTGTCGGGCTGTGCGGATTCGATCTACACACGGAAGACACGGAAAAAATGTATTTACCACCCAAATACGACCATATGAAAAAACATAACAAAAAAGAAATCGTCGCTTTTTTGCAACATTTTCTGTTGCGCGGTTTCTGAAGTCGCTTAAACACTATCCGGCTTCGTTTTCCGTAGCAGTTTTGATATACCCTGTATATGATCTGCAATTTTATATGTTTTTCCTTTCGTATGTTTGTGTTTGCAACCTTACGACACGAAAGAAACCCTAATGTGCGGCACGGTTTAAAAAACACAAAGAGGTCAGTACAAGCATCTAAAACTGTCATTTTTATGGGTTCCCACGTTATTTTGTCACGCAAAAACAACTTTACCAAACTCAATGGTATTTCCAAAGTTAAATTGGATACCTTTCAAATTAAAAACTGGGTTATTTTATTACTTTTCAGGAAGTTCGGTGATGTGAGGAGTTTGACGTGCGGTGCGTGAGAAGAAAAATGCACAATCATGTCAAAACCTTAAAATGTTTTCATAATTTTGTATCCTGTTATACTTGTAGTAACCTAGGCAGTCAATTTATGGTTTCAGCCCCTGGAAACACGGTTTTGTGCAGGCCAGCATAATTCTCAGCCTTTGCCGTATGTATCTATTCCATATATGTCCCACTGCAGGACACGCGCCTACTCTTCAATCTAGAATACGATTGAGAGTGGTTAGGCCATATAGTCCACCACGCTGGCATAGTGCCGGTTGGCGGACTTTACATACCATAGAAATCGCTATGGTATGCTGGATTCTTCACGATGTTTTCCTTCACCGTTATAGTACGTGCCGTCTTCTCAGTGGTGGCAGTGATCCCATACCATCAGGTGACCTCTTTTTCGTTTTCCCGACATATTAACAAAAATAAACTTTTTTAATAATTCGTATTTCGCTCTTAATATATCTCAACAATCGCAGAATTATGAAATTGCAAGTACTTAAAAAACCTCGGCACAATTAGCCTTGTCATATCCTTAGGTCAGGAACAATTTGTTACGCAGTTTATCTTACCTCGGACTTGTGTAACTCGTTCCGAGAAGGTCGGGTGTCAAGTGTTTTCTTGTTACTAACAAAATGCCATCAAGAAAGTTCTTTATCTCTGGGTTAAGCTGGTTCCGAGTTGCAATCACGGGGAAAAGAAAGTTAAGGTAAACGTATAGTTGGTTTATTGTTAATACTTTGATTAAAATTATATTAAAATCACAGACTGCGTTTACAGACTACGTGTTAAAGTTTAGGGAGTTAAGGAACTCCTTGGCTATAAAGATAGCAGAGCGTTTTTAAAATACATAATTATAGGGTCCCAGCTCGGCCACAATATACGCGTTTGTACCGGCCTAGAAGACCAAAGAAACTAACGTACCTCTGTCGGCCTCCCCCGGGGTATCGAAAGAGGAGCTTAATAGCTTTTCCTCTTGAATAAAAATCGGTGTTTCTAGTAGGTCGCTTTAGAAACCAAGTACAAAACTTCTTTTTTTGGCTCTCTGTGACTAATGATAGTTAACTAGGAAGACAATACGATTGTATATTAATCGTAATAATATTTAATTTTAATTGATTTCCGACCAATATATCATAATATTTGTCACGTACAAGTACAATATATGGTATATTAAAAATTGTTCTCTGTTCTATTTCAGCCTTGGCGCAAACAAGTTATAATTTGGACATTATTTATTTTTGAATCAATTAAGCCAATCCTTTGAAAGCGCATACGTATGAAAACGAGGAATTAAAGCCGGGTTTCCAAAAATAAAATAAACACTAACTTGTTCTACAAACTTGAGTGAATAATTACGGCATAATTAATGCACGAACGATGTCGGACTTTTAATTCGAGTAACATAGTCATTTTCAGTTATTTGTGTCTGGCGAGGTCGGTGGACTCGAGTGGTGTATTGAATCATAATATTTTGTTTTTTAGGCAGATTAAATTTCAAAACGTCCCACTTATAGGTGGTAGGTCCCTCATATGTGATAGGCCGCCTGGGTGGGTACCACCGCAATGTCTATTTCTCCCACCAAACAATTTAAAGCACTGTTGTGGTTCGGATTGAAAGACCTTGTAGCCAGAGTAACTACTGGACTTATTGAGACTTAACATCTTATGTCTCAGGATATCGAGATCAGTGGAATGAAATCATTGCTTTGTACTTCAAAGTGTTGTTTGGTTTTGTTTCTGTCCAGGAGCGGTCGCATCGCTCACCATACCAGTTGAATAGAATACAAGTCTAGCCATTCATCGCAGAAAAAACCGATGAGATTTCGAGTTCGAATCCAGGGTCGGGCAAAGTGATATTAGATTTTCCTATTCATTATCTATCACATCGTGAGACGGAATACACGAAGGCGAAATATATGTTTCCTGGAAGTAACTCTGCCTACCCCTTCTGAGAGGCTTGATGTTAAGGTATGCAGACAACAGCAAACACAGAATAATAAACATTTTATCATTCAAAACTCAAATCCAACTCGCTAATGATAAAACAAGTGCACAATACACATCAATTCAAAACTAAGTACGAAACTTTGTCAAGTTAACATCATAATCGCAAATGGAAAATGTTCAGCGCGAGTTATATCAAAAAAAGTAATTAAGTATGAGAATTAAAAGTTTTTTATTGTCAAGGCGAGAATGGAAATTATGCCGTACAGCCGAGCGGCCTCTGTTGCGGTAATCAACTTTAATTTAAAGAGTACAAGGAGATTTGCACTGTCTATTTTTTTTATTAAAATATTGGTGACTTGTTTGGCTTTATTTATAATTAAAAGGTGTGTATTTATTAATTACGCCAAACGTTGAAAGATAATCGTAGTTACTTATTAGGTGCAGTCAAGCAGAATTCACTTGGTAAAGTGTACTGAAAATGTAAATATTTTTGTGTATTTTTGTTACTCTTTCACGCAAAAACGACTAAACAAATTTCGATAAAAGTTGACAGTATTATAGCTTTCATGTCAGAATAACCCATAAGCTATAATTTACAATCATATCAATTATATTTTCCAAATTATACGCATAAGAGGAAAATAAGTCGCAACGTCTCCCTTCTAATTACGCGAAGCCGTATTAGTCAGATAATTGAGAATAAACTCAAACAAAAATAACTAAATAGGTTGTCTGTAATTAATCTTTGAGAGCAATACGACCGCCATCTGTACTTTTTATATGTACTTGTAATCTTTTTGTAAAGTTTATACAAATAAATAAATAAATGGAGATTCTTGGGCCAGGCCAACGTTCAGCAGTGGACTTCTTGTGGCAGAAAACAAAGAGAAATACCTAAATAATGCACCCATGAAATTATCCCATGCATATATAGGTACATAGGTGCTTGGAGCCCTAACATGCATGTTTTGTCGCTGTTTAATTTGCGTGTAAGCAGATGCGAGACACAGCGGCCGGATGGCGCGGCGAGCTGTGAAAGCTGACTATAATTATGGCAGGATTACGCTCTGTGGCACTCCAAATAGTAGGCATAATACGATTATTTTTATATGGATAGTCGTATCAAAATATCAAGATAAAAGATTTTTATAACTCATGATGCTGTCTGGATTTTCGAGTCTTCCTTGATTTTAGATACTGTTCAGTGATTGTAACAAGATCTCGGGTTGGGTTCCAAAATTAGCTGAGGAATTTTTCAAAAGTTTTCTATAAATACGAATTTTCGGAATGAACGACGTTAGGTAAAATATATTTACCGCTACATTCATGAATACTAATTTTATACATACCACTCTTAAGATGGGATAAAAGATAGTTGAAAATAACAAAGAATAAGAAGTTTCATAGCTGTTATTTTACGTTGTTGATATAATTCATATATTGAATCGAAAAAAACTTATAATAAAATTGCGATACAAATTCATTTCAGTATTAAACGGGGACTGTTGGCTAACACGCGAATTTGCATACGGTTTGATAATTTATACCGCAGTGCTTAGACTTGTGACATGTTAATTGTGACCCTTCTGGAGTGGAGGCAGTTTTTAATGCCTAGACTTGAGTGACGTGTGGTCATTACGTAATTTATTCGATTGGAGTAAATACAACGTTTGGGTAAATTAAAAGCTGTTATACAATTCGCAATGGAAATAATTGGTGATAGGTATAATGACTTGATAATTCTAATACCAAAATTAACTATTTATTTTATAATATAATGGTTTACAAAAAAGGCAAAGAGAAGCTTTTGAATACTATGTATACTTCTTCATGGACAACCTCATTAAAATATTGTAGCAATCTAGATTATATAAACGATAAACATGCTGGATATAATTTTGTGAGTCAAGTGGATTAATTATAGAAAAGCTACAGAATTTCCTTAAGCAATAAAATCAGATAAACATTTTACAAGATAGTAACTTACTTTCTTTACGATAAATTATATTCATACAGCAATATATGGATAGAATATTAGAAATTAAACTAAAGTTGCAATACTTTATACTTACTACTAATATAAAGTATTAGTAGTAAGTATAAAGTATTGCAAAATACTATCAAAGTTATAGCAATTCTGCTCGGAGTCGTAACAAATGTAATAATTACAAATATTGCTGATTCTGCTAATATTACGGAGGTAACTTTCCTATTAATTTAAACTAATAGCCAGACTTCGGTAAAATATTTGTTAATATAAGTTGGAATTGAACCCAATAACTTAAATTATCAAAGGATTTGATCACTAAGCCCTATGAAAATGACAAATAGTAAACGATGGCTTGGTTTGGAGAGAAACAAACTTAAGTGGAAGACGGACTCGACGCCGAATTTCTGATCGATTTTTCTAACTTATTATAATTTCATATTCCTAATCATAATTTAAATCCATGAATTTTTAAAGTAGCAATTGTAAGCGATGGTTTAAATTATTATTGTATACTAATACTACGCATTTGCTACTCAAATACAAAAAAAATTAGAAAAAAATATCGCAATTTTTTTACATCATTTTTTGTTGCTGTCTGTACTCACTAAAAATACTTGACTTCGTTTTCGTTCGCAATCTGGATGTACCCGGTATACAAATATTTTACAATTTCACTAAAACTCATACATACTATATTTTTTATAGCACAAGCAACATACACCGAACAGCAAACATCTACAGTTTCATATTCCGAATAATACAGTCTTATAAATATTAACGATGGGTATCAGCCAGGCATGTCGAGGCGATCCCTGATTCCCACGGCCACGGTTCGATTCCCGGGGTCACGGTACCTCCTTTATTCACACGTATTAATAAGGTTTGATAGTCAAAGTTTAATAACAGTATTTTCAGATGCAAATTTGAACATAATTGGGTGATATTTGTGTTGAAAAATTTGTATTGACTGATGATTCATTGTTTGCCTATCCTTACGGAATAATTGTCTAGTTATTGCTATGTGAAATTTGTATTTTATAAAAAGAAACGTGCTATTAGGACTAGTTTACTCTTTCATAACAATTATTGTGACTCTCTGTATGAAAGGAATTGACAGGGTTGTACAAAGACAAGTTTATCAAAATGTTCATTATCAATTAGCCAAAAGGAAACAATTGAATATACATACATGCATAAACTCACGCATTTTTCCCAGAAGGGTAGGCAAAAGTTCCCGTAGTAGCAACCAGTATGCCCACGTTTCGCCTTGTGTATTCCGTCTCACCATGTGATAGGGGGCAATCTATCAGGTATCAGAAACAAATTTCTGACTCCAGGCTGATTATAAGTTATACTTAGTTTCCACAGACTAGAATAACTAAAAATGACCGGATTTAAACGTGTCTATGATATTCGTAGTCTTCGCATACAATTATTTCATTACATTCTTGCTTTCTCATCATTTTTTTCCATTCTGTATAAAAAGTACTTTTACAACGATATTCACATCGGAATTTATATGAAATATCTTTCCAAAGCAATTATGAACTACTTTACATAGTTCCAGAGATAAAAATAACAAATGTAATTACTGTAGAGAGTAGGAATATTAAATACAATTTTGTTAATTTTCAGTTTAGAGGCAGATTTCAAAGAGCTCTTTTGATATTTAGCGTCGTCAGACTCAATTTTGGTTGTGATTTTTTATTTCTTAACACTTAAACCATTAACGAACTAGGGTTAATTTTGTTATATTTATATAATTTTTATTTGAAGACTAATTTTGGACATTTTGCATAGAAAATGTAGTAAAACTATTATCAGCTTCTATTCAAAATATGTCAAAATTATAAGTATGATACAATACAATGAAGAATTATAAAAATAATACAGTTGAAGAAAGATCTGTGTCAGCCCATATACGTCCCACTGCAGGGCACGGGCCTACTCTACAATCGAGAGTACGATTGAGAGTACTTAGGCCATATAGTCCACCACGCTGGCCTAGTGCGGGTTGGCGGACTTACATACCAAAAGAAATTCTTATAAATCGCTATGCATGTTTCCTCACGATATTTTCCTTCACCGTTTTTAGTGCGTGGTGATTGACTATCAATACACACATGACTCCGAAAAGTCAGAGGTGTGCCCTGGGATTTGAACCTGCGATCACCGTGAACATGTTGGCAGCCGCACCCGGCCCGTTTGCCAACAGGCTACCACGCACTAAAATATAAAAATACTAAAAAATAATATACGAGCAGTATTCTGTCTGTATTAGTCCACATACGCCCCACTGCAGGGCACAAGCCGCTACAATCGAGAGTACGATTGAGAGGGGTTAGGCCATGTAATCCACAACGGTTGGCAAGTACGGTAAAAAAAGTGTATATTTATAAATTATACTTCTAATGATGATGATGATGATGATGAATATAAGATATTTAATGTAAATAAAACTCCAAATTCAACTAGCAGGTACCAGGGCGTCATAACTACACTGGTGTAATATTCCACGCTGCATGCCAAAGTTATGATTGAAAGTCCCGCCAAACAATTATAACATCTGACAGGTGGCTCCCTGAAATTGCCACACAATTTGTAACTTTACTGCGACGAAATAAGGCGCAGTTTTAATATTCGAAAATAAATAAAGATAAATAATAAATTCAGTTGTTTTCGATTTTATTATTAAAGTTGTCCCTTGTTCACGTGTATGTACGTCATAAAAGTCTTATAGTTTTATTTATTTATATTCTTTATTATATACCAGGAAATAGCAAGGCAATCTGTTACAGGCAGCCTTCGGATGGAGATAAGAGGAAGGGGAGAGAGAGGAGGGGCATTCTTAAGTGCATGGAGACACAAATATGTTGGATATTTGTTTGGGTAATACTTTATTTAATGCCTGACCAATCTCTTGTTTTCAGTAAGCCATTGGGGTTCCGTAGCTCTTGTTAAAGGTAGTTACTTTGATCACACAACAGGCAAGTTGGTTGTCAGTTAGTAAATTCCTATTCCAAGAGATATTTACTTCAGGATCCAAACGTAAAGGATAAATCCAAAATGCTTTCAACGCTTTGCGTGTCTGTACAATGGATTCAGGTCTGTTTTGGAATTACTATTTTGAGGTTGGGTTTACTTCGAAGCGGAGTACGAAAAGTAAATTGTGTTTTTTTGGTTTGTTATTTCAATTCGATAGATAAATCCTCTCACTGCTGGACACGCATCTAAGCAAACAGAATTGAATGGATATGAGCATAATTGCGGCTAGATTTTATTAAATTAGTGCATTGTGTCAGATTTATCAAATCCCCAAGAGATTTAAATCATCTATCATCTATTGGCGTGTGGTGAAATTTGGAACTACAAATAAGATTTTGAAAAATATCGACAATTCGCATTTTTTGAGATATGTTTTCATAATTCAAACAAGCATTTATACTCGTAATCTAAGAGTATTAACATGTCCAGTATAGTAAAATGTGAAAATATAATAATTGTTTCTAAAATTTTGTCAACAGCTTCGCACATTCGCATTCGAACGCCAAAAGATCGTGGGCGATATATACGATAGCCTGCATAGATTTAATACAATTCGACATGTTTTATTCCCTTAACTCATTATAGCGACATCTAGCGCTACTAGCCGGTACTAACTCCTAATCTTGTATAATTCACACTTGGGAGTTAATTGACCGAACTACGATGACGGTGCATAAATTGAAGCAAGGCCTGGCATAATAAATGTTCATTCATTATAAGCAAATAACCTATTACTCTAGCCCCTAACGAGATCGTAAATCTGGAGGCTCGTGTCATTGTGTTGATTTAAGTAGAATGAGTCATTTGTAATTATTAAGTTTTAGTCGTAAACGTAATTTTAGTATATTGGTTTCTTAGACTTACGAATGTTACACATTGAAATAAAACTATTATTTCCGGATTTTATCGCGGCTTTGGTTTAATTTTTACATGTTTTAACTTCCCAACGTTTCGATCACTTTACAGCTTTCGTGGTCACGGGGCGGACTGGGGTATTAGTCATCCACTCAGTGACTTACAATTTAATTATCTCTATTTTACAATTATTAATTAAAAAGTTAATTGGTCTTTCCGTTTCGATCTACGCAGAAGGATCTAACTGTGTCTTAAAGTCTGGCAGTTTGCCTTTTGGGTTCCATAATTGCAGTAATAAAGTGTTATTTTCTATTAGCTTTTAATTCACACTGTGTGATCATTTAAATATTTAGGTGTAAAACTAACACCGTGGATTTTTCGAAACAATAGAGAAGAATCCAGGCATTCATATTTTACAGACTAAATAGCTGCGAATAACTGAAATGATTGCTCCTTATTTTACGAAAATCACCAAAGGCCCTAATTAGGTGTATATTTATAATATCTTGGAACTTATTGAGTACACGACCATTCATGTAATTAAAATGTATTATGGAATAACTAATTTAAATAAAAGAATGCACCAAATAATCGACGATATCAATAAACCATAGGCTGTTGAATTATGAACGCATCCACAAGACAGATGAACTTATCTATGGTTAATTTTGTTTTAATTTCTTTCTTGTCTCTGGTCTGTGTATATACTCATGTCTGATTACATCGTTCCGTCTATTATTTTAATTCCATCAGTTTAGTTCCAAATAATCTAGTGATATTAATAGTTTTCATTATAAGCTTGGGCAATTGCAAGCCATTGAACTCTTACGAATAATCATCAGAAATTAACTCAAACACTGTTACGAAAGGACAGTCTAACAGGAACAGCATTAACCGCTATCTACCATCGCTGGGTCTATAAGCGATAAACTTCGAACCCGCTACCTGCGAGATAATGGCTCACTCATTAGGCTCATTACGGCATGTTCGAAGCTTTAAAGATTACAACCTGTTACATTCCGAGTATTGGCTGAATAGACGGTACGATATTTTAGACTTGGTGGTTTAGCTTGGGCTGTGAGCGTGGTATGGGTTCAAATTTCAGTTTTGAAAATTTTGTTTAATTTCAAAAATATCACATGAATAGATCTGGAATTTATATACAGCAAAGGCAGTTTCTCTCTTATATTTGAAATAATTTGGAAGTCAAAAATATTACTTTTTAAATTTATAGTAATGACCGTCGGAATTTGAAGCCTATGAGATGGCAAAATGGCATATATAAATTAAATAATAAAGTACTGTGTACTGTGGCGCTGTATAAGCGTAGGTCGCAGTTAAGTACTAGCACTCATAATGTTCTATCTAATCTAAGCGTCTAAACAAACAGCGCAATCAATTAAGCAACAGTGTGAAACGATAATCGCTCAACAAATTTCACAAACGAGCACAAATGCATCCCTCCTTAACCGACAGTCCACATTTTCGCACTAACGAAGATTAATCGCGGGTTGTTTAATGATAATGAAAACAAAGCGCGGCCAACGAGACTCCGGTGTCGTAACGTGGGAATTTCAATTCCAATTGTTTTAATTAAACGCCGGTATTCGCACTTAGCCGGTTTATCCGGAAAATATGCTTCTGTTAAATCATTTAATTCTATTTTTGAATTGATAAACTTCTTCATTAATGGCAGTGAGTTCTTTTTTCAAATTTATAAATTGCTGTTGAAAAATCGTTATTTTTTAATTGTTATAATAATTTGTTGATTCCATTTTTGAATTCCTAAATTATTTTGCTTCTTATACTCTTTCGGATAACAAGGAAGAGGTAAAATTAGAATACCAGAATACATATTTTTGATATACTCATGAATCATGCTCTCCTGTTTAAACAGACTAAAACTATACAGCACGAACTATGTCCCAATTTTATTTTATAATCAAACTCGTACTCGCTCATTGATGCACAGTTTGACTAGGGTTGGTGTTTACCAAACTTTTTTTATTATTCCGTAATTAATTTATTATTTATGAATTTATAAAATATCTAAAATGAAATGTAATAAAAATAATTTATTGAATCTATTAAGATATTCTACATCATTTAGATTCAGTCATTTTTTATCTACCACCCGGTTCGGAAAGCGGTTTTCACTACAGAAGAACGGGCAAGAAACGCTATTGCATTTGTACTACATATTATTATAAGATACTAATTTCATTACCAATATTCAATAATGTAGGTACTAGGGTAGCATATACCGTAGCTAGTATACTAAGGTAGCGCAACCGAGGCTACGTAATACAACTATCTGGTCTCAGCGTTATGGCTTATTGGTTTACGGCTCGTTGCCCGCGTGACGTCAGCGGAACGTATGGACTTATTGAAAGGTATTCGAGGCTGATTGGCACGGAGTTATCCTATGTACTGCGAGATTTTGCTAGGTGTTGGTATCTCGAATCTTTAATATAATTAGTAAATGAAAGATTATAACAAAATTACAACACACAGTTTACCCAAATAGAGTAACGAGAGATTCGTTGATATTCGAGACAATGCCCAAATAGGGTAACAATTGGCGACAGATTCGTTGAAAATCTAGACAACTATGCCGGCAGGAAATCGAACGCCCAGAAATATAGAAAAAATAACCACAAACAATATAAAGAATATTCACAAAATGTGCCAGCCCTAACCATCACTAAAACCCGTCTGTTTATTCAACACATTTGAACATGTGAGAAAACAGAAAAAAATATTACGAAAGTATACCACGCGCCGTCTACACAATCAAAGGGCTTGGCCTGCGCTCCACGTAAAATTTTACAACAACATAACTCAATAATATTTATGTACTGGAATCGTAAACTTGTTGTTGAGTTCGGATGCTGTATGGACCAGGTGAACTGCTTCATTCACTGGAGAATAAGTTTCTTATTATTTTTGTTCTATTCTTATATGGACTGTTATAATTTTTGTTTTGCAGAATGAATTAGTTTATGAATCGTCTGCTAATGCGACGTGAAAATGTTTTGGGAATATCCGGGCAATTCTATATTTTTATATACAAAAACACAACTGGGAATCGAGTTTTAATAGTTTATAGCCTAGACCCGGTCTCTGTTTTATTCAACTCTTTTGAAAATAAAATATTTTTACGCATCAGTCACACACATACTTATTCGAATCCAAAAAGTAATTATAAAATTCTCAAAATCCTATAAAAAATCCTAGCTTAGAAATAGAACCTGAAACGCTGTATCTATAGTATATGTACATACATTGTGATTAGGGGAATGAGGCGAATTGAGTACAGCTGTTTGTATCGGATAAATTAACATAATACCGCCGGCCTTGTATCGGTAGCAGGCTAAATATTGTGTTCCAGCCTGCGTATTACTTAATTTATTAGCTTTGTTATTGTAAAACAGTATATAAAACAGTATTTACGAGTAATATTGTAAACAGTTTCAAAAGTATTTGACATGCTGTCATTTTCGATTTCTTCTTTTTTAATAGAATTATTCCGATAATAAGTAATGTCCGCTAACTCGCACTAGCCCAACTTGGTGGACTACATAGGTTAATCTCTTACAATCGTACTCTCGATTATATGCCGCAGACTACAGACGCAGGATACAAGGAGCCTAATTTGAAAAAAAAAAACACAATAACAATACTAATTCGATACAAATCGAATTAAAAAATATCAAACCATATGCCGTCAATTAATTTTAAAATTAGATTAACAAATACAAGACAGCTTTTTCGTTGTATAAGTTACATTTTCAATATTGTCACAGACAAACAGACACAGTGTTTGGTATAATTTCAGTTATTTTAATTTTATTTTTACCCTCTAATGTATAGTTTTATCAAATATCTTCACGTGTCAACTCCGTTGCGTCCCAAGACAATAATGTAAACAACAAGATCATTTTCACTCCAATGTTTTCCTAAGGGTATGAGAGCGTTGGTAGGCACATAGATTTTTTGCTGCATCTCAGGTTTCGACCCCGCTTTCCAATTCACATCACTTTGCGCCGTATCCTATTTCTACAACCCAGCACTATAGTTATTTGGCCTTGATTTTGTTTATCCAAAATGCCTTGTGTTTTTTTTCTTTTATGTACTTGGGATAGATAAAAGAGCAATTTACTTAAAAGGACACCTGTGGTATTGTTTTAGACTATTTAAAGGTACTTGTGTATTCGTATACGACTGAATAGCAATCATTGTACGTTATGATGGAAATATTGCCGTGGCGACCACGCAAAAGTTTGGTCAGCAAATCAGAAAATGTTGTTCAGTTACATTCGTTTCTACCTATGAGATGATCACATCTTAATATCTATTTTATATCATATACATATTCAATATCATATTGTATTCGTATCGCATTAGCTATATTTCTTATACATTGTTAAAATACAAAATGTTCTTAATATTTTTCCTGCGCTCAAAAATCATCTTGGACGAAATACTCCACTGACTTTAAAATTCCAACGCCCCATTTATCTTACACTGCTTTACCAGATTCATTACCCTTTTTTCCTCCCCTAACTCTGTTATCTTGTTCCCCATTCTTCAAGGCCTGAATTTTTCACACTGTATTTCATTAAAATATTTTAACCGCCGCGCAGTCTCCGTTACTAAGCGGATTGTAAAACGAAAAAATCGCTTTTCGATTAGAGTCGAACATTTCTAATTCGATAATTCTTATGCAACATTCCTTGTATTTTGTATGAAATCTGATTTTACTAATAAAAAAATAATACTTAGATAACTCGGCCTCTTAGCGATCTGCAACTATTTAATTGTCAGAACTGCATACAATGAAGTACAGTAGTACTTCTGTGATGCGAATACAAACACGTAGACATCACAATAAGAATCACAGTAAATATACAGATACAAAACAGGATTTATTATTAAAAAACAATTGGTAGTACACAATCGGTTTCCTGAGTCTTTAAACGCGAGCAAAGCCGCGAAGAAGTTTTTATACGTTCGCAACGAGTTTCCTTTTATGTTGGTTCCTTTGTTTCCGGAGTTAAGCTGTTGACACCGAACAAAATTACTTGTTAGAAAATATGTTTTATGACTTTGTATCTCGTGTTTTATGAAGGATAAATGTTATGGAATATAACTGTGGCGGCGCGTGTATTTGCGGAGAATAGGCATACACAGTAAACATATATTTTTCTCTTATGATATTTGGCCTGATGTTACGAGCTGCACGAAATTGCTAAACGTGGTTCACTATTCTGAGGAAATAGTATCATAATCCTATATTTAATTAGGTCTGTCTCATGTCTATAATGATCTAAGGAGAATCTAACGACTCATAACATACGTTTTATAAACAGCTGCGACTAAATCAAAGGGATAATTTATTGAATGTCAATATTATTGTAGAAACTACGGGATAATCTGTCAGATACATAGCTGGAACCCATAACAAAGCGAAAAGCATCGTAAACAAGCCAGAAGCTACTATTTCAATCACAACGTAGTATAATCGAGTTAAAACTTGGCCTTGTTTAATAAGTCAACAAATGCTTGTTGTTGTAATTAGTGGATTCCTGGTGGAATATCTTTCCTATTGTGTTAAACTTTGTCTTGATCCTTAACATAATAAATATGAGTGCTTGATCCTTAGCTACTTAACTTTTCTGAAAGGAAATTAACGCTATATGGCTATTTATTTTGTATTGCAGTGCATTTATTCAATGTATCGTGTCGGTATAAAAATTATGGTTTGTTTCTTCATATGGCGTTAATATCAAACAAGGTCAATGACTCCGGGTCACATATTAGGAAAATAAATTAAATTGAATTAAAAATAATGAATGTTTATTTCCAACAGGAGATGTTGGTAGCGAATCACATTTCACACAAGTTTATATCAATGTATCCAATAGGGAGCCGGTAGAATAGAGAAATAATAGAATCCATTACTTTAGAATCCTACATTACGCCGCGGCTTTCACGGAAGGCGCGAAAATTGACGGCACCGCAATCCGCAATATCACAACATTCAATATATCTGCTTTATACGTATTTACATACTGTCACTGAATAGTATTACACTTTCATATATTTGATGTGTTTTAATATCCACGTAAGCAATGACTTAGTCTTTCGTCTCATCACGCCATGGACTTAGGACAAGACCGTACTCCTATTTATATTCCATGGGATATGTATCAATGAATATTTGACTAGCAACGGGCGTGGTTCTATGAATACCGTCATTGACAACTTGAATGAACGGAATCAAGTGCTATTTATGAAAAGTGGCAGAGTTATACTATTGTCAACCATGAAACGCAGGATTGCCAGGCTGGTCCGGGGCGGTACCATCGTCTCACAGGAGATCGACATATAGATTTGCTGCTGCATTTCGTTCGAGTGTGACATCTGAGTGACATTGCCCGATGCTCCTCTCTCCCTTATGAAGTTCTTTGGTGGTCGTGATCACTTATCGTCGGGTGATCAGCTTGCTCGTTTGCCAAACCTAGGCAATAAGAAAAGAAGTAACCTCTAAAATTTTGAAAATCCTTCATATGTACCCTGCAAAGTGGTATCTATCATCATTAATGGTTTATTTATTAAAATCAAGCTCATTTTTTGCAAATCCTATGCATAGAATTCTATACAATTTATGCTTTTTAATTAAATACCCAACTAAGCGTTTTTCTTCCAAGTTAATAGAATAGGTAAATTAAAATAGATTAAAAAAAAATGTAGGCTCTAAAAACTAAAGTGAAACGCAAAGTAGACAAAAAAGGTTTTATTGAACCGGTGTTTAGCAGAATCCAATTATGTTTTTTTTTAACGCAAATTGTCTTTTAATAGAATTTTGTTTTTAACAAGCCCAATTAATTGGTAAAATGTATCGAGTGTACATTTTTGGTTTCTATAAGGGAGTCAAGACGTAATGTACTTCGAAATTTAATTCAATTTTAGTTTGCCCGAAGTTTTAGGTTCGATTGGTAATTAGTGATGTCTGTTGAAAGTTAAGAACATTCTGTCTAGAAAATAAAAAAAAATCGTTGGGTTGAAGATAAGTAGGTAATTTTACAAACTTCAGTACTTGTAGTCATGTCAATGCATAACACTTCAGATCTTAACTCACAAACTTACTGATGCGAGCGACCATTACTTTTTTTAGTAATCGTCTTTTTCTAAGGACAAGTTTTAACGCATACTAGATGATTTTATGGCTATGGATTGTTTCCGGCCCTTTGCGTACAATTTCTTTGTTGTCAAGCTGTTTTCAAAATATCAGGTAGAGATTTTCTCTCTTCACATTTTATTATATTGGACATATTAATACTATCAGATTACGAGATTATCAGATTGTCTCTTGATAGACAGATGGATATTATTTATATATTCCATTTGTACTTCAAAATTTGCCACCCGCTAATAGTAAATAGATGACTTTTACCATAAGCTTCTTGCTTTTATCTCATTTACAGATACTCTAAATCCACTACTGAGCAAACAGGTGGTGTAACTAAAAAGTTTGGACACATCACGCTTCAGTGCACATAATATGGAAGTTTTAGTGGACAATCATTAATTACGTCACGCAAATTTCACGCTATTTTAACCACCCTCTATGTCACGTTTGAGTTACTACCCTCTGTGATGTAACACCTTTTATTTTTTTAATAAAGTACTGTACTCTGAAATTTGATGGAAATTTTGTTCGTAACCAAGTGACAAAGCTGATGGCATAGTATAAAACCGAAATCTGCCTATCGATATATCCTAGGTGTGCAGAAAATGGAAAGAATTGCAGGTTTTCAGCAGTCTTGTATCATGAATAACTGGGGCTTTTTTCGATAAGCCCAATTTCGTCCCACGCTTCAATACATCTTAAAAAAAACTCTCTTCTGTTGCTTTTCATATATACATCCAATGCTTATCTGTAAGAAATCACGTAGAGCGATAAGACAGCCATCTTTACTTTTTTGTTAATTTGTAATATACTTAAGGGATTTTCCTTTTATGTGCCTACTACCTCATTACAGCTATATTCTATATAAGCATTTGACGCAACGTAACTTAAACTGTTAGTAAAGTTTACACTCTTGTTATCCAGCGTTGTCTAATAAAACAATGATTGACTGTACTGCCGGGATACGTGACCAGAGTTTTACGTTTCGTTTTATATCAGAGCATAAACCGAGCCTACGTGCATCATTCATGATGTGCGTTCATACAACGCGAAGACAATGCCCGCGAGAGGCTATTTGCAGAAAAGATGCGTTGGAATGCATATTTTTATCCGAGGATTAAGAGACATGTTCTTTAATAATTGTATGGAGATACAGGCGCTTAGTTGCAGTTTAAGGTTGCAGGAAGTCGCTGGATGCAAGCCGCTTGTAATAGGTCGATGTGGATATTCTTAGGGGAGCTCTAGCTAGCAGTGGACCTCCTGTGACTGAAGAGAGAGAGAGAGAGAGATCAATCTAAGTACTTTTCAATTAGTATTATGACAATAACCAGTGATATAATGATGATTGAAGATGAAGATGATCTGGACAGAATGGAAAGCAAAACTGAGTTTACTACACTAGCATTTCTGCAAAAGAACAAAGCGGTAAAATATGGTGTGATCAAAATTTTTCAAGTAGAAATCATGTTTAAACTAAGTTTTAGAGAATGTTCGAGCCACAAAGTTTCTGACATAGCATACACTGGCATTTCTTATGAGACAGTGCGCTCAGTATGTAAGCGTATAAGTCGAAGTCTTCATATAGGCGTGGGTTATATTCATTTTCCTCATTATTTAGGTCGTACGTTGACTTTGTTATTTATGCGCCGAGTCTAGCACCCGTGATAGCACGTACGCTGCACAAAATGGGTTGTGTTAAATGGCTTTTAAACTCTTTTTTCATTGTTTTGTGATGATTTTTAACATTGTTCACGGTTGCAGTGTAACTATGATGTGACATTTTCCGGGTCGTGCGTATAATGGCGTGTTTGAATGACGTCATGTAGTGGTCATTTTATATGAATGCGTTTTGCAGATTTTTTGTAATATTTCCCATTTGTTAAAATACTATGCGAAACTTTTATGGCACTGTTCGGCTTTTAAAATTCAAACTCGCTGTCTATTTATTTATAAACCATTCAATTTTAGCTTTATACGTTACTCAAATAGAAATATGAAAGTTCTGAAATATACGATACTATTTTCATAGAAAGTTGAAGGTATTGCAGGTAAAGAGATGATTTTCGACTGTTCAGACCGAATGTCCAGATATGGATGAGAGCAATTAAGGATAGTTCTTATTAATGTGCAAATGAATATTAATTTCCAGCAGTAACATATTATGCACTAAGATGATATGTTGAAGGAGGTGACAATATTTTTATTTTCATCAGTTTCTATCATATAAATATCTATAAAACGGTCTTACTACAATGGCAATAGAATATTGAGACCATTTCCCAAACAAACAAAATTTCACCAAAAGACCATTGTAGTAATTCAGCCGTTAAAACACAAAAAGCCGAGGTAAATTCGCGAAAACAATTCTGTTGACTCCACATCCGCGAAAGTGCGCGATTGTTTTCGACGGTTCAATGACCGGACCGGTAAATATTGTTTCCTCATTGTATTTGTACAAAATCGTGATTCGGAGCAGACGTGACTGTCACCACGAAAAGGCACAGGTTTCGAATATTCGACATTCGATTTACGTCATTTTAAAACGTTAACGAGGGTAGATCGACTCTTAATTAGTGTAATCCCACGTAACGAATGGGTCAATGGTTTTATTTTTCGTCCTCATTAAATATTTTAAATCCTGTTGATACTTAATATGTTGTAGTTAATATTGATGCTGTAGTAATCTTTAGTCACTGTATATAAGGTAAAGAAATATTTAATCCAGGTGTCTCGTTTTTTTTTAAATATTAATGAACGGCGAGACGAGCGTCCATTGGCCTGATGTTAAGCGATACGACCGCTCATGGTCAGTAGCAAAACCTAGCAACACCATGAATTCCAAAGTAACGCTTCGAATTTCACTGCGCTCACCATCCTGACACATAATTAAGATATTTCGAAGAATTTACGGTTTGAAAACAGAGACAGAATAAATTGTGTAGTCGGAACTACCCACCTGTATACATATAACTATTCGTTGTTTTAATTATATAGCTACCTGCAACTATAAATGTAGCTGTTTTAAATTACATTGATATACATATGTATATATATGTATAGTACATATTCATCACATATCAGTCACAATTTGATTAATAATAAATTATGCTTTACAATTTCTAATTCGTTAGGTATTATCGGTCTTCGAATAAATACGATACCTAATAAGCTACGAAATATAATCACCAAAGAAAGGAACTCAATTCTGTCCATCGCTATTTATCACTTTTCAACTCACAAAATCAAAGACATGAATAAATTACAAATACCTTTCTGAAACAATGTGAATCATAGCTGTCAACACGAAGGGCGAGGGTTCACGAAACTAAATCAATTTATCATTAAAGATAATCTGTTAATAATATTCCCGTGACCTCGTGAATTGATGCGCAAATCCTTGAATTATGTATTTACGTGTATCACGACCCTGATATAAAAGGCTTAGGGGAACCCATTAACGACCCCGGATTAAGGACCTACGCAACCCTTCCACGGGACTGGTCTTAGATTTAATTGTATGTTCTTGTAAGAAGTGCAGATTAACCATGAATTTGATTTAAAATTATGTGTGGAATAATAGGTACATACGTACATAAACTCACGCCTTTTACACAGAAGGGGTAGGCAGAGGTGCTACTAGGGCACTTACGTTTTGCCTTGTATGTTCCGTTCAATGATGTAAAAGGGGCCTAGCCTATCTGATAAATTATTATCAGATAGGCTAGGCCCCTTTTACATATTAATGTAGGTAATAACTTTTTTAATCATTCACCGTCATATTCTTCACCATAACATGTGAATTTCTGAGCATAGACCTCCAAATTGACACATTTAACCCTACCTATGCAAACCTATTTATGTATGGTAGGACACGTCGCTTCAAAAAAAACTAGACTATATTTTTTAATGTGATTAATTATGATAATCGAATATAAAACGAAATAATTGTCATCTACAGTTAACCTTCCTGACCGACTTACGTCTGACGTATATAAAAAAAACTATACGAGTCTAGATCAAGAATATTCAAATCACGCAAAAAGTTCCTGATGCAACTAGATCGTCTAGTCAAGTCTAAGAAATTGACACATACTCTTCTAGAAATTAAGGCTCCTAAGACTTTTATGACCCAAAATATTCCCTTACATAATAAAAAATTGTTAGATAAATTGCCTGTTACCAAGCATCATTTGAAAGGAGGCATAAGGACATAGGATTTGCATAGCTCAATGTTACATTCACAATGAGGGGTCAAGGATGCAATGACCACGCTGGTATGAACGATCGATTAAGTTCACGCTTGTGCAAGGGAGTAGGCAGGTGTAATGAATGTTGACTGTGGAGTTTATAACTGGACCATTGGTCGTGTGGAGAAATTATCATATATTAATAACATAAAAATGTCTTCTTAATTAATTATTTATTAACATTAATTATACTCGTTAGGGTAAGATTAAGTTTATTCCGTAATCTTTTGGTTTTTTTTTATGTTCATCTATTATTTGTTTTCTTAATATTGTTTACACTGGGAGTATTTAAAATCCAGGACGGGCGCCCAATACTTGCATATATTATAATTGTAAAATGTGTACCCTGTATTTTTTTCGGAGAATTTTCACAATACAATGAAACTGAATTGGAAATGAGATCTAGAAGTAGGTTTTTTTAAAAGAATCAACTCTTAACATTTATTTTGCTATTATAATAATGCTGCCAACAACAATAATTGGACAACGAATTATTTAATTAACAAATATATTTTTAAAGCGTTTTCAACATTGGTTGATTTGCGTTTGTTTTTTCGGCGGAAAATTAATTAATCCCCATCAACAAAACAATATTTTTCCATCGCGTTCATTAATCATTAATTATTATGTTTATTCGGATATTTATAACTTGAGTTTCTTCCTGCTACTTCTTCGTTTAGTTTAATTAAAATGATAAACTTATCGAATCTTTAAAAAATTATGTGACCTGGATGAATACTGATATACAAGATTTACAGTATTCATTATCATAAGTGGAGTAGCATACTTTTCGGAGTCATGTGTGTATTGATAGTCAATTACCATGCACTAAAACGGTGAAGGAAAACATCGTGAGGAAACCTGCATACCATACCGATTTATAAGAATTTCTATGGTATGTAAGTCCGCCAACCCGCACTAGGCCAGCGTGGTGGACTATATGGCCTAACCACTCTCAATCGTACTGTCGATTGTAGAGTAGGCCCGTGTCCTGCAGTGGGACGTATATGGGCTAATACGGATTATCATAAGACTTATGAGACGACACCTAATGGTGTCGATACCTGTGAACACAGAATCATTTATCCTCTTTAATATTCAATCTTATCGTAGTTTGAAGCAATTAAATCCTTTTTATGCGACAAAATTAATAGTTGATAAACAAAATGAACACAACACTTGAACAATAAATCATTAATTACAATCAAATTAAATTACGTGTTAATGATTGAGTGTTTTCCTTGTAACTTATCGGAGCAATTTATTTGCTTAATTGTTAATCAGTTACAATACAAAATATATTTAAAATGAGAATGCATTTTATGACGCAAGGAGTCTTAAATGGCTGGTGGATATTCTGTCTGTCTTATCCTAAATGAACTAAATCCCTTGGTAGGTACCACCGCAATGTCTATTTCTCCCAGTAAACAGCAGTGTAAGTTCACTGTTGTATTTCGGTTTGTTATAAGGATATTGTAGCTAAAGTAACTACTGAACAAATTGAGACTTAACATCGTATGTCTCAGGATGGCTAGCGCATTGGAAAACCAAGCATTGCACTGTAATACATGGTGTTGTTTGGTTTTTCTTTAAACTTGCATGGCAAAGTGAATGCGCTGCGTCTGATGGCAAAGCCGCAAATACTGCCGTCAAGGAATACTGTGTTAGCACTATTATGTTCCGGTTTGAAGGACATTGTGGTCAGTGAAATTACTAGGCGTCAAGGAACTTAACACCTAATATCTCGAGGTGTCGACTGCAACACAGTGTCATGCAATGCTTAATGCTTAGTATAATAATATATAAGGTGTTAATTACGCATGCGTAGTAAAAATAATTTATCGATGCAATTTTATAGTGTACAGGGTATGTCAAGACTGCTATTGAAAACGAAGCCGAGAGGTAAATTTAGTGACTACATACAATGAAAATAATAATTTCGCAAAATAACGCGACAATTTTTTTTGTGATGTTTTAAATGTCCTCGTGTTTAGGTAGTAAATCCATAGCTTTTCCTAAAATAAGTCCCGAATAGGACGATAGGAAAAAAATAAAAAAATGTCGCGTTATATGCAAAGTTATAATTGCATTGTGTCTGAAGTCTCTAAAATCATCCGGCTTCGTTTTCAGTAACAGTCTTGACATACCCTGTATAATATGCTTGTAAACTATTATACCAGGTTCGGTCCACAGATCGGAACCTCAGTGGAATATTTTTTCCAACAATTGTGGTTTAAGAACTTTATTTCTCATAAGAATTTACATTCACTTACATGAGAAAATTATATTAAGTTATTGTACATTACTATTATATTTGATTGGGCTTATTCGTACATACTATGTAGAGGTAGGTACTTTGATGTTTTTTTTTTTTTCAATTATTTTTTTATTTTAAATGTAGGTAGTTGGTGTTGATTCATCGGCCAGTGATCATACTCGACAGCTAAAGTAGTTTTTTATAAATAAAGCATTTCTAGATGTGGCTCATAGAAAATTACTTATAAAAATATATAAACATAAATGATAAGTAGATATAATTGGTGTTAGTTAACTTAAAAAGTTTGTGCTTTTGTAATTAATGGATTTCTTAAATACTATTTTTTTTTTTTTTTTTTTACTTTTACTATTATTTTAATACATTTTTGTTCGTGTAATTCCTTAATTTTTATTTATTTATTTATTTATTTTTTTTTTTTTATTCTATATTACGGTTGATTTTAATAGTTTTTATTATGTGATCCCTCAGAAGTTTTTTAAACATAGTAATTGATTTTGACTCCCTTATATCTTTCGGCAGTTTATTGTAAAGTTGAGCACCTTCATACATTACACATTTTTTCCCATAATTTGTCCGTGGTGTTATTAATAATATATCGTTGCTTCTTCTGAGTTTCATTTTATGTTGTATTTTTTTCTTAGAAAATGTTATTTTTGTGTGTATGTCTTTGTTTAATATTTTTCGTAGTAAAATACAACTCTGATACATATATGTTTGTGAGATATTCATGACCTTTATTTGTTTGTATAGTTTATCCGTTGGCGTAAAGTAATCAAAATGAAACAAGGTTTTCAATAATTTATTTTGAGCTACTTGAAGGGACATCATGTTTGTTTTAGCTGAAGTTCCCCATATTTCAATTAAGTATTCAATGTGAGGTTTTACAAGGGAATTATAAATTACATATCGTACTGGACGTGGAAGGCAGCGGACTAGACCTTTAACCATGCCCCTAAGCGACGTCAATTTAGATTTCACTTTATGAATATGAGGGACCCAAGTGAGTTTACTGTCTAAGATAAGTCCTAAATATTTTGCCTCATCTACCTTATTGATATTTATGCCGTTTATTTTTAAGGGGCAGTAATCACCCACTTTTTTATTCTTCGCTGCAAATATCATAAAGTTAGTTTTCGATATATTAATAGTTAAGAGGTTGCTAAGAAACCAAGCATTTAATAGATCTAGGTCCTTTTGGGCTTCATCAATAATGGAATCTATGGTTTGACCAAAATAAAAGAGACAGGTGTCATCGGCATAGAGGGTAATATCGCCCTTCAAGCCTATCCTTCCAATATCATTTATGTATATTAGGAACAGTAGTGGCCCCAGAATGGACCCCTGAGGTACACCAGTTGTTATAAACATCGGAGAACTCTGTGATTTACTTAATTTCACTACTTGTTGGCGACTGCTTAAATATGATTTATAAATTTCCAGAGCAACATTTTTTAGGCCGATGTTAGCTAGTTTTTGTATCATTAATTTATGGCTGACTGTGTCAAAAGCTTTTTTTAGGTCTATAAACACGCCAAGAGCAATTTTTTTGTCATCGATATTTAACTTTATTTTTGTTATTAGGTCTATTGAAGCAGATAAGGTGTTTGATTTAGGTCTAAAGCCGTATTGTTTATCATAGAGTAAATTTAAAGATCTTATGTAAGTGTCAAGCCGATTATATAAAATTCTTTCGAAAACTTTGGATAAAGTGGGAAGGACCGATATAGGACGATAATTCCCCGGGTCCGTTCGAGAACCAGATTTGTAAATTGGAGTTACCTTGGCAATCTTTAGACTATCTGGGAAAATACCTGTATCTAGACATTTATTTATGCAATCGGTAAGTTCTTCTATTATTATAGTTTTGACACATTTTATAATTTTAGGAGTGATGCCATCTAATCCTGCACTTGAGTTAACATTTAAAGTATCAATTATTTTTGATATTTCTTCTACGCTTGCTGCAGCCAAAGATGGTAATTGACTTGAGCCACATCTATTGATACCTTCGTCTATTTTGTTGTACATAGGGTTTGTTATTATAGCGTCAGCTAAATTAGGACCAACACCAACAAAAAACTCATTGAAACGTTCGCAAATATTATCTACATTGTTTAGTATACACCCGTCCTTGTCTACTAGTTTGCTGGGTACAGTTGCTTCTTTTACTTTGTTCATGGACAAATTTTTAATTAAAGACCACATTTTTGCAGGCTTAGTTTTGCAGTCTCTAAAAGCCTTGTGATAATATATTCCTTTTTCGATCTTTATCTTGTCTAAAACTTGTTTTCTTTCCTTTATGTATGTATCTTTTATAATATCGCAATGAGGATTTTTTCTATATTGTTTCCATATCACATTTCTTTTATTTATGCTGTCAATTATTCCTTTATTTATCCAGTCTTGCCTCGGAGGGTTTAAAATTTTTTCTTTGGTAATTTTAGTTTTTATATAGTAAATATCAATAAAAATGAGTCACAAATCACAAGTCTCATGTGTCAACTATACCTAACATGGTATCATCTATTGGCGCCAATCCTAATGCGGAAATTAATATAAAGCTATCATTAATAATTTATTATTATGAATCACTTATTTTACTGTTATTTTTCTGCTCTATTGTTTGTTGCTTTGTCAAATGACAAAGTTATTATAAATTCCGTGAATTTTATTTCATATACTGATGACTGAGGCTGTCCATATTTTGGAAACTACATAGCTATGGAAGCAATATGAAATTCCGTTGAAAAAAATAATAGGCGATTTTCCACTAACACAAGCATTATGTTTTCTTAGATTTACGCGAATGTTACACATTGAAATAAAGGTATTATTTATGAATTTTATCGCGGATTTGGTTTAATTTTTTTTTGACTAATATGAATGCGGATGACTAATAATACCTCAGTCCACCCCTTAACCACATAAGCTGTAAAGTGATCAAAACGTCGGGAACTCAAATCGGTAAAAATGAAACCAAATCCGCCATAAAACCCGTAAGTAATAGTTGTATTTCAATACACTAGAATTTTCATAGACTATGCAAACAATCTAAGCCCTCGGAACTAGCTCATTTCATCCGCACATTAACCCTCCCCTGTTTTTGTTTCAACCCTTCATCATCACGACCCATATCCGTTAATTGACGCCCTGGTGCTTCATTACCATCGGTGGGGAACCCCCTTTTAATGTTCGTTTAATTCGATCATCGTAACAGTGCTTAGGAATGTTAGAGAAAAAATTGTTGGTAATCAAAATTTTGCTTATATAAAAATTTACTGATACCGATAAACTGTATATACTAACAAATATTGAGAAGAAATTTAAAACATGAATGGTGAGCAGATGATCCCAATGAAATGCCAAGTGCATTTTGTAATTCATGGTGTTGCTTGGTTTTCCTTAAGTGGTAGTATCGCTTACTATCAAGCGAATAGCATGTTTTTACCGCCATTCATTGCTATAAAAAATATAAATGTACCCAATTGCTTTATGGAAAAATACAATTCATAGCTTAATAGAGACAATAAGGCTTTCACGCTCAGCGCAGATTCAATAAACAAAATTGTCACCGCAACCGCGGACGATTTTTAGCCGTCTATTCTATCAAATAGCATCAGACGAAAAAATACCTATTTCAATTTCCTTTCAATTAAAATTTTCTTTAAGACAATCCATTGTTTTACTCCTCATATAACAAAGACTAATTCCTCCTGCATGCATATCAGTACAGAGTAACTGGGTCCAGTTACCGTAAACATTAAACAATGAAACACAATTGCATACAAGGTATGACATAAGCGAGTATACCGGACCGGACATCAAACGGCCGATGCAGCTCCTTTGTGCCACCTTAGGAAGTACGCCCATGCTACATGGCTCCGTACTTATTGTCTGGATCCATTCGCTCGCCGTAGACAGATTAGATAGATTGATCGACGGGAAGACAATGGTCTATTCAGAGCTATGCACATTGTGCGGTGGAAAAATGCAGTTTGAACCAGTGCTATAAACGCCTGGTCGAGTTTTGGCAAAAATCATGGCAATACAATTTGGGATTCTTAAAATTGCGAGTGAATCGATTTCTTTGATTTTATTTAAAACCGCAATACCACCTAAAGTTACGTGAACAGCTGTCGAACGCAAACCATAAAATATATCGTAATTATACAGTTTTCTAATGCCTAAAAAAGTTGTGAGATGACATGTTAGACAAATTTGAACCATAATGGCAAGAGTTCGTTGAAGACCGAAAGACCTAAGATGTGGTGGAGAGAGGATTTTGAGCTATTCGAATTTACATTTCAGAAGAAGAGGCAGAAGGTCTTCGTTCAGCAGTTGGGTACAATTCCAGCAAGCAAGAAAAGAATAAAAAAACGGTTTTCTAATTAGCTACTCATATGGTTTTTTAGTATATCCTACAGCTAAAATATGCGACAATACATACATACATACATGATGGTAATTAAATAGTAGAATTACACGTAAATATGTTAATTTAAAGTGAAAGATGTGATGTGATATGCCCGAAACCATTTTTTGCTAAGTTATACCGTCATCTGTTACAAATCTATGCGTCTGTTCAAGTGGTCCAATCTTACCCTACATATTCAAGTATTTTTTGTGTCGAATGATTTACAGAATATGGCCTATCACATTTTAAAGCATAAAACACATTCTATGTCGTTAAATACTGGACTTGGGTGTTTAAAAGAAAAAATACTCAGCCACAATGTAAAAACAAAAAATGTCGTGTTGAATTTGGACTGTTTGCCATTTTTATCCTATAAATAATTCAGCAGCTTTGACCTAAACAAACAAACTAGCAAACATTGCGAGTTAAATAAGAGCTTGCAAAAATAATCAAAGGAAATATTTTTTTTATTCTACTTCACAAAACTTCCTTTTAGCTAGAACCTAGAACATATTTACTCGTTTACACATATGTAAACTTACCATATTACATAAGTAAAAGCATACTTTAAAACGTGATATTCAATTCAGTACTCTAACGGTGAAGGAAAACATCGTGAGGAAACCTGCATACCATAGCGATTTCTATTGTATGTAAAGTCCGCCAACCCGCACTAGGCCAGCGTGGTGGACTATATGGCCTAACCACTCGCAATCTTACTCTCGATTGTAGAGGAGGCCCGTGCCCTGCAGTGGGATGTATATGGGCTGATACAGAATCCAAACATACTAAGTTAAGTTATAAATAATCTCAAGCGAACTTTTAAAACCTATAGGTTATTTTCATTCATTTTATTTTGAAACATAACGTACTTATGGCGTTTATTTTCGACTTTCTCCGAGGTTTAAACTGCGTAATTAAAACTTTTCTCGACTTCCTGTTTTTGTTTCATATTTGTACATGTTTTGAACGTGCATAATAATTGGGAGTTGAACTTCCCACGGTAGCACCTTCTCTGCCAGCTGCTGCTTATGATAACGGATTTAATCTTATTACCCAAATTCATGACTCATTTGGGACTAACAAAATATTCTGTTATTCACGTCGCCTTGTTCGAAGTGAATTTTATATAATAATAATGACTCTTTATTCAGAACAGCACATAGAATACAGAATAAAAGATAAAAAGTAAGTGCTAAAAACTGCGGTTGAGTAGATGAGTGGTTAACATCTTTGTGATTTTTCAAAGCATGGACATTAAATTTCTATTTTAGGAATTATGGATATGCTATCCATAATTATGCTATCGACCTGCTTAAAATGTTTCAAAAAATATACATAAAAATATTAAAGAACTCACTGAGGCAAGATTGCTTTAGGATATTTTCATAGCTGAATATGCGAAAGAAGTACCTACGCTCCGTCCATAAAATTTTACGATCAAAAACACCATCTCTGAGCTGTGGTCTAAAATATGAAAATTTAAAACAAACCTGTCCATTGGTAAATAATATAAGAGCTTCATTAATGATGATTCAACTGATGATTTGGTTCTACTACATACTCACGCTTTTCAAATTTATATTTGGACCTATCTACAATATGACTCATCCGACTGCCACTAGTGTGGCAACTAGTAAAAAATATACAACGATAATTAAATCAAAACCCGTTACACATTTAACCCTACCACGATTCCTGCGAATCAACCCTGCAATTACACATGGAAACGACTTAGTTAAGATGCCAGCGGGTCCATTAATCCCTGCATTCCGAGAGGCTGCATCATCGGTGACGCACGGTTACCTGCAACAAAGAATTTATTATTACTCACTGGAATCTCGAGGCATCGACGACCAGTCGACGCTCGCAAAAAATGTTGTGGGATATTTCTTGTCATACTGGATGTATTGAGATTAGATGTGTTCGGTCCGTTGGTTTAGTTAGATATAAGACGTGATGTCTGTTCCCGAATCGAGCAATTTGATTTTAGGTGAGTCGGTAAAAATGTAACTTGAATTTTACAAGCTTTCAGAAAAGGTAATGTTCTCGAAGCTTACAAAAGTTATTTATACTAAATAATACACATAACACTGTAGCAAGAATAAATTCGATCTCGAGCTGATAAAGCCGTTCGAAAAAATGTAGGAATAGAACAGAGATCCTTACGATTTTTATAAATGACAAGTCCTATAAAATGTGAAGTGTAGGCCGAAAAGTAGGTGCTTTTCATAACCTTAAAATACAAAATAAAGCTCTGTCACAACATCCTGCAGCATATTCAACCTAAAACTTGACAAGAAACAAAATACCATTACACGAAAAGCCATTCTCATCTGAAAACTCATTTGCATAATTTTAATTAATAACAACCAGCGACAAAGAATCTTTGAAGGTTTGCGGCCTCCCTTATCAATATTGTTCATACAGATCCATAAAGGCTTCGCTGAAATAATTTCAATTTCAAACGCCCTGAACGCCCTTTGTGTTCGATGTTACTTTATTAATTTTTAAAATGATGTTCCAGTATCAAAGAATGGTCACAATGGGGAATTTTGCCTCGATTGGGTTCGTGATCGTACCGAAATGTTTTTTTTGTGTTGGTTGTATAGGAGCATCGAAGATAGCAACAGTTGTAATAGTTATTGTCATAAACGTCCGTGAACTTAGAATACTTGGAAAACCATGGGTTGGACTGTAATTAGCTCTACCCTCAAAAGAAAAGCAAGTTAGCGGCTAAGTAAATATCACGTGGTGTATAATTACAACGTTGGACGATGGGCTAAAAGTCGATCTCAGTGACGCGTCATAGGAGAGCCCTATGTCCAGTAGTGGTCTCGGATGGCCTGATGATGTATAATTACAACAGTTTTCAATGCTGTATATTAAATTAAATTGTGTACGAGTGAAAGCAAATAATGACGAAACAAAATTCTTAATATTTACAAAATGCACATAAAATTTAACGTCCTCAATAAATTCAAGTAATACTCATACCCTAATGAGGGTTTATTTTTAGTGCATCCAATATCGGATTGGAACAGGTTGAAGAGCATATGGTAAAAAAACAATCAAGCCAGGTGCGAGGCCATTTAGGTAAAACCAGAACAACGACAGGTGGTACCGATGCCGATGGATACATAAAAAAACGAACAAAAGGCTCACAGGTGCGCAGATAAATCGAGATTTATGAAGGAAATTACTATTTTTTATACAGAGCAGGGAGCAATTGTAGAATATTATAGTAAAAATATTGTAGTACAAAGATAATTTCGACCTCTTCGTAAAATACGTGTTTTGTGTGTTACGAGAAAGAAACTAACAGAGATTGTACAAAATAACCAGAAACAAATAATTGTGGATTACATAAATTTTCGTCTTAGAACGGAAAAGGAAACGGTAATCTTCTATTTTACAGCGTTTCGCCTACTGCTCTACGGAGCTCTCTTTACGACTAGAGATATAACATTTTTCCTAGCACAATTTTTACCAGCAAATACAAATCCTTAAAGAAACATATTAAAACACTGCTTATCACTTCACACGCCTCATTGTTTCCCAGAGTTATTTGGACATTATCGGTTTTTTACGTTACATAACAGTGTACGATTTTGGCAAAACATGTTATTTATTGACTCAGCAGTTAGTTCAATATCACATTTTTTACAATGGAATTTAGTGATTGATGTGCCGGATTATGTACTTCCTATGTTAACTTTTCGACGTTACAAATGGTTCCGTTTTAACCTCGTAATCAAGCCATCGATTGGATCTAAATTTGTCATGCGAATAGACTGTGTGACAGAGTCAACTAGAATACATTTATCAACCAATTGACACGATAAATATAGTACGGTGTTTACGCCCATTGTCGACACTTAAATACATTGAATCCACGAGGTAAATACTGCTATTAGAGCTTTTGAAGTAACACTTTTGTAGACCATTGAAGCTTTTAGGTACAATAAGTAGAAGCAATACATGTTTTCTATTTTCCAAGGAATAAAAGTAATTTTAAAACCTTTATGTCACTTTTTTGTAACATATTACACAATTTAAGACAAAAAAAATTACGAAATACCAAAAAAATATCATTTTTAAATTAAATTAAATTACTTAAAAACTATATACCTCCCTACAAGTGTAACCACTAACAATATAAAAAGCAGTAATTGCATCCAAAGTTTTTTCTCCCGATATTTTTTGTACTTGTATTGATCAGTCCGTCTGTAGCAGTTATTTTGTGTCAAACCTCCCAATTCAGGCCTCGGTCGGGATGAGCAGATGTTAGCGAGCGTACCACTTTATCTTCGTTTAGTTGAGCGCTTGACCGTTTTTTGCGGCAAGCCGGGTTTATTGAGCCATTTTAAAGCCTTAAAACCTTAGTGTCTTGTTAGAAAAATATATACACAAGTCTTTCTGTTTGCTGAGGTTTCTTTTTCTGCGCTAGCCGCGAGGAACAATGTTTGAAATGATTAAATCTGTGTTTAAAATAAAATTAAGTTGTTTATTTTATTTCACATTGAATGCTGGAAATGGGGAAATGCAATATTTTCCATTAGCGCAATGTCCGAGATAAACGATATACAGAGGATACAAGTTTGATTTTATAAGGATAAATTTGATTGGCTTACACAAAACGAAATTTCTCAGAAAAAAATCCTAGGTTTATTCATACTTAATTAAAAAAAGAAACTTTTTTCTTTTTTAAATTTTTTTTCGTTTTTATTTCTTTCCACAACCGTCCCTGGAGTTAACATCACGGTCAAAGTTAACGAAATTTCACAGTAGGTACATTTTGAGTACCCATTTCAAATCACGACTCCAAAATTGGAAATGTAATCCTTATATCTAAAAACGCTGACCCTTAACCCAAAGGAGTAAAATTGTTTTTTGAGCAAAAAAAACCGTTCCACTTCATCCAATCGTGTTAGTGGAAGGTCATGACTTCAAAATTGTATATATTATTTTGAACCCTTATTTCAAAGTCATAAAGCTCAGAATTCATCGTTAGGGGTATGACTAATCGCAATAAGCATCTGGTCCGATTTTTACGGTCATGGATCAGAATCCGGGCACAAAAAGGTCAAATATTTTGTGGCAACACTGACACCTCGCCGCCACCTAGATTATTAATGGCTGTGAAATTAGATCTCTCTGTAAAAGGTACTTTTGTCTTTCCGTCGTTCTCTGAAATATCAAATATTTTCGCTGTATTCGTTACATTAATTAATTTAAAATATGCTTTTAAATTATTCCTTTTTATTTATGAGAGGTGACTTGAATATCAGGGGCCCTACTATATTCATCCGAAATGAAAATCGAAACTTCGGATGAACGAAGTTAATATACGATACGAATGTACCTACATATACTTATGGTCGTTATTGACTTATGGTCGTAACCATAGATTTATGGTTACGATGTACGTTATACAAATTCGAACTTTTACAGAGTAGATACATTCGTATCGTATATAAACTTCGATCATCCGAAGTTTCGATTTTCGTTTCGGATGAATATAGTAGGGCCCCTAGGATGTCTATGACATGAGAAGGGTTCATGGCCGTCGACGAACACCTACTATTCCAGGTATCCAAAAAGATTGATACGTGTTCATAGGTTGTGTGATTACAACCATGGTAGAATCAAGTTGGGAGAGGCCTATGATTAGTATTGGACTTCTGTTGGCTGAAAAGAAATATACTCGCTTCCTCTAGATCAGTGATTCTTAAACTTTTAATTATGAGGGACCATGTGACAACTTTCCGAACCGGGTGGTAAATAAATAATGACTGAATCCAAATGATGATCTACTACATCTTAAAGGAGTCGATAAATTATTTTCATTTTTATTTCAATACTTCTACTTTTTTCGGCAGTGTCTTAAATAACAATCAGAGATGCTTAATAAGCAAAGTCGTGAACTACCACTATACATAAAGTAACAGTAAAGTAACTGGCCTTTGTCTGAAGGTTATGTAAAAGGAATGCGCGATTATTATGTATATATCCTTTATTGGAACGTCGAGGAGCTGTTAGTCTCAAAAAATGACCGGAAATCGTGGGCGTAACGTGAGTATAGAAACAAAAAAGGCCAAACAAACATCGCTATAAATTAAAACCTTAATACATTTCCAAGAATATGGCTTTGTGAAAAAACACTGAGCGCCTTAAGACATTTTCTTTGGAGGTAATTATGTTTCACTTAAATATCTAATACAGTGCCCCATGAAAACGTGTTTTTCAATTATAGAAAGACTATATTAATAGATTTCGTTTGCAGTTTTAGAGACGAAAGCAATTGAGATAAACTCGTACAATTATTTTTATTCATGTATGTTTTCTTTTATTTAAGTTAGCAGGAGAGGGTAGGTTCTTTGTTCTGTCCTTCCGAGGTTATTTTTTACTAAAACACAAAAAAAAACATACATTTTCGAGTATATTTCTTAATGTATTCTTTGTGCTTTTGCTCTTTTTTATTTATGACATATTTCAAACTACTAGAATGGATCACAAACAGGCGAAATAAAAGGACATCCATACAAAAATCACGGAGCAATAAATCCGGCGGCGTTGTGAGGTAAGTCGCGAGGAATGCGGTTGTTCGGTTGTTGCGGAATCCGGGAACAAGCGTGCGGGGGCGGGACGATGGGGGGCAGCGGGAGGGGGGACCAGGTGTCGTGTTCACAAAAACATTGCCTAGGTGCAGCGAGTGGGGTGTATGTAGAAGATCGAATATAAAAATTGCTGTTTCAATACGAGTTAGCGTATTTAAGTCGGTGATGACTATGTTTATTTTTTCATCTGTTCTACAAATTTCTTGAAAATTACGTTAAAGATGATGAAAATGGCCTGTCTAGCTCTAGAGGTAGCATTATTTTTGTATCATACAAAGTAAAATAAAAACGTACAATTTTCATTTCTTTATTCGCAGGTACTTAGCTTCTGGAGAACTTAGCATAAGAAAATATAAAATTACTATACTAATTTTTTAATAGATGGTGCAAAAATTCCCTCCTGTTCACGCTAAATATCTTCTTATACCACGTCACAACCATATCAATTAAATATGGCCGTTATATGAAATGTAAATAGAACCCGTGACTACTGACGTAAGTAACCGTTACGCGATAACACTTCGACTAAGTTGACTGCCAATTATACATGTATAAAAATATTTTGCTAGGAACATTTTAACATAAAAATATTCAATGTTATGTATATACGGTACTTTAATTACTTCAAGGATCTTCGTCAATAGATGTAAGGACCTTAGTAAATTCGATAATAAATATAATATTTATAACATGTAGTCTTAAAAACTTTGTATGTTTCTTTTTGATAAAAGCGATAACGTTAGAGTTTGAAGACGTTACAAACTTTTTTATTCATGATATTAAGTCTATATTTATGTGAATATATTACAGGACCTAATAAAGTAATAACTTGTATAAGTATAAAATATATTTTTTGAACAAACAGCTCCAAGTTCTTATAAAATGGGACTAAAGATAGATAGTATCTGAGCCGCTTTATCATATAAATTACCCAATACCGAGTTTTCCTCTTCATATGTTTTAATGTGATATAACATTCTATTTTAGAGGCCATATCGAGATATTTAAAAGGATAAGAAGTTATATTTTCAAATAATAAAGTAATTCTGTTTACTTTTCTATATAAAGACTCGTTTAAAAAGATGGTAAATTAAATCAAATTTAACAATGTCACATTTCTCTACGGCATTATTATTAATATTTTTATATCATAAACATTTTCCTATATCAAGATTCAGGATTTTCGTCTCGGCGAACTTGCAAACAATAGATGCACGGACACAAACCCTCACTCAGACTTAAACCTAATCATTCAAAACCATAAAAATACACACATCATACATACATACATACATAAACTCATGCCTTTTTTGCAGAAGAGGTAGGCAGAGGTGTCAGTACACCCACATTTCGCCTCGAATGTTCCGTCTCACGATTTGATAGGAAGCAAGGCTATCACCATATCGGGCACAAATACCAGACTCCGGGCTGATAATGGATAGAAAAATCCAATATAACTTTGCCCGATCCAAGACTCGAACCCGAGACCTCAGCTTCGTAGCCGTACCGTTGTACAACTAGGTCACCGAGGCAGTCGGCATCATAAAAATATTTTTTCAATCGTTACTGCACCCAGTAGATCAAAAGATTCAAAAGGTCCCATCATCGACTTAATTATATCAACGTGTATATGTAATGTTAATTCACAAAAACTAGACGAGTTTCCCAGTCTAGTACATAGTAAAAATCAGCATAAAGGTCGCAAAGCCTTCGAAACTGACCCGGCTCGCAACTTTATTGGATGGGAGTTGAGTAAAAAATTTATGAGCTATGGTAATTCGAGGGCTTATCCTTGTAACAAAGTTAGCTCTCTGTTAGTTTGTCATATCTGAATATATTTAGATATTGATAGAAGAATATGTTGATATGATATTGAAGATTTGTAGCACATTCGAATGACGTGCACAAACAAAGTTTTACGAAATGCGGTTTTCATTAATAAGTTCTAACGTTGCATTGATTCTGTCAAGGACGGTATTAGAATAAATGATTTTAAATCGGAGGTTGATAAAAATCTGGAGAAACACGAAAGATTGAGCAGCAAAGCGGACCCTGGGACCGTCCGGGATGAAGGTAATAAGATCGAACATATATCATATGCGTGATAACAAACTAGATATACGCATGAATTTTAAAGACGAGCCAAATATCCTGAATACTTCTAAATTTTCTTTCAAGACAAGATAAGGCGTGATCTAGATATTAAACAAGCGATTCCGCAGGCTAAATCTAGCCGGCAATATTTATAAAGTTCAGCGGTAATGGTTAGATTATAGATACCACGGTCCATTGTTTTATACGGCACTGTTTTAAGCATATCTTGTGAGATAGCGCGCCGGCCGCTTTTTATTACACATTTCTGATATTGACTTAGTTTCAGTTTTAGCCATACATAAAATAAGATTGTGTACACTTTATAGTTTGTTTCGACATATTAGGAAAGTTCTTAATAGTAAAACTAAATTGATTGATGCAGGCGAGGAAATTCTTGAGAAGATCTTTTATTTGGACATTTTGCATTTTCTTGACAGTTTTTAAAAAGAAGTATAAATTCTTGCAGGCATGAATAAGTACACAGAAACATTTTTTTCTTAGTCTATTTGTTCTCACTGTCTCACACACGCTAGAAATTGTGTCCATTTTTCGAATTCTGCGAATTCGTTGTATTTTGTCCGATAAAGGAAAAAAACACAAAAAATTGCTGTTATTTTGCAACCCGACGGTGTGACAATAGGAATGAATTTTTCGGTGCTTTGCAATTTTTACATGACAAAAGACACAAACCATTTCTCGATTACTAAAAAGTTATGCTAAATGGATGTGTTAGGTATTTCAATATGTGCAATAGATTTCGATGACTACAATAATTTTCAATTTATCAAACCAATCCTTGATCCTATAAAAATACTTATCAATTTACATCATATAGATACTAAAGCCAGGATCTTTAGAGCAGTAAATGTAATACATCAATTTAGGTTTTTAATCTACAGTTTATAATATTATTTATATGGCGGTGACAATATAACAACAATTACCTCATTTAAAACCACCTGCAACAAAATTATTGGAAACATTATATCAGGAGACCGTGTATTGACACAGCTCATACAAATATTGAGCATTTCACGTTATCTCAGCCCAATAGCAAACACGGAGGTCATAGACCCTAGATAAAGATTCAATCACCCGGCATCGACGCTATGCAAATAAGACCAGACGAAAGTGGTCCGCAGACGAACGACATTTTATCGGAAAATCAGTGCCTAAGCGATCCTTCGTTTGACCGATGGGGGTTTGAAAGGATTGGCCACGAAAAAGTAGGAGCTAAAAATATCTGTGAATAGAAATGGGGTGATAATGTTAAATTTAACGATACTTAAAAGTGTTTCTTTTATAAACAGATTAAATTCTATTCTGATAAAATTTTCTGTGATTTTTCTGACTATAACAATCATCTTAATTTTTCTTACTTTTGTCAGCCATTTTATAAAAAGTACTGTGCTTTGCAACCTCTCTTGGAGGACGTTCGCCCTAACATATTACCTTACCAATAACCTAAGCTACAAAAATTTACTACATAAAGTCAAATGATGTTAAAATACATTTATACCTTAAATAAAAAAAGGGCATTTGCGTCCATATAAAAAAACAAATCCTGGTTCCGTTCGCAAAAAAAATGGTCAAATATTTAAAAACGTATAAATATTTCGTTTCACTGTTTACAATCGCACCGATTTATTGTCGGATGCTTTCACCCGCCATATATCTCGAAGGCCCGGAATAAAGGATATTATTTTAATGTAATATATTATACAATAGGAAAACAGATAATTAATGTCCGACAGGAAAAAGTATGATATCGTGTGTGGGCGTTAAATATAAAGTGAGTAGAGAAAGTGAACAATGATTAGTTTCAACGTTTAGACAAAGGGTAGGATACGGAGACATACGGAGGGAGATTAAATACAAATCGTAAAAGGCTTTTGGAAGTACATAATTAAAACTACAGTATGGGCTGGCTTGACTTCAACAAACAAACTTATCCTTGATCTGGAGCTTGAGAGTTCATAGCTCCAGCTTCCAGTTTTACAATTTTTTTTTGTTCCAATGAATGGCGAGTCGAGCATACTCTTCGCCTGATGGTAAGTGATTCGACCGCTCATAGACAGTAGCAAAACCAAACAACACCTCGAATTACGAAGCAATGCTTGGCATTCCATTGCGCTCGCCATCCTGAGACATGTTAAGTCTCAATATGTTTAGTAGTGGCTCTGGCAAAAATGTCCTTAAAACCGAAACACAACAGTGCATTTACGGTGGTACCTACCCAGGCGGCCTCTCACATATGAGAGACCTACGACCAGTTAAATTATTATTTTTCAAATAATCTGCTAAGAACAGAATATTCCTTGAATTGACTACACTAATAAATATTTCAAGTCTAAATCATGCTATAGACGCATTTTGTTCGCTTGAATCACATCACGGCGCCTTCTGAGACATTAAGATAACTTAACAGTAAAACTAACAAAGATCTTGTTATGTAGCATAGACTAGTACAGTACGCATAAAACAGTTTGATCAAGAAGTGAATGTTTTAAGATGTATCTTGAGGATAGCTGAATGGTTTACCAGGACTTTTATGAATCATCATATTGGGATAAAACCGTATTTTATTAAAACATCAACAAATAAACAGTTTGCGTAAAATCAAGTTTCGAAATAGAATCTGAGGTGAACTGAGGTCACTTTCATTATTGTGACTTAATAGCAGACAATATAATTTCTTATATTTAGTTCTGATTACAAAAAGAATAATTAAATACCAAAAAAGCTTTTATTAATATAACATATTTCTATATATAATATAGAAACCATGTGCCCTATTCTAAGATATTATTCATGATAAATATAAGTTTTGCAAGACGTCTGAGGATTAACACAAGCTTGCTTGCGCATCATTGAAGAAATGTTAAGCTGCTTATATTTACTGCACAAATAATACGTATCTCTCGTCTAGATTAAAAATACGTTACCATCTCTCATCATAATATTTAAGTGCTTCTGAAAAGAAATAAGTCACTATCTGCGCACTACATTACGTTTGCTAGAATAGGTATATCTTAATATTTTACAAAACTCTAACATATAAACCATAAAGATATTAATTTGTAAATCCTTAAAAATATCCATACTAAAGTAGAACTCCATCAACATAAAACAATCAGATCGATCATCAAAAACCCAGCCACATCAAGCTATGGAATGGTTTGCCATCATACGTATTCTTTCCTTCCTATAATAATGGGTCTTTCCACCATAGCGTGAAGAGGCATCTTATTAAATAGCATGGGACCACCGTGTGATGCCATTCGATACTCTGCATGGACGGCTTTTACACTTACTACCAGGTGCTAACTGCCCAGCACCAGGTGCATTGCAAAATAAAAATAAAAAAAGCAATAAAACAATAAAAACCAAGGAATAAAACCCAGGATCAAGAACCGGCTAGAACAAAGATACCTATCTGAAACCCCCCACAATAATTCCTCCAGCAAATGAGTCACACGACGAAGCTTTACGATCTTTTAATATTTGTACTGACGCCGTGCGATAGGTAAATATTTATCGAGACTCCTTTCATCGTAGCCACTCTTGCTTTTTTATTGCCCTCACATAATCCCGCGCCTCTTTAAACTTAACTGATCAAAGAGTTTTTATACGTATACTGGCGAGGATCTCTGTGGGGTCACTAAGGAGGAATGAGAGAAAAGGATTGTGTTCGTAATCATTGAAGCTTTAAATTATTTCGTAGATTGCTAGTTTAAATTTGATGATGTGACACATCCACAAACTATTTATATATAATATAATAACTATTATATATAATAACTATTTTCAAAAAAACAGTAAATAAAAATAGACGTATATCGAAATGAACAAATTAATGCATTCTAATAAATTCTTTTTCAGGAAGGTACTGGACACAGAATTTCACTCTATCGTAGCAATTTTTGGCTGGAATATCCTGGATTTTTCAGTTAATCTCTTAAATATGAGAATAGTCGAACATAAAGGTTCAGCACGTATAAAATTGGTTAAGCCTTGCAATTAAAATTCTCTCACACTTATAGCCCTTCAAATTGAAACTCTTAGCAGAATAATTAAGAATATTACGAATGAAAATTAGAAAAGGTTGTCGCGTTCGGAGCCGTAATAAAGGCAAGCGAAGGCCCTAAGCCGGCAACTTTGTCAGCTTTAAAATTTCATGAATACACCGCCGTATTGTCCGTAGTTCTGTAACATAGATCATCGCGGTGCAAGTCGAAAGCTCAACCATTATATATTCAATTCGCGAAACGCAGAGAGCATAAATCCACAAGCACCCGTAAATCAAACTTTTTGTCTCCCAAATCTATAATTCAGAAGTTTCGTCCACACTCCCAAGTACCGATTCCAAAACCAATTGAGCCGCGAAGTATTTCGAAAGACGACAAGAGACAACGGAATTACTTTTTACAAAAACTGTTTAATTGACGGTTCACAAAAAAGAACAGTGTTCCGACAGATTTTTTCCAGCTGACAGTCGCCTCAAAATTAAATTGACTTGGAGGAACTATGGACTAAGTAGCCGATTAACTGTCCACGGTTTAGGCAGACTCGCTCCGAATCGATGAAAACGAACAAAACTTTTATATACTTTTATACTGAGAGCATAATGTAGAAAGTTTTTTGAAGAGAAATTCCACGAGATTGAATGATTTATTTTTCGACGTGCGCCTCGGCCTTATACCGAAGGGCGTATTTTATTTGTCATAAAGGAATTTATGTGTGCCTCTCGATTCAGAGTGTTACCTGCGCGGACTCTATCTTGATGCCCTATAACCCAATCTTTATATTGTGCGAACGTATACCTTCGGAGAGCGAAGGTGTTTTCAATTCTGTCGTGAAAAATAAGTAGGGCCCGTATGACGGGGAATTTAATAAAGGCAACGTAATATCGTGCTGAGGAGATCTCAGCCAAATTGAAAATTAAGAACCACTTTCAACTTACCGCTGTTCGCGCGTTTTCGGCGAGAAGGTATCCTGTTTCGCCTTTTTATTTCTGTTATATTAAACATAGTTTAGGAATTTCGCGGAACAATGTTCGTTGGGAAATGTTACTGAAATTGTATTATAATCATAATTTGGAGTTCATTTTACTGTTTTTAACTTTATCTCCCCACTACAAATCAAAGGTACCGGTGTTATGCTTGAGAGATTAAAGGTTACGTAAGTTTTACTGGTGGTAGGTCTCTCATGTGTGAGAGGCCGCCTGGATAGGTATCACCGCAATGTCTATTTCTCCCGCCAAACAGTACTTTAAATGCACTGTTGTGTTTCGGTTTGAAGGACATTGTAGGCAGAGTAACTACTGGCCATATTGTGACTTAACATCTCATGTGTCAGGATGGCGAGCGCAGTGGAATGTTAAGCTTTGCTTTGTAATTCAAGGTGCATGCCCGTCTCGCCTTTCATTGAACTAAAAAAAAGATGAATCCATCGCTAGTTACCTTTCAAATAGTTTAAAAGCTTGGTGATTTTCGTCACGTTTCACTTTTCAAACTAGCATTGCGATTTAAAAGATGTAGGCACGTCGCGATCCTTGAGGACCACTTGATATTGCATAAAAGCAAGATATACGACTCGCTAATCTTCACGATATGTTAAAAGTAAATATATTGTACCAAATTTTCAATTATGCAAGTATTTCATGCTAGGATTTATTGTCCGAACTAGAGGTATTGAAACATACAATATAAACTGTCGGTCTTATCAAGATTCTCTTACTATTTTCACTATCAATTATAATAAGATAATCCTTTAAAGGCTATATTTATTTTAATATAATTTAGGTTCTTCCAGCAGAAATTACCGCCGCATCTTTAACTCTGGGTAAAAAATATTGCATTTTTCCTTCAGTCAGTATTTGCATCCAGCTTATCTTTTAATAAACTGCCTCACTGATGCTTTCTTATTTAATACTTTTTTTAAAGTATCACTTTAATTACTTCTTGACCTTGAAATGGGCTTTTACTACCAATCTGAATTTATTCTATTTGATCATTTTTTTATATCGATTCGTGGTACTCCCTCAAACTCACCAGAGATTTTGAGATAAATATTATAAAATGTCATTTTTTACATTTTATATCGCTCCCAACGGTTTCGAATTACCATACCAATCTTCGTATGCAAAAGAGGTAACAAATATATCATACTAATTTTATTTTGAGCTAAAAAATCCACGGTTGTTAGACTTTATCAATTCAATTATTTAGTTTAATTAATTTAGGTTTCATGAATGCTTCTTTAGTCTAATGATATTGCGGGATTCTATACAGTGATGTGTGTGTTTGCCAATTTGGAGTATCCAAAGTTTTGAGTTTATCGGAAATTATTGACCGAAATATTATGCCTCAATTTAAAAAAATGCTGATTATTTTGTAAGTAAACCTAATTGCTGTGGTATTCATTGTGGTAATCATCCATATATGATGCAAAAAGACACAAAAATATATTATTTGAAATGTTGTATTCCGTACGGCCCTGTACACTATATTTTATACATAAACGTTTCATAAATCACATGTATCATAAAAAGGAATCTGGTTGAAAACTATGACAGCTTGTGGACGGGCAGCGGTGGCCATGAATGGTTCACCGTTACATTTGAAATATGGCTTTGTTCGCTGATATAGAAGGAAATCGTGACCACACAATACGCATGCTCCCATTGCTGAATAAATAAACATATGTAGGTTGTTACAATAAAATTGATTCCTTTATTACAAAACAAATGTTGGATTTACGCCTATAACAGCTAACAAAATACACAATATTTTAAATCTTGTGAAATTAATTGTCTCATAAGTATGAAAGTAATATGTATTTACGTAATTTAGTTTGCTAATTTTTCGTTCACTATCAAAGTATAAGAATAATAAGTAAAGTGAATAAGCATGCCATTCGTCCGATGGTAAGCGATACTACACCTCATGGACAGTAGCAAAACCAAACAACACTACGATTTACAAAGCAAAGCTTGGCATTCCACTGCGCATCCATCATATGACATAACATGTTAAGTCTCAAATTTTATAGTTATTCTAGCTACAATGTCCTTCAAAGCGGAACCAAAAAGTTCATTTATACTGCTGTTTGGCATCAGTATAGGCTAAGTAATTTCGAAAAATCAAATCTATGTTCGTTGTGCGTGATGCCTGAAAACCAGACCACCACACACGTGAATATTCAAAAAAATAAACAGACATCAAAATATTTCGCAGTTACGGAATTTATTTTAGTTATGCTCGCCGTTTGTTTACAAAACGACTTTATATTTCGGTTATATTTTATGGTTAAACTAACACTCGGCGGAATTGCTCTGAATACGGAAACTGTATTCTAGTTTTCATAACACAGTCAAATGGAAGCGTTAAACAAAAGCGATAAAAGTCACACAGTTTATTCCTAATCGCTATTCCTAACGCAAGAATTTTCTTTGTGTTAAAAGCCACATCTGTTCCCTGATTAAAAAGAAACGATTTAATTTTCCAACATAATAAACTCTCTTGACTTTTTAACGAGTTTATTCAGTATGTCCGCGGTTCTTTACGCTGTCTTTGGTTACTTTTTGCCCACCGCAGGCTCTGATAAATTACGTACAAGAGCTAAATTAAAATTTCGCAAGTTGACAACAAAAAGGGGAACTAATTTTTTGTTCTATTTGCGCTAGACTGTTTTCGGTCTCGGATTTAATTCTGGAGAACCTTTTTGCAGACGAGTTTTAAGGTTGGCGTGTTCGTGTACGTGTCAACTTAATTTGACATGGGTGCCCGCCTATTTCACAGTTTTGTATAAACTAAATTAAACATGTTATGTGGGACTTTGTCGTTTTACTTTGCTAGTTCGTTTTAGTGCGACAGTTGACCTTTACAGATGCTTTGATACAAATGAGGATCTAAATTTACACGGAATAATAATGTGAACGTTCACAATAAAAGTAACTAAAGTGAAGTACGAAATTTGTGGATATTTAAATGGGCTGTGTTTTTATATGTATGATTGTTTAATCAAGCTCAAATGGTGGTAACAAATAGTCACTACTTAAAAGCTTCATAGCCAGTAAAGTTAGCAATCAAACTGGTAGAATAAAATTATAATAATTGTTGATCCGAGAACAATGCCTTAAAACTCCAACACAGAATATATTATTTAAATAAATTTTTCCATATATAAGAAAGCGTAAAATTGTAATAAAAGAAGTGGCATTACAATATGAAACGTGTCAACAAGGATCGTGGAACGTGTAGGCGCGTGACGCAGAAGTTAGGAATAACTCGTCGCATTTTTATGTACGTTTTATTCTTACATGGTAAAAATATCTCTGAATTTCTCACACGTTTTCAGTAAAGCCATTTTAACCTTTAATAGTTAAATCATAGCAGAAAAGATATTGGATAGAGCAGATTACAAGCACAAATGAAAACTTTAAGTGACTGTTGTATGGGAGATATTCGTTCATATTTAAATAGTATTAATGATTATCATAAATACACCCAACGTTCACATATAATATAATCTGACCCTACATTAAAATCGAGTCTTGTGTCGCGGGTATCAGAAACTACGAGAAACTAATCGGTCTCACAAATACCCAGACCCGAAACAAATACCTGTGGATCACGCAAATATTTGCCTCGGTGCGGAGATCGAACCCGCGGTCTTTCGTTACACAGCTGGCGTCTAACCAACTGCGCCACGTAGGCTGCAATATTTTATTGAATATGTTTATTTTATTATGTTCTATATACTTTTGTATCAAAGCACATTTAACTTATAACTTGAACAGCCCACACTTACGAAGGTCATTACCCCCAACTTATCTGAATCGATCGTAAATCATAAAGGGTATAAAATCATTGTGTAAATAAAAGGTTTGTAGCTACCAGTAGAAGCGCCGGTTTACGATTGTGTTCCGTTACATATCTGAGAAATAAAAACTGCTGTAAATCAATAAGGGTTTTGACGTCTGTTTAGATGCATAAACAAGAGTTTTCGAAACTATTTGTTCATATTTTTTGTTAGGATGCATATTACTATATAGTACAATAATGTCCACAATAAAAGTAGATATTTGGCACCCGGTAAAAAGGTTAAACCAATCATATTGAGTTAGTTATTATACGTAATAATATTAACCCAATGGCCGGTCTTATATAAATGTGTATATCTGACATCGAACAGTCCAGCATAATTGTAGGGATCAGTGAGAGACAGACGAAATAATTTCTTGCTGATCGAATTAAATTCACCGCACTTTATCAAGAGCTATTAGTTCGGTTATTATACTCTGCCAGTTTAAATAACTATAAAGGCAAGTAAAAGAAGTAGCAATGTCCGTACACTACAATAATTTCTTTACTATGGATATTTTTCAAGCACTTTCTCATGTAAAATATTCACCACATGAAAATGATTGTAACAGAGAACACCGAGGACATACGAGAGATATTTGAGTTAATTGCCAATCCATTGGAGAATTTGATTAATACGGGTGAATGTAGGATGAGGCTCGTATTTTAATAGCCGGCACAGGAGCCGGTAACCTTATACTATGTTCGGGGAACTGCGCCTTAATTAACATTTATCCCACACCTGGCTCGTAACCACAACAATAACTCAAATAACAATTGCATTGATGACACAGATGTAACGGCCCGCATAACATGGTGGGAGGAATTAGAAGCCAATTGATGGGATGAGTGTCCCCCAAAAAGTTGTAAACAGAAAATACACCCAACAGTCACTCGCCTAGTGCTCATTCTGCAATACAAACAAGTTTTGTGTCTTCTGCGTCTTTCATAGTTTCTAATGTCACGAATATCATCTCGATAAAACCGCTTCGTGAAGTTTTACATCAATTCGAACTCCTGATTGTAGAGAAGCTGTAGCCCCTTGGGAATTATGTACAGCATGAAATAATGGGTCCAGGATGTACAGACAATGAACACATACAGTGTTGAACTCACCAAACAAACTTCACAATCACAAAAGACAATGTAGTTTCGCAATTCGAGCGAGCATTACACATCACACATTCGCCCGGAGCAGGAATTGCAATTGTTCATCGGAATCAGCGAGAGGACGATAAATAACCCCCCAAACAGATCTCTCCGCCCGCCTCTGCAAGTTAACAAGAAACGGAACACCGTGCGATAGTGTATCATTATCAAGTTGTCGCGTTCATTGCTGCGCTATTTGTGTGATGAGCAAAAAACTCGTTTGTCAGCGCGTAATGTATAATGTTGTTACAGTCGTGTTAGATTTCTGAGAGCTCATTATTGTGGTTCTTGGTAGTAGTCATACGGGATCTGTACTCCTACACCTTTGTGGTATGTTTGAAGTGACTCATGTTAAATATAAACAGTTCAGTGATGTGGACCTATCTCCTTTTACATATTTGATGAGTCGCTTTGAATGCGGCTTGTGTAAAAAGATCAATGCACCCACACTTGAAACTTCTAGAAAATATATTCTGTAGAACAAAATAAAAATCATAAATTGTGTCCATTTTTCATGTGTCCTTTCTAAAGTTTCTTTTGCTATCATTCCAGATTGAAGCAAATCTTATAATTTCTCTCTAGTCTTAACATTACATCAGGCCTTACAACTTCAAGTAGTTTAGGGCTCACCATTTTACTGCTTCTTAACCTATCATAATGTAACCAAACTGAAGAAATACAAACCAAAGCTTATCATTCCACTGTACTGAGACATACATTAAGTCTCTGTATGTCACATGAACACAACAGTGCATTTACATTTTACACTGCTATTTGGCGGAAGAAATTGACATTTTGGTGGTACCTCCCCAGACAGCCTCTCACATATAATAGACCTACCACCTGTGAAGGATACAGTAAAGTTTTTCCTAAAGCACAAAGCAATTACGATCCCAAACATTTGCAATATAATATCAACTGAAGTATGTACCTACTAATAAGTAACAATTTTAGTTAATTAAACAGGTTCCATTTGGTAAATACTAGGGTCCGGACATTCCATGATGGATCGGATACTCCATCATCCTGTTTTAAAAATGTTGCTAGATATTGTACCGTGAAATAACCTAGTGTTTGTACAGATATGTCCTTTATGTCATTGTAGGTTAGTGACTGAACCATACGTACATACATAAACGTCAGTATCCAGGGGGTAGGCAAAGACTATATATCTCTACTTTGCTCGATCTTGACGTACTGCTTAATTCCACTTTCATTAATCTCTTCATGCAATCACCTCGGTTCAGAGTTAATTTACTGAACCACGATGAAGAATATTTTTAAGTCAGTATTAACATCAAGTGATTTAGATCTCATGAAGTCTCTGTTCTGGTAACTATATCCTGTCAATACGATTCAAAGCCGGTATTAATTAGAAAAACACAGCCCTCATCTCACGTTAAGATCCTAAATTCATTATTATGGGCATCAAAAACGATCAAAGATGCTTTTATGACACCTGAATTCGGAATAGCCATTTGTGAGCAACAATTGAATTGTATCACGTAAAATCGAAAGGCGAAATTTGGACCTGATATATTTATGCGTATCCCTGCATGGAGGCGTGAATGCACAAAAAATCATCAACAACAACCCTTTCATAGCACACGCCCTCATATAAACGGAGTGTTGGTTCAGCTTGGGGTTGAGCCAGCTGTTGCACTTAGCGCCCCGGTGTTTGTCCAACACTTACTAATTGTTTATAAATGTAATACATCTACTGTGGATGCTCAAAATACTTTATTAGTACCAGCTGTTTTTGAACTGTTTTAGATGGAGCTTATTCCTTTATTGTTTCAAGTTGACTCATACTATACAATCTTAAAGGATGTTGTTTTATAAAATGGTTACCTAGAAATCGACTGGTGGTAGGTCTGTCACATGTGAGAGGGTGCCTGGGTGGATACAACCGCAATGTCTATTTCTCCCGACAAACAGCAGTGTATGTACGAAAAGCATTGTTGTGTTTCGGTTTGAAGGAGATTGTAGCCAGAATAACTACTGGACATATTATATCTTATGTTTCAGGACGGCAAGCGCAGTGGAATACCAACCATTGCTTCGTAATTCAAGGTATTGTTTGGTTTTCTAGCGTTCATGAGCAGTCGTATCGCTTATCATCAGGCGAACGGCATGCTAGTTTCGCGAATCACGGTAAAAATAATATTTAATGATATATAAAATGCTACAGGAACATCGTCTAGACTTCCATAACTGTATGAGCCAAAAAAGGGAAACGAACCAACGGAGTTCAAATAGGTCAGTTGGATGCATCCGAAACGGATTCAGGATCGTGTAGGTTGTCCAAAAATGGTACGACGATGAACCCGAGTGGCATGACCACATGAACTCATCTACATAAGCTGATCTTGATTCTAGATTCGAACATCATTTCATTGTTATAGGTCTATATTAGAATGTCTATCGTGGGACTACTTAAATATGACATCACCAACTAAAATGTTATGCAGTCACCTTTACACTTAATGCAATAACTCAAGTGATTTGCCTTGAGCCAAGTGTCAAGCTACAAGCACTTAGTACTATTGCATACATTATTTGCTAGCATGCTCTCTAATTGATTATGGAGGAAATGGCTAGCGAGTTTATTCGAAAAAAACATTGATAAAACCCATAATTAATTAGTTTTGTTCTCTGGTTTGAACATGACAAAAATAACCTATATTTTACACCAGCTCGGTATAGTGACAGCATTGTTATAAACATTTAAATTCATCCATGCATTTTTTAGAGGCGGCTGGTATAGGTCTACTAAATACACATTATGTTAAGTACACGCAACGCAACGCGCAGTAGTCGAGTGATTGTTGCAGAGACTTTTAAACTCGATATCAAAATCCCTAGCAAAAATATTAACACTCTTGACTTTTCGTATTTTATCTGCCACCCTCAGAAATTCAACAAATACTTCTTTGATGTGATTTAGGAGGTGGTGATTACTGGTGGTTGCAGAAAGTCAGTGGATGCATGCTGCTTCCAACAGGTCTATATTGAGATCCTTGGTGGAAGCCTATGTTCATCATAGGATTGGATTAATTAACCCCCCTTATGACCCCCTTACTGTTCCAATTATTCTCAATTTCAATCGTTTACGCATAACGTTAGCATATCGCCGGAACGAATCAATAAAAAGGGAAATATTTATTAAAGTTGAAGTTAATTACACGTCGCTTACGAATGTTAATGCACAAAAATGAAAATCGCATTAAGCAGACAGGCAGCGTCGAATGGATGCTTATTAATTTTAATTTAATTAAAAACATCAAGCCCGAAAAACAATTCGTTTCGATAGCCCCATGTAATGAATTGTCATTAAGGCCCGCACACACCTATGAACGCAAAACGTTGCGTTAAAATTGATTTGAAATAGTAACCCTCGCTGTAATGTGTTGTTTTATTTATTTAAACAATAATATAGCACCGCATATTACTTTGGTCATTACTGTATTGATAATGAAATTGTGAATGTTTGATTAAGTTTTTTATTATATTTTGTATTCAAGAGGCAGTCTTTACGCACCCTATTGAAAGGCACGTGACAATAAGGGAGTTATAATCAGCTCCCCTCGACAAAAAAATGACTTTTTATGCCGCGTGATGTAGCAAATTAAATGCAGTTACATTTTTTTTACGTATTTGCTGACGTACATTTAACGTCAGCCCTAAGAGGAATTATAAATTATGAATATTAAGTTTATTTTGTTTTGTGATAGCGTTCAATAAATAATACGGTGCTAATGTATTCACTCACATGAAATATTAATTTGTGTTAATTTATTTATATGCTGATTTAATCATCGAGTTTATTTATTTATTTATTTATTTAATCTTTATTGTACACAAACAAAAGGATATAACAATATAAAGAAATAACATATATAAAAGGTACAAAAGGCGGTCTTATCACTAATAAGCGATCTCTACCAGACAACCTTTGGATGGATATAAAAGAAGGAGAAAGAAAGGGCAGTGTAAAACAAAGATAAGGTACGCTCCAATAGATATAAATTATTAAATCGATAATCAAAAATAATACATATAAATGACATAATTAATACACATACGTAATATAATATATACATATATACATACATACAATTTATAATAATTACATAAACATCTATAATAATTTATAATTAAACTACAGGTTAAAAATATATCCGAAAAGAGGAAATAATACCATGCTTTGTCTGTTTAATGAGAAAGGTAGTGTGCTTTTACCAGCTTTTTAAAAGATGACAAGGTTTGTGCCCGTCGCACCACAACAGGAAGAGCGTTCCATAATCGGACAGCTTCAACAGCAAAGGATTTATCAGTAAATGTCGTGGTGTGTACAGGCATTCTCAGCTTAAGGTTCTCCGACGACCTCAGAGACCTCGAATGTGAGTCATGGAGAAAAGTAAAACGTTCTTTAAGATAAGATGGGGTGAGGGGATTAAACAAAATATTATAAAGGAGTGAGAGAACGTGAGTATTCCGACGAAGCCGTATAGGTAACCACTTGAGCTTAGCGCGAAACTCAGAGACATGATCATATTTGCGTAATCCAAATATGAATCTAATACAGAAATTTTGAAGTCGCTCAAGTTTATTAAGTTGGTCTTCGGTGAGATCAAGATAGCTGACATCTGCATAATCAAGGATGGGAAGAAGGAGAGTTTGCGCAAGTGAAATTTTCGTGGCAATGGGTAAAACATTGTGTAACCGTCGCAGGGACCTTGCCGAGGCAAACAGCTTGCGACTTAACTCTCGAAGTTGAGGACCCCAGGTGAACGACTGATCGAAGTGTACACCAAGATTTCTTACAGTGTTACTGTATGGAACAGTTATTCCATCGCAAGAAACACTAGGTAATTGGGTGTGATCTAGTCTCGAAATCATCCTGGGGCTGCCGACAACAATGACCTGAGTCTTGGTAGGATTGACTTTCAAGCCATATGTCTTGCTCCACTCACAAATTGCATGGACGTCGCGATTTATGGTTGCAATTGCACTAACAATCATATCTGATGGAGCTTGAGTGTAAATTTGCAGATCATCTGCATAGAGGTGGTAGGAGGAGCGAAGATTATATGTAATAGAATTTATGAAAATTGCGAAGAGTAAAGGAGATAGCACGCCGCCCTGTGGTACGCCAGCAGTTACACTGCACCACGAGGATAAGTTATCCTCGACACTGATGCGCTGCCGGCGCCCGTACAGGTAACTACGAAACCAAGCAACAGCCGTTGGAGATATGTTAAGAGAACACAGTACGCTTAGTAGGATATCGAAGTCAACGGTATTGAAGGCGTTGCTGAAGTCTAGCAGCGCTAAGACTGTCAGCATGCCTTCCTCCATACCAGACCTAATGCCATCCGCAATATGGGTCAGAGTGGTTGTTGTGCTATGTCCTGGGCGAAACCCCGATTGGAAAGGATTTAGAAGGTTATATTTGGTAAGGAAGTCATTTAATTGGGTATGGATTAAACGTTCAAGGACCTTGGATAGGAATGGAAGGATGGAAATGGGACGGAATTCGGAAAATATAGAAGCGTTGGGCTTTTTGGGAATAGGAATTATATTGGCTTCTTTCCAAGCACTAGGAAATGTCTGTGTGGAAATGGAAAAATTAAGGATATGGGAAATTATGGGAAGAATTTCGTCCAGGATGGGGAGAATCATATTGCGGCTGACATGGTCACTCCCCACTGCATTGGAAGAGATAAGCGTAATGGTCTTCCTAACATCACAACTAGCAAATTCTTTGAAAACAAAGGCAGAACAATCAGGAGTTTGAAGGGTAGAAAGATAATTTATGGTTTTGTTCTTAGTCGCTTTATCCAGATTGGACGAAGAAGAAAAATGTTGGTTCAAGGAGTTTAAGTCTAAAGTTTTAGGAATAGAATTTTGTTGCGATTTACCCACTCCTAGTGTCTTAAGAAATTTCCAGACTTTAGCTGGGTCCCCGTTTTCAACTGAATTATGAATGTGTCGGCGTTGAGCATTCCTACACACCTTGTTGCAGTGATTTCTAATGGAAACATACTTCAGCCAATTCACCTCATTAGTGCAGCGATTGTACCGCGATTTAGCGAAAGCTTTTTTAGAGAGCAACTCCTTAATTTCAGCAGTCAGCCATGGTGCCGGTAAGTGTTTTATCTTAACTGGTCGAACAGGAGCATCGAGTTTAAGCATTTTATGACCAATGAACTTTATTAAAGTCATAAATATAAATTTTTGCCTTCACCAAAATTCATTACAGTCGCATTATTGCTCAAATATCCAATAATGAATAAAATAATTTGTATAGATATATCTCACTCGAAGTGACGCTGTTTTTTTACTTTAGAAAACCTGGAGCGATCAATCAGCCAATGTGTATTTTTATGAGAGTATAAAATTGACTTCCACGTCGTTAATAGTTAATTCACGATGCTTTAATCTTAAAATTACATTAACGAATTATATAAAAAGTAAGCGCAATAAATACAAATATGTTTTTGAACGAGGCTATATTTTCTCTGGTGCTATTGTGTTTGAGACGGTGCGCGGTCAGAGCGGCGAGGCGCGTCGTTTTTTTCCTGCTAATGTGAACAAAGCTTTATAAAGTAAACGAAATGAACTTTCATTTTTTTCGTTTCAACACCGTCGCAAGTAAAATGCAGCGGACATGCACTAGACGCATAAATATTATTTTTAATGGCTAAATGGGGTAACGCCGTCCCTAGCTTTTATAATGATGTTGTATGTAAATTTATGGCGTGATAACGCGCCTTTTGTGACTGCTTACTTCATTAATTTTGATACACGTTGTGTTTTGGCCATTTCGAAGACATTAATTGAAAAAACTAGTTAGATTATATTCTATTTAAGTTTTTTAATGAATGTACGTGCTGAACTGTCGTTAACTACTCGTATTAGGAAAGAACAGTCTTAATTGAATTTTTAATTTCAATGTTTACTTTTTACAGTTATAGTAAATAATTCAAGTACCAGGTAGGAATCCAAATAAATAAATACACCCAACAGTCACATACACAGTCCTGAATCCACACGAAGGTCTAGTCTTGTGTCATTGGTATCAGAAACTACGAGAGTGTTTTCGGTCTAACTGATTCTGCAAACAAGCATAAGATCATATGAAGACGCCAAGCCCAAAAAGTCTACATTATAATCAGAAGAGGTAGCACGTATACTCTACTTTCAAATACATTAACCTCTCAAACATAATTAATATATAAATGTTTCATACGACGTCCATTTAGCGCATAAACCCGGAGACACGGCAGCGCGCCATCAATCACTCCGCGACATTTTTACACTCAATCCAGCACTCGGTTTTAAGAGCTCTTTTAGCTATAAACCATATCCAAGTGTGATTCTGTGTAAGCGCATTAAAACGATGACCTTTGCAACGGATTTTCACTTAATTAATGGCTTTTTATATTGAAAATAATGGGTCGTGTGAGTTACTAAAATTAATGTATGATACTCGTATTTCATTTGGCTTTGTTTAGATGTGAAATGATTCTGATATTTCAGATGTTAATTAGAATATGTCCATATTTTTGAAAGCAGGTGTCATTCTTACATTTATTAAAGACGTACAAAGATTAAGCCTATATTGTTAGGGTAGGCAGAAGTGAAACTAATGCAGACTTTTGGACTTTAATTCACCATGCCTACATCAATATAGGTTAGAAGACAGAAGGATTTAATCATACTTTTGGTCAGTTCAAATTTAATTTCTTACTTTGTTTCTGTTATAAATGAGCGTAGGGGCTCAAGATTTTTGCGGCTATAATTAGGTCTATGGTGAAATATAGCATTTCTATTCTGATAAATGTTTTTCATGCTGTATTTGCGAAATGACGTATTAAGGAAATTAGACCATTTGGACTATGGCAGGTTACAATTAACAATCTCATAAATTACAAAATATTAATGACTCTTTTGTGTGTTTTTGGTTTCGTGTTAAAATGTATTAATTACTTAAATTAATGTTTTAGATACGGTGTGGCTTAAATATATTATGTATATAATTATACATATATCGTATTTCAATTTTCCTAGTAAAGCGCTTCTAATTGACTAACGGCTGATGCCAATAATCAATCGAAAAAGTTAGATTGAAATCAATCTGGATTGTTTTCTACTTTTCGATTTGTCTCTTACCATGTTGCCATAGTTTTTTCACTACTGAGATTGATTATTGGCAATATAGGATCAAAAAAAAAAGATTGAGCTGTCAATCTCAAACGGTAAATTTTGGATTGGGATTGTTTATTGGCAGCGGCTGTTATTGGTTTAGACTTTAGTGTAGTAAACACATATTTACAATAGTTAGAAGTTTGATATTCAGAACAGGTAATGTAACATCATAAGGGTTTTTGTGAACAGAGACTTTCTTGATCCACAATTTAGAACGATTCTAGCTAAATGCTAGTTCTTCTAATATAGTAGCTGAATGAGTACGTAAGGTAATTGTCAAAATGAGAAATATTTGGAATCTACTTTTCGGTGTGATTTTTGTTTATCTTTAGCGGTAGGGCGGTGTACGTAAATATGTGTACATATTGTATGGCTTATTAACAGGAAACTGTGACGTGAGAAATTTCGTATTCAAATATTTGAATGTTACGTGTCATTGATACAATGGTTTCCGTATTGACACTAGGTCCAATAATGGCAGAGTAGAGGAATATGGTTGGGAGTATTTATTTATATATTGAACAATGTGTTGATACTGACTATGCTTATATTATGCTGAAGCTTTGATGCATATATCGACTTTCTCCAGGTGAAGATGACAATTATAAACGATATAGGTAGTAATTTTTTTTGTTGACGACATAAATACTTACTTTTTTATTGCACTGAACGGCCTGAACCCTTCAAACCAAAACACAACATTGCATTTACACTGCTGGTTGGCGAGACACTTAAGAGGAAAGTAAGCTCGCAGCTTCATGATTTAACAACTAAAATTTCCTTTTAAAAATACCTGGAGACTAAACACCGACCAAAACGTTCCCAATACATCTACTTCTTCTACCTACAAGCTACAATCGTATCGCAGCTCAATCCAAACCGCAGCGATTTTAAAACTCAAAAATAATAGTTTCCGTACAAAATAAAATAGTATTTAAACAAACCCCACACGTTACATAGTGGCTGTAAATCTTGCTTTATCGTCCAACTATCTTCGCGGGCCGCTCGCGAGCAATTTTAGGGATCCGTTTTATAGTTGGCCTTATGAAAAATAGCCGTTTGTGAAAAGTAGCGGGTAATGAACCTTCTTTAATGTTGCTGTTTGAACGTCCAATGTGATTAATTGATATACTGTATTGTGCTGTGCTGTTTTTTATGTATGGAAAATGTTAATGAATTTTTGTTTCCCAATCAAAAGTATTAGAGTCTAATGATTAAAGAGATGTATATCATGCTGGTTGAAAATATAGCTGCGAATCGGGATGTCTTGGGTTCGATATCATTTGGTAATTCTTAATCAATTCCATGTTTTGTATTATGCAAATTAAGAGCTTTTTAATACGTTTTGTGTTCCTCACCAATCTATATTTTTTTTATTTTTGATTAATTTGTTACTTGTGGTGACAATGAATGGCGAGACGAGCATGCCGTTCCCTTGATGGTAAGCGATATGACCGCTCATGAACAGTGGCAAAACTAAACAACACCTTGAATTACAAAGCAATGCTTGGCATTTCACTGCGCTCGCCATCCTCAGACATAAGATGTCTTAATACGTCCAGTAGTTACTCTGGCTACAATGTCCTTCAATCCGAATCTCAACAGTGCATTTACACTGCTGTTTGGCGGGATGAATAGAAATGGTGGTGGTACTTACCCAGGCGGCTTCTCACATATGATAGACCCATCACCAGTAAAATGATGCGCAGAAATCTCAACTCCACAGTTCCACAATTACTTACTTCTCAGTCTTTACCGAATACTTTCCAAAAAGCAATTATATCAGTAGAGAACCCATAGGGAGCATAAAATTTGACCTGTTTTATTTGTATGTCGTACAGAAAGCACTTAATCTACATAACGGTTTCGGTAATGCCGGGCTAAGGTTGTTGAGATGCGAGCGATTGGCATAACAAATATTATGGTAATACTGGCATATAAGTTTTTTCAGAGAGATTTACAATATAAATTTGTTTTTGTGCCCATGTGTTCCGGACAATGTGGTTTGCTAATGGCGGGATTAATTTGGATGTTATTGTTGTGGTATTAAATGGGTTATTGGTAATGAAATTGTTTAACGAAGCTAGTGAATTTGAGGTCCAGGATTCGAAGTGTGAGATGGAATAATTTATGTAATTTATCACTAATCTTTGAATCATAATTTGCTAATGACGGGATATGATTTGTCATATTTCTTTAAATCTCATACATATGACAGAAAGGTAATGAAAATCCTTCACATATTGAACATAAGTAAAGCAGTTTTGTTCGTGGTAGGTCTCTCATATGTGAGCGGCCATCTGGGTGGGTACCAACGCAGTGTCTATTTCTCCTGTCAAACAGCAGTGTAAACGCACTGTTGTGTTTCGGGTTGAAGGGCATTGTAGCAAGAGTAACTACTGGACATATTGAGACTTAACATCTTATGTCTCAGGATGGCGAGCGCAGTGAAATGCCAAGCATTGCTTTGTGGTTCAAGGTGTTGTTTGGTTTTGCTACTGTTCATGAGCGGTCGTATCGCTTACCATCAGGCGAACGGCATGCTCGTCTCGCCATTCATAGCAATAAAAAAAAAGTTTATGTTCTAGAATAAACTGAATTTTAAAGCTTTATTTTTAAAGATCTTTGCTACTACAATCTCTTAACCTTAATACATGATAATAAAACGCAATACAAAAGATATACCCAATAAATTCACAAAAACTCGCAAAACTAAACGCATTAATTCAAAAGCAATAAGTTCTCGCCGGGCCCGTCTGACCGAAACAATTATTTTTCATCCGCAGCTATAACTTGAGGGTTAAATGGAGCGTGAGTCATTAGGGGCCTTGCTGACCCCATGGGTATTGAAAGTGTAGAAGAAACGTACGTTTAGTAGGCACTTAACGTGAAAACGCACTCGCTATAGATTGATTCAGTGCGCGTGACATACAGGCGGAGAGATTAGCCATTTATGCAGTGTAGGGTTAATTTGTATGATGATAAATATGGGGAATTCAAGGGAAACAGCATTGTAAATGCGCTTTGTGTTCCAGTTTGAAGGACATTAGAGTTATTGTAACTACTGGACGTATTGAGATTTAACACTTTATGTCTTAGGTTGGCGAGCGCCGCGCCGTGGAATGCCATGAATTACAAAATAAAGGCAAACTAAAGGTCAAAATACCATGTGATTTCTAGAGTAGCAGCCATTCTACACTCTTACCTAACTATGAAGGCTTTATAGACACACAGGGCCGTACTGTAGTGTGTAACGTCACAATTCTTTAATTCATACTTGAGTACATAGAATTGTCAGCTCATCTCTACGCTCAAGTAGAAGGTATTGTCCGACATTGGATCTTGTACAGCCCTTACAGGTACAATCACAGGATAGTCCTGCTGTGTGTGACGTCACAATTCTTTTATTTATAGCCCGGTATACCGAGAACGAAAGCAATAACGTGTCGAAAGTCAAGGTGGTTGCGGCCCACTTGATTCATGACGACGCGGAAAACGATTTACACAAAAACTTCACTACAATTGGGCAATATATGTCTCGTACGTTTTGCGTCGTTTTTTATTGCGGCTCAATTGTTTGCGACACCTGTATGGATTTGTCGTTTGACGTCACAGGTTATGAATTGGATGGAAAAAAAAAAACATTGTTTTGAAACTCGTGAATGCAGTTACAGCTTGGGACATTTGTCCACCGTATAGATTTCATAGTCCATAGATCATTCTGGACGACGCATTCCGATTTTATAGGATAGTCGTAACTTGCCAATTTTCGATTGCAAATCTACATATTTGTATTAAGCAGCATATATTCGCCACTATACCATAAAGATAAATTTATTAAATTTAATATATTTTTAACCTACCAACAATGCTATTTCATCACGATCCGAGATATGCGTTCATCCATGCGAAAAGCTTGAATTGTAACAAGGAAAACCTTTTAGCAAATCTTGTAATCAATTACCTAGATTCGAATGAGCGCCTTTCTGATATTCAGTTCCATTTTGGCAGACATGTCTCGACATATACGAGAATTTATATTATAACCTCAACATTTGTATATTCATATGGTTAAACAATGAGTCACATGTTAAAACATGCGATGGTTAAAACACTTGAATACACAAAACACTATTAAATAAACGAGACACTAAAATATTTTTAATATCAAAATTTGTACACTTTACTGGTTGTAGGTCTCTCATATGCTAGAGACCGCCTGGGTAGGTGCCACCGCATTGTTTATGTCTCCCGTCAAACAGCAGCGTAAATGCACTGTTGTGTTTCAGTTTAAAACTTAACATCCTATGTCTCAGGATGGCAATAAACAAAGCAAGGTGGTTCTAGGTGCTGTTTGGTTTTTCCACTGTTCATGAGCAGTCGTATCGCTTACCATCAGGTGATTGGCATGCTCGTCTTGCCATTATTAGCAAATTAAAAAATAAACAAAAACGCCAATTGCTCTCCAAGGAACAAAAATTTCAGTTTACTGGCTTAAAGAAACATAAACAAAAATACTTCTACTTCAGATAAATTATCATGTTTATTTGTGTTTTTGAATGATATTCCTATTTCTATGGTATGTATTACAGTTTAAAAACTATCAAGATGCGTACGGCAAGCACCAATACAACATACCTCGAAAATAATATTCGACCTACAAAAACTTTTTATATTTTCATGTTTCACCAATAAATGTAGCATGTACAAGTATTTTAAATATGCACGAGAAAAAAGTAGCTATCGGTCCGTCGTAGGCACTATAAAATATTTATTGACTACACCAGTCTTTCGACATAAAAACGATACATATTTTTGCACTAACGCTATTTTGCATAGTTGACATGGGGTCGCGTATGCTTTTTGAAGTGTGTAGCAAAATTTTAACTGTATTTTTTATAGTAACACGGCAAAGTGAATGCACTGATGTACTGATAGTTTATCGCCGATCAACATTGTTATGCAGGCTTTCTACATACCGAAATATTGTACCTATCTATATTAACTATCGTCAACTCGGTCCTGGGTCTTGTCATTTGCACGCCACATTTTTCGTTCCTGTGCCAAGCGACTCAACTGTTTTCCTGCTCTCATGATGTTATCCGACCATCTGGCAAGTGATTGGCTTCTTACTCGCTGTGCCTCTCTTGGCCACCATTCCATCAGTATCTCAGTCCATCTGCCATCTAAACGTCCAGCCAGATGCCCTGCCTAACTCCACTTCCAACATGGTGAGGCATTCACCCGAAATATTATCGAATATATCGAAAATATTAATTCTACAATCGCATATATAGTCATGATTTCGATAATATAACGAAGTTCCATCGCGTAGGTATCAGAAACGGCGTGCGACTTTGTGGTATCACAACACTTGAATCCAACACAAATAATACTCGGTGTAGGAATCCAAATTGCGGTATACGTTTCACAAACGGCTTCTGAACTAACAGCGAAACGGAGCTATCAATCTATTTCCAATCAAAAATTCCAAATACTGCCGCACCGTGAGAATTGAACCTAGAATAGAGAATATATTTTATGCATCCACTAAACCGCTTAGTGTATTAAAAACTATTATTTGCACGGCAATGTGATCAAAATCTTACCAAGAACAGGTTTCCGAGAAACTCTTTTAAGTTGCAAGCTCTGAGGGAAATTAAATACCGCACCGGGATTTCTAAAGCATATTACGGTCGTATAGTAATGGAATTCCTTTGTTAATACGTTTCATCTTCCCAACTCTTTGTTCAGTGGCCAGGATAAATATCTTCAGCGTTTTTTTAAATAAGTCTTCGTATTATGTACGAGAGTAGTTTTTACACTTCGGACCTATGCAGTAGAAGTGTAAAAACCCATATATTAAAGAATCTATTGGTAATAGATTGTGAAGAATGTTAGCCGATGAGATATTCGGATTCGCCTAGATGTAACCTGGACTCCTGTATGGTTCTGAGACGTGGCCTGCCCTCAGGCGACATGTGCAGGAGGTCCATGTCGCGCAGATGCAGATGCTGCATGGCAACGTTACGCTTTTGGACGGAATCTGTAACGAGCACATCCGTGGCAGCTTTGGTGTCCACAATGTGGCAGATGAACAGAAATGTCACTTGAGATAGTATGGTCATATCCTAAGAAAGCCGCAGGAGTACGTCGGCAATGTGTGCCTGGGCCTCAAATTTCCAGGACTTCGATCGATGGGTAGATCGAAGTAAAGCTGGCTTGATGTCGTCAAGGAAGCTATGAGGATCAATAACTACTATTGCAGATGCCGAGGACCGAGCGAAAAAGAGATGGGCGGACCATGGCACCGACCGGGATAACGCTTAAGCAGAATAAATGAAGTTCCACCCACGGTATACAATGGTCGGAAAAAACGTCAGAATCTTCCATGCAAGTGGATCACGATTCGGGTTCAGCGTTTGTATTATTTATTTCGAGCGTCATTATGCAACCGTGTGATAGATACTCTACCTCATCTACTTTGCACTGACCATCTTAAGCCATATAAAACAATGTACCTACCACTATAAAAAATATTTCCAATATTCGATTACAAAAATACAGATGTTCACGTCAACCTTAATTCCCTTATCAAAAAACATGAAGAATAGGAGCGTATTTGTGATATCGCGGGGTTCCGTACAGATTTATGACGCAAACGGGATTAGGGTACATCGCGGTGCGTCCGCGAGCCTCCATTAATCGCCAACCTTCTTTTTGCTGCGATGGACAGATAACACACGCATTACTACTTAAATGCATGGTTATATTTATACCCATATTATACATTATAGTAATATGTGGAGTACTAAGACAAAAATTGGGTAAAGTACCCAATGTGCAGACAATCTTAGAGGCAGTCTTAGCTCTGAATTCGAATATGGCTTATAATTATGGCTTTTTTCGCTAACACAAATATGTAGGTTTACTTCTAGCCGCATAAAGGCTGTAATAGAAACACTAGACACTTCCTTGGATATCTATAGCGGGTTTTACTGCAATGTGCTTGAACTGATCACAAAATTATCAGCCCGAAGTCAGGAATTTGTGCCCGATATGGCGATGGGCCCTCCCCTATCACATAGTGTCACGGAACATATTGGACGAAATGTGGGTGCACCTCTACCTACCCCTTCAAGGAATAAGGCGGGTGTTTGTGTATTATAAAATCCTACAAACAGGAAAGAAAATAAACAGCCATCTAAAAATAATTAAAACCAATCGCCCTTAGCTAACTTGGCGTGTCCATCTTAATTAGGAAACGCATCTACTACACATTTTGGGAAATATCAGCCCACCCCAAGGCAATAACGTTACGAGTGCAATTTCTTCATCCCCTGGCTATTTGCAGTGACCACTTTCAGCTGCCTACTTCCCATAGTTAATTTCGCTTCATCCCTTAATCTCTCTCACTCCCATAAATGAAATATATTGGATGGGTATGTAAACATATTGTTGGGCAAAGAACTTAAAAATATTGGGGTTTATCAACTTGGGTCTTAGGCGGTTCGGGACATTTTGTTATACAGAAACTAAAACACAAGACGTACCTACTAATATATCGATAATTCTTACAAAACATAAACTTGCAAGGTGTTTTGATTTTTTTCTGATAAGAAGTATATTTGATGTATACTGTACACTCAAGCCCACGTAAATGTAATACAAATTCTAATTTCAAAACATTTAACCGAAATATGCATAGACTGTTTTATACTTATTTAAGTGATCGGACGTTTCGTCCTTTTCGAACAATTTGTCTATGAATAAGTTTGTAAGAGTACAATTCAGTATTTTCAAAAACAACAACACATACACAAAGGGAGCTTCTAACAAAATTACTATAACAAAATATAAATTTAGTAGTGTTTACTCAACGTGTTTGTATAAAGGGCCCGTTTTGGTTTCCCATGAATTTATATACATGAAAGGGAAACTGCAATAATATTTTTCGTCCTTCGTCCCTTTCCTATGAATGTTAACAATGTGGCCAATGTTTGATCAAAGCATAATGTATTTAGAACATGTATCGGTATATAAAAAGGTTGAGATCTTTTGTCCACAGTATTACAGATAATTTTTTATATTTGTTCACATGTTTTATGTGATATGTAAGCGCGTGCCAGGTTTGAAACCAACTATACTTTTTAGGAGAGTAGTGGGATGGTTTACCTAACTTTACTTCGAATGCAAGTAACTATACTTGTAAGCTTGAACTGGCATGTACCGATTTTAATTTACAATAGCCAACTGGTGGTAGGTCTCTGATGTGTGAGAGGCCATCTGGGTAAGTCCCACCGCAATGTCTATTTCTCCCACCAAGCAGCAGTGTAAATGCACTGTTGTGTCGAAGACATTATAGCCAGAGTAACTATTGGACATATTGAGATTTAACATCTTGTCTCAGGATGACGAGCGGAGTGGAGTACCAAGCATTGTTTGTAATTCAATGTGTTATTTGGTTTTGCTACCGTCCATGAGCTGTCGTATCGCTTACCATCAGTCGAACGGCATGCTCGTCTTGCCATTGATTGCAAAAATACAAAAAGCCAAACTAACCTTAGTAAGATAATATCCATGATCAAAACCTTTAAATTAAAATTCGGTTCCACTTCCTCTCCCATCGAACCGATAATAACAATGGCTCAGATTGAATAAAATCCCAAAGCAGAATATCCATTTAAAATAAAATGAAATTATACATTTTATTAGAAATTGTCTCAACAATCAAACCCTCGGAGTTCACAAAGGGACGCAGGTAATTGTAGAGAGTCATTTGCGATTCAAAGGTCCCGTAGTAACACTTTAATGAACCCTTAATTGGGGTCCCGACACCCCGCCATAAAGGATATTTCTGACAATTCGCATTTTCATTTCATATACAAAAAAATTGCTAAGGCGGAATTGGGATTTAACGATTTCACGTTATCATTTCATCCGATTGGGACGAGATGTATTATTAGCGTGTTCGAAAGCATTATTATAGATGGCCTAGTGGATCCACTGAAAATTGGGACACTTGATACCTCTTTCTTTTTCCCTCTCTTCAGCCACAGGGAATCCACAGCTAAACACAGGCCTCCCCCAAGGATCTCCACATCGACCTGTTGGAAGCGTCCTTCAACCTTAGCCAAGTCGTCCGTCCAGCTTGTAGGCTTGCGTAAAATTATTGTATAAATAAATAATATTCAAAAATATTTTTATAATTAAATAATATTTTATACTCAAGCTGCTCCTAAAAACACTTTTCATTTATAAGGAATTACTTATTCCCTTTACTCGTATAATAATTATACATTAGTAAGCGTATAATAATTACACATTAAATATTAGGAACTTCTTACTAATTACTGACGTAATCGCTTTAATGGCATTAATTAATTTAAACCTTTAAGTCATGTGTTATTAAATTCTAAACTGAACAAACAGAAACATAGGGGTTCGTTAGTTAGTTACATCACGCAAGGTTAAAAACCTACCTCAACTTATGTAAATGGATAAGTACATACACGTGCAATGGGCGGGCAGAAGAGTTGATTAATGAGCCAACGTATAAAAACCACGGGGGCTTACTCGGTTGGACCCCGAAATTTCGCCTTCATATTTATTGCTTATCCGCTCCATTATCAAACTTCTTCGTTTGTTGTAGATTAAGGAAGTTTTAGATATACCTAAGTTCACAAGTAGAGTGGCACTGCCTCAAGGAATTACATTTATGCCAAAATGTTAAGTATGGATATGTAAAAATACTTAAATGATAATAATTTTTAAGACTTATATGAAAGTGATAGACCATCTTACCAATAAACACACTTTACATCAGATTTATACCTTAATACTCAAAGGTTTATTTATCGAAGATTCAAAAAACTAGAAGACGTCAAAACATCTATAAGATCCAAGATTCGCAAACCGAAAAACATTTTCATCCAAAATTAAATTCCTTTTTAAAAATTCTATTAGACTATCCAAACACCGCACGAATGGAGTATATTTTATTAAATCTGACTATTATTTACAATGCACTACGGCCATGGTCTCGCGACGTCGCGTACAAAATTCAAATTTCAAAACGCATTCGCTATATGGCGCAATCTCGAACATTCTACAGACGTGGTTTCAGAAAGTTAGCTTGCGAGTCCGTTCATATCTGCAGACATTGTGTAACGTGTATATTATTATTTGTAATTATAATATTGATGGGTTTTTGTCATCATTTCATTTTTCATTTTTACAGAAACAGAGGGTAGGTAGATAAATAATTACTATCGAAGTATACTTTAATTACATTGTGTTTAATAATGGTTTTTTGATGGTGATAGTAGTGTTAGGTATGTAGATAATTGGTACCGAATTATGTTTTAACATTTAAGTTCATAATAGTTTATTCTAACTATATTATTTTGATAGTTAACCAAAAAATAATGAAAGTACTATCATAAGTGACTCCGCATACTGGAAGTTTAACAAATACATTAAAATATCCTTTGAAAAACAACTTATTAAGAGAGTTTTAAGCTTATCATTTTAAAGCAGGTACTTTTTAAGAAAAATATTTTCTCATGAACCCGATAAAGGATGCATGTTATGAAAAGTTTTAATTTGTACCACTAAAATTTTTAATAGAAATTGTTGATGTACTAAAGAATTTTCATACTTACAGAACATTCAAAGCCGTACTAGACTTTCGAAATATGCAAACTAAATTCCCAAATTAAGAATTGAATTCGATGGGTAAATTACAAAAACAATTCAACCAAGTACTTTCAAAGCAAATTAATATACAAACCAGAGTAATATTTATGGGAATCAATTAAAAGAGCCAAAAACACATGTCCTTGAAATATGAACGGACCTCAAAGTGGCGCGCGTTATGGACGTACGTGATCGCACTCCTGTATTAGATTAGTAACATTTTTACGAGGAAATTGATTCGGAGTTAACACGCATTGGCTGCCATTCGTTTTATCTTTATAACACTCGGGGCAATATTGAGAGCCTCATGTTTATGGGTTTTGTGTGATTTGCATTTGTTTTGGTGGTGATGAATAGTTCATTAGTTACAGAGCGGAGTTGCCAGAAGTATTGGAATAGGATCATTGGTTTGCTTACAGAAAACTGTTAATATTAATTAAACTGTTAACTTGTTTTCTTAGATATAACTCTAATATTGAAGATGATTGGTGTAATATGTGTTTCTGCAGAAACTAATAAAGGAATAGCAATATAAGCTCAGGATAAAATGGAATGCGTTAAAACTATTTGGCAATGTACATACTTAGATGTGAAAACCTAAAAATAAAAACTCCAAAACACATATTTTCTGCACAACTTCATGAAATTTATATTTTCATTGTAAATTGACAATTTATTTTTCGATTGGCCCCAAGCAACATTCTAGTAAATTCCTAATTCTGCATCTTATAAAAGTCTTATTAGCTTTATCTAAGAAGCCCCTCGATAACATAGGGGTGCAAACAACCCCGCACCCTCGCATTTTACATAAATAAGAACACGATGGCAACTATTTGATTAGGACGAGGGGGTAGCCCCAATTTTATTAGGGAATTAAATGCATTTCATAAATGGGATTTATTTGTCGGTTTATATGAAAAATGTATGAGACATAAAATATTGAACGGCAGAATTTAATTATGGATAGTGTGGGTGCAATGTGAATTTTAGTTACCGCTTTCGTTGTGGGACGTCGAGAGAATTTTATCGCTACAGAAATCTATTTATCATTACTTTTCTTTGGGGAAATTTATGCGTTCAGTTATAAATTATTATATTGCATGCTTCTCTTTATGATAGTTTTGTAGCCAAAACGGGCATAATATAATTTGTTAGGCATGTGATTTTTATTTTATGTTAGATTTTCAAATTTCGTTTCATAGGAAAATCGACCGTTTACATTTCAACAACGTTCAGCGCCGCCATAATTCTGATAATAATATTAAACATACTAACACCCCCAACAAGCAATTAATAGGGACATCTGACAAACCCTTCAATATTTTACGGTCCATAGCGCCCAGGGATAGGCGAAAAGCGTGACATCATTACGAAGCATATGCGCACCGTGCCCCTGACATGTAGTAGACCCCTGCGTAGTGGACCTCTTGTGAACATAATTGCCGGGATGGGGTTGAGTTACAATGATTTGGTGTATTGTCGCAAAAATAAAATAGGGTATTATTATTATTTATGGGCCAGTGAATACAATAGTCTGCTTGGAAGATGCACAAACAAATATTTATTGTGTGTTATATACTATACTCCAATTAAAGTAATAGGTATCGTTTGACGTTTCATACTTTTTAACTTTGCACAGGCGTAACTTACACAAATTCAAAAACATTGTCCACAAAACCATGGAATAATTTACGTTACGTTTGTGATCTATTAATCTAGAAAATTACAAAATATATTATATGTCTTTACAATTTTGTACACAGGTAGAGCCTACTTTTTTAAAGAACAAAACTACTACATGACCCAACTAGTATGCACATTCATTATAAATGTTGTGGTTTTACGGAAAATGTTATTGAAATTGTGTGAGTTACGCCCGTACAAATTTGTTTTAACTTGAAAAATAAGAAACGTCAAACGTTATCTATTAGTTTAGTTGGATATGTTTTATAGTTGTGTGGTCAGAATTAAGAGGTACCATTGAGAAGTACATAATATTATAAATTGGGATATCACTAAGAAGTACATAACTGAATTAGAATCCAAGGCATAATTTGAAGAGCAAGTACGGAGACCAAATATTTCACAGGCATAGACGACTAAAGCCGAATTCCAATTACATAAGAATGTGGAGCATTGTGCCAGTTACTATGACGTAGACGAGACTGTTACTTAAATAGTACGTAGAAAATAGCCAGGTTTTATCTGGTGATAATTTCACACCCTTATTAAAACTAAAATAAATGAGTTCCATGGAAGACCTAAAATTAATTCTAAACAATGTTGTGTTAAATTTAATATGGTTTTGTATAAACAAGTGTTCACTCCACATACTTAGAATTTCATAATTACTGCGAGCTTTGTTCACTACGTTATTTCAGGTCGAATAAGTTTTAATGAAACCCTATTATAATAAAAAACATTATAAATTATATATTAATATCGATGTAGAGCAATTTTACTAGATCAAAGCTAAAATGTTATATGCTTTGATAAATATTAAATTAAAATGAGATGAAAAAGGGCTATGAAATATTTGATACTCCGCGTTTATATTTGAACTGTAAGAATAATGACGTTAAATATTCTAAATTATATATAAATTCCTTCTTTTAGAAGTATACCAACATTTAGTAGTACCTGTCCGCATATTGATAGGTTTTGTTTTATAACTATCAAACTCTGCAGTCTGCACAGATCAATCAACAAAAAAACCCAATAACATTGAAAACTTTCAGCATATCATTATTCTGTATCTGTATCAGCCCATATACGTCCCACTGCAGGGCACGGGCCTACTCTACAATCGACAGTACGATTGAAAGTGGTTAGGCCATATAGTCCACCACGCTGGCCTAGTGCGGGTTGGCACCATTATTATGTCATAATAATTTTAGTTTCGATCTGAAATAGTATATGATAGACATCAACTACTAGATCAGAAGTAGAAACTTAATCAACTAAACAATCGTATTAAACGATTAATCAACCTCAGATCAAAACACGAACCAATGAACCAAAACATGTACCATCCATCCTGGACCACAAAACATCCCATGAATCTGGATTACCATAGTAATAGGGTTGCCTACATAATGTTGTGCTCAAACAAAAAACAGACCGGGGCCTAATTTGGGGCGTGAAATCTCCCCAGGGGTTCGACACGAGCCGATATCAAATTGGCAACATTCATGCGTAATTGCATTTTATTACAAATATGGCCTGAGGCAGTGGCCCTGTTGAGTGCACACAATGATGTAAACTATTGTTCAGTGCCAATCGAACTATGAGTACCCAAATTACAGCCCGCAGTGAAATATGTGCATTTTGATTTTAGGCTATTTTGAATGAGCTGTATTGAGTGATGGTGTTGCCAGTACATACAAGAGTATAAATCTAATTCTATAAAACAATTACACTAGCATGGTTATCAAATTTCTGAGTACATAAAACAATACTGCAATGAATAAACTAATGATATCTATGGAAATAGAGTTATAAAATTAAATTGTTTCGGGTTTACGCTATTAGTGGGAAAAGTTCATTTGTGGCCAATTCATTTGTAAACTAGTATTAACTGTGGGTCGTCGGTGGAGGGTTATTTGCTCTTAGTATAATTATTGAATAAAAAAACTTCGATAATGAAAAGTATTTACAGCTTCGCATGCATTTCTTGCTAAGCACAAGTGTCGATTTAAACATAACTGAAGGCAGTTTAATTAAAATTCTAACTTGATACCACACAAGCAATTAGAATTATATGATTTATATTTACGGAAAATTTAGGCTATGTTCCAGATTACAAGCTCAAACAAAAATGTCAAATCCTCCTCCTTCCTCGCTTGGATTCACTTGAATTATTAGTAAGGTACCACAAATTTTAATGACCCTATAAATCAAATAAAACAAACAAGGATACAGCTTATACAGCGCATATAAGCTATTCTTGGACCTCAAATCCTAAAATTAATATAAATCCTATACCTAAAAATCCTACAAGATTTTCTAAATCACCTATCCTGAAAATAGTAATTCCAAGAGTATCAATTACAGTGCTCAGCAGGCGGGCTTAGTCCTGCGAGTTATCTGCGAGATAAAATCACGAAAAGTTATAATTATGGCCGAGTTGGTAGCAATTTATTGTTGTTTCACCAACATTCCAGATATCGTCTTTCATTCATAGAAAACATTATTACAACTAAATAATTTGAGTTTCACCTTCTGAGCTCGGGTTAATAAATTAAGAGTGAGTAGATCTCACTAACGGTTTTCGCTTTAGTGGAAGTTTATCTTTTGTAAGTAATTGTGTATTAAAATCTGGCCAGATAGCTAATTTTGCGACTTAAAAATAATGTAACTCTGACACAAAGTTTCAAAATTATGACACACATTGCACGTCATAATTTTATGCGCACAAAGGGACAAACCATAAAAAAGCCTTGTGTTTATAGATTTTGAATCATGAATAATAGGCATACGAATATCTGACATAGAAATAACGTTGTTAACAAAGCTATTTATGATACTAGTGAATAAAACTGTGCAAAAAGTTATACGTAAATGTTAGTTCCACAGTGTAGTATTTTTATTTCATGTAAAAAATGTTTGTAAATTAAAAATATCCATCAAATCATACTTCGGATGTGAGCATCAAAACATATCCGCTGTACTAAATCACGATTGTTTATACACAAGGCACGGTTTCAAAGCAAACATTAAAACACATGAAGCAAACACTTCTGTGAATGAACTTGAATGAGCTAATATTTTGTATGTAAACACCGCGAAGAGGAACAAATGGTACTCGAGCTAGTTTTATATGCACTCACAATAGTTTTATTACTCACGGGAATGGGTAATAAAGTAGGGATGAATCCGACTGTACCGGGGAACCTTGAAGTTACCTGCAATAAAAAACCAAAGTCATTACTGATTCCACCTGCGTTTGGGTAATTCGGAACGAAATAGATAATGGCTTCTCTTGTTTTCAAACGTGACTTATCTATCGGATTCGCTGATGAAGACATTTGTTCGTTTCAGAAATAAAAACATACGGTATACAAAGAAGGAAGCTGCTATCAGCAAGTGGAGCTAAAGATAAAGATTATATTAATAGTAAAATTAATCTAAATATAATAGTATTTTATATCAAGCTAATAGAGAATATCACTGCGCATTTCTTTAATATACAACTATAATTATGAACTAAAGTGTTAATATTGTAAGGTAGAGAAACATTTAAATCAAGAAAAGGCAATAGATACGAATAAAAAATCAATTTCTGCAAACACATTCAAACTTGTACCTAATCTATTCTCCTTTACTAAAACATAACAAAATACTAATAATGAATTATCGAAATAATTTCCGCACAACTTGGCCGCGGTTGATAACCTTTTTGACATCCATAATGATAGTTCGATAAATAACGCTAAATATTATACATTTGCAATATGAGCTGCATCCGAACATAACAATCAGTCTCCAACGGAAGTACTTGCGTGAAATATTAAACAAATCCATACCTCAATGGTATGTGCCTGTTGCATTAGGTAGTAAAATTTACATACTGTGATGTATGATCATACGCGTATCCTGCAAATAATCGATCGATTATTTGCAGGATACACGCTTGGCCTCTTAATATTATTTGGTGCTAAACCATCTTTGCTAAATCTAGATACGACCGAATTTTTAAAATAAATGTGATTCTTTTATGTCCTAGCAATTTTTGATAATCATTATTTTGGCGTGCTATTTAAACTGTATCATCGACATAAGTAATCCTTATATTATATGAATTAAAATCGAAACGTCTATTGAGTATTAGTTAAAAAATTCGCTATTGACCAATCGACAAATCATATCACACATTGAAATTGAGAAAGATATCTCTGAATCTTATAGTTAAAGTATAGCTGCAGCACATAAAACGAAAACTTTATTACATATGTCAAAAATCGCAAATGAATATCCTAAATGTTTGCTGCAAAAATATAAATTGACAATAAACGACGTGTTATATAACATACAACGTTTCCTGTGCGAACAATCCGTAGGGGTGACGACTTTAGTAGATTTAATTTACTAAACGTGCTTGGAATCCTGCCAGCCACATTTTTAACCAAGCTGAAACAATACCTTTTTTCACCTCGCTCAAGGAACGATGCCAAAAGTAAATATATCTCAGAAGAGGCTTTTATTGACCTACTAATTTACCAAGTTTGCTCTTTATACATAAATTTTCCGAAATGCTTAAGTAATACGAAGTAAGAAGTTTATTAAACTGGTGTACGATGTCTAGCTCTCGAGTCGTAAGTATTCATTAATCAATCTTTGTAATACGTCGAGTAAATAAGGAAATCAGGGCTGGATAAAGTATAAAAAATATTTGCATTGGCACATTTCGATAGTCACAGTTGGCAATATTTATACAAATGCACTCAGCAATAGTAAAATATTAACACTGCATTCCGTTCTTTAATTTTAAAACTCTGATTCTCAGTAATTATGCTAATTTAAAGTAAAAATCATTAATGATTGATAGTGCAACTACTGGATTCGACATGACATCCGCATGAATTGAAACGACTATTCAAATCATAACAATCCAACGAAACGTAAAAGTCAAGTTAAAACGGCAACTATCAAAAATTGTCCTCATTTCATATGCCAAAAATTTTCCAGAGCAGCAAAAGGCACGCAATGAGGTCCGCCAGTGACTTCGCAAAAATTGAAAAGAGCCGTTGAAATTGGCAGCGGAATTCTATTCGAACAAGCTGCAACGTTCTCGCTGTGGCAGAGCGTTTTGTTTTTGTTCTGCCCTGATTGTCTGTAGGCAACTGTGACTTCGTCGGTTAACGGTAAAGATGAGACAATAAAATATCTGCAACACGATATCTTTCAATGGGATTTATGGACTTGTTTGTTTACTCAAATGTAGTTTTACTAGGTCTCAAATGTTCTGTTGTGGGTTGTGAGAGGCAAATTAGATGTTTCCTTGTATCCTTGGAAAACAAACTTGTTATGGTAAAACATACCATAAACGCAACTGGAAAACTGCAATTACGTTAGTCAAATTATTGCAGTGTATATTTTTTTAAATGAATGAATTGCGAGATGAATAGCGAGAAGCGTGATATTCGCTAATGGCAAGTAATACGACCGCACAAGACGGTAGCAAAACCAAACAATACCATGACATACAAATCAATGCTTGGCATTCCACTGTGCCATCCTGAGACATAAGCTGTTAATATAGTTGTAACTTGTAAGTCTCATTATGTCCAGTAGTTACTCTGGCTACAATATTCTTCAAACCGGAACACAACAGTGCCGTTTGGTGAGAATGAATTTGAATTTTGAAAAATAGACAATGCAGTGGTGCCCAGGCGGCATCTCACAAATGATAGACCTATCACCAGATTTTTCCCAATTACTTTTTTAGCACGATTTAAATCTCGACACATCTCCATCAGATAAATCTAAAATTCATAATACCAAAACTACCTAAGGGACATCTTTTAAAATATACAAGTGGACTTCGCAGACGACTCTCCGGGACTTTATTGCGTTGCAATTTTCAAAATGAAAGTGCTTAGTTCCCACGGGAATGGCAAGGTCCGGTCACTTCCTCTTGATTGTGGATCCGCATAACGGCACAGTTAACCCGATTTCCAAAAGTTTGCAACGTCCAAAAGTGAGGGATTTGTTGATGAGTTTCCCAAAGTCATTTCATCTAACTAATTATCAACTTTTGGTGCAATGCGGCTCCTAATTTTTACATGAGGTAATTTTGGTTTCGTGCCTAATGTTGACAGGCGAATGGTAAACATTGACACCAGCCGATTAGATTTGAAATGAAAAAATCCAATTTACTACTGCATTCTACGAGTATTTATCTTTTAAACGCTTCACACCTACACTAAAAATATTATCGATAACCGATAAATGATAAATGAACGGGAATATGAAACGAATGAGTACTTAATAAAACCAAAATGAAGCTGTAAAAGATATTTTCACATCACATCACGTGAACAGTATAGGCGTGATTGACGGTAATTTTCACATCAGATGAGTCAGTAGCTATTTTGCTGTGATTTTTACGGTTAACGGTCATTGAACTCATCGACTACGTTGGGTTATTACATTTGATATCAATGAATAAATGTTTACTTTAATGTGGCCTCAATTTGAAGGACACATGTGTAATAGAAAATAGTTTTTGGAGTTTGCTCTGCCTAAGACAAAATTGAATAAGTGACGGAATTTTTTTCATTAATTTTTTAAAAATATTTTTCTGTTCTATTACTATTGAATATGTATGCAATATATTTACTTGCTAATATTTACAATTGGGAAGTAAATAACCATTACTAGTGATGCTCATTGAGTCTTCTACATTATAGGAGAATAGTAGAGGTAGTAGTTTCTTAAGTAGCACAATGTTTTGCTTGATTTTATACGCCTATACGGCCTAACCACTCTCAATCGTACTCTCGATTGTAGAGGAAGCCCGTGTCCTGCAGTGGGACGTATATGGGCTGATACAGATTTATTTGATTAATAGTTTTGGCTTCAGTAGAATACTACACAAGATATACAATGAATTAATTCTGGTGAAAACTGAAAATATAGAGCAAAAAATACACAGCAGATCGCTTTGTGGTAGTAATTAATAGCGGGATCGTTCTAATCTCATTAAAAATCAATATCTGAAAGTTCTCGAACTGTAAATTCTGTGAGAAAAATGGCATAATCAGTTTTAATGAGTCGACATTTTCTTTTGAGCTCCAGAACTTAACAGACGGTTGTTAGTATTCACGCCAATTTTGCAGACTTGAACAAGTAGACGATATTTCATTACGAACTCAAGTCTGTTATTAACATTTTAAATGAAACTACAATTTAACCTACACAAACAAGCGTTGCTTCGCAAACCTAGTTCTTAAAAACAAGGAAAATAGCTACTGAACACCGGACTACTAGTCTTAGGTGAAAATAATACCATTTATAAATCATTTAACAAAATTGAATACTAGCAATGATCTAGTTAAAGATTTGGAGACAAAGTGGCATAAGAAACTTTGGTTAGGAGATAAAAATAGATAAAAGATGCAACGGTATATCAGAGATCTTAATGAAAGACGTACAAATATTCAAAGTAAAAAAATATTTTTCAACTAGCCACAAGCCTACTATAACCTGTGATATAAAATATTCTTTTATTTTCTAGGCAGAGCCCTTCAGTTACTACAGAAGTGTGCGAAGTGAATGTTCATATAAATAATGCAAAACCGGAGCAAAAGTGTATTTTTCACTTATCTCACAGAGGGTGAACGTTCAAAACTTGGCAAAGTTCTTGTTTTACCTGTACTGTCTGTATGTCGGAGCCATGTCGGAACCCCGTCTCTGCCGGCTTTTATTCCCGGCTTAAACATCGACAGTAAACAATGGTTTAACAAAATAACACGATGTTTCATTGTGCTCATGTTCCTCTCAGCTTTTAAAACTGTTCGTCAGGAAACGCCGGGAATTTTTAGGATGTTATCACAAACTATTTTTGGCCTGGTTAGCTATCGTTTTGAATTTAAACGGTTATTATGAGGCAAGCTTTTGTTTCACTCGTTTCGCAATTGTTCAGGCTATTTCGGAATAGCGTTGCATTGTACTGCGAAATCTATATATTGCGTGTCTAATAATAATTATTCGAATATATTGTTTGGTCAAATTGCACTGCTAGCTTGTTATGTAATGTTGATTGATCTGGTTTGTCGTTCGTATACAATGGAGGGCAAACGGGTCGTTAAATTCTACCGGCAAATAATCATTATGTTTAAAAGGGTAAAAAGGTCAAGAGGTTAAATCAACTTTATCTACAGGTCCATTGCTAAATATAGGCTTTTTCTAAGGATTTTTTATCTTTTCTGTTTCTATCATGTACGGAAATAACGGTGTATCCTTCTTCATAGCTCATTGAGAGACCTGGAATCTACTTATAAGACTCATAGTGTGAGGCATTTTCGAGCACATTTTCGTACAGTAAATTGTCATGCATTACTCAGAATACACAACAATCCAAGCAAGGAAAGAAAACCTATACCATACTGATGTGTAACATAGGAAAGCCATAAATAATCTTCACAACACCAAACTAAACAAACCTCCACGATTATTGGTCAAATAATAAGTGTGGGAACTAAAGACAGAGAAGGTCCAAGACAGTAATATCGGTAATTACACAGGAAATGGAAATATAAGTACGAGTGAACAAAAACGTAAAGATATACATCTTGAAATGGTTTTTTAAATCACGAGTATCTTCGCAGTCCAAGGAAAGCAAGTTCAAAGGACGTTGCAATTAAAAATTTCAAAGTAACTGGACTGGTTCGCTAACTTCTCTATTATCTTGTGAAATAAAAAGGTCATCTTTGATGATATTGTTTATTGGGACTTAGAAAGTATTAATTGTTAAATCTTATTTGTTGCGTTTTACAATGGTTATTGTTTTGATTCATTAATACGATGCTTATGTATGTCAGTGCGCCTGACAAGACATTGATGTGCAGAGTCTTGGATCGTATTTCAACCCGGTCCACAATGTAAATTGTATAAAGCCATGAGTAGATTTAGTATCTATATCAGCCCATATACGTCCCACTGCAGGGCACGGGCCTACTCTACAATCGAGAGTACGATTGAGAGTGGTTAGGCCATATAGTCCACCACGCTGGCCTAGTGCGGGTTGGCGGACTTACATACCATAGAAATTTTTATAAATCGCTATGGTATGCAGGTTTCCTCACGATGTTTTCCTTCACCGTTTTTAGTGCGTGGTGATTGACTATCAATACACACATGACTCCGAAAAGTCAGAGGTGTGCCCTGGGATTTGAACCCGCGACCACCGTGAACATGTAGGCAGCCGCATCCGGTCCGTTTACCAACAGGCCACCACGCACTTTAGTAGATTTAGTACTAAGATTTAAATGCTCCATGCTTTAAATTCAAAAGTCGGAGATTTAAGATTCTCTCTTTAGCGTTTGGAATTATCAGGTTTAACAAGAACATCCTTTTTTAACATTATATAAACTGAATTAAGTTATTGAAATGCCTATAGAGTTGAATGCAAACTTAAGTCTTCGGGTCGGGTCGAGTCAAGAGCAGCTATTACCAGAACCTTCAGAAACTCTTAGCTACGAGATTTTTACAATTTATCCTGTAGCGAGGACGTCGAAATCCTATTCTGAACCTTACAAAGCCATTCTTGTATCCCTTCAGAGGGTTTCAGGGAATTTAACAAACGTATAATATATGAATGAATTGTTGGAGGAAATAACGTGTTGGCATTGTGAAGATAGTTCATTTGTGTGGAAGGCCGCATCGATGGAATTCGAAATGTATTGTATTGAATATTTATATTATTTTGTTTTTATTTACTTAGTGCTAGTATACAAGGGTCTTGAAATATGGTGGTAATAGTTCGATTTACAAATAGCAGTTTTGTTCTTTTAATTCTTATACACAATCGAATATTTCTTAATGGTTTCTTAGACTTACGCGAATGTTACACATTGAATTAAAAGTATTATTTACGTATTTTTTTGACGTAAGGTAAGTGAGGCGTCATAACATAGGTGAAATCTTCCAGTAATTTTCATATAGAAATAGAAATTCAGCCGTGCAATATTTGCTGGATAGGGAGGTCAATAATTATTTTATCTTCATCAAATAAGAAAAACAACCTTGACGAATTAAAGTAACAGATTCGTAGCAAAGCGAAAGCACTAAGAAAATATATTATTTAATATTTTATACACGTGCCAAAAGACTCTGAGGAATAATTTAATCCATCATTCTTAGCAAATTATTTCATATTCTCATGGCCTCGTGTTTCATTAATCTGATTAAAAATGATGTTTTAATAAAGAATATTCCTTATAAAGTTAATTATTTTTTTACCTTTTTCAAATAATGAATATATTACGACTCAGGCGTTTCTTTTTCGCCTGGTTTTTCCCTGTAGGTGTTTTAATAGTGTCTGGTACAGTGCGTTAAATAATACAATAGCTGACGAAGGTATTCAAAACGCTGTCACATAACAAAATATTTTCCTAAAATAAACTACAATTAAGTACAATTAAGACTCTCGTAGGTTTAGGACAAGGGAAAATGAAAGGTTTAAAATAAACAACTAGCAAATAAATTTCATACTAAATTTATATTTAGTTATTCTTCTATTACAAAGAATATACATTCTTTGTTACAAGAATAACCAAAACATCAAAAGTACCTACACTATGAATCAGAATATGAGTTGATAAGTCCGCTCAATGGACAGGCGAGTTTTCTGATGAATGGTTTTGTTCCATAAAAGGCTCATCAATAATGATGTTCATCAAGTAAATGGAAGAACAAAGCGCGGCTGATATTACTTAAGAAATTAATATTTGGCGAATTTGACACATGGGATCCAGACGCTTTTGGCACTGGAGACAGCCTCGGTCAAATAAAAGTCGTGTGATTTATCTTTCGGAATATTTCGTTGAGATTTATAGTGTATTATTTTGTCAAGAATGAAAGTTATTGAAACAATAGCCTCTTTTATTAGACATGTCTATTATGCCAAAGACTGAAATTCTGATAAAGCAGATTTGGTTTGGAGTAAAGACGACTAGATTAAAGCAGCGTAGGACATCTACAGAGTAGACGGATTCACGAATCGCGAAATTGAGAAGTAGGTGTTGCTTGCAATAGATATCGTTTGGAGCCTCTTACCATCTAGCACTGAACTTTTTTTAAATAAAACAAATAATAAAATACATTAAAGATTTAAACCGCTAATAAATCAAAATAAAGAATCTAATAATAAAGCTATCAATATCTGTAACAAGGATGCCATAACAGCAAAATAAAAAGTTAAACCCAGCTAAACAATGTTTATTGCAGCGATTTTTATACCAACATTCCGTACAAGCCAGTCATTAGGTCGTCAGAGTTCATTTGAATATTCCCGCAGTAGCGATGCAAATTTTTGCATAAACCACATAAGTGCATAGGATTGTACTGTGGCGTTACACGCTATGGCCCAATTCGTAAGCGTCTCCAGATGATTTATTAAAGCGGAAAGCTGTAATTGATTGGCAATTGTCCCGTCCGAGGCACAATAGAGAAATTCTATACAGGTAATTTAACGTTTGCTGGATGTCTGATTTGAATTGGTTCAAAGCTGTATTCTAATGCAACAGCATTGCTAGACTTTCACGTTTATGTTATGAAAGATTAGGTAGAGATAGAAATACATGGAATTTCTGCCAAGATAATTCCGTGCTTTGGTGTTATAAAGTGTTAGTTTATGGTCAATTTAAATATCAATGGCACGCGACTAATGTCAGGCGTATTAATTCTAAGCCCATCTTAGTTATTACGTTAATCTTAATTATTCTCAACATATGAAAAACAACTCCACAATGTTAAGTTTAGGCACTAGTTAGCTAGTTTTGGCCAATCAGGTCAAGAACTTCATGAGAATAATAACGAATAAAATTGTTTGGGTAAGCTAGTAAATTAATACAGGATGGCCTCCATAGAATATGGCCCATCTAAACGGCTCCTTTTCACGTACAGGCGTTGAGTCGGCAGTGACGTCTCAGATGATTTATAAGGGACGCCGAAAATTGATTGGCCGGCCCCTGTTGTTAACCGAAATATGTCTGGAGAAACAATGAGAAAATTCACCATGATATCTATTTTAACATGAGTTATGTTATTACCTCCCAATAGAAATTTGATATTTTTGGAACATTTGCAAACAGTATGTAACAGTAACAGTTTTTAAAGGTGTTATGTTTAAATTTGGTTTTCCAAACAGGTTAGTAGCCTGTAGATTTACAATGACTGCGACTATACGTTTACAGGTAATATCTATGAGAATTTCTGTGGGAAGTAAACAGACCACTGGATTATGGCCTAAGCCGTCTCAATTAAAATCTCAATTGCAAACAAGTCCCATGTTCAACAGTAGGCAATTATGAAATGATACCGTACAATAGTCATGAGCCTCAGAAATTAAAAGTCCATAGGTACAGAAAGATTTCAATAGTGAACTTTTGAAGGCGGTATGCATCCAGAGAATTCCAGCTACCTTCATATTATTTAATTTTCACTAACTTTAAATTTTATCAGTGTCCCACTTTCGTTTGTTGTCCCTGTCTGGGTCAATAAAGGCATATCAAAATTAATTAAACAGCATATTTGTATAAGAAATAGTTTTTGATAACTTTATTTGTATCCAGTCCAGAGTAAATAATGGCATTAAAAGTTAACTATTATTTTTAGGCAAAATCTGTACAAGGGAAAATTTTGTATATTGAACTAAGTGAAAACAATATTCTTAATAGTTCCGTGAGGATGCGCAAAAGTTCTTGTAAAAGCAGGAAGCCGTTGGATATGGCTTGCGAAAGTTACCGATGAACATCCACATTTAGTATTGAATGTGTTTATATTGAATAAATAGGAGATGTATTTAGCAATCGAGAACATGTTTATTAAGACTTAGAATAATGGATACTTTGATTTAAAATCAGTCAATCATATTATATACCAAAAAATTTAAAACCAAAATCCCTTACTTAAGATTTCTTTTTCACCAGGTATACCTATCTGTGAAAAATTAATTTTAGTGATCAATAAATGAGTAATAGGATTGACAAAACACCTGTGATTTTTAACTCTTAAAACATTTGACTGGTCTATTCATTTAAAAAGTCACAGCAATCGAAATAGAAATAAATTACTTATCACTAACCCAAATAACAGAATAAGATGTATCGTCTATTGTCGAAATATCCATCAATAGCAGTTATGGTCATAAACATTCCCTGGTACGGAGTGACGTAGTGTACTATTGTGATTTGTGATAGTCGGCAATCGATCGATATATCTAACTACATCTTTGGACAAATATTTGGTTTGATACGGTTCATTCATAGTATTGGTTTCGGTTTTAGTATTGTTATTTTTAATTTATTTCCCCAATTGGTATAATACAGTCCTATGGATTTTAAAGTCAGATAAGTGAAGTATTGTAAAAATAAATAACATAATGTGACTAGCGGAGCAGAAGTTAAAAACACCAGTATCTGTATTTTAAATTTTTCAACTGTCGCTTTTTAGATAAAATAATTTAGATTTTTAGAGGAAACAAGCCTCTTTTTAAATGAAAGAATTTAAGTCTCACGGATTGGACTAAAGCTGTAGATTTCACAATTTCGTCGAGTTAATGCGAACGATAGTTCCTGTGCTAATGCGAGCGATAATTAACCATGAACACATAACTTCGAAAGCCCAAAGTGTTTGCTCTGGGATTATATCCCAAACCTTTGTTTCGTCAACTCGTTTCGCTTCTAACCAAATAGTTCTACAAATAAGTGGCAGCAGGACATTCAAAAATATTGTTATTTCTCCTAAATAGTTGTTGTTAGTTTTCATAAAGTACCAAACTATTTCTAATAATTTGCCCTTGAATCTGCCTATCCGGTCTCAATGCTCTCAAACGGAACGCTTGGTATGACAAAAAAACGATTCCCTTTCATCCCATTCGGTTTAATGTTCGTAGCGAAACTACCAACTGGTTTAGAACGAGCGCGTTTTACATTCTAGACACTGTTGGACCTTAGTTTTATATTCTTACTTATTTTTAGCTCGATATTTTTAACCACAGTTGCTATGGTTCTTTTAATAAGTGAATTTCTAAAATTGATTGTGGTTTTAATTACATTTATCTGTGCATTTGAAAGACCTTTTGTGAAACTATAGCCCTAGAGTATCATAGTTAAGAATTGGGAATGACAATAATTTAGGGAATTAATACTAATATGGCTATTAATTATTTTGTTACGGCTTTCAATAACCCTTACTGATGTCTGACATGGTTAGGTCGAAGTAACGTGTTCCTCCAAAATAATGCCACACACAAAGTTACCTACCCGATCATCGAACAGCAGCTCATGTACGCAATGAAACCAATGAGTCGATAATTTCATATTGTATAGTAAATATAGCGTGAAACGCGTCCCATCGCAAAGTTAACGGAGATAACTTAATAAATCCCTGCTCATAATCCGATGGGCGATCAGATTGCAGCGAACACCCGCCTAACTCCTCACAAAGCAAGTTTATAGCCGGGAATAAAACTCGCTTCCTGGCACTAAGTGCCGCGAAATATAAACCTGGAAACCACACAAATAGCAATATCAAACTTAACACTTCTGCAGCTTGCTACATAATTGCCTTGATTTTAGTTTTGTACACACACGGCTTCTGTAAAATATTAATCAGTGGAATGAAAAATTTTGCTGTTAGTTTTTTTAATGAACAAACAAACGGACATCTGTTTCACCAGATGGTAAGTCATCACTGCCGCCTGAATGTCTGCAGCATCATAGGGCATGGAGCTGCGATGCCGACCTTCCAGTCTTTAAAAACTATTTTACTTAAAACATTTGTCCCGGAAACTCTGATGGCAATACAAAGTAACGCAGCTAAACAGTCTTACAACTTTACTAGTGAATATTAATCAAGAACCAGACGATAAATGTATTAGGTGCACTCCCAATGACGATCTTTGTAAATAAAATCAATATTTGTACATTTAATAAGACTCTTGGGTTTAAGTGGTAATGAACTCCATAGATGTACTATGTGTGAAAGCGTATATGCCGCATAATAAAAATATAAAACCAATATCGTATGAACCGTCTAAGCCGACTTTTTCAATTCTCCTCAGCTACGTATAAGTCTGCCTTCTTCATAAATCACTAGGATTAAACCGAAAAACTCGACCAAATATAGAGAGCATCGACCGATTGTGATTCCCGAATAAATTGATGTCCACATTAATTCAATTTATGTTCTTATGATGCGGTGGTCCCGCTGCTTTTCTAAATCATTGTGAGCCTTTCTGTTCCATATAAAGTTAAATATTCAACGAAAGAGACAGCCGGATGTTTCTTCGCGAGTTGATAAGGGACGGCAATTAAGTTGAACGTTGAATGACCTCGTTGTGGCACTCGCGGGTCTTCGGGAACCTTCGGGCATCTCCGGAGCCGTTCGGGTAAGGACCTTATCTAAGATCTTAGGCGCGGGCGCAACCCTTGCTTGATTTTATTTTTTTAAAGGAATGCGGTGGATTTTGAGTCCGTTATTTGCGGTTTTCCCGCTCAATTTAAGTCTTTATGTGTTCTTAGTGCGTTGAACACGGTAATCGTTTGGAAATGACTTTGTTCTATATCTAAAACAGTTTAGTTCCACGTACTTTGAGGCAATTTAGTAATGAACACCTTTAAACACAAATTAGTTGTAATGAGCGTCATTAACTCCCAACGCGATGGAAAACAACTGTATATCTTTATCGAGTTCTACGTAAACTTACATGAGAGTTTATTATACTCATAGAATGTGAACTACAAAGAAAATTACAAAAAGGTTCTTGAGGTAAGAAGAATTCTTATCCTTCGCACAGATTGTATTAAACTGTTTGAAGCAAACCCTTAAATAAAAACCCATTATTGTAACTCACACGCAATTCTAACGAAAACTTACATAAAATTATGTGAACCATAAATCATTTTTCGACGATTCAAACAATTGAATTTTAAGGTTATAATTGCCGCTGTCTTGCAACTCAGCATTTGAAACGTTCTAAAACAATTCAAAAATTACTTCACACAAACGAGTAATTTAAAAGAGCATATTTAATACGCAGCGGGAAAGACAGTAATGTCATAGTGTACAGAGTTAACGAGGCCCGTGCCGAGCTGTCAACGTGTCAATGACCTCATTACTGACAAATGATGGATGTATTCATCCGTTAAAAGACTTGGCCATTAACAGCGCACCATTAAGCCAAGTGCCGTGTTTTAGGAATTTATCTAGGGAGCGTAAATGAGCGTTTTTGGACCATACTTTCTTCAGCGTTTATTGGTGTACTTTGGTTTCATTTTGATGTTTAGTAAGGCAATGTTTTTGCTAATATTCGCATACCGTACATTCGTTCTCTTTTTTGGAATGACGCCTTTTGTGTGCTTTCCTCGTGTGCAGAATGGGAAATGTAAGATTATTGCTACATGCATTGCGCTGAAAAGGCAAAAATAATGCCGAAGCAGTGCTAGCGCGACTCAGGTGCACTCTTGAGAATCTAGCAACTGAAAATAGTTACTGCAATGAAACATTAATAGGATTAAATGTGCTATAGATTTTCTAAACAATCGTTTCTATATTACAATAGAACTGACGAATGAGTTATAAGAAATAACCGGCTATTTTTAAATTACCAACATTGCATTAAGAAACAGCACAACAATAATAAAAATGACATGCAATTAACACAGAAATTGCTAGCTTTACACTAAACCTTTTGTTGATTCATAAACTGTGGTTGAATTTCAATATCCAATAAATAATTATTAATGTGTTAAAGGAACGTTAGAAGGGAGGAAATGAGAACTCTTAAACGCTTACAGAGAGAATAAATTCCATGTTATAAATCGTGAAAGTGCGCGTTCAAATATAAGAGCAATTAATTTAAATAAATGTATCGACTGACTGGGAGCGATTCGATAGCATACCGACGCGAACTCTTGATACTTGGTTTATAAAATATATATATATAAAATTAAATTGTACTTATTTTTAATTACTTTTAACTTAAATGTATAAATAAAAATATGTACATATTTTCGAAGTTTAAATTTGTATACGAATGAAAGCGTGGTTATTGCGAAGTCGAGTGGACTATAATTTTATAATTCTAGCTTTAAATCATCATTTAAAGCTGGAATCATCAGCAGCCAGAATCATCAGGCCTAGATTATATCCATTAAGTTATTCCAGATTAGGTTCAGATTCAAACTATAAACTTTGCTCCAACCAGCCATGTTTAAATCCATTTTATTGGTGCATATTGTAATATGGACGCTAAACATTCATATTATAGGTTTGCGACATTCGAGTCGGAAAAAATAGGTTGTAATAGATAACGTCTATAACATTCAGGGTTATAGTCTCTACCAGACAGCCATCGTGGCGCAGTTGGTTAGACGTCGGGTGTGAAATGTGAGGCCGCGGGTTCGATCCTCACACTGAGACCGAAACCGGTCTGGGTGTTTGTGTGTGGGGACCAAAAAGTCTCTCGTAATTTCTGATATCCACGTCACAAAACTCGATCTTAATGTGGGGTCAGGACTATGTATGTGACTGTTGGGTGTATTTATTAGTATTTATTACCTATGTAGATTAATTTACACATGAAGTGCGTCACGGACGAGATATTATTCCAAAGCATTGCATATTGTAACATTATAGGCATTCGCTCATCTCGTAAATGGCAGAGGTGTCAGCTGTCTCACTATTGTCTACGTTACACAATATATTTGGTTTCAAAACATTATCGATAATGTAAGGTTATAAGCTATAAACAATTTGTTAGAGTAGCGAAATCGGGACACATAATAAAGAACTGCTGGTTAATTGTGCTGAAAGGTCCCCAAGTTAGATGTGGTAATACTACCTACCAATAAAATAGACGACCTCACAACAGCTGTAAAGAGTTTTTGGATTCAGATGTCCTGCAAGTCAATATGGAAGGAGGCATATTTCTTAACAGTGGACTTCCTGTGGATGAAGGTATGATATACACGTGATAAACTATCATATTCCACTACTTTCTGCTCCATGCATATTTTAAGTCAATTCTTCTTCTATTTTTCAGAATTTTACAGTCTGTTGTGACAATTTTCTCTCTGCCTCTAGCACCTTTTATACAATTTTGTCAAGTTCAATAAATAAATGTTATATCAAGAACATTATTAAAAAACGTTCGCTGTAAAACGCTCGTCGCAAGTCATCCGCGCCACAAACAAATATCAATTAATAAATAAATTAACAATTTACACGAACATTTGTATTGTGGCGTAATAAATTTGGGCACTGTATAAAAGTGGCCTCCGCGGGCCTAAGTTGCGTAATTTCGCAATGTCTGATTTATTGTTAAATACATCACTTTACGTGTTACTGTGCAATAAACACTGATAAATGTTACGTCGATTTTTCATTAGTAAATTACAAATACCGTTCAAATGGAATTCTGGCAATATTTTAAAGATCACGTGAATGACTTGAATACTGAACACAGATAACGGTAAGCCAAGATCGTGGTTTGCTGATCCGCAAATATTTCCAGTCTAGATGTTTAAAGGTTTATTCCATTGGCATTTTCGATACACATGGCTCCCTTTTATAGAATTTAGACTGCTTTTTCCGTGTATTTAATTATTGACCAGTAGAAATTGTAATATTCCAATGGTTAAAAAAAACTTATGGTAACTTATGTTAAAAAAAACCTAATGCTACACGTAATATTCAAGTTTCTCCAGCACATATAAACGTCTAAGCAGTACATAAATAATGCTTTAATTATTATGATTTAATGATGTTGATATCATATTGGTATCAGCTTATGAATAATCTTAGTTCACCACGAGACCAAAGTAAGGTAAAAATGATACTGGTAGTTAATGAAACATGACCAAAAATTCATCCTGACACAAAATGTCAACTGCTCTAAAGCAACAATCAGCACCAAAGAAATAAATAAGAATTGTAATATAAGTTGCACTACTATAATCACTCTATTCTTTCAACCAACTTCAATCGAGAACAATATTATTAAAATAATTTAGTGATTAAAAACAGCACAAGATATTTTCCTAGTTATTTGGAAGTCATTCTGTACACACAATTAAGTAAACACACCGCAAGTACCAAAAATAAAATAGCTCGTCAAATGAAACTGAATGCATACGTATTTCGGTTGCCAAGACGTGCATTAGTCACGAGAACAAATCACATTGCAAGCGCATACAACATATTTGCCTCGACACACCCAGTTAGCTGCAAACAACAGCACTCCAGCTTCTTAAATTAATACCTTGGGATTTTATCATAACACTAGCGGCCCGACCCAGCTTCGCCTGGGTGCATATATTTTTTGATTCCACTCCACACCAAATACATGTTGTTTTTCGTATAAACTCTTGTATGCCTAAACTTGACGTAGCTATCCTACTGTCCGGCCCAATCCCGTCTCATCCGCCTGTTCAGTCTCTTCCCAATCCGTCCCGTCCCTTCTCTTTATTATCCATCCCGTTTTATAACGTGCATTTAAATTTCGTCCTAACAAATCTGTGATCTGTCCCAGCCATCTCCCGTACCTTCGATTCTATTTTATTTTATGTCCCTTCTCTCCACAAACATCCATATAATATATCTTATACAACGGGTCGTGCAGCAGAAATCGTAATATTTTAATTTCACCACAACTTCAAAACCAAACGTCCAATTTTAATCATACAAGACCAAATATTATCAACATAAACTGTACTTATTGATGAAATAATTTATTTTGATAAGGATTAATAGCATGAGTAAAATAAACGCGTTTAAATGTAGTCCAAAAAAAATTTCAAGATTTTTAAATAAAAATGTGGTTGTTGTGCCTCACTTGACATAGATAGGTATAGTGTGTCGCGGACTTTTTTGTAGATATTTATAAGATCTACAATTAATTATAACATTTTATGGTTCTATCTTTTGTAGTTTAGGCAGCGTACGCAAAATAAGTAACTTCTTTGGTTGATTTTTTTCAGTTTGTGTCCGAAAAATCCAAATATCTTACAGAACCCTATTTTTTTCCAAAATAAAATATAGTCTATGTTACTCGTGGATAATGTAGCTTTCGAATGGTGAAAGAATTTTTAAAATCGGTCCAGTAGTTTTTGAGCCTATTCATTACAACCAAACAAACAAACAAAGTTTTCCTCTTTATAATATTAGTGTAGATTACTTTTATATGTGACAGTATTTTGGAATATAAATGTAATGTGTAAGAAGATGTTCATAAAACTGATGACATACAATAATAATGCTAATCATAATTTTATGGCTTTAAATTTAGGTTTCTCTAAGATTAAAAGCTCAGGCATTGATTCACCACGCTGGACTAGTACAGGTTGGTAAAGTTCACGTGTCTATTCTATAAAGTAGTGGACAACCTTTGAGTACGAGATTATCTCTCCTGCCATAAAGGAAGCAAAGACATCTCTACACCTACGCATACATATTCCCACACAAGCTTGAACGGAAAGGCCAGAGTGGCTGCGAATGCATTTTCACACGCGATGAATGTCATACCTAATTCATTTTTAGAAATTCATTCCGACCAATGGAATGCCAAGCATTGCTTTGTAATTCAAGGTGTTGTTTGGTTTTGCTACTGTTATATATGAGCGGTCGTCTTACCATCAGCCGAACAGCATATTAGGCTCGCCATTTGTTGCAATAAAAAAAAAAAATTAATACCAAAAGCACATCGCAAACCAGAAGATCAAGCATTTGCCCGGGATCTAAGATAAGCTGAATAAAGATATAAAAAGCAATAAAAACAACCTCATATAACTCAGCCAAATGGTACAGGAGTATCCCACGTCCCTAATTTCGGTATAAGCCGGCACTTATCACAGTAAAACGTAAATCTAGCAAGTAATCCCGAAGTGCGGTTGTATCCTATGCGAATTCACGCGGCTAAGCACTTCCCTCGATGTGCACAGAAAACCGGCGAATTCCTATTTCATTTGTGCTCTGCGCTAAGTGTTCGTTTTTGGAATTTCTAATTAATTTTCTGTGTTTATTTTGGGTTTTATTTGAGTACTAGGAATATCGATTTTATTGAACATTCGTACTCGCAATAAATCGTCGCTAATTTAAGCGTTGAAGGAAAACATTAGTAACCTAAATAAATACACATGAATATATCAAATTCAAAAGTATGTCAAATCCAACAACTCGGACTAAGCTAGCATGATGAACCAAAGTCGAATCGTAGTTTCCTGTCTATTATAAATTATAAAAAAGCGAGCCCTTAAAAGAATGAACGAAAAAAACATATTTACAAACAAATTGACTACAAACTATCCAAACCCAACAAAAGGAATAAAATTACGGACAGATAGACAGGAAGCTAAAACACAATGCAAGGGTATGCAGTCCCTAAGGTTTCCACTCACGTTTGCACCTCACTACAATAAACTCGGGAATGTAACCTTCTGTAGTTACTTTGAAACATTGCATTAAACTGTGACACTGAACAACGTTTGATTCAGGTTTAGGTTTAATTGTATCCCCCTTATTCGTAAGAACTTAACGCAGTATTATTATTATTATGAATAGCAAAATTAAATAAACGTTTTATCTCCTCACAACATGATTTAACTCGTTTATGTGGTTGATTAGCTAGTGTGGGAAAATTAATTTTAAATAATGATATTAAAAATATATGCTGTCAGTAATTCCAGAACAGGGTCGGAGGGAGATAATTGTCTGGGGAAAATATATTCATATCTATCAGTACACCTGGTATGTTGATATGAGCGAAGTGTGTGAGAAGCAATACAATATATATTTTACTTATTAATTCGAACCCAGCGGCTGTTATTTTAACACCTACATCAGCTCTCTAATTTACTTCAACACCTATAATTATGTCTTTAGAATGTGCAATCCAGTTTCTTATTTAGCTACATGTTTTCATTTTCATGTCAAAGTATAATTGTACTTTTATAGTCAACTATAAAATGAAACAAACATCAGTTTAAGTGACTTTAACAGATTTGTCAACGCGTTCAAGCTGAATAATACAAATTGTTTCAAATATTACAATATCATTACACTTTGCTTACAAAAGTGTTAAGATATGTTTGATAACGTCACAAACCCCTTTATGAAATCGCGTGACATTCCCAGTAAGTGAGACGGTAAGTCGCCGTGAACGGTATGTTAATTGTAAGGGTGAAATAACTTCATTTTAAAATGAAATCGCATGAACGTGTTGTGTCCAGTTATTTGAATACCACGATAGTATCTTTTGAGTTGGTGATTTCTTTTTTAATTAAAATGACAGATTATATTTTCCATTGAATAGCAAAGGAAAATAATTAATAAATGCTAGAATATTCATTTAGTTTAAATATTTAAACGTGCTACTGGGAGGTCATACCCCCAACCCGAATGCCTGGATATAGTACTGGATATACCTCTATATCGCATTGTTTCAGGACCGGCTATACACTAGCATTGTGGTTTTTACAGCTTTAAGCTGCTAACTCCATTGCAAACGCATTTTTTTCTGATGTAAACCAAATGCTTTTTGCTTTATTTTTGTATCACATGTTTTGTTTTGCAAAACATCGAACATTTTAGGTAGAACTCTATTTTAATCCAATTATCCGTAAGAATAATCAATAGTTTAGAGTTATAAATATTTTGTATAAAACATTATACAAAGCTTATTTTTCTTGGCTTAATCAACCGTCAGTCCTACATTTTGAAATATTATGCCTTAATTTTAAACTGTCACACTAACCGTTGAGTGACAACAAGAAGATCTCTACAAAGTCTGCCGATGGAATTCATCGATAGCAAATAAAAATAGAGCCGCGCCCTTTTTGTCGGGCGTTATAGCCGGAATTTAAATAAACAAAACTTCCTGACGTTGTACGAATCACTTGGAGATTAAGGCTAAACAAACAACACACCGCACTGGGTCAGAACACCTTGTTTATATTTAAGCCGAGATGCATTGACAATAAATATTTTGCTTTTGAATTTTCCTCTATAAAACGCTGGGTCGATGTTTGCCTTATCCCCGACACGGTAGGTTTCAATTTGTTGTATTTGATTTTCGTTATTTGTTATGTGCAAATACAGTATCGACTATCGGGTCGAGTTTGGCGGATGTAACACAAATACTCAGCTAGTTTTTGTTTTTTTTTTTGTTTTCGTTTATAATGCTTTTTTGACGTGCCTCGGCATTTGAAACGTGATATTTATTGCTGTTCGTAACTTTTGGATACTAAATTTATTTTTTATCTGAATTACAACAAATGGTGGCAAATTAAATGATTGAAAACAGCCATCCACGTTTAAATAAAACTTTTTGTTATTGATAATACGTATTGCTTCATTATAAGAATAATTTTTATTCGAAATCGATTCCTTGATTTTGCAAATAACATAAAGAAAGCTTAAAAATAGGACTCCGCGTGTTCTAACTTCTTAAAATAGAGAATACAAGAATAACAGTTTACGCAAACCGTGCATGATGTAGCCGATGGATCGGGCGTACCTGCGAACAAAAATATTACAGTCAGACCAAAATACTTTAAAAGTTTACTAACATAAGCGTAATGTGTCTGGAGTTTTTTAATGTATCCAACATGCGAGTATAGGCAGAAAGAGATTACGCTTTCTTAGACATGGGATATGTAGCAGTTTTCAAAGTAAATAAATGCAGCCTAAGTCACCTACACTGTACACAACCTTAGGTGCATAATTTGTTTCGTAAGTTTACTGGTAGGTCTCTCATATGTGAGAGGCCGCCTGAGTAGGTACCTTCGCAATGTCTATAGTAGTCAGAGTAACTACGGGACATATTGAGACATAACATCTTATGTCTCAGGATATTGAGCGCAGTGGAATGCCAAGCATTGCTTTGTAATTCAAGGTGTTGTTTTGTTTTGTCAATGTTCATGAGCGGTCGTATCGCTTACCATCAGGTGAACGGCATGCTCGTTCGCTATTCATTGCAATAAAAAGAAAAACAAATTACCAATAATTAATAATACCCTTTAATCACTGTACTTAGATTAACGTGAACTAAATATATTTTCAAATAATCATGGTCCAACATATAAATTACATATTCCTGCCCATAATGTTGGACAAGAAAATACATGAACATATACATTACTACACGTGGACAGTCCTAAAATCGGATTTTCCCGTTCCTCATTTACGCTACGGCATAAACAGCTGCGGGATTTGCTTTCCATCAACGCTCTATTATACACATAGTAACCTGTAGAAATATCTGATGGAGGGCTTAATATCGAAATACGAGATAGTAAAATATTTATTTGAGGTTAACGCGTGGGATTGATGACTACGTCTCGGGAAAGGACAGATAAACGGATCAAAACTTGTATATAACAAATATTTTGACGAATTGTATTGTAATACACGGGAAGATTTCAAAAATAAGAATTGAAATGTAGAATTGATCGTGGAAATAAAAGTATTATGTACGATACGGATTTTACTCGGTTTTTTTTTTAACTTCCCGAAGTTTCCATTTCGTTTTCGCGGTCAAGTGGTCGGTCGTGGTGTAAAATTCATCATTCGTATACATCTACTAAATAATATAATATGTTCAGCGATGAACTTCCCGTTATTGAAGCCAAACACACAGAGAGAGTACATTATAAAGTAAACTAAACAAAAATTGAAAATAAATGAACAAACACATGATAAAATAAAATTAAACAAGACGCCGTAAAATGTAACATTTTAATTGCGAATTAAAATTCAGACACCCACCGCACACATAAAGTCTCATCCGACAAAATGTAATCTCAAGACGCGGTCGTGAAATGGCTTCCATTCAAAAGGCTGGTTTTCAAACAGGGGAGCATAAATTTGATTTTAATTGAACGAACGATGCCATCAAATGATTCAATGAAGACGGACGGTCGGACAATCAAATTAAGCGTCACTTTTGTTGGGTTGAGATTTTTTTAACATTTAAATTGTGATATATGTGAAGGGACATGCGTGTTGAGTTTTTAAAGTTATCTGTATCAAATATTATTTTCATATTGTAAACATTTGACAGTAAAATTTCGGTATGCGGTTATTCCGAGCCAAATTACTTAATTGTTTTGTTTATGTGTCCTATACGTAGGAATAAAGAATACTAAAAATATCAGACTATATTAACGATCAAAAGTACACAAGCAACCAAATAGATTGCTGTAATAGACCATTTATATTCGTAGTAAACGATGGTCATTAAAGTATTTCACATAAAAAAAACAATATTCAGAAAATATGTAACTGGTTACACAATATTTTCTTAGGCTGTCTCTTCACAGATTTAGAACAAATTATGTAACACTATTTTCTTGAACAGTGTTTTCACTTTGTCTTGCCTTTGACTTACACAACAGGAATATTATGTCACTTAATAAAAGCTTTCATCACAAGTTTTTCTAGACTTATCTCAAGGGTCTAATAAGAAAGCTTGACTTAGTGCACGCATTCTCGACTTAACAAAATATTTGTTTCATTTATCCAGTCTATTCAATTTAGCTGTGAGTTGGGAGCAACCTGTATGCATAGCGGTTCTGAAGAATAACTAATAAACGTTGCGTGTTGGCATCGCACCCAGTGCAAATATTGTTCGGAGCTCGTAACGTCAAACTTTCATATTCTTTGTGGCCTGTGTATTTGGTTGTTTTGACGCGGACGAAATTGTTGGCTCGGTTATCGAGTGCGTGCGTGTAATTTTGTTTGTAAACGATTTTTATACATATGGATTCAATATTCTATAATTTAACATTGGTTATCAGGCCTATGCTTAGCAGAAGCATTATTGCATTTGCATAGCTTGACAAGAGACTAGAAAACAAAAGGCAGTATATTTGATGCTTAAAAATAAATGGATATTATTGTGGAGTCAGGTCTGTGTATGTGACTGTTGAGTGTATTTTATTTAATTCCGATATGTTTGTTTTTGTCTCGGTATTTTAGATATAAAAAGCCCTGAGTCGTTTCTAATATGATTATCTCTGTATCTGTTAGGTGTATTCTTTCTTAATACATCATTGGTTTAGAACTCAAATAAGCGCTCAACGAAATAATGACAAAGATTTACAAGTTATACTTCAAGAGTAACAAGTTATTAAACTGTGTAAAGACCCGAAAATAGGCACCAATTGCCGTAAATTCCCATCACAATGTGTTCATACAACGTAATACACTTGATGGGGCCGCGACGTGTGCAAATGAAAAAGCTACTACGCACGATATTAAATTACAATGATTTACACCGACACCGCTAGTAGATTCCGCAGTGTTGGCACACCAAACCGCATTTTTGACTGGAGCAATTTACGTCCCTTCCGAGGATAGCCCTGTTATTATGCATTAATTCGATGTTGTGGTACATTCTGCCGTCTAGTGGCAACGTGCTCTGCAAACTGTGACGATTTTGTTAGAGGTTAGAGCATTTCAGATCCAGCAATGTTTTGAGTTTTAGATTCGAAACTTTCCTTAGAATTGAAGAAAATCCCATAAGGATTGATTACGCGCGTGTAAATTGGTAGTAGAAATGTGAGTACATTTCAAAACAAGCGAAATATTGTATTGTACTGTTCCACGAAATTATGAAATTCCACAAAAGAGTGGAATTAGAAAGGAGAAACTCTAAAAACGAGGACAACTAAGTAATATAAAGATGCTAATAAAGCCAGTAAATTTCATAAAAGCACGCCTGCCCTTAATAAACGGAAAGAATATTCGTACCTGCTAATTAATCCTATCAGAACAGCTTTGAGAGTAGCGAACGAGATTAAAGCAGACTTTAAACATTAGTGATATTTAAACGAGATAATCTTGAGGAAAAATACTTTAGTAACAAGTCCCGGATGAGGCGCCGCTAATCTCGGGGTAACGCCCTCGATAGCTTCGCCGAATTTGTTAACTCTAAGCCTTAAATTAGGCCAAGTATGACATCTATTCGCGCTGTCTAGATTAATGATAAACTTTGTAAGACGGGAGTTCGTGGCTTTGTTATCTAAAGCTGCAATAATGAGGACTAATATTGTGATATAATTTATAATACATACGATTATGAGAGTGGTGAAGTAAATATGGAAAACAATGTGTAAACAAGCCTAATGCTTTCAGCGATCTTTTTTAAAGAACGTAAATGTTAACAACAGCCTCAATAATAATAATTAATTTCATACATTTCTGTACCAAAAATATTATCTTCAAGTCGCTGAACAAAAGAATGTAACCGAAATACAGTTCAAAGCAATCTTCAGAAAGAACTATTTAATAAAATAAAGATACCCCCAAACTATTTTGCTCAACACAGCATTAATTCATAGTCAATTTTACCTCTATTTACCACATAAAATAACCTATTCGATGTTTACTCCGGGCCTAAGTAAATGAAAGTAAAGCTGAGGCACATTTTTACGGGACAGAGTAGGGGCCTGCATAATGTAATGGTGATGATATGGTAAGGGATTGTTGGGCCAAACAAGGTCAAGCCATGGTTCGGAATGGGAAATTTGGGAACTTTTTTGCTTTAACACCTGTGATGGTACTTTTTAATCATTTTAATTATGGCTTTTTTAGTTCATTCTGTAATGAGTGATGGATTGCGGTGCTATGATTGTTCGAAAAGTCGAATGTTATTTTAGTTTTTAGTGTTTCTTCAATATTTTTGAATCCATGTAAATTCTACCGACAAGGTTAGACTGACGTTGCAGAACAAAGTGTTCTTTGTTAGCAAGATGAGAGAGAATGGTAATGTAAATTAGTCAACGGATTTAAATTCCTTTCAAAATGAAACTATCGACAAATTTATCCCGTCATTTGAATCTCAAGCCACAAATTAAAATCAATTCTCGTCTTAAATTGTGAAAGCATATAAATTGCTCGTCAATCAAGCACTGGCTTGGTCCATCATAATATAGATCGCATATGAGCAAATTAACTAAAGCAGATATTTTTTACATCTGATTCTGGATGTTAGTAATTTCGGAGAGAATAAAAGTTTGTTAATCCCGACATGTTTGAACATTGTTTTAATGAAACGAGTCGGCTTTTTATAAATCGTCGGTCACAGTTGGCTCAAAACGGCTATTATAGCAAGTGATGAGTTTTGTACCCGTTCATATTTGTTTATTAAACTTTATATGTATTTCATTTTAATAAAATTAATTTGCACTTATAATAAGCGCAACGTTGGGAGTATAAATGCGTGGTAGTCACAGTCCTAAAAGATTATGAAATACTAACATCAACAGGGTAATAATGATCATGCTACTATGAATAATCTTTCTTTCTATTTATTTATTTATCCAATCCTTATTACCACTGTACAGGGAAATAGCTTAATAATAATAATAGTACAAGTGGCCGCCTTATCACACTAGGCAATTTCTTACAGGCAACCATGGGATGGATATTTAAGTAGGAGGAAGAAAGGGCAGTCTATCTATCTATATAGTTCTATCTATTAGCTAGTTTTTTTAATGCTTAAAGATTCTAGTTTCCCTCATCTAATTTTTTCCTTTTCCTTCCTTATGCTATTCTACTCAAGTATTTTTGTCGTCATTGGCGAGACCAATCATAACCAGGTGAAAAACTTGTTCATTCATCGTTCTTATACCATAAAAATAATGCAAATACGCACAATAAATATTTTCAAGAACCAGACGTTTCGTATGACAGCATTGTGAAACAAAAAACAAATTTCAGAGAAATATCCAGTTCGGGCAATAATAGGCGTCCACAACTCATTGTTACACGAAACGCGACCGCAAAATTTTTACCATATTTTCGTTGTTTATTGTCCTGATGATTTATAATTAAAATTCTATACCAGAATAGCAACCAATATAGGTCTCAGCCACAAATAAACACTGAACGATTTGTTGAAAGTTTCCTACGTCCAGTGACTTCTTGCGAACTTTATTTGACATTGTTCGCTTTGTGACAATTATGTAGGTGAGGTGTGAAACCGTGCTGACCCAAGTAAGCCACCGCTTTTCATAGTCGGAGAGTTTATTTCCAATTTCGAGCAAGTTGGTCTAATTTTGTCGACTAAAATTATTTTGTCTCTCCAGTTGGTTCCGTATAAAAATTATTGATCAGCAATGCACTTAGTCATGCCGTGAATTTACTTAGCTGCTGTTTAAATACTCATTCCCAAATAGAACTCAGCCTGCTAATTACAATCATTTTCAGGGCAATAATTCAACATATGTTGTCATAGAAAAGATATTCAACTGTTCTGTGGTATTACTTGATTAATAAAAGTGAAAACTTCATGAACCACTGCTAAACATAAGCCTTTGCCAATCATTACATCATGCACCTGTTGGAAACGGCCTGCATTCAGCAACTTCCTGACTTCATTTGAACCTAAAAAGATCACAAATGTATACATAATCTCACGCCTATATCCCATTGGGGTAGGCAGAGACTATAGAGCGCTAAATGCTATGGTATGGTACATAGTTCTTTTCATCAACTGCCATCGCTTCATACCCCCTGGTCTGTATCGGTAAAACGATCAATTCACGCAAAATAATATTTTCGCCGTAATGACCCACATAAGTCATTAACCTTATTAGAATTCACGGAACAATCCTTATGCGAAATGGGTGTAAACACTAAAGCATGCATTCCGACACCTAGCAGTTTCTGCGAAAATGGCTGTTACAATATCGTTTGGAAATTGGTATTATTCGGAACGAGCTGCTGTTAGCTATCGTTAATATAATTGACAGCTTTTGTGGTGAGTGGGCGTGAAATTTAGACTAGAGGTTTGGTATAATACCTAGTACTAGACTTTCTCTACTGTGGTTGTGTTTATAAACACGGTTTTGGATGCACTAAAATTCAGATTTGAAGCAAATGTAGGCTTTACAAATACCTTTTGTAAGGATGTTGATTGCTGGTAACTCTCGTTAGCTCTAGTCTAAACTTCTATGGTTTGTTAGCATCTATAAGGTAAATTATGTATTTCTGTTTAAAATAATAAATTAACAAAATATATTTGTGCTCCTTGGCTTTGTTATTAAGCTGTACAACGAGAGGCAGTGCAGTCCTCGTACCGAGAAATTGTTTATGTGACCAATAAATATTGCCGTCTGAACTTTGTCCTATCAAAAAGTGTCTCGTAGTTTTAGATGCTCTTGAAACGAGGATTGGTATTTTATTCTAGGTTCAGGCCTACTTATCGCTGTTAAGTTTATTTATTTACTTATTTAGGCATAAATCTAGCTCATAATATCATCCCTTGCTTAATGATTTCTTAGACTAATACCTTAGACCGCCCCATAACCACGCAAGCTGTACAGAAATCGAAAAGTAGCGAAGTAAAAAAATGTAAAAATTAAACCAAATCCACGATAAAATTTCGATTCTTTTTTTACACTGCCCTCTCTTCCTCCTTCTTTTAAATCCATCCTATGGTTGGACATTGTTTGTAGGACAAAACCGCCATTTGTACTTTTCATTATTTTTTTTATTTCTATTTATTATATAATAAAGATTTAAATAAATAAAATCCATAAATAATAATTTTATTTCAACGTCACTTACTTGTTAAGAAAATATTAAATACTTTCATAAAGTTTTATACCGATTCTTTAATAATCTTGTATAAGGACTATTATTTAAGCTACCACGAGTTTGCAAGGTTCGCCCCCGAGGGAACCTACCGGCGAGAAATTCTTAGCTTGCTCTTTTCGACACCTAAATTATTCAGTCTGAAACCAGGTTTCCAGGTATAAAATTTAACCGTCGTTAGCTATTTTTGTTCGAAATGGAAATGTTGACAACGATTAGTTATTTGAAACATAAATATATTTAGATGGCTTACATTGATGAATCGGCGAAGACCTAAACATCAAAATTGGATGACACACAAGGCGAGGTGCTGTGAGTAATGAGCAATATCTCTACACATTACCAACATTTTTCTGAAACCTACGAACTGTTTACCATAACAACTCTTCAGGAATGGTTAGACGACGCTAGAAATACGTAGCTCAAGAAATTCTTGCAAATTATGACAACACTGACCAATATTTACTGAAGTGAAATACCAAATACCAAACTTAAACAAACAAAACCTTTTCAGTAAAATCTATTGTTAGAGCCCTTCTGTTCCGCCAGATACAATAAAGATAATTTCGACTGGGCAGATATTGACAGCTTGACGAACTTCAGTGGACAAAAAGCGGATTCGATCCACGATTCACGAAAAAAACGTTAGTGTTGATTAAATATTTGTAGCAGGACGTTGCTGTGAAGACCACTTCCATTACGTTCGCTTGGTAATCATCAGGACATTTGTCAGTAGTAGACTTCTTTTAGCTGAGAGAGAGAGAGAGAGAGAAAAAGATGGACAAATAATTGTTTCTATCAAGGCCGACTAAAAACTAAATTTTAAAAAATTGCTCTACCATTTTGGTAGAGCCACGTTATTGTCAGTCATGAGTCATGACTCAGTTTGAATGAGCGGACTCGTCCGGGGCGGTACCACTGTCTAACAGGAAATCAACGTGAAGCGACAGTTTTGTTGTCGCGTCTCGTTCGATGAATGAGATTGCCCAATAATACTTTCCTCCTTCCATCCTTTTTCCTTCCCACTACCATCCCGATTTGATGGGCCAGCAACACATCCATGATCCAATTGCGTCCATTGTGGATATTCATGGGCGGCAGTGATCATACGTCAGATGACTTATTTGCTCGTTAGCCGGACATACGCAATAAAAAAGATACCTAGGTAGATACTAATTTCCATCATATGAAGTTAATAAAAGACTCACGTTATCAGGCCTAAAATCTTAAAACGGGAAAAAATCCCAGTAGAATGAGCCGTAAAAATAGAAAGTTAAATTTTTTTACTCATCGGAAATAGGAGTCCATTGTCGGCGAACCAATTATTTTTTTGCATGACTGGTTTTTCATTACAGACGAATTAATATTGTAGGCTGTTTGTTTCAGCTTAAAATAGCATTGGGACATTGATGAGTTTTTTAATAGATTTCAGTTTCTATTGCCGCTGTATTGCGTATTGTAATAATTAAAAGTAATACCTGTGTAGAATATTGGGATATCGATGCATTAGATACGTAGACTTACAAAGCTTTTTTTATATTGCAATGAATAGCAAGACTCATGCCATTCACATGTAAGCAATACCTCAAGACTAAGACCTCTCATGGACAGAAGTAAATCCAAAAAACACAATGAATTACAAAGCAGTGCATGGCATTTCACTGCGCTCGACATCCTGAGATATGCGGTGTTAAGTCTCAATATGTTCAGCAGTTACTTAATTATTTTTAAAATTTGAATTTAGAACATTTTTTAGTATTGTTATACAGCATTGTCGGTTATTTATTTAACCACATCAGACACCAAGGATATATTTTTTGACAGACAGATCAATAAATTAATATAGTTTTACAGTACATTTCATTAAGTTATAAGTATTTTTATGTTTTCTTAAAAAGAAATAAATTAATCAACAAATGTTAGTGTCATATTTAACGTTTTAAAACCTGATTGATAAACAATATCAAAAAATGTATCCATTAGTTTCTAACTGTCTCGTAAAGACGGAGTTATAACTGTTATTTCAACTTAGCAATATAGTTACCATAATAAAGTTATTACGAAATGCTAAACAGGTGAACTCGACTAAACAATACTAAAAGTTAGTCCGTTGGTTTCTGTAGTTTTGAAATACTAACTAAATGTTTATTAGTAACAATGCCCGGCAAGATTTGTGCTGAAACACAATATTAAACTATACCGCATTCAATAATGCGCAGTCTGCATATCTGAACATATTTTACTGCATTTTTGTTTACATTTAAAATATGTTGATGTCATTGTAGAAGTTGTTAGTAACATACATATTATATTTTATAAAAAAAAAGTCGTTGAACATTTGGCGTTGTTTTTGTACAAAAAACACAAAAAAAAATGTCAGGGATTATCTAATCATAAAATCAAATTTTGCTGAATAGGCCAATTTAAACAGCTAATCCAACGAAGCGATAGTCATTCATATTTAAATTCCAAAAAGAATTAGATTACAGCCAAATGTCCACTTGTAAGCACAAAAATAACAAAAAGTACAATAGCTTCATCGCTAGGGGTGTTACACAATCATGGTTCGTTAACTCTACAAAAACTGTGCGGTCGATTGAACAGCATATTTCTAACCCCTGTATGTACACCCCTAATATTGCGATTTACTGCGGCACAGCGGGGCGCTAAGCCAATCACAATTACAACTAAATACATTAAATAAAATATATTAGCTATTTCGCGTTTTAAATTAAGTCTTTAATGTTTATATTTTTTGTTAAGAAAAATGCGATTATTAGTTTTTTTATGTTTTGCTAAAATACCTACGGAATCTGTTACTTTTTTTTAAAATTATGATTAATAAATGAAAAAATAGGTAATCAAGATAAATTAAAATATGTATTGGCTGAATAGGAAAATTGTAAGCGCGTGTTATACATAGTTTCATAGGCGATTGTTGAATTGCAACAATGATGTAAAAATATCTTTACAAACATATAACTGTCTTGAAAACAAACTCAACATCTTTCAATTATTATTAAAAAAAAATAAAACAAAACTATCAATACAGAAATAATGGATATTAATTAAGACCACAACAATTTTCCATGTAATTGATACGACAGAATGGTGTCCTTTCACTTAAAATTATATCCTAATAATACCAACCTTTCGCACTAATTTGCCGTGTCTTTTCAAATTCACTCGACAAAAACAAGGTCTGGTGCTTATTCTCTAAAGAACTCAACTGCGTCCAGCCCTCTCAATACCAAAAGGTAACATCTACCATATTAATAAATACAATATGCAGCCTTACAACTATCGAAACACCGAGGGTCCCGGGTCTAATTAAATAAAAATGCAAAACGCTCCTTCGCGGAAGAATAATTTTGAATAGCTTCGAACAGGTGCACGTAAGGGTTAAACTTGGTTAAGTTTAACCGGTTTAGACGCGATGGAACATAACTGAGGGTTAAGTACGTCATGAATTGAATATTTATTGGAATAATAATAATATACGGCATGAATTTTGCGGCTTTATTTGAGCGCATGAATTTTTGTTATACTCATAAATATGCTGGGGTAACCAAGTTTGCGTTACTGATAAAAGATTATATTCAAATATAAAAAAATATCGTTATGTGTTGCGGGCATTACAAAAAAGTAAATATTTGATATTGGTGTTTATTTTTGTACATTTATTACCCCTTTATATTGCGATGATGCGCATCCAAAATGTGATAACAAAACGCAGCGATATATTTTAGGGAAAAGTGGTAGAAATAACCACTTACCGCCAACTTATTGCTCTGTAAATAATCAAACTACATAGTATTTTTGTTGTATTTATACTAAATGTATATTTCAGACAAAGAACTGCAAGAGTATTTCAATAAGAAGTCAAACACACGGGTCACAGTGATATTCTATCAATATTAAAAAAAACAAAAATTCGAAAAATTCCACCAACTTTTTCTGGTTTGCAGAGTAACAGGATCCATATTAGCTGTCCCCGATACCCGACTCCCAAAGCAGAATATGACGGTTTTCACCAATTTTTTGACTTTACTAAAAGCATGCGCAGATTGTTCATTGGGTTAAAACATGATACTCTTGTACCGCAAAAAATAATCCATTCGAGTAACCACTTTGCGCTGGTTAGGCTTCAAAAATATTTTATAAAAAATACTATCAAGATTTGACTGTATTTTCTTTATGCATATCTAAATTAAATCGATAAAAATCTAGTACACTGTAGCCAGACTAACTACCCGATATAATGAGACTTAACATCTTATGTCTCAGGATGGCGAACGCCGTGGAATGCCAAGCATTGTTTTGTAATTCATGGTGTTTGGTTTTGCTACTGTCCATGAGCGGTCGTATCGCTTACCATCAGGCGAATGGCATGCTCGTCGCGCCATTCATCGCAATGAAAGTAAAACTATATTTATACCATTATAGAAGCTACACTACCGAGTTACAAACACAAATAAACCCCAGAATTTCCAACACATCCATCCAAAACCTAAAGTGTTACATCACATTCCTCTGAGCACACAATCCATAATCCCCAAACAGGTCCACAATTAACCCAAAACCCGTATCGGTACCATCGCAAAGCATTCCTACAGCCCAATTTGACATTGTCAACGGTTTGAACGCAGTTTACAGATGATTGGGACGCGTTGGCGCGACTCCGTGCAAACATACTGCATTTGTTAACGCTAATTAAGCTTACTGTGTTGAGTGTTACTATGGTGTTCGGATTAGGGACATAGCTGCCTACTAAGGCTTCTGTTACATGGATTTCTGTTGTTTTTATGAATGGATTTGTAATATGATGCAACTACCCTAGTTATTATGGACATTTTGGAAGGATTTGTGAATAAGTAGATAAAACATCTAATTTCGTGCATTTATGAGTATAAAAATCTGTAATTAAGAAAAGATCTCTTCTTGTTCTGGGATAAATAAGTCATTAAGATTACATAATTATGGTATTTATGATTAACTTTCGGAATATTGCAGGAGGTATTTGGCTGTTAAAATTGTCATAATTCAATAAAGGCAAGACTTATAGAATTTACAACTTCACTGTTCCATTGACTAGGTCGGCAAAAGCCTCTTGTTTTATTGAAAAGGCTTCTCTTAAATCCAAAATGTTAACATAATATACGTTATATCAAACTATAGCGAGCAATCAATCAATAAAATATTTGAATTTATATTCAGAGTTGTAGTACCGCTTATATTTAAACTGTGGCTCGTGACAAAGCCTACAGCGCGTTAAAGACCCGTTCTAAACTGTGTACTTAGCAGAGTGATGTTCTGTTTGCCCCGAGCCTATCCGGTCATGGCTCTAATTATGATTAATTAAATCTGCAAATCCCATACTTAACTATTTTATCGTAGATTGGAGGCTTGAAACAAGCAATGGGTTGTTGTAATGTGTTAGTTTTTATACGGTAAGTGATATTATAGATGGATAAATTGTATTAATATGTTCATTTTGTTTTTATTTGAGATTCTTGAAATCCAGTTTTGGGTAGGAAGCGTAGGTTGAGCGTTTTACAAAAAAAACCTGAAATTCTTTTCCTTGTAAGCTAGAAATAATTGCTAGCTGGATATTTGACTTCAATTAAATTCTCTTTATATTCATATAATAATAAAACAAAAATAAGGCACGTACACCTCACAAAAGTATTACATACAAAGAATGTATCGTCCCACATTTTGTGCTTTATCAGCGTGTCGTGAGCGTAATAAAGTTAATTTAAAAACAATACAAGTGCACATGAGTCATACATTACTCGTACATCAGACATGCGAGCGAAGTATAGTTGATCACGAATTCTCACGATTTACTTTTACAGTATTTATTAACGGGACTGGCAGCACAATGTACTGTCGGATGGATGACCTGCCGAAGGTCAGATTTGTCATATTTTAGGTGCTTTTTTGAATTCCAATACCTTTTGAATTAGTTAGTCAATTAGCTCGCACTATAACAGTGAGGGAAAAGAAATCTTGTGGTAACCTACGTGCTATAGCGATTTGTGAAGATTTCGATTATATGTAAAGTCCGTCAACCCACACTAGGCCAGCGTGGTGGACTATATGGCCTAACCCCCTCTCAAACATAGATATTCTTGATTGTAGAGGAGGCCGGTACCTTGCAGTGATACGTATATAGGCTGATACAACCGAACACAAGAAATATGATATATTTTTTTTAACATTTTCCTACTGCATAAATGGATTAATATTGTGTACATAACAAATAATATTATGTGATAAGAATGCTAATATGACCTCTACGAAGCTACGACATGTGTCATCAACACTCGCTCTTTGTTGATAAAGAAACGTAAATACATTATTGTAGATGTTAAACCACTTATCAGAAATATTTAAAACTTTATTTCAAGCAAAGTAACCGGTATAGTGATTGCAACTCACAAAAATAAATAAATAAATACACCCAACATTTACTTACATAGTCCTGACCCCACATTAAGATCGAGTCTTGTGTCGTGGGTATCAGGAACTACGAGGGACTTTTCGGTCTCATAAACACCCAGACCCGAGACAAATACCTGTGGATCACACAAATATTTGTCTAGGTGCGGGAATCGAACCCGTGGCCTCGCATTTCACAGCCGGCGTCTAACCAACTGCGCGACAGAGGCTGTCACAAAAATGTTTAACATTAACCTAATTCTTAATTAAAATAGTATTGGAAAATATACTTTCTAACATTATGTGACCAAAACAAATATTTCAACTCTAGCTTACAGTATCGGTAAACCACAATGTACAATTACTAAACAGGAAATGCCCTAGCACTCTATTCATGAAACATTAACGTGCAGTGTAATTTAATTTTAAATGATCATTACCACACCTGGGAATGACGAATATTTGAATAGCAAAACTAAATAACTCTATGTACTGTTTTATTACGTGACACATTTATAGACAAATTAAAGCATTTGATGGCCTATGTAAATGGAATGATTTTAGTAATGCAATTGATGTACGTATAATGGATAAAATGGATATCTTTAACTGTTTGGATAGACCACCACACATTAGTGGAAAACTCGTTACAGGGAAGTATATTGGATTTCGGCTTCCACCTGAGTACATCCGCTTACGAGCATTTCAGATACGCCGCTATTTGGGTGACGATGCATTTACTATGATGTGCGTCATTACCATTTTGTCATGCTCGTGTACAAAACTGCATCAAAATCAGTTCATCCTTTTAAGATTTCCGATTCCATAAATGCAGATGCGTCAAACTTACACTCTGTTTCGGTCGGGAGTTTTAAAAAGAAGATTTCCCTTCTATTTCTATATTCTTTGAAATATACTCTCGACCTTAACACAATGAAATCGCGATTACTATCGCGTAACTTGTGAGTAATAGTAATTTTGTGATTACTGCAGTCATTACCGGCTTATCAGTTTTATTATGGACGGATATAGGAGCCGTATACTTTACGATTATTATACTATCCACCGACTGCCTATTTTAACAGATGTTTTTGGTAGCTAGAAAGTCTAAATAATTCTGTAAGGATATTATTTTGTACGGATAAAAATATTGTAACATGCGTTGTAGCGATTAGTGTGTCGCCTTTCGGAATTAGTCTGGGTTTATCTATTGTCAAGCAGATACACTTAGCATTTTTGACACATATAGTTGTACTAGCTGTGCCCGCGACTTCGTTCGCGTGGAATTTAACAAAAACTTTATTTTTCTAAAATAAATGTAGCCTAAGTTACGCCTTATTAGATCAGCTACCTGGCAGTAAAAGTCCCGTCAAAATCGGTCCAGCCATTTCAGAGATTAGCCGGAACAAACAGACAGACAAAAAAAATTCTAAGCTCATTTTCGTTATAGGTATCGCGTATATAACGATATGTAGTTATACTGGTGGTAGGTCTCTCATATGTGAGAGGCCATCTGGGTGAGTACCACCGCAGTGTCTATTTCTCCCGTCAAATAGCAGTGTAAACGCACTGTTGTGTTTCGGGTTGAAGGGCATTGTAGCCAGAGTAACTACTGGACATATTGAGACTGAACATCTTATGTCTCAGGATGGCGAGCGCAGTGGAATGCCAAGCATTGCTTTGTAATTCAAGGTGTTGTTTGGTTTTGCTACTGTTCATGAGCGGTCGTATCGCTTACCACCAGGCGAACGGCATGCTCGTCTCGCCATTCATAGCAATAAAAAAAAAACAAACTTTTTTTTTATTTTCACTTTACAAACAGACACTTCAATTTTATTTATATGTATAGATTAAGAGAAACGAGTACAGGCTTAGTTTTGGTTCAAAAAGACTTTATCCTTTGTGCGTGATGATGTTGCTGTTTATATTTATATTTTATTAAAATCATTAGTTAATCATAGAATTATGCACATATTCACAACTTAGTACAATTTCCATTCAATCGTGTAATCAGCGAAGGACTCAATTGAGTAACTATTCGAGTATCTTCATATCAATTTTGATAAGATATAAAATCTTCACTATCATAATTGTATTGTTACCAAGAAATAAAGCAGTCTCTTTGAACACATAATTGTAATACAACACTTGACAACAATGAATACCTTGATTGTATAATTGTGTAAGTCCATATTAATAACATAAATGCAAAAACATTTTTTTTAAATTATTTTTACTTGCCCAATGTGTTTTATGGATAATTTATAGGTTTTTAATTCAAGAAAATTCTATGATCTCGTTTAACATAACCACCCGTAAGACTAACAAATCGGAGTCTATGAGAGCAATAATCTAACAGTTTATTCACGCACGCGAGGCAAGGGTAACAAATTAGCGATTGCGTGAAAATCTCGCCAAATACGAGTAATCCTCGGAATTGAATGCGTTGGTTGAGCTTCAATGGTAGTTAATTAACATTTCACTGCTCGGAGACCTCTCGCATGTTAACCAAGTCCCCGCTAAATTAGCGCCAGTTTTAACTTGGGAACTGGGGGGTTACTCTGTAAAAACCATACGAACTTCGAGGGTTCGATCTTCGACTTCCATTTCTAAAAACAATACTATCCTCTATTATACTTATTGGCTGCCTCGGTGGCGTAGTTGTACTAGGGTACGGTTACAAAGCTGAGGTCTCGGGTTCGAATCCCGGGTGAAGTGATATTGGATTTAACTATTCATTATCAGCCCAGTCAGGAATTTGTGCCCGATATGGCCCGATAGATTCGCCACCTATCACAATGTGGGACGGAACATACAAGGTGCAACGTGGGTGTCCTGGCACCTCTGCCTACCCCTTCTGGGAAAAAGTCGTGAGGTTATGTATGTATATATGTATTGTACTTATTACTTTCTCCGAACTTAGTCTATGGTTGCGACGTACGATAGACGAATGCAACATTTTGCGGAGTATGCCTAGACATTAGTGTAGTTTTACGTACGGCGTTCGAATATTCGAAGTTCGTATCGTTCATAGACTAACCCCCCTGAGCCGCTTGCGCCCCAGATCATGTAATGAAGGAGACCGCGGCATGCACTATTCAGCAAAAAACTTTCGTCAGCTTGTATGCCCCGGTTGTTGTCAAGTTATTTTAAAACGCTTGTTTTGTGCTGGATTTTTTAAGTTTTCAGTTTGCTGTGATTTTAATTAAATAAAGTGAAGATTAATGTTTAGATAATGAAAGATTTTGTCTTTATGGTAGTGTAAAGATAAAAATTAGAGAACCACCAAAATGTGCATCGGTGGCGTAGTTGTATGGTACGGTTACAAAGTTGAGGTATCGGTTTCGATTCCCGGGTCGGTTAAAGTGATATTAGATTTTTCTATTCATTACAGGAGGTCACAAATTCCAAGAGTCAGGGATTTGTGCCCGATATGATATATCCATTAATTTCATAAGAACAAAAAAGCAATGTCAATTAATTCAAGGTATTTAACATTATAAAAACTCTTTATCGGCCAAGTGCTCACATAATTCATAAAAATACAAAAGAAAAAATATCACATGAAAAAGTCAGTCTTTATATTATTCCAACCGATTTAAAACAACAAACACTATGTTCATATTTGCCTGTAGTGTATTGGTTTCGCTGCACATTCCGGCTATAAAAGAATACCAAGGAGATTACCCTTTCTGCCGGACCCCGACGTGCGCCGGCTTACACAAATCCGCACTGAGCCGGTCCGAGGCGTATAAATAGCACGCATGTAAAGGAAAACAGTGTACTTTACCAACAAACTGTCATTTGCGCCAGTAAATATCAATTGGAAATATGTTTTTACGCTAGTATAGGCTAATTAATAATAACATTTTCTTAGATATAGTTACATAATATTATGGTAAGCTCAGCTGAGTCTTCAGTAAAAGTTTTGGGAAAATTTGATTCCACTTAAGAACTTTATAGAGAACAGCGTGATTTCTTAAACCTTGACAATACATTGTCGAATACTCTGGGTTTAATCTTGATCATGAAAAAAAAGCAGTTACCATTGAATTAATCACTTCTTCGTTTGAATAAATGCATGATTTAAAAATAACAATTGAACCGGTTCTACTATTCCGTGGATTACTACAAATAAGGTTAAATCACATACATAGTCTTGCCACCAAGATACTAATCTTACGTCTGGGAACAGAAGCTACGAAAAACATCGATTACCCAGACCCCGAATAAATATGTATTTAAACATGCAATATGCAAAAGTGGTTCTTAAACGGCTTAACATAGACGTGATAAAGCAATGCATTCCGATTGATGCTTAAAACCAACTATCAACAATGAAAGCTTAATAACAAAATACACTCGCCGCGCACCGCCTCTGTAAAACGTTTTCGTTTAAACTGAATAATGTCACGTTTCGTCTTTGATGATAGTAAACACGAAATTCACTGTTAAAATATTTATAGTTTTAATGAAAGTGAGATTTATTTATGTTTCATACATACTAAGTGGCAGTGATGTTGTCTCAGATAGATGAGAGACCAATGTTTAAGATATTGAAAAAAGTTTAGTTCGAAAAATAATGCACAGTAATGATGTTCTAATAAATAAAACGCTTTTACAAACCAAAGTGACAGCTTCTGTGGAGGAATAAAAAGTGCAGTACAGATTTGCCTTAAAATTAAAAGTATTTAATAACAAGTACTGCGAGAAAATTCAATTTTGTGTAGTTTATTTTCATAGTAAAATTACCGAAACTGGTTTCACTGCACTCCACCTGAAGAGCCAACCATTACGAGTAGTAGCTAGAACTACAAGGCTAATGAGCCAACGATTATGAAATAAAACAATAATTTTCAATTTTAAACTCATACCTCGTAATAGACGTATTAATATTCATTCATGAGTCAGACAAAATAAGCAATGGAATTGCAAATGTTATTGTGCTATTGTTATCGCAGACTGTACGCAACCGTATTTATCGTTTGTATTTACTTTTAATTAAAAACTAAAAAAACAAAACTGAATGATTATCCTGGTCAGCCGGCTCTAGATAATTTCATAAATTCACCGAATTAACTTATTTCATGGAGTACAACAAGTGGAAATGAAAATAGTCAAACCTTAATATTACTGGCTTTAGATTTTTTACTATGAAAAACCTGACAATTGAAAGAAAGAGTAATGATATATTGTAATATGTTTAAAACGGTGAGTTTTTTGCTCAGTCCCTTCTTTAAGTGCAACACTTCTCGAAGCATAGGTGATAATATTAACAATTAAAAAACGTATTAAAAATAATATTTGAACAAAGAATATGTTGATTTGGTTTAGATTGCAGGAAACCGCGGGAATGTGGAAACAGAAGCTCTACCGAACGTGTAGAGAACTGATACCTTTCATATTGATATTTCGACAGCAAATTCTCAGAACGTTTGTAACCTCAGCAGTAGATGTGAGATGGAGTAATCCTGAAGGGAATAAATAACAAAGTAGCTAGAATATACCTACATAGAAGCAGGAAATTGAACGTTACCGAAATCAAATTAAACCCAGCCTCAAATAAAATATAAATCAAAGCGCAAACGAGCTTAAGAGAAAACCACAGCCCTACAAATTTCATACTCACTTAGCCCAAAGCCGAAAATTACAATTCCGACAAAATACAAGGTGAGTTGAAATTTACTAAATTACTCCAAATCCAATTTGACCGAGTTAGATATAAAAGCGTTGAATTCACTAACGAAGGTTTAAAAAGCCAGATAGACGCCTATTGCGGAGTCGATAAGAAATTCAAATTTATTTATATTTTCATGTCGGGGAAGATTAGACGATGAATAATAAATGAGATACTGATATCCGCACGTCGTAACAGAACAATAAATAAAATAGACATTTCAGAGAAATTTGCCTCATCACGGATTCTGACGACGTTTTAAACACTTGAGTAGTTCACGATGCGCAGTTATTGTTAGGTAACTTTTCATTCTTATTATAAATAAGGATAAATAAAGTGTCGTTCCGGTGTTACAGTTTTATTTATAAACTAGTGCACTCAAACGTAGAAGAAACATAAAAATACTGCACCCTCTGTAATATATTTTAATAACAACACCAAAGGAGAAATTTGAAATCAGTTTGCTTTATCACAATCACGTATTCATAATATTTCATATTCTCGCGATAGTTGTTTGAATTTAAAAGCATTCACGTGTCTACGGCTGATTCATAACACTGATATCTCGACCTGCCAACCTAAATAAAGAATTGGAACTGCTAACAGCTTGTAGCTTCTATTTAATTGCGCTTAAAACACTAACCGGTCATCAATCACAGAGATAAAAGATACCAAACTGCAAGTTTTAAATAACGGTCAAAGAATATTTTCAATAGTAAAACACGCATAAAAGCGGAGAAATTTATTTGTTCGATAATGTAGTACATTGCCACTGGCAAAAACCTTTTGTATAATTACATTTAATTCTATGAATAGGGTGTATAATAATATTGTAATTTAAAAAAATACAAATCCATGTTTCGGGAGTTTCGCACGTGGAGTTACAACCTCGAAAGGCTAACAAAATATAATCAATCTATAGCAAATACATCTTTTAAAGTCTTTTTTTTTATTGGAATGAATGACGAAACCGGCATATTGATCGCATGATGGTAAGAGATACGACCGCTCATCGATAGAAGCAAAACCAAACAACACCATGAGTATCAACAACAATGCAAATTTTATGCGTACTTCGAATAAATAATGTTATTCAATATATCATCTGGAATGATTACACAGTCCGCGAGTTCTTAACAAGCAACAATTAAGTTGGAATACTTTCTAGAAACTCTAACAAGCAAACATAAATTTTTCCACTAGTAACCTTAACGCTACTACCGCACCACGTTCCTCCGATATTTATGCACATAAAACTTTTGCATCTCACGATTTATCGGTAGATGCCGAGTTGCATGGTTCCAATGAATACATTAGGGGAGTCGCAGGTAAGTTGCTACTTGTCTGCTTAGTATTCAAGCTGAAGCGTCTTCTATGCGTTCGTGTCAGTAACCTGGTTACTGATACACTGCTGGTTTCAAACAGGTTGTTTTACCTATAAGGTGTTCGCGTTCAAAGCAGTGTCTATACTGATTTTATCTATGAAATAAATTTCGACTAATGTCCCGCTAAAATGTTCGGTGGGAATTGTGATTTCAGATCAGCTTTCACTGGTAAAGAATTAAGTGAATGCTAGATAACATTTAGTAAGGAATGCAACGTAATGAATGCTTTTACTTGCAGAGTCTAGATCTGTATCTTGTAAGTTTCTAGATGGCAAAAACCCAGCCAACTTGTCATTGACCGTCCTGTTTAAGTGAATTCACTTCATATTGAGCAATTATTTTTTTGTTATAAACAGTTTTCGATACATTACGAAAAACGCAAACGCCAACATCGATAAGAATTTTACATTTTGATTAAAAAATATACTATTGTTTTTAGAATACACAGAAACACGTAGAAAATAAACGATCTCCTTGAAAATCGAATTTAACAGTTCGCCTTCGAGTGAAATATCCTTTTTACTGTCAGCTCATATTTCACAGCGAACGGATCTAACGTCATATTTCTAGGCCATCTAGATCGAAGCCTTTTTGATGGGTACATCAAGATATCAGCAACTTAATCGAAAGACTTTATTTATCTACTAACTTCAAAAGATCTATAAATGTTCGTTCTAGACCTAGGAAAGTTCCCGGGTACCCGCCCACCTGCCTAACATCAAATGCTTCTACAAACATCAATAAGAACTCGTTACCTTGGGATAGTTAGCTTCGTGTATTCTGAGCAACTTTTACATGTTGAAAGTGCAGTTTCTTAAGTAATACTGTAATTAAAAATGTCTAGACGGATAGATATAAATCTAAGTGTCAGAAATGAATTGGACTTTTGTAGTCTTAAACAGCAAAGTTACTTTGCAAAGCTTTTACAGTTTTAAGTTTAGGATTTACAAGAAATATCACGAAAGGCATGCTGAAGCTTTGTTGGTTCTGTAGCATTGTATATAATTATTATCAACATACTATGAGATTCAGGAAATAATACTGAAAACAAACCAATTACTGTGTATATGATTTCTGAAATCCGTTTGAGGATATTAAGTAACTCCGTAATGGATGTTGTATTCATAAAAGCAAAGTATCCACGTGATCAGGTTGCGTAATTTTTTTTGGGATAAAATTAATAATGTTGGCTCACCTTGCCAACCACTTGAAATATACAGAAGAATGTAAGAAGTAACTATAAATAATCTGGTAGATGAATCTAAGGATACTAATGTTAATGATTATCAGTCATAATCCAACAGTCAATTGTGCAATCCACCTAACCAATAACATGCTTAATATTCCGAAAGCGAATTACAAGGCGCCACGTATTCACGTGTACATGCGTTTGATCAGCTAGATATTGGCGCGCATCTGTTATGAGTAATGCGGATTGCTTCCTTATTACCCTTGGCCTATTTGGTGCATGTCATTAGGTTGGTAATACCAAGTATGGGAATTGGGTCGATGCACGCCGTTATGCAGTAAGGAAGTCCTTGATGGAATAATTTGATTGGCGATTTCTGCCAAATACAGATGTGTTTACTGAAGTTGTGTTTACGAATAAGCTTGCGGTATATGGTGAATCATTTTAAATTACACATATAGAGGATGTCGTCGGAAAATTATTAAAATAATCTACACTAATATTATAAAGAGGAAAACTTTGTTTGTTTGTTTGGTTGTAATGAATAGGCTCAAAAACTACTGGACCGATTTTAAAAATTCTTTCACCATTCGAAAGCTACATTATCCACGAGTATAGACTATATTTTATTTTGGAAAAAAAATTGGGTTCCGTAAGATATTTGGATTTTATAATATTACGATTTCTGCTGCACGGCCCGTTGTATAAGATATATATGGATGTTTGTGGAGAGAAGGGACATAAAGTAAAATAGAATCGAAGGTACGGGAGAGGGCTGGGATAGATCACAGATTTGTGTGTAATCGAAGTAGTTTGTCAATACGTACCTGAAACAAAAATAACAAAATTGTAGCCATGAAAATCATATTTATACAGCTTAAAACTACATTTCATCTAGTGATCGTAGGGTTTTATAATATTAGACATATCAATTGCGACTTTAAATTGCTTAAGTGTATGTAATATTTCTTGTATTATTATTATTTCTTACTTATGGATAAACTAAATTGAAATTTGTCAAACCACTGCAGTGCGCCAAGAATATAAGGTCAAATTAAATCACATCAAAATATGAGTGTCTTAATTTTCATTATTATAATAACCCACGCACTTCCTACAATAGGGCATGGGCCTCCTGTAACGTAAAGACTACGATCTACCATACTGATCTCGTAATAATAATAAAATTATTACAATTAGAAAAACACTAGAACTTGTGGAAGACTAAACATTTCACACAAATAATTACAGCATCCGTAATTTTGATTACGCAATAGCCGATGTTCCGCAATTTGTTTTTCATCTCGGTCAAATGGCAATTGTAGCAGCCGTCGAATGGCTTTGCATGATTAATGGCCCGACTCGTGACATGTTGGATGGCGGGTGACCGATCATCTCCAAATGGATGTTCAAGATTATTGGCAACATCTTCAAGTCTAGTACCTGGCGAGTTAGGAGTTGGACTAATAATAGGGTCAATTGTAGAGATAGGAGGCTAAGGTAGTTTAGTTAATTTGATACAGATACTGAATTAATTTGAAATGCCTAAATTACCGTAATGTATTGGAGTGCTAATGTTCATAAGAAACAAACGTTTCAACTGACATGTCTAAAAGCGGCAATAATGGATTTGAATAAAACTGTTTTGGTGAATTCAATAATATTGTTGCAATAAAATCTCTAAACCAAATTCTTATTGTACCAATTCAGCTCATTATTGAAAGAAAATTCCATTACGATTAAGTCAAACACAATCATGACATTCACAATATTGTAACAAAATCTCTAAATCAAAATCCATTTTTAATCAAACCAATCCACCATTATTGAAACAAAATTCCACTATGATTAAATCTAGCAATCCTGACAAAAACAACAACAAACAGCAGTTTCAATGCACTGTTGTGTTGCGGATTAAAGGACATTGTAGCCAGAGTAACTAATGGACAATATTGAGATTAACATCATATGCCTCAGGATGGCGTGCGCAATGAAATGTAATTGCTTTGTAATTCAAGGTGTTGTTTGGTTTTCTTACTGATCATAACGGTCGTATCGCTTACCATGAGGCGAACGGCATGCTCGTCTCGCCATTCAGAACAATAATGAATAAATAAAAAAAGGACAAAAACCCTGTAGACAATGGTAAAGCTCGCAACCCACATAGTTGTGAGGAGAAAATCTTCCTCCATCCATTATCCGGACCTGCATAAGTAGCAATCGCATATGTATACGGAACCCTCAATACAGATGTAAACAACCGGAATATGTTTATTAGTCACATTTCGTACCAACGCAACGTAAACCATTGCCTTGTATTTTAACTGTGATAGTTTTGTTATCGTGTTTTGCTTTTAGTATGGAAAATGGGAAATACACGAATAAGGATATTTTGCCTGTATTAGTTTTGAAAGTAAATTAGATGAAGGTTTTGATATTGTTTATATTATTTTGTAACTATAGCATGAATATTTTCGGGATAATTGTTGGTGATAAAACTACATTTCTGTGAACGCTACGTAACGTATGGTATAAAAATATGCAAATTCATAACATTAAAATGAAATTCTTTACAACCTACTAAATTGTAAACTACACTATAATCTTTGCACATCAAGCTAATAAACTCATCAACAATTTGTTCAATGTTGACCACTCAAACATCTTTACATTCAACGAGTTGATCTAGCTACTCGGATAGTTAATAACAAAACATAGTCCAATATTTATTGGACCATTGAAGTGTTCCGAGATTGTCCTCGCCAGCTTTTCTGTTGAGAACAACTTAAAATCAAATACAATTCAGTAAACGTCACGATTAAATCCTGAGGTACTGGCGGAATATCAAGTTGGCCGAGCTAACTCGACGGAGGAATGAAAACATTGCTAATAGAATTCTAGTATTGTGGAAAGTCGATTGGAATTGTTTTTGTATTGTATTGGTAAGCTGAGGAGGATTTACGTTTTCCTATTATTGATAATAGATAAAGTATTTCTAGTTTGAGTTATATTAAAGTGGATTCAGATAAGCCTGTTGTAGGTTATGCTGTCTGTCCATTAGAAGAGGCATGAATAAAAAAGCCCTTCAAAGACTAAATCTTTCTTTTCATACCTATTACAAAGTTAAAAATCTAGCCGGGCGTAGCTCCGTAACCATTAAAAAGTCCAGATATTGTTTTAATAGGATTACTCCTAACTGTACTAAGAAACTTGTCTATCTATTCAACTTTTCTCAGAACGGTTAATCTCATAGACTGTTTTATAAAACCATAACCCAAGAAATTCCTTTAGATAAACTTGCAAATTCAGATTTAGTATTCCGAGGGTATTAGGGGAAATCAAATTGTTTCCAAAAGCCAACCAACAAGTTAGCATTTCGGATGACGAATTCGACGGAGTTACTAAACTTGGCAATCTTGGCTAAGATTGATGTTTTCCGAACGCCCCAGGCGATTCGGCATTCGTTTCCTTGAATCTACTTATACCGGTGGAAAAAATTAACACGTTCCTGCTAATGCGACAGGCGAAATATTTGCGCGTCGCAAAGTCACTTTTCTAACGGGATATTTGTAATGTCTTGGCAGAGTCAACATTACACCTCATTGTAAATTTTGCGTAGGTTAACAATCACATAGCATCTGTAACAGATTCCCAAATAAAGAATCTTTAATTTGGGATCCAGTTTTATAGTCAGCCTTCTAATCATAGCCTTTGAGAAACTGCCTCTGAATCCAATTAATTATGTAAGCCTAAGCAGTTGCAATTAGGTTTTGTACATCGATATTTTTTTAAACTCAATTGCTACGATTGAAATTCAGTTGTAGATGTCGACAATCAACGATAAAGTAAAACAGAATGTTAAAAATTGATTTCAAAATATTTATCAATCTATTTTAAATTATTCTGATTACATCACGAAAAATCTTGAGCTGCCGAAGAACGTTAAATATCGGTATTCCACGAAGGAAGTTGAATCGTCCACCGTTGTAACAAATCCACAATCAAAAGGATTGTGGCACTTGGAAACTTTTATCGGATTAGCTAAAAGGGTTTCAGCGTCGGCGTAATTATTTTATTTCGACCAATATATTGTTGCGGCTTATACAACTTTTATAACTTCACTTTTATTTGAGTTGACAAATTCAATTAAGCAATCAATCAGTTACATGTTTACAAATTAAACACAGAACAAAATAATGCGATTCAAATTTAATTAGAATTATTCGTTTGGACATCAAATCGGATTATGGCACTGAAATATTGGAGGTTAGTTAATTTTGCTCCAATCATTGCCGGTCTGTCTATCTCGTCAGGAACGCAGACGCGAAAAAATCTATCTATGAAAGAATATGCCAATTTTACTTACAGTAAAATGAAGACATTTTCTTTGTCCCTATTGTCTGGAATAAGTCCAAGGCTCGATTAATCTATCAATTGAGTTCTATTTTATCAGTGCCGAGAGAAACGCTGCCTGATTTTCCGCTATAGTCAGATATTGTTATTTCGAATAGTCCATTTGCTTTTGACATATATACCATGATAAATCCACATTTAAGATTGTTATATGCATTACTGTAACTATTGCAGAAACCAGTAAATAATGATCAAACTATAGACGATTCCGTTCAATTTATCAACAAAACAAAGCAAGTAAAAAATACGCTACCTGTGTAGAAAATAGAGCGTAACACGACCAACAAACTTTACAAGTTTAAAACCGGTCAAACGTTCGTAACAAAATTTACCAAAACCCGATACTATTTTACTGGAGAGTAAAATATTGCGGGTAGTGTACTGATATCGCCGCCCGACCAGACCTCTGACCGACACTTTATCGTTGCTCCATCAGTTTCTATTCTCCACCTATTGGCTTGTTTTGTACTTATTTATAATAAAGTATCGGCTTAGCTCCTTTATGTACGCCAAACTCATCAGTTGCTACACTATGTATTAGCAAACCTATTTCTTTGTACGATTCAGCTTTGATTTTCGCACTTCGAACTAGAATTTGAACTGTGATTTGCTTCCCTACTGTAGTTTAAAATGGATGATTTACTACAAGATATTTTACTTTACTGGATAATTATTTTATACTTACGCAATGGAAATTGTTCGATTTGGTTGAGCAATGTATATCCATTTTTTTACGCCATCAAGAATGAATTAGTTATATGTAGAGCATCGATTTCGTATTTAATTGTAAATAATTAATGGTATTTAATGTTTGTTTGACCTTTAAGGGGTGAAGTAAAAACCTTTCTTTGTTAACCTTTTGAATTATTAAAGCTTTAAATATTTTTCAATTCGACCCACATCAAGACGGCGAAATGTCAAATTGATATACTTTTAATGTAAAACTTGTTTTTATACAAAGCAATACACTTCAAATTGCTGATACTCTGCAATAAATATTAAACACATAAATGTTTGTTTATTCTATTTACAACTAAAAAAATACCCAAAACGGACTATTACAACAAATCGGTTCACATACATGGTCATAAATAACAAGCCTTTTACTACTGTGAAAATAGTGGACGCATTTACCACGGCCGCGTGTCGTTGTATCGTAAAATTCTATAACGTTCATTAAGATTAGACTGAAATTAGTTTTTAAAGGTTTAAGTATCTTGGGGTGTGTTGGCTTGGGAATTATGGCGAATGATGGGAATCCGCGGGTGGAATATTAATTAGGGTAGATACTGTTCTATATTTTAATGCGGAAAGGTTAGTCAAAGCTCCTATAGATAATGATTTCTATAATCAAACGATATTTAAAGTAAAAGTTTTGCATAAGCCAGAAATCACAATTGCAACGGATAATTTTTAATAAATGTGTAATTTATTAGTACATACATTTTAAATAGACTCGTTTCTAGTTTGAATACCGAGTCTATATTACACAGTTTAATTTTTGGTTTGTTCTTAAAGCTACAAAACTAAAATCTTGCGAGCAAGAAACATACAAAAACGGCATTAAATCATAACAAAAACCAATTTGAGAAGAAAGTTCATTTATTTTTTCGGCCGATTGTCGTAAATCCTCACTGCAAGCGTTACAAGTAAAAAGGGGCTGCGTAAAAAACCGGCGCAACAAACTACCTTAAAATAAGACACGAAATTACCACAGACAGCCGCCAGGCGACATTTAGCCCGAAGATAAGGAAAATTTGACTCAGCAAAAAATGCAGACACTCAAAACGTAGGAACATTGTAAATAGAATAGAAAAAGTGCTCGTCACATAAATTACTATGAAGTGTTTCATTGGAGCACCGATAAGACACCCCCTCAAGGAAGTTAAGAAGGCCCAAAGCACAAGTACGTCGAACTCTGTACGTCAAACTTATCTGATATAGGTCAACGGCAAACCGTTTACAAAGGTCGGAATCACTTGCATTCCCTAAAGTTGAACCATTAGTTTGATAAGGGAAAAGTAAAAGTTGTCAGAGAACAATGTTTATGAAAATGTATAGATAGCTAGAAATTATCTTTATTATTCTAGAATACTCCAGTGAAATCAGCAATAGAAAAATCCATTGAAACAAGAAGCAAAAGTAGAATCAAATTCAACTACAAATTACGACTTGTGAACTTCTCAGCTTAACTTTTTCTTTTAAGTGACGTGGATATCTCTTGTAAGCATCTCTTCATTATATCGATGACATAATAATTCAACAGTTTATCAATCAGCGTATATACAATGATCAGAGGCCATCTCAAAAACACTTCAAAACAATTCCAATCTCTACATTTAGTAGCACATGAAGACGACTTTAAATATGTAAGGTGCAAATACCTTCTTCTCTTTATAGCAGTGTAACTTTATGTCAAAAACTTTCTTTTGCTTTTAGGAAAAACGCCGCCATTGTTTCAAGGTGCCATTCATCCCACAACAAAAAGTACGAATGTATACCTGGCTTTTTTATTGCGGTCCTTGGGTTAATGTTATACAGCTAAGTTATTTTCTGAAATTTTGCGACTTCCGTAAATCAGCAGGTGAGTATTTGGCTTTCAAATCACAGTTTACTTAGCTGGGAAAGTATGTTTTTCGTTTTGCCAATTTTACTCTTCATTTGTTACCCTGTTATGCAGGAATTTGTCTTAGGATTATGGGTTGTTGTTGATTATTGGTTTGAGCTTAGTGCGTTGTCTGCAGGTACAGTTTAAGCTGATAATAGCTGGATTTATGCTAGGTGCAACCTACATTTTGCAAATGTTTGCATTTTGCCTGTATGGGAGTTTGCTTTACCTTGCAAACGCAGGTAAGGAAACCAAAATTATATTTCAGTTGTAATGTCTTAATAAATGAGCATTGCCAATTGACAACTATATATTGTGACTGATTTAATAATAAAAAAAATCTGGTTCAGTTTCACTTATTTCAATTGAGGAAGAAGAAATGATTTATGTCTAAAGTGTATTATCGACTTTAAGAGACGTATAAATAACAGTCGCGACCAAAGAATCTCATCTGAAGACACTGAGTAATTTAAAGATCTAGAAGTCATTACTGTCAAGAATAAACCATTCCCATCACATACCAGCAATAATGGTGCAAACAGCAAATTCTTGAATAATTCAAAGTGTGTGTTTGATGCCGCCGGTTGTTGTAATAGTCGGTAAAACGGAGCAAATTATAGCAAGAAGTATAGCACCGCGGTACAATGTCGGAATTATTTCTATACAAATCGTGTGGTAGGAGGGCAACGTTAATAGATTTCCTGGAAGGACCGCAGAGTATGGCAAACTTACGTGGGGAATTACGGATTGTCCGGTTTTTTTGGATTTCTATTGTGTTCGTTATTGGCTGAGTGAAGTTACGACGTTGAGTCATTTTTGTGGTGTTTTGATGCGATATATTATTGTGTCAAAATATTTTTGACCCAAACTATTTTAAAGGTATTTTACCGTTTAACATTAGATAATAAAAACATTTTCATTCAGAAATTACACTCTATAACATCTATAATCGAAGCACTAAAGACTAACCGTGTTGTGTAGAACCTTTTGCAATTTGATGCCGAGTCAAGATTTTATATGTAGACTTTATCTCGATTTCTTTAAGTTTAAACTCAAACAAGATTTAAAATGCGTCATGTTAATGATTTATTTAAATAACCAGTCCGTCTATTTAAACTTTCGAGACCCAAACACATTGCACAGCATTAGCATAAAGTAAAAAACTTTATGATTATTCATAAAGTGTGCAGTTGGCCTTTCCAGTGCACTATGTCTCAGAGCAGTAGCATTTGTTACTCACACTACATATTGTATGCGGTTGAATAATAGTCCACGGCACACTTGGGGATAAATTTCATTATGCCTTCATGTTCCGCCGGATTTCTTTTTGTACTCGTTGTTTTACTCAGATTTTTTATTTGATTTAAATTCTAAGCGGAGGGAAGCTTTGAAGAAACTCCCATTCAGTTGAAGTGCCTTTTTCGTATTTATAAACTTGGACTAAATTATTACGCTTTGATTGAGTTTGAGAGGTTTAAATTATTTATACAAACTTCGTGAATTATTTGATGATTTTATCAACACTACTTTTTGCCAATATTTTACAGTCCGGTTGGTCCTCAATTACTAAGTTTATATATCTAAAGAAATTTTAGAAGAAAATTGATGAATATTTTATACCTTTTGCCATTTTTGTTTTGTGTTTATTTTTTATTCAATGTCGTGAGAGAAGATGTAAGGAAAAATCAATTATATTCATTACACAGAAAACATTATACTACCATGTTTGAGAATCCGTGTAACCATATCATTAAATATACAAGCTTAATCCAAACATAAACCTATAAAGAAATACACACCACATAGACCTTAAAGTTAGCCCCAAGCACAATCAAATCATTGCGAAAATCAACTTCGGCTCTCAAAATACCATCGAAGGTAAGTAATATAAGTACGATAACAATTGATCTATTGTAATACTAACATCATAAATTACCAAAACATTCGGCCTCTGGGCCTATGAGACGGCACAAAGACGAACTGCAAGTCATCGCTGAAGGAACATTATTCATCTACATGGCCCGATGTCATGTTTCTAAAACCACTTATGTAGAACTGACTGACTATAGACGAATAGCTGCGAGCGTTATAGAACTATATGGAATTTTGACTGCACCTCCTTTGATAGTCGCAACTACTGACTATGAAAATCATCCTGTATTTTCTTAAATTTAGGCTTTATATTTTTCAAATTTATCAATAGATGTCTTGTGGATTAATACGATGATGATAATTACATCATCAGATATAGTAAATAAAGTGCTCCAACCCTTTACCAAAATAATTCAGAAGCTGTTCACAATTCCATGGAAATAATACCAAGTGTAAACCAAAAATAAATATATAATAAAGTATCAAAGTGAAGTCAAGAACAGCGATGATCATAAAGCCTTTATCTAAATTCGCCGAATTATAAATTTCTTGCAATTTCCAGAAATGTTGAAGTGTCCACTCAGACGCTTGTAATCTTACGACTTCTGTTAAGAAAAATATAAAATTTTCAGAATACCTATATTATATATTCACAGAAGACTATTATAAAATTACATTGAATTTAACCCAAGTGTCGATAACTATAGAAATGCTTTAATTCCAAGCTTTTCCGACGATTGATAACATTCTAGGAAGATGATTATATTTTGAAATCGACAATGGATTAGTACTGCGGATAAATAATATTTAATCACCATAACAATTCGATCATTGATTTAATCCCACTGTGACTAGTTGGAATCAACGATAGATAGCAATGGAAATGTTTCCGCTTATTCCACAATATCATTTATTAAATCAGTAAACTAATAATTACTTAGTCTAACTTTATCTTCCAAACCTTTTTAAAAAAATTTATTAGTTTACTGTCTCCCAGCACTCTTTGTTTGAAAAACAATTCAAGTGATTTACAAAACAAACTAAAAAAATATATTTTGTTCAACAAAATGCGAAGTCAGTCGGGCCGCGATGTAAGCTTCAAGTTTGGTCTGTACAAACAAGGGTTTCAACTTCGGGACACGCCTCTGTGCTTTGTTTTGAAATATTTATGTTAATACACCGCGAAGTCTCTTCACAAAGGTGTAGATAAAAGTTTCGCCTCTACAGCATTGCCTGTTTTTTATCTCACTAGAGATAAATCAATTTATTTCAAACATTCTTATAAATATTGAATCCTTAGCTTTATCTTTTGTATAACCATAAGCAATACACGAACAAATCAACAGCATCTGATACAGTCAACATGCAGATGCTTTTAAAACCCACAATAGAATTAAATTTCTTGCAGTGTGAGTCATTAATCCATCGCCAATAACAATATGCTTATTAGCCATCAAAATCACTGAACCGTTAAAAATCAAGACGTTTAAATTTGAAGCCTTAAATTTACAATTATAGTACCATAGACGTCCAAAAACTGCTCAAAATTATGTAGCAGAAAACCTCATGTTCCTAACATATGAAGAATCGCTAACCTTTTCTAGTGATAAAAACATAGGGCTATATTTCTAAACCCTATGCAAAACTAAGCTAAACTATGCCATTGAGCAATCCAGTGGAGTTTTGGAAGTGGAGTTTCCGTCACCCTTAATTAGCAAAGCGCAGTTCAACGGCTGAAGGATTCTTGAGGGAATTTATTGGTTGGGTGTAGTTCGCAACTAAATGTAATGTTGTGTTAATGGTAATTAACTATATACGAGTAGTTATGCATTGCATCTTATATATTGTACAAATACGTAAAAAAGAAACGAGAACTTATAAATTCGTCGGAATTTGCTGCATAGAGACCGCTTTTAAGAGGTCCACAATGACCTTAACCAAGAGCTCATTGCGGAAATCTATGGGATGAGCTTATACACCACTAATATTTTCCTGTCGCTAAAGATGATGATGATAATGATGACGTGGACGGTGGCAACATTAATGACAATGATAATATAATATTGGGAGTGGTAAAGTCACTCTGGTCAAGTAGTACCTACGCTATCAACCAACCAGAATTGAATCAACCTATAGAAACTAGTCCTTCAGATTAGGTTATTTAGATTTAGGAAAGGATGTGTGTATCTTGTAGAAGTAAAAATGACAAATATAATTAAATATATCTCACTTCTAGCTGAAGAACTTTAATAATCAGAGCATGCTAACAATTAGAATTTTGGTTCAATAAGCGCGAGTACAGTTCAAAAATATTCGCTTACTTGATAAACTGTCCCCTTGTAATTGTAAATTAATTACGGTTGGCAACTTCGCCGCGACAAGATGTCGACGAAATAATTGCTTTTCACTTGTTCCTACGGAACTGGGGATGTCATATCTAAATTGACGGGCGCTGAACCGAGCAGCGCTGGAAAATTTGCATAGGCTCCGAAATTGGCGCTTATAATTTTGAAGGTTGATGGGAACGATTTTAGTTGAGAAATACGTCTTTGAATCCAATATTTTTGGGTACAGTTTCGGGCAAATGTCTCCATCTAGGATAGGCTTATGTCCAGGATAGACTACTATGGGTTAGTGATGGTGAAAAGATCTTTAAATTACATATTTTGCTTCTATGCATCTCCAACTTGGCATACAAAAGTATGCTTTAGCCCTACATTTTTCATTGATGAAAATAATTTCACTGAAGATGTAAACGTAGCAAGCAAGAATATATGCTAAAAAATGTACATATATACACCATATATATTTATATATACTATATATATTCTCCTTACCCTTGGTCATAACTACTCGGGGTCGGCGACACGTTTTAATAAACATGTTACAGGAGGGATATTACAAAGCCCGTAGGAAGGCTACGGCAGCAGAGACTGGCCGGACTGAAAATTAATAACCTAGCGTCATATCCAGCAGTAGATCATATCCTAGGAATGATGATAGTGACAAAGGAGGAGCTTGGGGATTATAATATCTGTATCGGGCGGCACGTCAATCCTGATGGGAAATAAATTAGTTCATGGAAAACTACTATCGAAGAAAAATTGCCAAGTTTTATTTTCTAAACAGAGTGAAGTGAATAGTGGTAGTTGGGCATATGCCACTATCTCTTTGCGTAGGAAATAATTAAAATTGATTGCTTCTTCACGTTTTATCCTTTGCACCATTTTATACTCAACAATTTTCGCTTGCCAGCGTAAACCTGTGCCCCGTACAATAGTAACTTTTAGCAAAATAAACGAAAAAGTAAATGTGAAATATCATCGTCGTTCCTCCAGTAAGGAACGTAGTTTTTTCTTACGTAAAATATTTCTTTCGTGCATGAATTTCTACGTTTTGAAGGTGCAAAAATAGTGGCTTCGCAGAAATAACGATGTACTAACTCTTATTGCGCTCAGATGGTGGAATATGGATCATTTTTTCCCAAGCCGAGATGTGTTACATAATTTTGGAGAGGTGACGTAAGATTCAGGTTTTATAACTTCTTGTAAAGCCCTTGATATCATTAAGTCCATATCAGGAAGCACTGGTATTTCTAATAAATTACAATGTAGTTTTTAATTTTGTTGATTGAACACAAATAATAAAACAATAGGGTTTTACCTACGTATTAATAACAGCACAAGAGCGTAAAAATGCATAAAATAATAACAAAAAAGATATTTATTTTCATACCAGATTGCTTAATAATGCATTGTTTTAATAAAAAACTGAAAGCCCATTGTAAATATCGCGTTTCCCCGAAAATTTTAATTACGACAACACCCTTTTGGCGTTCAAATGAGATTCGCCAATTTCTGCAATTAATCGAAAATGTCTCGGCCAAATTAATTTCTAAACGGACTATAATTCTCTAAAGTTAATGAACGTTTAATCAAAGGGCTAATCTAGCGAAAAGACTTTATTATTATTAAAGGCCGTTTAACAAGGTTACGGCTGCAATGGACTCTAAAAAGGGATAACTTTTTCACAATTTAATAGGGGATAAGCAAGCGGGATCCTTGTTATATACTGCCATAATTTTTATGATTCATATTTAGGGTTCGGTATGGCGCTTGCTCCCTACATCGACAGTATATTTATCTCATAAACCACATATTACTCTTTATGTTACCGCTAAGCTAGTAAAAGCTAAGTTATGGGGGAAATATGCAATATTATTTTTTGCATGCGAGTAAGACACGTCGCCTTGTTTAAAACCTCCTTTGATATAACAGCTCCAGTTTTAACTAGGTTACGTATTCATGTAGCACGCACAAACATCTTTTGCATGATAAAAGCTGTGTAATGATGTTAATTTTTCTTCGAAGGAACAAAAGGCTCACTTGTATGCGTGCGTTGCTCGCTCCAATGTTTTGCATTTCAATGAAATCTCTTTAGTGACGTTAATAACGAAATGTGACGTGATAGACGTACTCTTTGAGGCTTTCGCTTATGTGCTTTAAAAACCTTTCACAACTGATATGCTTGTGCACGTTAACTAATTTACTTAGAGACGTGCATGATACTACTATATATTGATGGATGCGTGTAAAATGGAATATCAGGCTCGTGGAAACGGTAAGGTTGTGAGATAAGTACAATACATTTGAGAATCGGTGCAATGACGTTCTTATCTAGACGGTGTTTTATACAAGGATTAATTACTTAAGTGGGAACTTGAAACCTAACAATCATATCCTATATTATAGTAATGTAATTGATCTTTATCACACTTTTCCTCCTCGACCATCATTTACCATAAAACTCATAGGTAAACTACGCATATAATTCCAACACGACCACAAATCAAATAATAGACCCGTTAATAACGGATTCTGTCTTTGTAAATTAAAATCCTTCAACTGAACAAACACTTGAACAGTTTGAAGACCGTCTGAGTGGGCTTAGCTCGTCATTTTGGAAAGGCCACTTCCTGCAGTCGCCGCGAGAGCCTTTCTGTGATTAATTAAATACTACTGAATTATTAATGCATGTTTACGCGTCTATTGTAGTGTAGCTGATTTATTACTGTTCCTTTTGTGCATGATTAAACTAAGAATAGGGTCTAAGCCTCAATTACTATATCCTGTATCGGAATGAAAACTTTTTTGGTTTACAATATGAAGATAAAAATGTATCGTACCAATTTTCCTGGAAATAATAATGAAGAATTGAATGTTTCAAGGAGTATCAATAGTCAAAGGACATGCTACTGGTGTATAAAATTAATCAACCTTTTGTTTAGAGAGACCTCCAAACGTGATCCCTGAGAGCAAATATTTTATACTATTAAAGAAATAGCCAACATAATACATGTATTATTAGCGAATTCCACTCCAACACACAAAAAACGTTACATCCTCAATCATTTATCGATCCGTTCCCAAAGGAAGCAATAATAATATTACATAATCCGACAAACATCTGAAGTTACTAAAACTACAATATTTTTATACATTAAAAATTCTATCCGCGTTATCACGTATGACCGTGACACCATGCGGGCTCTGTGTCCATTGTACACTGATATTGTATCAAAAGATTAAAACTAGGACAATAACGATACTTTACGAATAGGGTCATGCAGGCCCTTGTTTTGTTACTATAATGCGGGTATGCAAAAGTTTGGTATCTTGAGATCAATTATTGCAGTGTTTCTGCGTGAAAATAAACTACGAATATTAGTTATTTGTACGACTAATTTTAAGCGATATTCTTAGGAAAGGTAGTAATTGTGTGAAAGAACTTTTGACTGATGCACCACAGGTTACTTGGTGAATAACTTTTGTTCTTTTTTTTTCACAAGTTGGTTTAATATATTATAATATCCAAAAAATCATGCGCTTTGACATCTGCTGTTCTATAATAAAATAAACCTAAAGCATAAATTCGTTTACAACAAAAAGTAATATTCCGACCTCAGTAACTTAACTCACCCACGTTATATTCTAAAAATAAATATCGCTTCCATAAATACTTTCGTCGCCTATTTGCCAATTAAAAGTCGCGCTATTCAACAAAAATACATATTTAAACTTGACAAGTAATTTAATGTACTTCGCGAACTCAAATAAAAACTTTTCATGACATTTATAACAAGTTCAGTATGAAAACTTAAATTATTTTCTAAGAACCACGTTTCAATATGACTGGGTTTTGTGACCTATATTTAAGGTGGGACGAATTCTGGAACATTCCTCCTCATTTTATTTACTTTTTAGTCATTTTAAAAGTCAGAAGAATATTAAAAACGGCGTTTATATCCAACTTGTAGCCAGTGATATCATGGAACCTCTATAAAGTCGTCCGTCAGCCTAGTAGGCTAACGTCGAATCTGACTCTCCCCTCTTCTCAGTTCCACTGAACACAATCCTCCACCAAGGATCACCATAGCGACCTGTTCGAACCTTACTCATATATTTTTACTTTCTAATAAAATAATATATATATATATATATATATATTTTAATGCAATGAATGGCGGGACGAGCAATCTGATCGCCTGATAGTAAACAATACGACCGCTCAAGAACAGTAGCAAAACCAGACAACACCATGAATGAATGACAACACAAAGCAATGCTTGGCATTCCACTGCGCTCGCCATCCTAAGACATAAGATGTTAAGTCTCAATATGTCCAGTAGTTACTGTGGCTACAATGTTTTTCAAACCAAAACACAACAGTGCATTTGCACTACTGTTTGACGGGAGAAATAGACATTGCGGTGGTACCCGCCCAGGCGGCCTCTCACATATGAGAGACCTACCACCAGTAGTACCTTACTCATATTTTTTTACTTTCTAATAACATATTCTACACCTCCATGACTGTAATTCGACACTATTCATAAGCTAACTGTCGTGCCGCGCGCAACAACGGACATAATGCCGCGCAACCCGTTCCGACTACAAAGGTTGAGGCGCGGTCGTCGCCCCCGCTGACCGACGCCCGCGCACGCCGTCTAAACGCGACTCAATTTCGCGTGTTGCTGCAAATTCTAATTCTGAGTCGGATGTTTTTTTAGTTTTTATCAACGAATGTGTGAATTAAATTGAATGTCTTCAGACAAATAAGAGTATTTAAAAATTAATTGTTATAAAAAAAATTAGAACATGAATTGCGTTGATTTATTTTTAAATACTAGCAACATTACACAAATTTAAATTTTTGGTCATTTTAAATCTTATTTATTTAAAAATATAATGCTGGTTACTTTGGTTATGTTTTCCGGTGGAATTTCCCTCTCAAGACCAAGTGCATAAAACAAAACACTTATAATACAAAAAATATTTTTAAAATAAATAGCAAGAAGACGCGAAGAAATTAATGGGTCATCTTATAGCTATGTTAAGTAAGAGTGGATGAAGGAAGCTGTGTGTCACGAGAAACGCTTCCGATGTGGGAATGCAAAGAGGTTATTCGCAGACATGCATTATTCGCCCACATCACTGTGAATTGCACTAGTATTTTTACATACATAGGACATGTTGGTAAGTTATTTTAAATAAAAGTTTGTAAATAGTTATAAACAAATACATGCATAAACTCACGCCTTTTTCCCAGAAGGGGTAGGCAGAGGTGCTTACAGGACACCCACATTTCGCCTTGTATGTTCCGTCCCAAGATGTGATAGGGGGCGGAAACTTGCGCCATATCAGACACCGATTCCTGATATATAAATATATAAAAACCAACATTTACCTTTCACATTTTATTAACATGTTTTGTTTGAGTTAAATTCCTATAATCCAAACAACATATTTGATAATGAACAATAACAAGTCAATTATTACTTGTTTATAATAATAAAAGGTCTATGTCATTAGAAATATGATTAATGAATAATTGCCTACATAATTTGTATACAATACCGCTTGGTGCTTCCATTTATCCTTTCATTCATGTTATATGAAAATGTGTAGTACAATTTATCGACAATTGATACGTAATGACATAACGTTTTGTAAAGCATCAACCTTCTGTGAATCAATAATGAATCATATAAATCATTTATTTATACGCGACAACAATCATTGCTAATGAATTCATATTGATTTTATGACATCCGTATTAAGGTGAATTGTATAATAAAAGTCAAATGCGTATGGGCTGCATATATTAATATTATATCTATATTATTATTTATTCTTGCAACCTTAGAGGGTAGCAAGTTAAAAATAATTGATAGACAGACGCTGAAGAGGCAGGAACTGCTGGATGACGCTTTCAATCTGTTTTTGTAGAAACGTTTCAAAAAGTTTTATATTACAATCTATGGCTATCATCGAGTTTCAATACTATTCCATAGTCCACAATGTTTGACCACTTAAAAGAGCAACCTTGGTGTGTAGCATCTCAAAAAAAGAATGATATACGGACTAACGGTAGAGAAGTAGAAACTGTTGGAAAACGCTTTCAATGCAGGACACGAGCCTCCTCCACAATCAGAAGTACGATTGAGAGTGGTTAGGTCATGTATTCCACGACGCTGGCCCTAGTGCGGGTCAGTGGACTTTAAATACCACAGTTAAATACCATAGAAATTCTCAAAAATTGCTAAGGTATGCAGGTTTCCTCACGATATTTTCCATTACCGTTTCCTTTCAATGTATGTCTTTTTGTAGAAACATTTCAAGCAGGTCTATGTTGTTATATGTAGGTGGTATATTTCTACTTTGGTTAATATACAGATTTAGCACAAGTTCAAACTGACTAATAAAACTGTTTCGAACGGCACGAGATTACATTCGTATATCAATCGATTTATTGGCTGGAATTGCACCTTATATATAACTTCGTAGACGAAAAGGTTAAAGTCCAAAAGCTAAATGACCTGTATACGTTAGAATTACGTTTCAAGGAGCCGTAAAATAGCTCCGTTCACGTTGTCTTCTCTCTCCAGTATTAATCATCTTAGAATGTGTCAAGAAATGTTAATGTGGTTTTTGCGCACGACACTACTTAAGGAAGGAAACATTAACATATTTTATCGGAGTCCATTAAGGTTACATTTTTTTCTGTATTTCACGGAATTGTAGAAGCAATAGAAAGACGCTATTTTTCTTATAGTTGATCACTTAACAACCCAAAAGTGAAAAATACGATCACTACCTAGAACCTACCATTGTTATAATCTGTAGTGAAATCGACTTCTAGTAGTCTCCACTCCGTCAATTCCTGGTGTAGTAATGCTTTAGCTACGTAGAATTTCGGTTAACACGTTTACATATACTTTATAATACATAAACAATACTTACTAATACGATTAACAAACTAAATAACAATAAACATCAAAACAAGCATAAACAAACAAATTAAAGTGCTACAATATGGAAAATTTAACAGACGTTCCAATTCAGCGAAACATATGTTAATACACTACGCCTAAAGCCCTATATATCATATATTACGGTTATTGTAATAAACAACAATATATTGCCTATACAGTGAAAATGTCGCGTGTAAGTAATTAGGGTTGCGTATAGCAAAGTATTACAAAATATACCACCGGGAACTGTGGAAATACTTCGAATTAAACAAGCTTATATCATTTACATACTGTAATAAAGTACAATTATTTGTATTACAAATTGTGGATCGAGTTTTGTTGAAAAAAGGGCTATGTGTTTTGGGACTTTTTAACAGTTCCCATTTCCCTATATGTGTTTTATGTTTCCCCTTTGTTGCTTATGTCTAGTTCGAAGTACAAAATATGGTGTTTTACTTTCTATCTAATTTATATACTTCAAATGTCCTATCATCAATACTATCAGCCCGTTGCAGTCCACTGCTGGACATAGGCCTCTCTTAAGGTACGCCACAGAGCCCGGTCTGCTGCTTTATACATCCAGTTCCTGAATAACTGACAAATATGTAGTTACAAAACCTCTGTATGCCACTTGTAGGATACTAGAATACTATTCTGAAAAACCATAAAAGGGTTATGATTCCACTTGTTGTTCTTTTAGACACAAAAAAATTCAGAGGTAGAAATCGCACTCTTCGCAATCGGTATGCAAAATTCTGAGTAGTAATAAAACTACAGAACAACTTTCATGAACAGCTCCCGGCACTACATTGTTTCAAAACCTCCACAACTAATACACAAATACACCCGACAAACGTGATTAACAATACAGTTCTTACGTTACCATACAATATCGTATGCCCGCTAACATGTAGTTAACATTAGAAATGACTTTCTAACAACAAAGTGCATAACGCCTTAGTAACAAGGGTCATTATCGCGTGCGCAATGAAACTGTACGCAGTAGGGTACAAGAAAGTGACCTATCTAGTAGGCAAACTGAGCGCAGGTATGAGAAGTGCATAACAGTATGCTAATATTTGTACTGAATAATTTCTAAGCTGATGTCTACAGCATTCGCCATGTTTTATGAGCAAAAATAGTATATTTGTTAGTCGGAATCTTATTTGTACTTTATTGTCTACCGAACAAATGTATAAGGTAGTTAGGACTAAACAACTGAACTGATTATGATAAAGTTGGGTACTGAGTCATAAAAATGTATTTTTATATTAACAATCCACAAAGCGAGTAAACAGAAGAGCAATGTTTTATCTGGAAGAATGATATAAGGAAGGAAAAACGGATCTTTACCCATTCGTCATAGTGATTACAGATACAATATCACTGATATAAACCGGATACTGCGAAGGAAATAAACACATCATATAAATGTTGCGTACATCCGTTAAGCATTAAAACAAAGAATTTCCCAAACAGACAATACTTTCACGGTGACTCAAAACGAAATTCTCGGTAACCTTACCATTAAGACTTGCAAGAATTCACTGTGATAAAAGTTAATCCTATTCAAGGTATAAATAAACATTACATGTTAAAAATGTTTGCATTTGCATTGTTTGAAAAAGTAAATATGCACTTGGACGTTAGATTGTATGCACAGATGACCTACTGTGGCATACGTGTGTGGCGGTACAAAAAGCGGTCGCCACTCGGCTCGCTTCAAACTGGTTCCGATCGTGGTGTACTTGCACGACTCCTATTGTCTAGTGAAATCACTTTGTGACTACAAACTATTATAAATTTGACGAAAAATTCTATGAAATAATAGTAGATACTATGGTTTTACCAACTGCTACGTGATTTAAAAAAAACTCCTTTCAAACCACTCAACAAATCGTTAAAAAAACATTTTTACAGGGAAAAAAATACCTTATAAAACTGATCTACTTTGTCAACTGTTTCAATACAAAATGTACGTAAATGCGTTTCTCTATTTCTTCGTGATGAACAAACCAAAACACTTTTTATGACATTGTATTACGTATGATAACATTTCTTTGCCAACTGTTACCTAATTCAGTAGAAAAAAGTTCCCTATTTTCAAATCCTCTTTTTACATTGGCACGGCTAAAACCGGAAACAGAATGATCGAAACCGGATGTCCAGTGGCTGATCCTAAAAGGCTACACAATTGCATGATTTAGTGTGGCGGGTTTAACACTGTTTATTTTCAGTTTGTTGACATCCTCGCTTTAGGCTATGGATGTGCAGTACATTTTACCTATCCGCATTATTCGGAATATAAAAGCTTTTCACACATATAAGTCGTATAAAATATGTCGCATATTTTTACGTGTTTGTTTTTAGACCCACCATATTTTCATATATTTTACAAGGACCTCGTAAAAATACAGAGTTCAAACACCTCAAAGTAGATTTATTACGCGTATGACGATAACACTTCACATTTTACAACGCTTTTACAACGTGTAATGCTAGAAGTAGTGGCGCGTAAAACTTAGGTTATACAAAGTAGGCATTTTTGATTACATGACTAATAACAAGCCCTTGGTCTCTCGGTCATTAACAATTCATCAAAATAAAACGATATAACAAATACCGTTGTGTTACTCTGATAACGAAACCGCAAACGATAACACAGAATTATGTACAAAGAAAAGACTATCTTAAAATTAAGTATGACATTTTAAGTATACCGCACTGTTGTAATTCATCAACAAGCATTAGGACATAATAAATTAACTGAATCACATAAATGAAATTTTAAGAAAAATGCGAAAGACAATTTTTTTAATGATACCAAAAAGGTTGTTATAAAAACTAAAAAATACAAAAGATAGAAGATAGCATACTCCAAAAACGAACCAATCTCGCAAAAATTCCCATATAAAAACCGTTCATAAATTTAAGGAATTTCGTAATAAATTTTATTTAATTAACCCGGCAACCTTCAGGTGTTCTGGCCACGTGCCATCCACATTATCTGCATAAACGCTGATGTGGGTATAATAAAATAAGCTCGGGTTTTAGGATCACGCCAGGATGTGCTGATAATCATATTAAAATCCTTTAACGGGATCAGGAGTTTACTACAATTTTGGCATTGAAAATTATGGTTAGCCTATATTTCCTCTAGCATTGCTTTATATTTCTTTTTATTTGTTTTACTCAGAAATATTTTATAGGTACTTAATGTTAATTTGGAAAATAGTGTTTACATCTATATATATAATACTATTACCAATTTATTTAAGCCATTAACTGCTTTTTGTGCATTCATACCTTTGAATAGTTTTGTTTCATCTTTGACTCATCTAGAAAGTATTTTTGTGGTAATCTTTAGTATCTAAAATATTGTTACATACACATTAATCTTCGTCCAATCAGTTATCCCGTGCTTAATAGAAGTAGCATAATTATGGCTGTATTGTGATTCATTTTCATTGTCCATTGAGATAGCAAGTATTAAATAACGCGGGAGCGACTAAGGCCACATTTGTCATTTATTTGTTATTCAATACAAACCACAATACAATGACGGTATCTGCATTGCTGGGTAGCTAGTGTCAAGGTTTAGCATACCTTAGTATCTTTATGCAATCGGGTTTTTACTAATACTATTCCTTGTTACTTCGTAAGTGATGTGAGTTCAGTTGAATCGATTTACTGGTCTAGGGAGCGTTTTGCTGTAACTGCGATTTCTTGAGTTACATTCGCAGATTATCCATCCACAATGTACGTTTTATGTGAATATGTAATCATCATATGTGAGGATTGGAATATTTGTTTTCTTCAGGACATACAAAACGTTCAAACTATGTATGTTTTAGTTCGAATGCAAGGCGGACATCGGGTATGCTAGGAAGCAGAATTTCTGAAATAATTTCGAAGTCCGGAGAACCTTCATACTCAAAAAAAGCTTTGACGTCTTCACATTATATTAGCAATAGCAACTATGAAACCGGATAAAGGCCATTTCCAACAGGTCAATATGTATATATTTGAGGGAGGACTATGTTCAGCAGTGGACTTCCTGTGGCTGATGACAGAGAGAGAGAGAGAGAGAGAGAGAGAGAGAGAACTGTGAACCCACAGACTTTATGTCGATAATTGAAAGATCCTTAATCACCGTATAATCGAACTCTAACTTGAATAACCTGATATGCTAAAATACACATACGACTTTGCCTCAATATTTATAGCTAAACTAATGAATGGAAATCGAAACTCAAAGTCACGTAGTAAAATTTACTACCAACAATATCCTCAATCCATAAAACGTAAAATGACAATGAACTTAATTCCATCAATGAAACTAGACTAATTAATGAAACAAAGCGATAACAACTCGAATACAAAGCGAGGGGTTTTGTTTGAAATATTTCCTCTATTTTAGTGCTGTTTTATAGTGAATGAATGTTTCATGGTTATATTGCGAATGTGTCTTTATGGAAACAAATGAATGGTTCTTCATTCACGTTAACTTTAATAAAAATGGAAAATTAATTATGGCGATAGGCTCGCCTCCTATCACATCGTGGAAAGGAATGCACGAGGCGAAATGTGGGTGCCATGGTAGTACCTATGCCTACTCCTTCTGGGAAAATGGCTTGAGTTTATATATGTATGTATGAAAATTAAATATAAATATATTAGATGTATATCATCATACTATCAATACGGATCGAGTCCCGAGGTATATATTTTTTTTATTGCTATGAATGGCGAGACGAGCTTGCCGTTCGCCTGATGGTAAGCGATACGACCGCTCATGAACAGTAGCAAAACCGAACAACACCTTGAATTACAAAGCAATGCTTGGCACTCCACTGCGCTCGCCATCCTGAGACATAAGATGTTAAGTCTCAATATGTCCAGTAGTTACACTGGCTACAATGCCCTTCAACCCGAAACACAACAGTGCGTTTACACTGCTGTTTGACGGGAGAAATAGACACTGCGGTGGTACCCACCCAGATGGCCTCTCACGTATGAGAGACCTACCACCAATTGGTATATGTTTGAAGAACTATAAAAATCCCGGTCTAGAGAGGTGGAGCAATTTTGACAGGCTCTGTGGCGCCGGCTGTGAAGCGAGAGGGCGCGGGTTCGATCCCCGCACGGAACAAATATTTTTGTGATCCACAGCTATTTATTTCCGGCCTAAGTGTTTGTGAGACCGAAAACTCTCTCATAGTTATATTATAGATAATACCCACGACACAAGACTCGATCTTACTGTGAGGTCATGAGTCGCGACTTAAGACTATGTACATTAACTGTTGGGTAAATCTATATAATGTATAAATATATAATACAAATATATGTACATATGGGACATAGAGGAAATTCTCAAAGTTTTAACTTTGAACTCAAACTATCGATGTATGTATGTGTTGTATATTTAACATTACCTAATATATTTAAAAACAAACATATTATTCAATGGAATGACGTATGAATAACCGCAATGTATTTTCCTTAACATGTAAGCACGAACAAATAGGCCATACTCCGCCAGACACTGTATGAAGCAAATACTTTATTATTTTGATACAAGTATTATCCTTAAAGAAATGAAGCGTGAACCCTAATTAACCTTTAGATAATCGAGAGATAAATATCAACAATCATTCATTATAAAACACATCGATTAAAAGTATTATTGAACGGGTGTTCAAAAAAAAGCATTTTGAAGAAGCTAATTAAGTTTTTTAAGATGAATAAAAACTAAACAGCTTACGGACAAAGATGGTATTTCATCATCGAAAAGATATTCATTGGTGAACTGACGACCGACTAGGTGTTGTATTGTGTAGTAGCTTGGAGTTATATCAGCAGGAGCATTGAACGGTAACAGAAGATGTCTATTTCTCCCACCAAACAGCAGTGTCAATACACTATTGTAATCCGGTTTGAAGGACATTTTAGCCAGAGTAACTACTGGACGTATTGAGACATCTTATAATTCAGGATGACTAGCGTAGTGGAATGCCAAGCATCGCTTTGTAATTCATGGTGCTATTAAATGTTTAGTTTTGCTACTCTCTATAAGCGGTCGTATCACTTACTATGAGACGAACAGCAGGCCCGTCTCGCCATTCAAAAAAAAAGCAGGACGAACAGACGGTTTAGACAGTAGAAAGTCAATAAATGACCTCTTAAAAGATAGCTAAGGAAATCTTTAGAAGGCCACCATCGTCGCTAAATGCACGATACATTGCATCTCAAAAAGAGATATTTTATATACAAGAATTTCTACACAAATTCACCTCCCCAGTATATCCGTAACTATATCCGTCCACATCGCTGTCAATGTCAGTATTTCCAGTAAAAGCGTGTAAGTAAACTATGGACGCAACACTTCAGATATTGCAAACACAGTGTGTTCTATAAAATTCTTTAGTCCGCAACACTCGGGCTCACGTACATTTTGCCTATCGACATTTGAAGTCACGCTCCAATATAAAGAGCGCATTTTAATACTTCCACATACTTATCCCACATTTTTACGATACAAAGCGTGATCGATAAATAATTTGTTCTACGTTTCCAGCTGGATGTGGAACGCCAGATGCTTGCTTTTTTTCTGTAAAGCCGTATTACATGTTGTTTACTGTTCTACATTTGCCTCTGCATGTCTCATCTACCACTTGCATAGTCTAAGGTGTGGCTGCAGCTTGACTGTAGTCCAAGAATTTAGCTGTGCCTCCCGATTACGAATCTATGAATATCTATGCTGAATAAGAAAGGTCAAGCAAGTCCGGTGGTAGTGGTTGATCACAGCCTTTTCGATTTTCTACATTCTACAACACCTAAACTTTTGTATGTGCCTTGAAATGTTGTTACAAGGAATTTTGTGCTGCTCAGACATTTTAGAGTTCGACGAGACGTTTAGTTTTAGTTTAAATTTGAACACGAATTACTAGCTTGGCTTATAGCAAACAACCAATGAGCTAGCCATCAAAGAATAAGACTCTTCTAGAACAAAGCAGAATACTTTCATGTCACATTCAACTTAACAGGTGAATGGCTAGCTTTCAGACAAAAACGTAGTTAAATTATATTACACAAGCTCTTACCAATCTCTTTCATACCTTCCTTTGTTCGTTTCTAGAAAAATCTCCAAACATACCTGCAACAAAACGTAATAAATTAGCTCGGGTCATAAAAAAAGGTTATTGTACATTTCAAGCGAAGGTAGATAAACGGTTATAAGGCATACATAATCTTACAAAAGCTTGGTGCGAACAAACAGAAATCGCGTTTTATATGTACGTTGTAATTGAATTAGAGTTTAGTTGCGCCCCCAATAACGCTAACTGGATTTCCTTAAGTCATGTAACGGATAACATTTTTAATATGAGGCATATTCATATGTTTCTTGTTGTTGTAATGTAATAACTGCCTCGGTTGCGACATAGCTGAGGTCGCGGGTTCGAATCCCGGGTCGGGCAAAATGATAATGATATTTTGTATTAATTTCAGTTAGGAATTTGTGCTCGATATGATGATAAGCTTTCCTATCACACCGTGGGACGGAACACACAAGGTGAAAGAGGGGTCTTAGAGCATCTTTGACTATCGCTTCTAGGAAAAAAAACTTAAGTTTTGTAAGTATTTATTAGATATTTTTTTGTGTTCTTTTTACACTGACAGGGCGGTGAATACACGGCACCTGCTGGTATCCAGAATCGATGCCACTATGCCACCTTATTCGAAACCCGAAATAAACCTACTTAACCCAAAACGATCTTGCGTACCTCTATAAAGGATTTCCAAAATATTATTTTGCCCTTTATCGCATTTGAATCAACTCAAAAAATCTCAAGTTAAAACAAAACATTTGTCAAATTAACCAAGTCAAGTAATCAAACTCTACACTTCCAAGTTTTAACCTCCGCAATACCGAGAACAATGAAGTATACATATGTACATAATATACAAATGTTTATAAAACTCGTTCCGGGTTGTACTTATGTAGCTGTTAAAGCTCTAATATTTTCATTGTTTTCACACGAGACTGCAAACAAACATCACACAGAGTTTTTGTTAGGAGGAGCCTTTGTAAGTTTTGACTCCATTTTACTTGGCGGTTCTCTATTAAGAATATTACTGGTTACAAGAAAATGTTCTGATGAAATGTTTTATCATTTGACATTGTTGTCACATTTTAAACATGAGATAATTAGATTTTGTTTCAGATTTTCATTAATTAGAGGGAAATTATTATGATAAACGACCTAAAATAGAAAACCCTACTGTAGATATATAAAAAAAAACAATAAAATCTTACGAGAATATAGTCGTAAATTACACATAAGATATTGTAGAGTAAAAAAAAATGATATTACACTGAGTTTTTAAGGCAATTTATTAAGTCCTAATAAATTCCTACAGAAGTTTTATTTCAGTAAAAGAGTTTATAATTTCAAATACCGACGAGACAAAACCAGTCGGCGCCTATGAATAAGCACCGCATACTTGCAAAGTTTCCGTGACTCAGTGACCACAGGAGATCGTGACTCAGTGGACAGTTGAGTCAAACAACCTATCTCGCTCTAATCAAAAAGAAACCCAACACGAGAGAATAGGATGAAGAAATAATTGTGTAATGCCTCAAGAGCCAATAAGTACGTTGAAAAGTCTGCGCTCTTTAACTAGGTCGGCGGAGATCGAATTGCTTTGATACTAATTTCGACTGTACTTTAATGGGCAATACTCGGAACTGATCGGTACCAAATCTATTTATTCTGATGAATCATCTATCGAGAACTATTTATGAATTAAAAACTTGTGCAATTGATGGTTCAAGTGTTTGTAAAGATCAAACGCGTATAATGAAATTAATGTGAATAGAGATCAATTTTGCAAATAGTTTTAAAAATATCAGCTCTGTAACTGTCCAAGAACTAGACAAGGGACTACTTTACAAATGAGGGCAGTAATGCGGGTTGATAGACTTCAAGATAGTTTCGAAAAACTTATGGAAAGTTTTGAAGTATGCAAGTTTCTTTATAAATTTCTTTGCCTTTGAAGGTACAGATTGTGACTTAAGAATACTGTCACTTCGAAAAACGCTAAAACGCATTCAGTTTCGCTACCAATTAATCATTCAGAATAAATAGCTTTACCACTATGGTTACATAAAACTGAGACCTAAATACCAAAAATTATCAAGGTTAAAAGTATTGCTAGCAACATGCTCCCATCATAGCAAATAAAATCAAGTAAACTGAACACGCACACATCAATCACGCAAAAATATACAATAACAGCAACAGTAGTGTGGGCCGTAAAACACCACGATGAAAATATTGCCGGGATAACACACATAATAAATGGAAAAAAATATCACACCAGCCAAGCATTCGCGATAAACATCCTTACAATATGTCAGAGTCTGCATTGTCGTAAACGTTATAACGTTATTATAGCCCGGTCTCTCAACAGATTATTACCGGGATGAACTGTTTCCTTAATGCTGTGCAGCTACTTATCTGTTTGTGAATGGCGGCTGGCCAATTGTGTTGGAAACGTAGACGTTCAATGTTCTTTTAGATCCATTTATCTAGGTTAGTTTTCGTCATTATGTAGTTATAAAAGTAATTTTAAAAGCAAGTCTTTCCCACTTCCGCGTGTAGAAATCTTGCTGTCTGACTTAGCTTACATAAAAATGGAAGCTCTCTAACTTGACGTCCATAAAATTGACCATTCATCATCCAAGAATTTAATTTACACAGAAATAAATCATCAAAGCCCTTAAAACATGAGCATGCAGCGAAATAATCTGCATAATCCGAATTTATAACTGAATCGTATTCAAGTTATCATTCCGATTGAATCAGAAAATATTCCAATTCAATCTCCCGTTAAAATAACGTGAAAAGTATAAAAATAGTAAAAGCAGAAAAAAATTCTAACGATTCGCGCTCGGAATTTTTTGCACCATTAGGAATTTGCAATTATCTATTTTTATGAACATCGCTACGGTTATAACATAAGAAAATGGCTTTTATAATTTTAATTCTTGTGATCATTATTCAACGTGTATTGGGAAATAAAGTTGCCTCGTATTTCACATTATTGGATATCTCTTCCACTTTGTGTGGGTTTTAAGACCGCGTCACACCGTTGCGCCCATCATGACTCTATGTTGGTGTGTAAATTGTTTGTATTACTTCAGGCTCCAGTTCTTATCTCCGATACCTACCTCCTCGTCAATTTCAACGTATTTAAAAGCATAAAATTAATGTTGAAAGAATTTCTTCGCTTTATCAATTACAAGACTCGTTTTTATAAGTCTTGCGAGGTGACGGCAGTCATGACTGAATAATTCTTTACAAAGAGAAAGGTGGAACTATTGAATTACAAGGTAACGAACCGCTAGTCTGCGGCTATATTAGTCATACTTAATATTATAATATCATTCGTTCTATTGTTATCAAACCATTTAGCTTTACAGACTCTTGTAATTATATATTAGTAAATGGAGAAACTAATATTATATATATACTATGCAGCACACATTTCCAACTTAAGCCCTTATAAATCAAGACTGACAATTATTGAAGCTGGAAAGAGCACTAAGTATCGAAGCTTGGAAAATACTGACATGTATAAAGCACAAACAGATATTCTGAACGAAGTGGAATAAAAAAAGTAGGATTTGATATATTTAAGGTAACCTGGGTTGACTTTATCAACGATAACAATTGGGATTGGGCCCCACATTACGCAAATATCAATAATAAACAATTATTACAAATTAAGATACTACGTACGTCCCATTAACTCTCGGTGTTTTATTAGCAAATCCCAAAACTTCAATCAAAACATAATTATGTGATATAGATAGAAATCATTAGGATATCGAAATATCTCGACGACGAAACGTTGGTAAATGAGGTCACTGAACTGCAGCAAACAGATATCAAATTAGCAAAAAATCTATATTATCAATTTCTGAAGAGAAATGAGATTTTTTCTGTACCAAGGCCGACGAATAAACGAGCGCCAATTTACAGTCCAGACAATTAAGATCCCGTCTCGACCCCACTTCAGTTCATTTAGAGATCTTTTTAAATTTGCTGTTAAACTAACCAGAGATATCAGACCTGTTCTTAGTTCTATTAAAGCTAACCGTGAGACCTTATTAAACTGGTGTTTTACTTTCCATTTCTGCTCCGATCTATTTAACCCTGACTGGCCGCAATAAATGCAATTATAGTCGCAAGGTGTGGACAGTGGTATGCAAGTTATGTAACCTAATAAGTGCTCAGAGATAAAGTACGGATTCTCCGATATTCCGGTCAGTTACACTTAAGCCGATTTTATTGTACGAGCACGGAGTTTTTTTTTAAATCGATAATAGCTATTAGACTAGAATGGTTTTCTGCATTGTTGCCAGTCGGTTGAACTCTTGTTCTACTTTTAGTGTAGGAAAACGGGCTAACTTTGTACCGCCATTTTTGCAAAATGTGGTAATCAAAAAATATGGATGCTCTTAGTAAATCATTATACCATTCTAGCATATCAATTCTAGTTAACAATGTTTATGATTTACCATTAATATAATTTCTGCGTCTAATCTCATCATGTCCTCACTATATTACGTCATGACTTTGTATGTCAGTTAGCGCTCTATTGAAATTGTCAACAGCCCTCTGATCGATACCTACTATTCCATGTAAATTTACACCTCGTCGAATCAAAGCATTGTGCCATATATTTCTCAGAAATTGTGACTTAATTAAACCACAAGGGCAAGCAACATGCGCAGGCACGTAATTATGTAAACAATATAATCAATTACCGATATGGCGTTTGTTAAGTGTACTTCACTTAACCGTGTTAGCTCAGACTTGTATATCGAGTATTTACATTTGGATCACGATTGTCGAGTGCTTTGTGTATGATTTAACTGGGAAATAGTTGACGGGCGATTGATAAAACATTTAGACAAATGTGTGGTACAGAACCGTGGAATTTAATAGATTCAAACATGCATATCTAGAGGTGCAAAATAATTTAGTAGAGGTAACCGTTCAACGGAAAAAAACCATAAAACTATTCCAGAACTATGATTTACTGTAAAGTGTATTGAGATCTCATAAACTACAACTAAAGTTACAAAAAAACGTATTATCAATTTTAATTCCCTCGAAAATATGACCATTATCGGTAAGAACATCAAAAATCAACAGGAATATCGTGTACTAGTACCACAAATTCAAAATCATGACATCACGCCTATAGATAGATTACTGACATCATCGATAACAGCTATTGATAGATTGGTCATACGGAAAAAGTCTGAGGCAAGCCAAGACGGTTATGCGTGCAAATATGTATGACAGTGACCGATCTAATTCAAGTAGCCAATCTAATTCAAGACAAGTCAAAGAGAATATAAAAAATAGTTGTTCTCTTAGAAATTTACAATTTTAATCAGAGACTTAACATGAAGCTCCTATAAATTTAAAGCTTGCAATACAAACGCAAACCAACACCGCAGACGCAGTGCAACTAAACCAGGTAGATGATAAAGCGTCGCATAACTCAAGCAACACAATATAAATATAAAAGAATTACCACATTGTAACTAGCATAACGTTAATTACAAAGAGCAGATGCTTTAAAAGTAGAAAACTCCGGACTAACAAACAATTCGCATTGTTTCTTATTTCTAACAAAAACAAACTTTCCCCGTCCGCCTTAACATTAGGTGCCTTGTTGAATTAATTGTATAATTACTCATCAGAGGGACTTGGGACGGTTCACGATGAGTTAGTTGCTGGTTGGGGACCGGACAGTAACTATCTTGAATCACTGCGTAAAAAACAGAACAAAAGATTTATAAAGGCTTTACGTGACAAATGAGTTTAATTTGTCTGTGAAATATGGGAATTGAGAAGTATATATACTGTGTTCACAGAAAATAATTCTTGAAGTAAAATATAGGTCACTAATTTCTTAAAATAGTATAGTAAACCAACTGAACAGGATGGAATAAATTGATACCAAGAGAATACATCGAATAGAAGCTTCGATCAACTTTCTACAGTAGGAATGCTGAAATGATACTATGGACAGGCTAGTATACAACTAGTAAGAAGAACGAGATAGACCACTAGTCTTGAAAACCAAGACCCAGTTCCAGTTATTGTTTTCGAGGTAAGTGGCTTGGGATCCGAGGTTAAAAAGGTTGTGAAGGCTAGTAATATGTAGTTTTGTTTTGCACTGTTTATGTAATCGTACGAATACGTGCTTTTGTCGAGGTAGTGCCCTTACGGGTAAAAGAGCAGGTGACAAATTCAATATCGGCAATTCAATGACAAATTGGATACGTCGGCTATTGTGACATATAATAAAAATGGTGCAATTTTGTTTCACTAAATATTATTGACTGTAACGTTTAAAACTTTTACGGAATAATATTTATGTACAATTACAATTACAAAACAAAGACAGTATCAGAAGTAAAATCTCCTTAAAATTCGAATGGCTTTACTGACTTAATTATTTACGTCGCGTGAACGAGAATTTATTGCCCATCGGGGAGGATGTTGTTAGAACCTACATTTTAAGATGAATGAAATATTGTAATTTTACGTAATAAAACAGATACAATTTCTTAAAAGTTAAAAAGGCATCCTGTTTAATAACGGTCCGGAAACATTTGGTCAAAATGACAACGGTATTGCGTACGTGCCAATATGTGAATCCGAGGGTTTCTACTAACAGATGGCGTTGAAGATATTTTTTCGTGAAGGCAACTGGTCATATAGCCGAAGTGTGCAGACTAGTATTATCTGCACTCAACGACTTTGTACGATCTTTCGCAAGAATTTTCTGTTGTCCGGCGTTCATGTGGATTAATACATCCTTATTTACAGAAACCTGCTTCTAGGAATTTCGAGAAGCCTATTGATACACACAGGTAGTTTGGCGGAACTAATACAAGGTCGCTGAATCGCACCCTAGAGCACGCAACATATTAGAATTATAATGTGCGATCCCTACCATAACGTTGGACGTAAATGTTAATAGGCCCCGCAAGTAATATAAATTAAAAATAACTATATCGGTCCATATAGGTCTAATTGTTGGACACGACCTTACTCGGCCATTGAGAGAAGATAGTTCAAGGTCCATCACACTGACTGAAGCGTTCGTAATGTTCACATACTTTTGAAATACTTTTAGACAGTTCTCTGGTTTATCGCAGTCGTTCTTACTATCGTGCAAGCTAGCAATAAATATGTAACTACATATGACTTACAAAAATCTAATAAAGGGCCGAATATAACCGGGAGAAATAATCGGCAGCCCTTCCACACAACAAGCCCATATTAAAACAAAACAGCTTCAAAAATAATAAATTCACAGCCCCACATTAATTTTTAAACGAACTGTAAAATATTGACGCAAGGAAAATTATTGTTTTGTTCCACGGCCCTACGACCTCGGTTATGTTTAAGTGCCACAGCACAATAAAGGGCAATAATAAAAAAGTGAGAGCTTTCAACCCCTCGTAAAGATAATAACTCCGGTACGGCGAGTCACGGAAAATAAACCCTGAAGTTTTGGACATTGAAGAGTTTGTTGAAACACTTTAATGGGGCTGGCGTGGAGTCCCCCGGGAACTCTCACTCAGAAATAGACCGTTGACATGTTAGACATTCCTGTTTGAGTATGGGAATGAGATGGGAAATTGCTAGAGAACTTTGTGATTAGGAATCGTGTTTGTAGCACATAATATTACAATAATAGGCTTGTTTCTACATCTTCCGGATTTTAGTTAAAATATAAAAATACGCGCAATATTTTTACTGCTCTTGATATTTCTAAAAAGAATCAAATACATATTAACCCCTTACCGCATACCAAGCCATCATTAACTTAAAGTTAAATAAATGTTATCATATGAAGTGTTCCTTCATAAGATGACGCATATTTTATTGCTTTATTAAGCAATTTTTGTCAAAACTATTTCAGTTTATTAATTTTTTTTAAATAACATCCTTCAAAATTCATGCAGTAAGGGGTTAAAACTAACGGCCAATAATCAAGACGTGTCTTCTTTCTGACATTTACAACCATCAATAATATTTCGTTCACAATCACATTTCTATCATTTACTTTAATAACGTCTATTTAATATTTATACACACACGTCAGCGTTTCTACAATTCACATCGTTTAGCACACATTAATCATTACAAACAATACCTTGAACTACCAAGCATTTGGAACAAAGGGCACACATACCTTCCACGAATGAACTTGTCACAAGTATAAATTCGTTACATTCAGGTGTTGTGACGTCACGAGCCATGGCGTGTGTGTCGAAATCGCGCGATCCGACCAAACAAGTAGGTGTAGCTCGTCATAGCTAATTCATCGCATTCTCCCACACGTTATGTTCACACAATTTCGCTGTATTGTTTCAAAGCCAGCTTTCATCAGATTAAAATTATACACTCTAAATTGGTTTTGATTTGTATAATCCTTCATTGTTAATTAAATCAGTCGCTGTTTGACTCATATCAACATTTTCCTTAGGATTAATCCTATTGAGATTAATTGTTTATGCATTTTAATACATACATACATACATAAGCTCACGCCTTTTTCCCAGAAGGGGTAGGCAGAGGTGCCAGGACACTCACATTTTGCCTTGTATATTTCATCCCACGATGTGATAGGTGGCAAGCTTGGTGGCTTATCGCCATATCAGGCACAAATTCCTGACTGTGGTCTGATAATAAATAGAAAAATCCAATATCACTTTGCCCAACCCGGGATCCGAACCCGAGACCTCAGCTTTGTAACCGTACCGTAGTACAACTACGCCACCGAGGCAGTCATTTTAATACATATTTACAATTTAGAACACAAGTAAATTTTGTTGGTTAATGGTTGGTTCACGCAGAAGCGTCGCAGCTGACCCGCAAGATTTTATGCATAGAAATAGTTTACATGGTTGAGGAGATTTTATTCCAGGAAAAATACAAGATAAAATAGATCGTAAATAGTAAAATAGATCTGGAACAGAATTCTCCTTATACAATGTTGCAGATAGAAGTAAACCCAATATTTATTACAATAATTATATAACTCGAGCTTCAAATATAAAGAGGATCTGATCGCACACTTCCTAATAATGAGTCATTCCAAATTGGTATAAAACTGTAAAACGGTGTATCACTTTAGAAAGTCTTTTTCTTTGTTGATTCACATAGTGGAATCATCGAAATGAAACCTTGTTTGAAAATGGTAGTTCCTTACTTAAATTCATGGTTGATGGAACGCTTTGTTAAGACCGTTATTTGTTCACTAAGAATAGGATAGGTAGATAGGCAGAGGATGATGCTACCAGATGTCTTGTGTGTTCTGTCTCCGTGCGGTGAGCAATTTGTCATAATAAACCATTATTTAGCAATATTTGACGAAATAGGTATCATTTTACAATTTTAAGTCCTGTCTGAAGATTCTACAGCCCGTCCGCCATTAGAACCGTCACACGGCGCGAGGGTGCCTTATAAAGATAAATAGCCCGATTTATTTCCAAACGCATTAAAACTTTCGCCAAGCCTTTTTCTTGTTACTTGCCTATTTACTGTTGACCTTTCGACTTACTCGCAGAGAAGCAGAACTTATTGGTTATATTATACAAGTTTTTGAGTGTTGGAACTATTAGGAACTACATTTTTTGTTCCACGCTATTGGAATATGAAATTGCTGTTGGAATTTTCGGCGAATGGTACCAATAACACAATCGTCTAACACTCAATTTTCTGTGTTAGGGATTTTTTTATATCTTAGAAAAGGTGGTAAGATGAATTGAAATGTATTTATTTGCCTTTCACGTACTGTAATATGATAGCCTTGAGCTTAATGAGATGATGATTTTCGCAGAATCACTTAATTAAGATAGACGACACCTGAGAATTATTAACCATATAAATTGAATAACAAAACACATTGATGATAATGTTATATTTTAGAGTAATAATCTGGGAGCTATATTTAATAACTCTTCCTTTACTTTTGACCATAAAATTAACACTTCTAATAGTTCATGAGGAGATTTTATTTTCAAGATAGTAGATACCATTATGAGTCATGCAGTTGACCAAAAATGGTTCATAATTTGTAAAGATCAGTTTAAATACACCTGCGAAATAATAAGTAAACATTGTACGTAAAGGGGCTCTAAAATGTTCGCAACTTTATGTATTTGAGGGTAATAAAAAAGTTTGTCTTGTTATAAACACAACAGCATCATTACCTTAAATGGCGTTTGCTTGTTATGCTTTAAGATAACAAATAATTAACATGTAAGAGTTGAGTCAGTACAAGTTATGATAGCTGTTCTCTTGATACTCTGTGGGAAATATAAACATGGTAAGTGTGTGAAAACTATGCCGGTGTGATGTAGTACGAAATCTCTTTGACCAGCAACCAAATCCATTTTTACACGGAATTTGTTTTGTGCATAGTAGGTTTTTTGCACAGGGTCTGTGATTTCATCTGACACTGTCAGCGATTTTGCTTTACTCCCAAATTCTAGGAATTTCGTGTTTTCTTTTATCTGTCCTTGTTTACTCTTTGGTGCAGTGAGTTTTTCGAACATATAATAGAGTATATTTGATTTTAATTTTGAAATTTACTTCACTGTGTTTATTTTTCCGCTTTTTTGGTTAATCGAGTTACGAATCGTACACCGATTACACCATACCACAATTTTTGAACAGTGACCATTGCGTGGAGGGAAAAAACAGACTTCTAATTAACTCCACCACTATAATTTTGATAAAAATATAATACATCTAATGTCAAAACATCAAAAAAGTCTCCAGAGGTATATGCAATACAGCTGGTTTATTCAAGATTCGATAGCAGTCTGCATACTCTCTAGAGCATTGGGATCGGACATGCGAAAGACAGCTGACAATAACAGAATGGCCACGAACTCCGCAGAAGTCAGCCGATGACCAGTAATTTGTAATTTGACATTGTATTTTATAGGACCTTGAAGTATAAAAGGATTTGAAGATATCACTGCTTAATAAGGAGCGAGATTTGCATTCAATAGGTGTTAGTCACTTTTGATATAAAGTGGGTTCGATGTTGCTAAATCCTTATTTGGTTCGAAGTCTACCAATCTATGTGCTTTGTTATGAGATCTTTATAATTAAGTATAGAAATATAATTAAGATGCAGTATACTCTCTTGGTTGAATAAGTCTTTTTCTTTAACCATAAGAAGTTGTAGGCACTGTTGAATCTGATTTTCACGGGGATGATTGTTCGCTTTTCTTCCATCGTTAAAATAATTTCTCATCATTGTGCCTTAAGAGGTACAAACTTAATCCTTACTTTCTTGCCCAAACACTTCATTTACTAAATGACCCGCTGTCTTACTTCAGCAGCAGTTGACCGATCTTCGTAAATCTCAGCAAACCATCCATTTATCTAGTATGGGTTAGCCCTCCAATCCTTTCTACTTTATCGTTAAGAGTTTTTGCTGCAATGCACGCCAGCATTGATGAGATATGAGACGCTGTCATTTCTTACAATTTAGCTTACATGAGCTCGTCTTTATGTGATTTTGCTGGATATTTAACAACCAGTAATACTTCAACGTGGTTTTGAATCGAACAATTTAGGATTTAAACCAGTAAGCTACCGCCAGACCAATAAGCGAATACATGCTTCACATACAATTATTAGTAACGCAATAAAACGAATTAAACACATCAAATTCGTAGGGAAAGGGTAATTTAAAACTCAAAACAAAATCTTGTCACGCGCTCCTATAAAACGCAATCTCCCTTAGCTAAATATATGTAGATTGTCGTAAACACACTTGCCATAAATGCAGATTAAACGCTCATACGTATAATGTGTCAACAGCGTCCCTCGGGCCTCCGTCCCTATTTTGAGGGTTAATTAAGGCGAATAAAATGTCGCGTGTTCGAGAACAGTTTCACGGCGTTCGCGGTATAAGTCGCTAACTGCCGAAGATGGGAAGCAACAAGTCTTAAGAGCCATAAACACACGCCCATAAACTGCCAATTTAATTCGATTTGTATCGAAGGGGTCTATTCCGGACTATTGCTGTGATGTAAATGCAGTTATTTGCGAAATTACGTAACAATAATAAGTAATAAAATATTATTTTTATTTACTAGTAGTTGGTTGAATGAGGGTTGCTAAATGCTAACGACATAACTAGTCAATTTTGATGCAATGTTTTTAGTCTGAACTAAATTTCCTTGTAGAAATATGAAGTTAAAAATATCTTAAGTAAATTCCTGCAAATTAAAACGTACTATAAACTATCCGTAAATATCGTCAAATTAAACAGCCAAAATTGCTTCTCCTACCTACGCTTACTTCATTTTTGTGTCCAACATTAAAATGTTATTTCAACACCCAACAATGTTTTTGCAAAATTCACACAAAGTAAATTTTCCGTCTAGTCCACAAACCTCATATGCTCTGCCGCTAAATTGTAGAGACAACTTCAACAATTCTCTATGCTTAATTCGTACAGACAATAAGTGTAGGCAAATGCATCAGCTGTCAGGATCACGCATGCATGCCAAATCCTTCAGACATGCAAAATAAAATAATGATGTTCCGTCACAATGAAAGGTCAGTTATTATGTAAATGGAATCAAATGCGAACGTCCGGACGTTATTCGAAATATTATTGTTTTTCTCTATGGCCAAGCTTCATTTGTTATGTATGCAACGAATACATTTTCTCTGATTGAAGGATTTGGGTGCTCAGTGATTGAATTTGAAATAATCTAAATCAGGGGACTTAGTGGCTCAGATGTTGAACGTAATTTGTAATACTAAGCTGGAAGTAATTGTAAAAAATTCTAAACTCATCTATAAATAATAAATAAATAACACCTAACAGTCACATACATAATCCTCATCCCATACTAAGATTGAGTTTTGTGTCGTGGGTATCAGGAACTACGAGAGACTTTTCGGTCTCACAAACACCCAGACCCCAAAGCAATATTTGTGGGCCGCACTAACATTTCTCTCGGTGCGGGGATCGAACCCGCGACCTCTCGTTTCACAGGCGCTGTCTAACCAACTGCGCCACGGAGGCCGTCAGTCAATGCCTCCAAGAACATGTTACCTGTTGTTGCTATTCCCAATAACTTCATTATTTTAACAGATGTAAAAACGCTATTAGTGAATTGAAATTAATTGGCAGGCGAGGTTAACTCTTTTCCAAGCAAAACGAAAAATCAATGCCCAATAGTGGCATTAAACAAATGAAGGATGAACAAAGTGAAAACCGCAAGAAAATGTACATTCATATTTTTCTTAACCATATAAATTTTCAAAGAATATCTAATTGCGTTCCGAACCACCGATAAACCCCCAAATTCTAAAACAAGTAAAACCCAAACCGTTGAACAAATCATAACAAACTCGTTCAGCTCATCAAATGCCCATTTATTAAGTACATAGAGTGGAGAGCGCTAAAATCTGCGCTTTTAAACCGGCGGTAATACGTCCTAAATACACATTTCGGTTGCGTGCGTGTTCAAAATTCCACAGACCTTTTAAGTGGTTTCCAGCGGAGTTTTTCACGTAACGAAATAAGCTCTCTTAGCTGTGTTCTATTTTAACTTTGTCACTTTAAATAGTGTGATTTAAAACTTGTTTAAAATGTTTCGACATGCCTTGATTTGGGTTTTGATTTAGGTGATTTAAGGCAGGTTTTCTATTTGAATTACTTTTTTTATCATCAAAATAATATATGAATGCGTAGTTAGGTGCATAATAAATTATAATTAATCATAATATAACTTTTTTCTAAATAAGTATAAATATGTCAATATATCATCCTTGCCCCGATACTGCATCAAAGACAAGCAAAATAAATAACAATTGCATAAAGTATGATTTTATAAATAATTTATTTTCCTATTACAATATATTCATGTACAAGCAATCTGTTTATGGAGATACGTAGAAATAATTTGCTTGCGGTGAACAAGCCACTGGAGCGAGTTTAATATAAAAATATATTAAAATACTTTCCTCAACATTTTAAAGCTTTGCAATGTAATATCATCAAACATGCCGAATAACGAACAAACTCGAAATTAATTTAGTTGCCAAGTGTTCTGTGTATTTTTAATACGTGGCTCCGAATAATGAGCAATGGGGTAACCAAATGTTACATAATTGTCAAGTTCGATGATATACTCGTCGTGTCTGCATTGGAAATAGAAGACGATAAGTGGCATCGAATAAGGATTATTACTATATTTTTATTTTCAAATAATAAATTAAACAGCGGTGATTTAAAAAATATATTGGCGTGTATATTCTTCTGCTTCATGGTTCCCAAATTCCAGATGAAATACGCAACACATCAAGCATATTAGACCTCTTAATTTGCTAAATGGTCTAAGATTAAACTTCTTTTGCTTCGCAACAGACCATGGCGTGGAAAACAATAGCTTATTCATCATAGTCCAGACAGGAGGAATGGCATCAATTTCTTCGAATCCAGGCTGTCATCGCCGCCCGTTAATGGTATTGGGAACACGGCAGCTAATTAAGTCGTCACTGTTAATTTATTGCTTGTTTTCTAACAGAAACCGCTATAATCAAAATAAATCGTTTCCCGCCAAGACACGCAAGGGAATACCAGCAAATTGGATTGGAAACTAAAGATCCCTTATTCGATAATGTACTCAGAGTATTGCAAACTCCTAATTGGACGGTCAGATCTGTGGTTTTGTAGTAATACCGTATTTTAAGATGCAACCCAGGCTCAGTTATGGGTACGGTGTGTATATCCAGAGTATATGTCGGTCGTCGTGCGGCAATCGACTTAAATTTTGGCAAAGTGCTAAAACTTGCTTGCCCGTCCAAGTAACTTTGAAAGCATTTTTATTTTTATTGTAATGGACGCCGGAAATACGAGATGGGAACTGTAAAAGACGGTGTGATAGAAGTGGTTTTCACATCTTTAAGGATATGCCCGTTTGAAATTCCAAGGCAAATTTTTCATACTTTTGTGTCTGTATTATTATTTAGTATTATTTGTGTCTGTAGTTTCCATAGTAAAGCTATAGTCTCAACGAAGTGTGAGAAAATAGGGCGCTTAATCGATTTTATTTTTGCTCGTTTATCAACTTGCATACTTTCATTTATGGTGAAAACTTGTTTAGATCGAAGTAACAGATTATCAACTCGTATTCATTCATCCATATTGTCTTCAGCCACAGAAAGACCACAAAAGTATTAGTAACATATGGTAGGTGGTGTAACAATTGTTGGAAGCAGTTTCTTGCGCTGATGATGTTGTCGTCAGTCCTCATATGACAGATTTTCAGACAGAAATTTGTGTGAGACTATCATGACTGCACACAGGTTATCTCTAAATATACCTTGCGCACATAAAATTTTAAGTAAACACGGGTTTTACTACCACTCAACATAATATGTGTTATACAAATACATGACAGTAATTCCATTATAATAGTCCGTATTTCCTAACTCAGTCCTTCCAGTTAAAACGTATTAGTTGTACGCTTAAGTTGCAAAACCAGTTTATAATATTCCAAGATTATGTTTATTTGTTTCAATGCTCTTAGCCGAGTTGCGAGGAATGCGGTCGGCTATGCAACTTCGGCTCGCTTTTAGATTCAACGCTGAAGTACATAAATGGCATCGGTTGAATTGGAAATATGACCACATTTTTAATAAGACGTCTCGGGAAGCAACATAATATTATTAACGTCAAATAACTTTATTATTAAATAAACTGTTTTATAAAGTTAAAACACGGGTATTTTCAGGTTGTTTTGAAGATCAGATCTGTCTGTAGATTATCTGAATTCTTTGAAAATCCGAGTATTTCTTTCATCTACAGAGTAAATACTTGTTTTGCGCTTCAATTCATTCCACTTGAATTTGTGAAGTCCGAGAATACCTATATTGAAATAACCTAAACCGTTATGCCAATTTAGAAAACAACTGGCACAGCGATGTGTGTGTTGCGATCTAACGTACAGCAGTAACCTTCTCTTATGAAGTGAATGTATTTTCCCGGTTATTTCTTGTTTTTTTTTCGTTTTAGCTATAACTATACCTAATTGAATTATTCATACTAGGTAACCTACTATAATCCTACTAGTATGGTTTTCCTGTTTTAATAACCTGTTTTTATAGCGTTGAATGGCGAGACCAGCATGTCATTCGCCTGATAATAAGCGATACGACTGCTCACGGACAGTAGCAAAACCAAAAACACCAGGAATTCTAAAGCAATGCTTGGCAATTCGCTGCGCTAACCATCCTTAGACATAAAATGTTAAGCCTCAATATGTCCAGTACTCTAGATACAATGTCCTTCAAACCGGAACGCAACAGTCCATTTACACCGCTATTTGGTGGGGGAAATAGACACCGGGAGAAGATATTGCGGTGGTACCTACCCAGGCTGCCTCTCACATATGAGAGACCACCACCTGTTTTAATTACACGTTAGTTATTATGACAGATTATACCTACGAGACATCACAAATATTTTTTTGTTTTTATTGCCAATTCCTCATATAAACTAAAGCAAATTCATTTAATTACATCTTACCAAGTGTGTATATTCTATATTCTGTATACGGAGTGCGGACTTATCGTCAAGACTCTAGTACATCGATATGACCGCAAGCTATTAAGTTACCATCTCTAATAAGTGGTCGATAATTTTAGAACGTCTTCCTGTATTATGTGCTCGGTGCTGGATAGGTTACGTGGATTTCCCGATAATTAATATTGAGGTAAATATATGTAAATATACAAATTGAACATCATTTAAAAATGTTATATCACAGGAAAACAAGTTTTGAGAAGTAAATCATGTATTACTAATGACTCCAGTTTCTCATTTTAATTTTGGAGGGAAATACTAAATTTGATTTTAATTGCGGATAATTGATAGAGGGCTGATACAGGTCATTTAAATAGTATTGTATAATTATTCTTGATTTACGCTATTGGATAAGGCAAAGCCGACTCGCAAAATATTCCACATTATTACATAATATTTCGTTTGTTATGTCGCTAAACAATACCATAGCTTTATCAAGATAAACATATCAACACTCTTCGTGATTTGTAGTGATAAAACGTGAAAAATAAGTGAGATCAAAAATAAAAATATACTTCATGGTGTCATGAGGTGGAGTTGTGAAGAATACTATATTTACAGGAAAAAAAATAATTAAGATATTTTTTTTTTTAATTCAGGCGTAGTCGCAAGTCGAGTTCAGTACTCCAATGTGTATTTCTGAATATGGTTTATTTTTCCTTTACTAACAGGTATTTAGTGCCATGAAATATGCCTGTTTATGAGACTAGAGTTATTATCCAACACCCACAGTTAAAACACCTACTAGGTGGCAAGTGTGTTACACAAATGATAATTAAATGGATATTTTTGGTACGTGTGGGTGTTTGGAGTTATTTCACCAAATATTATTACAGAGGCATTTGTAACATCTCTTAATAATAATAAGTAAAAACCTATTTTATTTGGACCGCCTCCGTGGCGCAGACAGTTAGACGCCGCCTGTGAAACGAGAGGACGCGGGTTGGATCCCCGCAAAATTTACATATTTCTTTCAGGTCTGGGTGTTTGTGTGTAGTATGCAAGGTATCCTCTCGAAGTTTTCCTTCACTGTTAACGTTAAATTTCCTATTATATCCCATAGCTATTTAAAATCTTTTCAGTCTGTATTTTAAATCTACGTTATAAATGGAAAAACTTAATTCGCTCACGTTTCTCGTGGCGGTTCCCAGTAAAGTGCAGTGTATTAACGGACAGCTAACTGGACACCGGCCGATAGCCAGCCGCACGTAATGTGTAAGATGAGATCCGCTCCCAATAGTATGTTTGCGGTTTGATATACCTAGACTTGTTGAGATGAGTTTTTCTTGCAGGGATTAGAATGTAGACTTTTAGAATTACTTTAAATAAGATAAGGTGTATCTATTGATCTTTTAAATTATGATGAATGAACGCTACATACAAAAACAAATATTTAAACGGACTTCGTGTAATGAATGTGTGAGCTACTTTGGCCTACACCTTGAACTTGCGAGTAAATTATAACAAAACTTAAGATTTTGTCAGCAATCTTCTTAACTAAATTCTAGCTAATTTCTTACCTTCCTAGAGTCTCCTAAGACATACATAAATATTCTGAGGAGTGAACTTGCCAATCTCCATCCTAGCTACCCCATAAAATCCCAAAGATGAGTTGCAAACATACGTATAAAAGAAAGGAAATGACTACAGCATAACATATTTCATTAATTCATAAGCAGCAATAAGCATAACACTAAACAGAAGCGAGATACCACAAGATGTATTGTTTAATTCGACAAGAGCGTAGGTATTGCGGTGTTTACTGCCGTGACGTAGGAAGCAAATATATTTTGACAGATGTGTACGTTATTATTCATGAGGCCATGTGACACGAGGATACAATTTTAGCCGTTGATATTGTATTTGGGTGGAATAATGAAATTGTTTATTGATATTTTATGTGTGATAAACGATTATGCGGCATGCGAAGATGTTTTCCTTGAGACGACAAAATCCTCTGATTGTTAAATTGACACTAAATATAGACATATTTTATGCTAAAAGTGAGAAGCAATAACTGGATATAAAAAGTTAAAAATTAAATTGCGGCAAGTCTATAGCCAAAAATGAATCAATAATGGTTGATGACGATAATCTATCAAAAATTATGTCCACGTTTACTGACAAAAGCTTTTAAATAAGACAGTAAAATACATTTAATCTTATATCCAAAAAGGCGTATTGGACCAATACACAAATCTTCCAAATGTTTGCGAAGTATACATCCAACAACGGGACACAAGTCAGCCAACATTTAATCATAGTGTTGCAAAGTTTATTTGGACAGTGTGTTCACTGCGTAACTCAATTTACCAACAAGACGGACATATGTAATATCTTGGTACTGCAGATTAGTTATTGCGTAACGTAACATGAATAGCATAACTTTGATATACATACATGCTGTTTGATATACGATTTGGCACATAATTACTTTCTTTTTTAATTAATTTTATTATTGACAGCTTCGATCAAATATACACTAGATACACAGTTCCCTGTAAATGTTCCTTTAAAAAGTGGCACCGATGCATTGAAACAAAAAAGCAAACAAAAAGATCACATATACCAATTCAATTAACACAAATTCCACCTTATTCCTGGGGCGTAAAGTAGCTTTTCACATAATGTTGTTTAAAGTCTGAATGACACGCCCCCGAAAGTAATAAAATTTTACGACTTTAGTTGGACACCCGAATAAAGGCGCAATGGAGTCGAATGATTACATATTTTTCTATGAATTTACGAGAGTGTAATAATTATATTATCTTAAATATGTTGTCCGAATATGTAGTGCATAGGAATATGGAATAGGAGTCACACACACCACGCTCGAATTGTTAGGTTTAAAATTTTCTTCGTCTATTCCTTGCGATATAATTTCGCGCCACTTATTCCTTTTTATTGCATTAAGTGGAAATCTGTAAGAAATGTTTCTGATGTTAAGTTATAATAAGTATACATTAGTTATTACTAGTAATTTAAAAACAATAAAACTATTCCATACATTTTCTGTTCCAAATCATGACACTACTCATCTTTGTCTATTTAAGCGAGTAGAAAGGGACAACTGCGATGCTCAGTTTGTTGATTTTAGTTTGCTAAATTTATTTATATTTAATTATTGGTACTCAATTTCACATATTTATTAATGTAGAAAGCAAGTACATGGATTATAATTGCCGAAAATATGAAATCCCATGTATTTTAAGCATTGTAAGTGTTTTGTTTTTGCATTTTTTCACAGAGCATTTAGGCACCGTCACAAGCAACGGTCGGTGCGCGACTAAAGGCGAAAAAGTGCTTACTCGAAATTTAAGCACTCTTTTTCGGTGCCATTTTCTAAGCGCTCATGTTGTATCTAGTGTATATTTGATCGAAGATTGACAGCCTCCGTAGCGCAGTTGGTTAGACGCCGCCTGTGAAACGAGAGGCCGCGGGTTCGATCCCCGCACCGAGAGAAATGTTTGTGCGGCCCACAAATATTTCTTCCGGGTCTGGGTGTTTGTGAGACCGAAAAGTCTCTCGTAGTTCCTGATACCCACGACACAAGACTCGATCTTAGTGTGGGGTCAGAACTATGTATGTGACTGTTGGGTGTTATTTATTTATTTTTATTTATTTATTATTCATTGATGATCTGAACCTATACAGGTAAATTGGTGGTATGTCTCCCATATTTGAGAGGCTGCCTGGGTAAATATCACCGTATTGTTTATTTCTTTCGCCAAACAGCAGTGTAAATGCACTGTTGTGCTCCGGTTTGACAGATATAGTAGCAGAAGTAACTAATGGACATATTGAGACAACATTTTACGTCTCAGCTATCAGGATCGCGAGCACAGTGTTTCCACTGCGCTCTCTTCTTCCAAGCATTGCTTTGTAATTCAATTTGTTGTTACTAAAATATACAGTACATCTTTATGGGCCATTTAAATTAAAACGAGTTTTTTTTTAATTCTAATGCTAATGCTGTGGCTGATATGATGATGATGAATGCTACCTGGTTAAAGTTGCACGAATTCGCTACAGACTGTACCTTATTCAATGAGAAATAAAATATAATTATCCTAGTACCTAGCTGGATCGAACTCTCAACCTTCAAAGTCAAAAGCCTATTTCTCAGGCGCTGTGAAAATCCGTAGAACAATTAAAATTAATTCCACCTGACCTTCCCGCTATTATTTAATTTGCTAAATTGGCAACCCAGAGCGCGAAACTTTCGCCGCTTTCGACTATTTCACACTTATGATTAACCGAGTCGGTACTTAGTTTTGACAATGATATAATTCGGCTTATTTAGTAATTAATGGACTTGTTTATTGTCCGTATTTATTAATTGCCCGACAGTTTGTTAGTAATTGTAACAGGAAATGCTTATCCGTCATTAATGTACATATAGTTTGTACGAGTGTTATTAGTTGTTTACTTTGATTTATAAATAAGAACATAGACATATTAAATAATTTTGATGTTTGATTGTTTTGTCTTTTAATGTCTTTGGTATGAAAGAATATGTTTTTTTGCTTGGTTTTTCATTTCTTTAACCATATATTACTTTTTCTGGATAGGTGACTTTTCATATGTATAAACAAACAAATATGTTGTCCACCAATTTAATAACAAAACAAATGGAGTGAGTCAACGTCGCATAAAAAATAAATAGGCACCTAAAAGCCGAGTCGGGGATGAAAATAGTAATTTTCTCAGCAACAATATATCATAGGACCCCGTACGTGATACGGTTATACAGCTGTAAATTAGTAAACGTACGATCCGGGGTACGATCTAGACCGAAGCGCTTTGTCTACGTGTCTACTGTTGAATCTGGATAATGGGGATATGTATTTCCTTAACAGTCGAATACTCGGCCCATACATCATTGAACAAAGCAAGTACATACCAAAACATGCAAACTATGTACATGATGCGTATAATTATATTATCAATCCGTTTAATGCTTCAAGCGCTATTTTGTTAAAAATACGAAATAATACATTCTAAATTTGAATTTGACATTATTCTAAATCAATAAAAAATAAATTATATTGACTATTGGTATATGTGTTTATTTAAAATTCTCATATCAAAACTGAACTTAATAAGTAGAAGCAAATATACTAACTTGTAATAAATTTGTCTGTCTTGATAAATATTAAATGGTCGGCATTGATTTATTTTGTTATCATTGGTGGGTTCGAACAACGCAGGTGATATGACCAAATTCGAATCCATTTTTATAGCCATAGGAAGGAAGTCATAGGAAGACGAGCTAGCGGCCTGCCTGATGGTAAGCGTAAGAACCTTCGCAATGCCAGGGGTCCAGCACAACAAAGTCGCTGCCTAATCAAAACCATATCGATGTTAATGGTGATAATAACTTACACATAACATCCAGTGGTTCCAAAAGGTAAAGCACCGTTAAAATGACAGTTAATCACATATTAAAACGCCATTAGCAATCTATCTTTCCCACTCCTCGCTATCTTGGCCTTAATAAAAATAATTGGCTTTGCTGAACGAACACGAATAAGCCGTATACAGTCTATCGATAACTACACAAAGAAGAGTCAAAGATAGTCAATTAACGACTTGCGAACTTTTGACTAAAAATCAAACGTACAAAATATATAGTACATAATCCATCGAATACATTGAAAGACGAATGTATATTTTTAATAGCCAAAACGAATCGTTAGGTGTACCATTTAGCAGAAAATACTATGTTCTGAATTAAGATTTGATTTTATTTGAGTCCCACCACAGAGCGCCATAAATAAAGCTAGTCGTCGCCATAGCCACGCGTACACATATTTTCGGTTTGCACGTAAAAGCGCGCCTTATCCACGCTAAATTGACTTTGTGAAAGTGATATTAATTTTCACGGACCAACCCGCTTCGGTTTATTTAATTTTCCTAATTGACAGGGGAAACATTACCGCGGCATTTCGCCTCGCATTTCGTCATAGTTAAGTAATGAATGCTTCGCGATGAGATTTTTATGTTAAAGAATTGTGATTTATACTGTTAACGAAGGCACTCGAAACATAATTAAGGGCCGTCGTTGCCCCCTTTTTACTGGTGTGACGAGGGGATGACGCGAAAAGAGCCAACGTTGGGAAATGACTGAAAAGGGTTTAATTCTGGCACTGCTTAGGCACGGAAAAAACAGTGGAAAACTGTTGTAATTAAATGGAGATTGAGTTAACAAAGCTGTTGTATAAATTAGATTGTTTCCATGTTTTTTTAACACAAACACTTTTTAAATTTTGTGAGTAAATTATGTTAAATAGAGGCTGTATAAATATGTGTTTATTTTGCTTTGTTCTTTGTAACTACAAAAAATACATGTCAATTTAAAATAATAAAGTGTTTTAAAATAATATGAAATATTTTCTGATATAATTACCTGGTTGGTCATTTTTAAATAATGTGATAAACAAAAAAAACATTTAACCTCATTTTTATCAAACGACCACGTCCCAAGTGAGAATAACCACCCACAACGTTTGTTTGTAGCTTTTAAAGGTTTCGAAAGTCGATACAAGTCTAATAAAAGGGTTGGTTGTGTATTCCGATACACTAATGGGGTGAAACGTGGCGGGTAGTTTATTTACAGACAAACCCGAAATGTACCGAACTGAACTTTAATGAACTGAAACAGATACATTTTTGTACATTTTCTTTGATTATGCCTACCTGTCTAAGCTAACTTGGAAGTCTATCCATAAGGTGTCAAAATTTTTCAACTTAAGAAAGATCCGTGGATCAAGCCTGAGTTCAGTTGAGAACAATTTGCAATTTATGATTAAATATCTTCATCATGTCGCTTTTTTGGATGCCGGTTAGCGTGCGCATAGTTAGTAAATAAATAAGTACACCCATGACCCAGCAGTCACATACATAGTTCTAACCCCACACTGTGATCGAGTCTTGTGTATCAGAAACTTCGAGAGACTTCGATCTCACAAACACCCAGACCCGAAACAAATACCTGTGGATCACACAAATATTTGTCTCGGTGCGGGGATCGAACCCGCAGCTTCTCGTTTCACAGCCGGCATCTAAACCAACTGCCCAACGGACGCTGTCAATAATTTAAAAAATACTCTAATAATTTTTCCAACGAGTATTACTTCAAAAAATGCCAACCAAATCCACCTACTTACGGATCTACGTATTAAAATGTCACAACCTTTATGGAAGTTACAATAAAATATGAACAAAAAGCAAATAACTGGTTGGCAAAGCATTATAAATTCAACATAATTAGTACTATCATACAAAAATATAAATAAGAGTTAAAATGCTGTAATAAATAAAATTCGTGGAATATGTAACGACTCCCATGGGAATATGAAAGCGGCAACATCAAATATTAATATGAAACAATACTAATTAACGCAAACAATGCGTCATCAGAATACAATCCGTCAAAAAAATCACACACGAACCGAGCACCGCTTTTGTTTTTTAATGAATGAGCAAAATCAACTTTCATGAACGCTTTTCCGATAAATTATCATAAATTGCACAATAATTTTCGAAGCGCATGGCACATTAATCTATCACGAAATTTGTTTAATTGCCGCCGGGGATGCAACATTAAAATTTTATATTACAGGTTAAAAATGCGGTAACCGCAAGTTGATATTGATGAGAATATACTGGTAATCATTACTGAAAATTATTGCGAACTTGACGAGGGCAATTTGCTTTCGTGTATATTTACAAGTGGTCTACGAGGTTGGGCTATAAGTGGTTTGGAAAATAAATTTGAACCTGTCCGAAGTACCAAGACCTCAAAGGCTGAAAGGAAAGAAGACGTATGGTCTTGCAGCGGCTCTTTATCTTTAATACCACCTCTATGCATGGTCCTAAGCTTTTTGGAAGGCTTAGTGTTAATGACCCAAGTAAAAATAGTTTGGAAGAGGCCAACATAACTCTGCCACTATCATCTCTTGCTTAACATCATTTTCCACCAGGTGCATATTAAGAGTGCTGGTAAAAACCAGGTAGTAGCAGGTATAGCATGCCTAATTACATCTTATTCAATCCTCGAGAGTGGAGTAGTGCGACACGGTAATTTGAGTTGCATGAATGATTTATCCTAATTGCCTCGACTGGCATGTTCGGCACACTGAGCCATTTCACATAGTTACCGATCTGCGGTGCCACTTCCAGATTTAACTTAAATTAATAAGCATTAAATGGTAGCTAAATTTTGTAAACGCATCCTCGTGTTAAAACATTTATTTTGCAATTTAAGATATGCATTACTTAGTAATGCAATTTGTTGATGAGAGGCGGGCCACAATTGCCCGCAGAGAGAGAGAGACACACACACACACACAGAGAGAGAGAGAGAGAGAGAGAGAGAGAGAGATCATAGCTTTATGCCAAAAGAATACGCTAAAATAATGAAGGATATTAATTTAGAAAAGTCAGCAAGCTTTGGTCTCAGCCTATCGTGTGGACGAAGAAAATAGCATTATTCCTGGCATTAGAGCGATATATTCTCTATATCCACATTCCACATGCCAACGTACAAAGCCAGCGTAAGTATTTTAAAAACTCTACATTATTAATTAATTCATTACAACGTGGCATGCTTTTATTATAAAAAAACTGCATAGTTTCAAAGTTTCTAGACATAACATCGAACTCGGTTACATAAAAATGCCTAGTACGTGAGTCAATGTGACTCCATAGTCCCATGGTAACTTTGTTATGCAAAACACGATGGTTTTTGTAGACGATTGTAAGAATACGCCACATTTGCATGTACCCGCAAGGTCACAGATATTTCTAACATATACCCGCATATTGTTGCGTGGTTTCAGTCCAGTACTCTTCAAAGCAAGATGTTCAAAATGCTTTCATATCGCAATTCTTACTATGTAATTTTTTTAGACGAGCTATCAACCCCCTGATTTTAACCATTCATGGGCTTTTGCAATACCACGGGCTCGGCTAAACCGCTGCCAATCGTAATTCTTAATTTACGCGGTATTCAATTGTTTCTCACATTATAAAACTCATCCTATTTGGACGATTGGATATAGAACCTAGTGTTTCAATCTCAATATTCCTCCAGGTCACGTCATACATGGGTCCTAAATATTACAGTATCAATAATAATCTATGTCAAGTTTTGGCCACTCAAATGAAAATAATAGTTAGGATTGATAGATTACAATGACGAAAACTACGCAATATAAATAATTTTCAAGAGTGCTTAGTCACAAATAGAAATGTGGAAATAACGCTCTTAAATTAAACTAAGTTTAAATTATGCTTATTACAAGCTTTCAAAGGCATTAATTTTTAAGTAATTTACTCCTAAATTTTTTATCTAGGAACACAGCATAAATATATATTTTTTTTTCCAAAATACCCTCATCAAAATCGACTCAGTGATCTGCTTTAGATTAACCTTAAAATCTGGGTACAACCATCACACCCTTTGACCTTACGAAGCATCAGTATAATTGGAGATGTAGCGATAACGCCAGTCAAAAACGCAAAAATGTACAAAAATGTTCCGTGTCAAATTATGGGTCGGCTTCTGGAGTTGATTAACTTGTTACGCGATCCATCATGGCTATATTCAAAACCCATATTTTAACGCAGGCACGATTTGTCAAGTGTTGGTGAAAATTACATTGTAAGTAATTTGTATTGGTTCAACCAAACATTTTGTGACGCGGTTCGACGGCCGTGAAACTAGAGTCCGCGACTTCAAAACTTAATCTGGAATTCTAGACTAAAAACTAATTTGCATACACAACGGAATATCCGGAGCTATAAATAGTAGTGATAATACTTTGACATCTTTAAAAATGCAGGTTGTCCATTCGCTTGATTTTTACGTACCAAAGCGGCATTAGATATAGCATCGATGGGCAATTATGTCGACCTACTAACTCTTTTAAAAAAAAATGTAAACTACCCTCAATTTTCGCAATCGAAAATTCAGACAAAAATACGGCACAATAAATCTAGAATTGCCTGAAATCAAATGTAGCATCAGAACAGTTTAGTTTTTACAACGTCTCCAGCAGTTTCTAGACTGTTGCAATTTCGTCCAGCACAAACAGGAGTCAGCATTGTAAAAGTTACTCGCGTTTGTCCAACGCACCATAAAACTGAGATAAGACCTCCGTTTTATCACCTACGATGATAAAGTACTGTTTTATATCATATCGGCATTTGTTGCCTACTTACAACTTTATTGCATACTCGTTGTTACACCCGGTTTTGTTCGCCATTTTTTCATAATGAATAACTAACGTTTTATGTTTTTTGCTTGTTTACCGGATGTTACGTAAAAAATCATTGTATTTTTTCGTGTCTTTAAATTAGAGGTTCTTGTAACATTATTTAAAAAAAATATACCTACTAAAATTGATGATGTACTCTTATTAAAAATCGGTTTTGGATTTTGTCGGTATTCTGCTCCTTTTTACCTGTAACAAAAACATCTATTATTAGACAAATATTATGTTAATGTATCTATAAAAAAGCAATGACAGAGTTTTAAACATTGCAAAATTACATTTATACATCATTTAAATAAACCACACATTGTAAGTTGTAACCAAAATCTCTGTTAATTGCTGGAAAGTTTCTACACATCGCTGATCAACGCTGGTTATTATTCCTCTAACTCAAGCCTCTTGTGTACAACACAACTCCTAACTAGTTTAGGAGACAATTAAAACAAGCGGCAAACCCCGCTGTCAAATTTCCCGCCGAATATCCGCATAAGTTTTTAATATAGGGAAAAAGCAAAGGAATAAATAACATACAGCCTCAAAATAGATGTAAAAAATATCGTTAAAATATTCTTCTTTGTATACAACATTATTTATGTCATTGAATCTCTAATCAGATATTAATTTTAATGAACACAAATCCATTGATTCAAGAAAATCGCATTTCCCACGGTCCGATCTCGGATGTCGCGACGATATCCGACGCTGTGTGTCCGGTTTGGTGACTATCTCTAGATCTGAGCCGATTAATTAAACCCGGTACGGTCTGAACAAGAAATATTGGCGCGAAAATAAATAAAAATCAGGCAAAGTCGTCAAGTAACGGCATAATGCCCGCCGCGCCTTATAAAAATACCCGGGCCGTAAACCTGCGCGCAATGATAAGGGACTTCTAAATAAAACTCCTTGCTTAAAACGAGGATAAAGTGATTTTTTATAACTTTTTTTATTGGTTAAAATACGGTGCCTATCTAACGCTTTCTTCCGTTTTAACACAGCATAAAGTAAATAGGCAATTAAACTTAAAGCCGACGGTACGCGAAATATTTTTTTAATTTTCCTCGTAAGGAGAGTAAAATTTCACACAATTCACAGGCTGTCTGTGACCACTGACCTATAAAGGATTCCGAAATAAAATTCTGCGCAATTAAAAAGACAAATGCACGGTGTAAAAAATCAGGAATTTTTCATCGAGGTAACTTTGGTTGACAAAAATGTAATCGGGGAGATTTTTTATATTATATTATTCCAAATCTCCGTTGATTTACTACAAAATAAATCCGTAGCTTTGGTAGCATTTTGTAATTTGGAATATTTTATGGCATGTTTATGATAGTTTTACAATATGGATTACACTAAAATACTTTTGAAAATTAGCATCACATTCTTGAAAAGACAAAAAAATACCCTTATTATGTTAATGGCCCAAAAGACAAAGTAATACCAAAACAAACAATGTCAATGTACAATTGTTTTATAATCTGTTTCCAACAATACAGCGCAAAAAAAGAAACTGGCTTAAAAAAACAAACAGGTAAAATAGAATGGCGAATTATTCGCGTATCTTGTGATTGCAGATTTTTCTGCTTCCGAGAGATTTTCCTTAAAAGCGCTCCCAAATTTTATATGAAGATTTTTAAATGTTTACGAGAGCTGAGCTTAAAGTGGAATTGAGAATGAGACAGGCAATCTCAAAAATGTAATTGTGTGGGTTGGTCTGAAGATTCATGGCCGGTTATTGTGACAAATAAATAAAAAGTAGATAAGAGACAACAAAAAATGTATTATAGTGAAACAATGTATCTAGAAAGTTTTGTTTTTACATTACTTACTCTTGGGCTTTGTTTAAACGTTTGAACACTGATATTCAAAACAGAAAGAAAAATATATATTTTCTTTATTTATGTCTTATGATAATAATCGACAATCAGTTCCTCGACTCTTAGCTGATGATTTGATGAGCATCGGACATAAAGACAATGAGACCAGCGTATCACCAAGATAAGGAAAGAAAATTAATACCAAAATAAAATTACAACATAATAACGCCTCTTTACGTCAACCAAAAATAAAATGTGACACGTCATTCCTATGACTCACGAAAATAGTTTCATAAGATGACGTCATATTACAACCACAATTTAACTGGCACAAAAATATTCAAGTACTAAACAAATATTGAATATTAAAATGATCAAAGCCTGATCGAACATTATAACAGTATTCGAACGGCGGACCGCGGCACGAGAGGCAAGAAATCAAAACGCCAGCAGTTTGACAGAATCGGGGCCAACGCCCCACTTTCCGGCAGAGAACCGGTCGCGCTTGTTCCAACTTCGGCTTTACCGTATTCTGATTACGACTTAGTTTTTTTATATACGTTGATAAAATCGGTTATGTTTGAATTTTTCTTCCGTGATCATCCAAGTCCGTTGCAATAACATGCCTGGTCCAGAATTTATTTTTAATTAGGGTTCATGCATGTAGCTATGCAGAGGAATTTGGATTATGAGTAGCTAGATGGCGTGTTCACCTTCTGAATTACGTAAAGTCCAAAAAAGTAAAAATAAACTCCATAAGCAATAGCAAAACTATCTGTACACCCAAAAAAATCATAATATTTTGTCGTTTAACCACTCACCAGTGTATGTTACTATGTATGTGGTATTCCTATAACGACATTGGTCTAGACTCTAGACTCGAGACTTATCGATTGCGCTTCGTGCATAATACGACAAAAAAACGGAACTCTTAACAGACCAACAAAATACATAAAATGTAATCGGTACGAACGTTTTCTAAAAGGAAATAAACACTTATGACTCACTACGCGATTGTCCCACTACTCTATTTGGTATAAAAAAAACAATAACTTAATAGTCACAAATACACAGTCAGTCCACTTATATGTACATAGTACATAGGACTAACTTTATAGTGAGCCTCGTTTACTGTGTTAAACAGCCACATGGATATCTAAAAAAAAGATGCGCGATACTTCAAAACTTTTTTTTATATTGCAATGAATGGCGAGACCAGTAAAACTACCTAAGTACCTTAATATGATAATTTCTGAAACATCCTAATCCATTCCTGAATTTCGATACAGGACAGTAGTATTTTCTAAACCAACATATCTTTGACACAAACAGAAGTATCATCACAATCTTATTTCACATGCCAAGCGAATATGAAAGCCAATTCAAAACTTTCCCGCCACACTGTCCACTACAGAATTGATGTTCAAGCAAATATAAATAAAATGCAATCACAAAATAAATCCAATCGTATACACGAGACCGGGCCGGTCGCGGCGTGTCGTTCCAAGCTTTTTAACGTATTCACTAGGGATGGGCAAATGGAAAAAATATATCGATATTTATCGTATCGATATTTTTCAAATATATCGATATATATCTCCCAAGAAATATCGATATTTCGATATATCGATATTTTTGCCCAATTTGCGATTAGTTATAAAAATAGCTATTTCGAATTGCTCGACATAAAAAAGTAAAAAAAAAAAAAAAACGTCATTCAAACCAGTATTGTTTGATGTGTTCCCCTGTTCATCTGCTCCTATCGTTTGGCACAGCCAAATTTAGAGAACCGGCGTGAAATGTTGACAATTTACCCAGAACTTGCCCAGAACTTTATTGGATCTTTATTTAAAAATATATCGATTTCGATATGTGAAAATAAATATCGAAAATCGATATATCGCGGGAAAAAATATCGCTAATTTATATCGATATTTTTCTGAAAAAATATCGATATTTTGATATATCGATATTTTTTGCCCAAGCCTAGTATTCACTGTCTAGTGTATCGGAAAAAATAAAACATATATATACTGACAAGATTTATTTTAAATCGGTTGTGCTAGGTGAGAGAGAGAGCAAATACGTAGATATTGTTAAAGATTTTTGTGTAATTTTTACTACAACTATAAAGGGAGTACGATTTTGTGGAGAATGTCACGGATGAATACTAGTGGTGCATTTGATTTTATAGGATTTAATTATGATCGTTTTGAAAAAAAATTGAAATATTTGCCAAAAAAATAACAAAAGAAAAGCAACGTACAGCCATTCAATACAATTTATTCCATATTTAAACGATGATGAAATTCTGCGAATTTAGCAACAAAAATAACCCGTTTAAAAGAACTATATGAAGATTTAACACTATAAAAATTTATGACGTCGAAACTTGCGGGAGTTATAGTCTAAGTTGCTCAGACCGATTTATCTTGCGTTTTATCGCTTTATCTCGAATGATTGCTGAGATTGATATCTTGAATTCCGTACAGCATATGAGAAACGCGTGGCTCAAATCTTGAACAATCGTAAAAGACCACTCAAAGGTTATAGTCCAGTAAAATAGTCTTTCTGTATGACAATGCTAGATGAATGCCCGCTTTGCCACAAACATAGAACATAGTACTCGAAAATATTTGAACATATTATTTTTTTGAGCAAGGATAAAAATAAACCACATGTTCTAAACATAATCGCATGTCATTTGTAAAACCATGGAGTAGTTCAAAAAATAGCTGCAAGATGTCACCTGACAGATAAGTATATGAAACTCAGCTCGACATTGACAAAGTATGCTTTCCTCCAGAGCTGTCAAGTATAAACTGGCGCTGAAAATTGAGAGCAACAAACCTTTCATGCGGCTAGTTCAGGCACCACGGTATTGACAGCATAATCTTTTTGTCTCTTTCTAGACAATGTCAAATAATCAAAAATATTGGGCCATCTAGCGACAAGCACAGCGTCTGGCGTCCACAGATAAACGACCTACTAAAATTTGTAGGAAGACGTTAGATGCAAGCCGCTTTCAACAGTTCCCTGTGGACATTTTTGGAGAAGACCATATTTTATAGTGGACTTCCTGTGGCTGAAGATGAAATTAATGATTATTGGGCTGCTGAATACATATGAATTAACCCACAATGAATATAAGCCATAATACCATAATAAGCAGTTATTTCGAAACAACACAACCAATGACCATTCTTCAGCAACGTGGGTGTCATTACTGTATTTACAAACAATTAATCATCGGAGACATTAAAACCGCATCAACAATTAACAAACAACCGTTGGCAACGAATATCGATGATTACCTATGGGACAATACCTTCAGATACCCAGCAACTCTTGGGAAACATTGTTTTGCGTTCATGTATTATGAGAATGTACAACGATCTCACGCACATTTTGAAGTGGCTTCAAATGACACGGGAAGTGATTTCTGTTGAAAATCCTATAGAACAATAGAACGTGAATAAATTTAAATAATATCGATTATATCATCGATTATGAGTCTTGTGATACACGACGTTAAACATTCTTACCAAGTAGAGATTGTTGTGTCGATCTTGGCATCGATTTATATAACTGCACATCTAAGAGAAATATTACTTTATTATCCAATAATAGGTATGAAAAACAAGTTTAAATTTGAATTTTACAACTGTATCAAATTGGTACGTTTTGGTCGACAACATTAAGTTTACTGACCCTTAAACCTGGTTCTCACCATATTTCTCGTACCATATTTTATTAATGTAACTATTGTTCCATCATACAACAATTAGAGCAATTGGCAACCCATGTGGGATTCATAAAACTGGCGCGTAAGTCATGTGCCAATTGAATTGGACCACGTGAATGACTCCTGCTCCAGTTAGCTAGAAAAGCGATGGACCATCAATTATCACCGCTGCCTTTACTTTTTTGCTTTTTGCTCTTTTAAATGAATCATTTATAGCAATGACTATTGTCTTAACCAATAGGATTTGTATTTTCTAACGGATTTAAAATTAACCCCATTTCTATTGATGTCTGAATTCTACGGCCTCGGTATATTCAATGTGTGTTTAATGATTAATTGCCAATTTACGTATTATTTTTAATAACTACAGAAATAATACTTTCTAACTAATTACAACAAAACATTGTAATAACGATTGATAGCTTGTAGCTCCTTTAAGAAGCCGCCTTTAAATAGCATATTCGTGTTACTGCACTTAATGTTGAATTTTTTGGTTAAAACATTGGTGTTAGTTAAAACCTACAATTCTTTAATTGTATTTAACAAACACTTCACATAAAAACATGTAAATAATTAAAAGGCATATGTGCAAGAAATACGGTTTTATTTCATTAAAATTATCTTTTCACGGATAAAATAGGACAACTTAACCCTCCACATTTATTTCTTTTGTTACAATATTCACGGTCATACCACTAACCCTCATTTACCTTGCTCTACAGAACCGTCACCGCCTACAATAAACCCGTTGCGTGCATCCTCCGTAAAGTCTCATTTTATATTACCAATGGACAAATTGTCCCCATCCGCTGTAAACGCATCCATATCTGGCAAATGGAGGTGTGATATCCAGACAGTTTAAGTGACAGGATATTTAAAGACGGCTCTACGTCGCTCTGGGCATTTAGAGGAGCATTTTTAAAATGTTTATGGGAGAACGGGAGACGATTTCGCTTGTCATTTGCAGGGTTTTATCTAGTTAGGTGGTGTTGTGGGGCAATAGATGTAGATTTTAAATTAATAAATTTGTCAAATTTGCTTCTTTGTGATTTGTACTAAAGAGTTTAAGAACCTAAGAGTAGAAGAGAAATAAATAATGTAGATCATAGTTACACGATACATTTAGTGATGTTATCGGACTCAAATATTCCAGAAACAGAACAAGTTCTAAACAAATAATATTGTACGGCACTTCACAGTGCAAATAAATATGATCCATACGAAATTGATGGCAAAAACCGCCAAAAATACAAGCATACAGTTAAGAATAAAATCTTCAGCTTACAGACAGATGCGTTTTCGAGCAACAAAGGCGAGGTAGGTTCAAAAAAACCAGCTCAGGTACAAGTAATAAAACGAAGGACCCTTTTTTGCCCCGGCGAGACAGCAGGTGCGTTGCAACCACGCTATTGGCCGAAACTTCACCCTACATCCCCAAACTTCGACGTGGAATAACTAATAATGATGTGCGTTTTTCGATTGTTTCTATGTAAGTTGATTTATGTTTGTTGAAAGTTTAGAACACTCCGGTTTGGTCGAGTAATTATTTGTGGAGTTCGGGAATGAAATGTTAGAATAAATAGCGCTTAGTTTGAGGTTTTGGTAATTAATTTAGACAAGTCTGTAGCGTGTTTATTTTTAAACTAACTCGGTGAACTCGACTTTACCTGATTTTATGTAAAGTCCGGATTGAAAACAATTGACAAGACTACACCGCACCATCCTACTTATAGACCAAGAGCCTGTGATCGCCAGACTTTATTCATCAAAAGCTAATAATTTGTCTGCGCATCACTCTATCATAGGCATCACCGATTATGAAGTTTGGAACATGGTGGCTGTAGAAGTTATCAGCTTAAATGTGTCTGACAAGTTGAAAGTACCATCAAAAGTGTCTGACTACAAAGGAAATATCTTTTAATAGTTGCCTAAGGAATCATATTTAAAATTCAGGTTTTATACCGGGTATCTCAAGACTGCTACCGAAAACGAAGCCGGGTGGTAGTTTTAGTGACTACAAACACAATGTAACTAAAAATTTCGCAAAGAAACGCGACAATTATTTTTTATGATTTTTTAAATATCGTCATTTTTGGGTGGTAAATCCATAGTTTTTGCTAAAATAATAATTTAAACACTTTTATACCCTAGATTATTTATAAATAAAAGGGTAAACACTATTATTTTAGGAAAAAATGTATTTACCACCCAAATATGGTCATAGGAAAAAAATAACAAAAAAAAAATTGTCACTTTTTTGCAACTTTTTCTGTTGCATTGTGTCTGAAGTCGCTTAAACTACCACCCGACTTCGTTTTCGGTAGCAGTCTTGATATACCCTGTATACTTGGCGAGCACCGGCTCTTGGTCTTTTAATTGTGCCGGCCTACTTTACCGCTTCCTCAGTCTTTGTTTAAAAGACCTACTTTTATTATTATTCTGTCAATACAAGCCACATACTCTTCAATCTTTGTTACTGTTCTCTCAAATTACTCGAGCGGTATTAGTTTTAATAGACAAAAACGCCCTATTACAACTCACGTTCTTCCGGATATAGATTATATAATACTGCTTACACTTTTATGTTTTTACGGCTTAGTTCGAGTTAAACAAAAATGCAAGTATTCATTAACATAGCTGGTACATTCTAGTCTGCATATTTTTTTAATAAATCGGAATACATTTTGCTGATTGTTGCGATTCTGTTACCGCGTTCTGTGATTTCATAACTTACTAAGACATCAGTGTATTGGCAATCGCAATCGGTATGATTGCCAGAACATGAACTTGGCATGAACATATCTGTAGTAAATTGAATAAGCGTTTTTTAAAAAACGTCAGCGAAATGTAATAAAATTGTGTTTGATGCCGAAGCCCTCGAGTATTCAAAATGTTATATAATATCAAAATACAAGTATACTTCTACAAAAGTTTTACTGGAAATATACTATATTTATAACATTTAATACCCAGACAGGCAAAGGAAACTGGAGCGTGTCATTAACGTAAGAAGTAACATAATACCGCAGCTTTCTAATATTGAGAATTTAGGGTATTTATCGGTCATTTTTGCTAGACCGCTAGTCGACATTTAAACACAATTTCAGTTTTTACACGCGACACTAAGTCCGTGCAAGAATGTCGGCTGCATAGGTTAACTTTTAAGGCTTCCCGCCGACTCGAGTGTAATAAAAGCGGAAACTTACCGCTCGATACATTTCGCTGTGACTCACGCCGAGTGCTGTGAAACTCGCCAAATATCGCACCTTTGTATTAGTACCTACTCATTTGTTCCGACAATCGCGAGTTTGGCCCCAAAAACACCTCAGCAACGGCAAACCAGTTCATATTTTTTATATCATCAAAGGAAATGCTTTCTCAGTGTTTCTTTGTATACCAATAACGGAGGCGGAGTCGGTAACAATTTGTCGAATAAACTAAGTAAGGAAATGGAGCAAAGTCGGCACCAAGTATGTGGAATACGGAGGTCATAAAATGCCTCTCGCTAAGTAATACTTGGAAGTTGTTAAGATGCCTGAAAACTTCGCCAAGAGGACTTTAATAGAATTCCTGCGCACACTCTTGGACTGCCACAGGCTTGGATACTTATCGATGAGCAAATAAAACTACTATCTATGATGTGCTAGACACAAAAATGATATTATTTTTTTTAATAAAGCAGGGCATACGTATATTGATTTTATTGGTTTAAGATTTGTTGTTCATTGTGTACTAATGCTATTTTTGAGGAACACTTTTTTTTTCTCAACATGCACTAAATCAAAGGTAACAGCGTCAGCGGTGCAGTTAGTTAAGGAAACTAGCTGAGAAACGTGAGGCCGCGGGTACAATTCCGAACCGAGACGTATGGTCCAAAGATATTTGTTTCGGGTCTGGGTGTTTGTGAGACTGAAATCCCTCGTACTTTCTGATATACACGATACAAGATCTATATCCCAGTGTGGGTTCAAAACTATCCATATGAGTGTTGAGTTCATTTACTAATTACTAGGGACCTGGCCGGGTGCATATATTCTGTGCATATTCCAACGCCTATATTCATTAAGGATAATGTAGGATTGTAATGGTAAAATGATTTTTCAAATTAGCCCAGTAGTTTCAAAGACTATTCAATGCAAACAAACAATCAAATGCCGTTATAATATTATTTATTATTGATTTTAAAATATATTTTTAATATAATATGATAATAAAAGGTTAACGGAGTGATTATTAAAATACACGTAGCGTAATTAATTCAATGTTCCACCAAGCTTAACTTATTAAATATATAGTGCCGAACGAAATGTAATAAAATATTATCAATTTAATACCAAATGTACTAACTAAGGCAAACGCCATTTTTAGGTCAAGCAGTACCAGTTACTGATAACAGTGGTTACCTAAACTAGTAGTTTAATGTATTATAAGATAACCAAGACTGAGTAGATGTTATAAAATTTCTTACTCCGAATATATTGCGAAATATTACTCACAATCTGATTAATCATAAAAACTCAAAGTAAATTAACTACAGGGACATTATGGGTCTTTATTAGTTTGATATTTTTTTATAACTATCCCCACTTGTCATATATCTGCCTACCCCTTCAGATGTGTAACAAGCATGACCTTATATCAGTAGTTCAATTTTTTTTATTGCAATGAATGGCGAGACGAACATGCCGTTCGCCTGATGGTAAGCGATACGACCGCTCATAAACAGTAGCAAAACCAAACAACACCTTGAATAACAAAGCAATGCTTAGCATTCCACTGCGCTCGCCTTCCTGAGACATAATATGTGAAGTCTCAATATTTGCAGTAGTTACTCTGGCTAGAATGCTCTTCAATCCGTAACACAGCAGTGCATTTACACCGCTGTTTAAGGGGAGAAATAGAATTTGCGGTGGTACCCACCCAGATAGCCTAGCACATATGAGAGACCTACCTACCTACCAATAGAAAAAGTTAAAAGATTTTATATCACCGGCTTCCAATTTACTTAGAAAGCACAAAACCCGTGCAACAGGTACGAGTACGTTCTAAAACTAAAAAGGAACATTTAAACATAATTTAATATCAACATCCAATTTACTCAAAGAAAACATTAAACCTGCAACAGGTGCGTTCTGAAACCTGCGTCTGACACACCAATTACAAGATCAAAGAGTAATAAGTAATATATTCCTTGTAGGAACATTAAATTCTCCATTGAAACGGAACAAAACATTGTATTGTTTGCGAGAGGGTTGTCAGGAGCAGGAAACCCATCGGGACGCAGCGGGAAGTGTCTGGATGTACATTCATACCTTTATAAAGACTGAGGTATACCAGAACGGACAAGGCGAACATGACGAAAAACTTGGTGTATAAGTCACGCGGGAAATTATTAGAGCGAGTTGGAAGATAGAATGACTACGTAAGAGTGACAGAGATAGATATATCGGTACGGTACCGTTCTTTTTGCTACAAACTTTTTTTTTGAGATGTCCCCTCTATTATATTTCAATGTTTATAATGCAAGTATGTATATACGGGTCATAAATAAACTTTTTGTTTGCTAAAACATGTTTTATTAATGTACGAAGATATTTATGCGAAAGCGAGTTTTGAATATAATGTCCATAAATTTAGAGGTTCGGTTGAGTTGTGATTATTCTTGTACGTTGCAGTAAATAATAATTCAATTTTCTTTTAATCATATGATATTCGCTCAAAGAACAACATGAACTACCATTCTATTGCTATTTATGCCGTGAATTTTCTTCCTGATCGAATAGTCCTTGAGGGAATACAAAAGAGGATTTGTTAACATCGGATCCGCTCTCGAAAAAAGGCGCCTTCTGACAAATGTAACCTACCATATAATTTAGTCATAAAAACAATTATAAAAGTAACTCCCCAACACACTTTAAATGAATCATCTTGTATCACAGTCACATGTAAAAAACGTGGGACAGCGCACACGCGACAGTAAAAAACTAAACCAAAGTTAATGTGACATATGTTTAATTAGGAGAATCATTTGAACACCCAAGTGACAGCAGTTTCCGATACAAACGAGCAGAAGATAATTTATGTCTATAGTTTATTGAATGATTTGCTGAGATAGTAATAAAATTATTTAATCTGGCTCTATGCCAGATTTTTAAGAGATTGGAGCATTATCTCAAACTAACGCGGCGTGATGAATTATTATGCATTTTATTTTAAACCATTTGGCTCACGATTTAACTGGACATGCCGTCACGTTTTGGAGTAATGAACAATGTAATTTGAATCATATATTTGGTAGTTCAGACATGTAAATCGAACTGAAAACTTTATAGTTCATAGAATGTAACTACTACGCCATTGCGATAAAAGATTAATCATGTAAAAATGTAGCTAACATTTCAGTTAATATGCTCTTGTTAGGAGAAAAGTGTGAAGCAAAATTATTAAAATCCGCTCTGGAAAACTGTTTTAAAGTTTGCACTTTGTTATAAAACAGATTGTTTTCGAGTTCAGTTACCGTGACGGTAACGTATTATGCAAATGTCTATTATAGACAGGCGCACATACCTTATTTTGTAAAGGAGTTATACGAAATCTGAAGGAATATAGGGATTTTTTATGAAAGTGAAATTAAAAAATAAAATAGCTTATTAAGTGAAAAAAAAATCTGCAAAATACAATCTGACCTATGACATATACCCATCCTTCACGCAGCATCATCGGCTTAGTATTGTAAACTATTCCCCAAATCCCCAATAACAGCACTGACAATACAAAAAACTTTTTAACATTTTCCCCAGAACTTAACACACAATGGAAAAAGGCAGAGATGTTCAAAAATAAAAGGACGAAATAGCGACGCAACGCCAAGCGCGTAATAGACACTTGATCCTTAGGGATATTTTGGTGAAAGCCCGAGGAATCAAATGCTAAAGTATTATAAAATCTTTGTAAACCTTCAGTACTCTCAGCTAAAGTAATATTGTCTACATAAATCGTCAATTTTCCGTATTAGGCAATTACATAAAGGGCAATTTAAAAGCACTTATTTCATCCCACGCTTTCTCAATAAATATTTTTCCATGTGAAAAGTGGTTCGGATATTCTTTTGTCAAAACTCTGCGAGCCGCGAATGGTAGTCTGGCTTCGGATTATTAAATGCGAATGTATTTTTTGCCGCTTTTCGCGTGATAGTTTAAAAGAACTCGGATTTGCATAATTTAATCTTATAATGAAAAGTTTAATTACGTCAGACGACGGTTTAAAACATCTCATTACCAAGTGTAACACTATACGAAAATATTTATTTATGGCACATTTAATGAGCTAATTAAAGTGGCCAGTCGTAAAACTTAGCTCGGATTTTAAAAGCATCTCATCCAGTTTTATTGAGACTGTAAGCTTGCAGTCCGAGCTACACCACAAAACTCTAAGGTAATGAAAATATTTCCGTGTCTAGCCAGTCACTAACCAACTTGACAGCTCGCAGATATCAAAAGATAAAGTATTTTATATCAATTTGCGCATTCGTGCAAAGTATATTTAAATAGCTCGTCTCGCGTCGGTCTTAGCTTTTTGATAGTACCGTTTATGGAGTACGAGGCAAAATATCCGAATAAAGGGAGACGGATGAAGAATTCCAGATGATTGTTGCCGTGTGTGGAATGTAACAGACGGTGCTATTAAAATTAAAAGCCGCCGTGAGAACATATTCATTTCCCCGGCAATATCTCACCCAGTACGATTGGCGAATTAAATATTCACAGCGTATTTTAGGCGTCTAAAAAGTTTTACAAAAAACGTGATTACAATACTTTATCTAAGCCCGTGGAAAATCTTATACACGAATGGACATTGATTGGCTATTGTGGCGTGCAACAATAAGCAATCATCCGGCTCTAGTGGTAATGGTGGCAGCTTCGCTCGAAACGCACTTAATTTCATACCTCGTTGCGATCTGCGATGACACTCGTTCAACACCTATTACGTACAGATATCGACTATCGACGGGGAACAACACTCGTTTGTTTAATACGTGTCGGCAAAGTTTGATAGTGTAAGCGTCGAATGAATAGGGATTGCATCAAAGGATTAACGATTGGAAAAACTGGTTCTTTATCCCCTGCCAGTTTGATATTAGAGTCCATTGTGAAAGCGAAAAGCAATCGGAAGTCATCGAGAACCGTTTCAACGGATTTGAACGTCAGATAGGGCTCAACTCACTACATTGCGTTTTCTATTTGTTCAATTTTACAGAGCTGTTTTCTGTGGCCGCGGGTAACTTGCAAACGCGCTACCAGAATTAACGCTATTGTTCATTCCAAATTTCCCACATATAGCTATTTTAAATATCATAATTAATTTCAAAATATAAATCCTTTGAATAAATACAACTATGCAAAACCCACAGGCCGTGTTCTAAAGAAAAGACGGCTACTAAATTAACGTCAAATATTTTTTATTTTCTCTCCTTTTGTCACGAGCAGAATTTTCTTAACAACATTAGCTCCCCACTAACTTACTTATAAAAGGAATTTGAAAGCTTATTTTTGTTAATTCTATCCCCCGAGACGTCTGTGATTACAAAAACCTCGAAGACAACTTCGGAGGAGACAAAACAAAATCACCTCGGAAATCAATTAAAATTCTGCCAGTGACGGCAATTCTAACGTTTTATTTTTAAAGAGAGCAATGGTTGCTCTGAAACGATACCCTAGGGGGGAATCGACGACGTTTCTTTAATAGGGATCTATTGTGTGTACCGCGATTAATTACGTTGTTTACTACAATCAAAGAGAATCCTTCTATCGTTGTCTAGATTGAGTACGATTTAATTTCGGCGGTTAATCTCGTTTCAGCGGATTAATACGCTAAATAAATTAACTCAGTCAATTTCACTTTTGTTTATTAGGTTGCTCTTTACGTATTACATTGTTTATTGTGTTTTCAACTATCTTGTTAACTATACATATTAAATACAGCTATTGGATTAATGTTCATACAAATATAATTTCATAAGAGATAGAGATACATAAAGCTTAGAGTACATACAATATAGAGAGAGCGCAGTCATACATGCGTCTTCAAAAACTTAGATTTTTTCTTGTTCGTAGTCTTAGTAGCTTTCCTATAGTAGTGAAAATTTAACTAATTATTTAATCACAAATTGCGATAAATTTATTTTATAACCGAAAATATATTTAGCTATTATTATTCTAAAATGAGTTTGAGTGTAATTAAATAACCCTAAATCATATTATATTTGTATTTTTCTTTTCCAAGTAATTCGTGCATGATGGACAACCTGTCAACTATCAGCCAATAGGAGGACAGAAAACAGTGGCTCGGCACCACCATTTTATCTACGTTTTTGACATACCTGCACTCCCTCTGTATTTTAAATACTCTAAGACAAATATATTAAATAGCTTAATAACAGCTCAATGAAATCCTTAGCAAATATAATCTGTCAGGTGTACTGTAATAGTGAGCTAGGTACAGGGAGCAGTGTTCCCTTGAGCCACATATCGGCTATGCGGTACTAATAAGGATCTATTGTGCGGCCGGCTCTCTTAATTACACTGTCGTGCAATAACAACTGCTGTAGAACGTTTGGTCTGTCCTTACGCATAAAAGCCGGTTGACGAAAATGAATTTCATTACTTTGTTGAAGTTTTTTGGAAGGTCACGAAGCAATAACTTTATGTTGACATTAAATAAACGCAGGATTGTTATGTTTAATTAAAACTCGAATTAAGAACTTCGATGTTGAATTTGGAAGCCCGATAACAGATTATAATAAGTTGTTTATATAAAAAGCTTTCAGCCTCTTTTGAAATGCTTGTGTTATCAGAACGAATTACTAAACAAAGGGAGTGATAGAAATCTTGATGGCGCATTGGTGCCAAGTTTGTTGCATTGATGGCCGTGTTCGATGCATATGTACGTAAATTTTTCCAGTCATTGGCACGATTTAAAAGTTCATTGTTACGATTGCATGGTCGTATATCTTCACGCTATCTCAGTATCGGAGACAGCAAGATTAACAGTCCCCGTTTGGTGCACAAAATACAAATTGCCTTCGGACGTTTAAATTTGTTTCCTCTTTACTTGGATTTGTGTCTGGCGAGAATACCAAATGGCGGAGCGACCAAATAAATACTTAATTAGGCCGGAGAAAATTCTTTAAAACGCTGTATATTTTGCTAGTTTACTAGCAGTGGTGACTCGCGGAGTTTTTTAGTTTCGGTACGAGTCAGCATAAACGATGTTAAGTTAATCAAAATCCATTCATGTAATACTGCAAACGTAATGAATAAATTACCTAGTTACTTGGGACTGGAATTTGTACTCGGTTTGGCTATATCCAAGCCTTATTATCACATCTTAAGACGGATAATATACCTGCCTACTGCTTCGGATAGACAAGCCTACGATTATAAAGAAAAAATACGCCTATCCAGCACTCTAAATTATTGAGTTTACCTATTATCCTAGTGGATGGATGGTAATAATAAAAAAGTGGAAAACAAGACTGTATTACAAAAGACATTAGCCATGAACCATCAGCACTTAAAAGTATGTGAAAGCATAATTTGTTTAACTATGTTATTGCGTGTCCAGATAGTTGAACATGCAAGTCCTTTATGACAATATAAAGGTTACAGAAACACCATCATATTATATTAGTTTTTTCCCCTTCATTTTCACGAGTACGTTGATTATCTAAGCGGCTCGTTGACGAAGGCAGATTCTATTGTATTTTGGGAACTATATAAAATATAAGGATAAAATGAAGTTTGTTAATTTTATTTTGAATATTACATTTAATTTCAATAATTCAAATAAAAACGTTGTTTCTAATATCTAATATTACCTTAGGTTAAATTTAAAATACGTAAAGTGTTTCTTAACTTGCCTTCCTTTTAGCCAACAATAAAGGAACGCATATACATATTTTTTCCAAGAAAAATCCACAGGCAATCAAAATTGCAGGCAAAAGGATACCCGGAAAATACATTTTCTAAAAAATCTTGAGTAATTCTAGAAACTTGCTTTTATCAAGTCTAAAATCTGTCCATTTGCGTTGAAAGGTAACCCTCTGCAGATAACATAAATCACACATTAACGTCACAATGGTTCGGAAGAGTAATATCAAATAAGCAAGCTATACCGAGTTAAAGAATAGAACATAGGATTTCCATTAGATGCGTACTTAACGTGACAGCCGCTGCCTGATGCCATGATCGTGTTACCTCCATGCCTTCAATACTCAAGCGACTGGAAGATTCAGTTCATTCGAGTTTGTACTGAAAATACAGCCTTAAATATTATTTCTTACAGACATAGACAGAAATATATGGACAGGGCGGAAAGCGCATAAATATCCGATGTAAGTGGTGCGGCGCTCCAGTGCATCTCTAGTGGAGCGTTACTGAAATTAGTCGTCGCTCGCAACGAATTCTAAAATGGTTGCTTGTTTCAGAAAATTGAAGATGATAATTCTTATCACCGTTTAGACATATTTATTTTAACGCGATTTTCACGGCCTTCTTTTTGAAATTCGAAATACATACTGTAGTTTTTGACCGATATACCTATACAGATTAATTTTGCCTAGCTACTTTGCGTAGTAAGAATTTTCTTCAGAAAGTTGTGTGGATAGATCCCCGTATTAGATACATAAATTGTATTTAGACTAAATAATTTTCGAGTTGGTGAATGTTGAGAAAGAATTGTGAATGTTGGTGAATGTTGAACTAAAAAGTTTCTCTTCGTTTGGAATATCTATGGAATAAGTCAAGTCCCACGCTAACTAAGTATATGGAGATTAATCAAAAGAATAAATTATATTTAAATATATGTTTTAAATAAGTTTATGGACGCGATTATGAAATTAAAACCATTCATGCACGAATACAAAATAAAATCACATTAAACTAAACTATAATTCACAGAGGGGAACAAAAATAAATACGAACTATGGAACGAAGGTCTCAAATCGCGAAGACAAAAAAAATCCGCTGAAATATTTAAAAGGACCGATGAGTGTAGAAAAGGATAAAGATGTTTAGGAATGGTTTCCCTTTGTTTTCCTCATCAGTATGTGGTGACGGGTGCGAAGAGAATGCGGCGATTTTTTTATAGTGGCTTACGGAGTAAACCGACTTGTTGAGGCCTTTCAGATAGGCTTAGACTACCCTCAGAGAAAATAGTAAATAAGGATATTCGCGTTTGTTTTGTTTGTTGCGTGCAGATATTGCTGGCATGTATTTTTTATTGTTGGAGCAATTCTGAAACAGTGAAGTCTATAATTTTGTTGATGGAATGAATTGTAACATGTGACGGTATTATTTTCTTTATTGCTGTATTCCAATTTTAAAATCATTTCTGTAGATTCAATGTTATTCCTGTCGATGAGAGTCAGTTTTAAATAATTGATTTAATTAATTAAGGCGGCAAAATATTTTCATTTTTATAGTGAAGCATTTTTGATTGATTAAATTTAACATAATACTCGTAGAGTGTACAAATATGTTCACATTTATAGTTGAACTTTTTGGCTCACTAAATGTCACCTAAGGTTTTTTTTATTTCCCATTTTGTATGTTCTTTAAAAGCTTTTTACTCTCGCTGTTAAGACCAAACCCACATCCATAGTGCCAAACTAAATCAAAACTAGAACCGCGTATAATTGCCGTCGAATTACACCCGGCAAAATTTGAAAAGCATTGCCAACGGAAATTTGTGATCGCGTGACGGTAATCACGTAACTCGGCGGTGTTATAGCATGCACAATCGGCCCGGACCAGTTTCCTTATCATTGCATCGATAACGGTTTATCTGTATCGACCTGTGAAATGTACTACGAAATTAAGTTAACGCCCTGACTACCATAAAAGTACGTGATAACTAGTCGTCAACTGCACCATAGTATTGGAAGATATTTCGCGATTTATATACCTATGTATATAGTAATGTACTTTACTAAATAATTTGCAATTTTTTGATACCGAAACAACAAGAAAACAATTCATATACTTTCATTAGTTTTCAAATCTGTTAGTCATGGTATTTCTTTAATATTTATCTAAGCCAACTCTTTAACCACAGCACCAATTAAAATTTTCAAAACGATCTCTCAGATCGGTCGTATTAATAAACAGAATTTGAACTGTTTATGTATTCAGTATCAACAAAGTTCACAGAATGATTAACCGTAATGTAACTCGCGTTTGTTTTTTTAGAAAGATCAAATACAATAATGATTGTTTACAATGTAAAAAACACTATTTAAAGAAAGTAATGCATAAGTAAACACTTCTTCTTTATTCATAGACTGTTTAAATCCTATTTTAACTATCGAACGTTTTGTCCTTTTGTAACTTTTAAATTCAGATTGAGCGAAGAAGACACAACATTCGATAACTAAAAAAGGTATAGAAAAAATCTTATGAATAGCTAAACTTATCGAAGGTTTTATTTCCTCTTAATATTATGATTTAACTAATTTAAGTTTATGTGGTTGATTAGCGGTTTTTATGAATAAGGGGGTGTGAATAAGGTCGGTATTATCCAGAGTAGCATTGACCACATAGAAGAATATGTATGTAATATAATGCATTTTGAATAATTAAGCACTTTTCGATATTATCGAATCAATCACGTGACGTTAGGTTTCCCAACGGATTTCTAGTTCGTCAGCTAGCTACCATCTGTATCTGTATCTGTATCAGCCCATATACGTCCCACTGCAGGGCACGGGCCTACTCTACAAACGACAGTACGACTGAGAGTGGTTAGGCCATATAGTCCACCACGCTGGCCTAGTGCGGGTTGGCGGACTTACATACCATAGACAATCTTATGAATCGCTATGGTATTTCTCACGTTTTCCTTCACCGTTATAGTGCGTGGTGATTGACTATCAATACACACATGACTCCGAAAAGCTAGCTACCATCGCTTTGTCTAATTATTTTCCCCATGTAAAACAGAAACATTGTTACATTCCAGTTTGCCGAACATAGTAGCAAACGATTACTGCCCATCAAGGGGGGACTAAACACCTTATATTTCTGGGTCACAAGTGCAGTGAATTGTCCTGTGTTAATCCTATTCTTAAATCCGTCCCATGGTTGTCTGTAAGACATTGCTTTTGTGCGATAAGACCGCCATTTGTACTTTTTACGTTTGTGAATTTCGTTTTTATTTATATTTTTTAGGCGTGTGATAAAGTGTTCATAAATAAATCAATTCGGAGTGGCATGGCTTTATGACCAGCCTTGGTGTTTGTCATCTGGCTTGACCTGTTTGTCGTAATAAATAAAATATATTCTAGCCCATATTCAAGTACTAAAGATTATAAAATATAAAAATAAAATCGGTATTGGCTAATAACTAGTGAATATTTTAATGACTTAATTCATTACACTGCGGCCGCTCATTGATTGGATTTTGCGGCCAGTTACATCATTAAGTGCATTCGAACTCGTTAATGTAATATCTTTTTGGTATGTGCTGCAATTTCTCCACCCATCCGGCTTGACGGAATGAAGTCTAGCGGGCCCGGTTGTTGCTAAAGACATCGAGCTTAATAACTGCAATAACACCGATTACTAGATTAGCTGTTAGTAATAAATGAAAGATCTGTGGGCCTAGACAATGTTACTTCTCTGTTGGCGTGAACGCCTGCGGAAAGATAAAATGTATGGGGATGACGTTTGGTAACCTGAAGTCTAGGCCTCCTGAATTCAAGGTCGTTAGCAGCCGCATCACATAAAGATTTGGTCAGATTCTAGCAATACTGAGTTATATTCGATCAATATGTAGTATTTGTTATTGAAAACAAATATACTACACTTTTAATATACCTACTACTATTCAAAAATATATCAATGGACGCTTCCGTGGCAAACCAACTCTAAAAATAATAATTCACTCCGATGTTGAAAAAATATTATGGCAGCATAGACTGTACAGAAAGCGCTAGAAATACCACTCTAACAAATAACCTGGATAAGTAAATTAAAGAAGTGCGTAGTAGCCTATTGGTAAACGGACCATACGCGCCTGCTGTCATGTTCACGATGCTCGCGGGTTCAAATTCCAGGACACACCTCTGAATACTCTGAGCATTGACGTAAAATATATGGACGGGGCGGAGAGTACGAACAGTGTTGTCACGAAAGTGGTCCGCGGGACCAATGCAACGGTTGTGACGTCACAGCGCACCGGTCTGTAAGTCGTAGACAAATGCCTAATTGTATCGTCGTGGATGCAATAAAGATGACCGAAAGTTCACAAAAAAAAGATAACATTTTTTATCACCGCTAAGTAAAAATTATATAACTTTAAGTTTGTATAACATTTATTTTAGCATTATTGAAAAACGATTTCATAGCCGCCATTAACGTAAAAATCCAACAGATGGCGCGATTTTCACAGGCATCTTTTTGACGTACCCAATGTACTGAAGGGCCTATCCTTAGTTTTTAAATCAATGACTCTGAGTCATGTTTGTATTAATAGTCAATCGCCTTATTCACCACGCACTATAACGGTGAAGTAAAACATCGTGAGGAAACCTGCATACCATAGCGATTTGTGGGAATGCCATGCTCTTCTCGCCATTCATAGCAATGAATAAGGCAGTGTGCAATAAAAAAACTCGTGGACTGCAACATTATACCTTTGGTATGCCGTCGGGTTGGTCCCATAATCCGTTTGCCACCAATGTTCAGAAATTCTCTCTCGGTTTATGTCGAAATATTTAAGTACCTAATATAAAATAAAACATTTTATTAGTATTAATTTTAACCAGATGTTCGCTTATGCGAAGTCGATTAACCGACTTAGCTAATTACGTTAATTAATATACTTAAGCAATGTAAGTACAATCGGCAAGAAAATTAAAAACATATACACTAATGATATATTCATTTATTATTTAATTCCTGACAAATTCTAATAATTCTATAGCATATAAGATTTTTCAATCCGTTGCAATAACACTAAGGAGTTCATCCGCTTAAATATTCCAAAAAATACATACATTTATTTTTGGAAGCATGCATAATGGTTTATTTCCGGAAGAGTTAATTCGAGCTGCACATGCATACATTTGTTTATAAAAAGTTGATTTTTGGTAAACTAAATTACGACTATAAGAATTCCATAAAAGCCAGTACAAGCCAACACATCAAAATGAAAATTCGACATCCGTTTCCGAGTATCGGCTGTTTATATTTTACGTGTCTGAATGACAATTTTCAATGAAGCCCCAAGTTATTACGTATGCACTTAAACATACTCCATTGTTGCCATCCAAAACTTGTAGTAACCGCCTGCATACCAACCGTCATTGTCCAGCCGGGTGACGTCATCGCTCAGGCAGCCGTGTCACAGAAGCCATACCGCGGCTGAGCCACACGACTACCCATAAACGTCACTGTACATTGCCACTTTTATTTACTACCTTTGGTTTCAACCGAGCATAGCCCAGCGATGTATTATGAATAAGGGTACCCGAGTTACGTACGACAAATTGTCTGGGGTTGAGGTGAGTGCAAGGAGCATAAATTAAGGCTAATGAATGACTTATTGTGTGAGGGACAGGAAATTATTATTGGACGGTCGGGTTACTCTGGGGGTCGCGGATGAGTAAACACGGGTCTAACAAGACCTGTAATTTCCTACATCGCCAAACTCACGGCAGAGTCGTCTCCCCGGTAAAAAATTACGACATTCTGACTATAACATGTGCCCTAATAAGTAGGCGAAATAATTGAAAAATTGTCAATAAGCCCTAATTTCTAATCAAGATGCGGATGGAAATTCCAAGTATAGCGGACATGAGATGACTCAACTGGAAATATTAATAAAAATAATAATGAAACGCTATTTTAAATATTTCTTATTTAAAGAATCCGAACAAACTCCCAATACAAATGTTCCAACGGGCTATAAACTGTCTCCTTACAAGTTATTGGAAACACTTTCTGATACCAAGTCGTAAGTACTAACGTATTGTTCTCAATATGGCAGTCTTTAGCTAACTAACTTAAGGCGATCCGATGCATTCAACTCACAAGCATAAATATTGCATTGCATGAATAAGTTTAAATCGAATTTCTTGTGAGTTTATGCATTGTAAACAGCAATGTATTGCACATAAGTTTTGTATTATACAAGTACGCGTTCTAATTAATAGAGCGTACTCACGTGGTATTAATTTATATCAAATATTTTGGCTATCTATGAGATTACTATTTGTGAGAGTTGCATTCACGTGGCAACATATTTTGCCATACATATTTCAGTAGTACATTTGCAATGGTCGGAATGGTATGCTTTTAATTAGATTTTCAAATAACATGATGTACGGAGCAGCAAATAAACAGGTGAATTCTAAAAGTTGTTCGGGAATTACGTGGGAAATATGCATGGCCTGTAATAAAATATACAGAGTATTTAATAAAGGTATCAAAAACTGTGTATACCACTCAAACACGATGATACTGAAAAATTTATTATATTTAAAGATTCGCCGTATTTTTTTACGAAATTTTTAGTTGCATAGTGTTTGTATTCATTAATCGTAACTGTCACCGACAGCCTTCGTGGCGCAATTGGTTAGACGCCCGATTTGAAACGAGAGGCTGCACGTTCGATCCCCCATCCGAAACAAATATTTGTGTGAACTACAGGTATTTGTTTCGGGTCGGTTCGGGTGTTTGTGAGACCGAAAAGTCTCTCGTAGTTCCTAATACCCACGACACAAGACTCGATATTAGTGGGGGATCAGAACTATGTATGTGTCTGTTAGGTGTATTTATTTATTCACTAAAAGTACCACCTGCCTCCGTTTTCGGTCGCAGTCTAGATATAAATTGTATTTATTTTTTCATTATAAATTGTTCTATAATCACGGCGCGGGTTAGTATCAAAATCGGAAACAAAGTCAGTAGCCCAATCTTTCCACAACTTCTACACGTTCAAAACTCATTGTTTCAACCCAGTTGTGCAAGTAAATTCGTATGAAATGATGAATTCAGTCTCAACTTCACACAACTTTGAACTCGACTGCCTCTGTTACGCAAACTGAACAAAATTTTACGAAGAAGAAAGTAACGGGCTATCGACTTTATTCACACAATTTTAAAATTTGTTGTCTTCTTCACTCCAACTGAATACAACATTCGTTCGAAAGGGACAAGACATTCTACAACTATAATAAGTTTTAAAATTGTCTATGAATAAGATTGTATGTGTTCAGATATTTGCATGTACACAATCTTTTGCATCCGCTTGTTGTACGTACGTGTGCAAAACTGTGTTAGCGGAGTTGGGAGCGATTCGATTCGTATTGCAAGCATTGCAAAGAAATTGTTTAGATGTTCATTCATATTGCATTTATTATTCATATATATGCTGTAATGGGTCAGTCGTAAAAAAAAATTAGGTAACTAAAGATTTATTACACGGTCTTCGTATTTAATGGCAATGATCACAATGAAAATATGAAAATAATATTATTTTCCTAGCATAAAAATTGTTATTCTACCAGAGAACTATAATTGTTAAAAATACAGTCTCAAACAGCTGTGTCATTAGCACTCTATCACCTTACATTTTTGCGAATTCATGAATCCCTTGAAACATTTTTATAGAAAGTTCTGTCTAAAACCGATGTACTAAGTAACTACCGCCCTTCAAATGATTTTTGTAAAAATGAGATAGACTAGACTTAAATTAAAGTGGCCTCTTCAGCATGACTGGACGAAGGCTTAAGACGCTACTGCCAAAAAAAATTCAAAGCAACTAGCTCAAGGGCGCCTCAAATTTGCCAAATTAGATGAAACGAGTTGAATGGACTCAGCGGAGATGTCTTTGTGGCCTATTTCAGCGGCAATGTCTTGCGATTTTCATTGCGTAAGAGGCGCTATTTATTTAGTCAATTCAAGCGAAAATGGAGATTTATGCAACTTAATTTAATAATATACCAGATGAGCTTTGAAAGAGTTATTTTTATGGATATAACACACGGATTGTACAATTATCTTATTTATTTGTCCACTTTTGTAACAGACAAAGAGATTGTACAGCCATTTCGCGAGCTATTTATTGGCCGCACCTTTGCGATGTCTCATTCACACTTCCGCGCAATTTATAATTTAACTAAAAATTCGGAATCTTCGGAATTCAAACTAAGTTGTATCATTACGTCACTAAACCGGTTTTTAACTAATTACTAACTAATTTTACTAAATAGGTACGCTTTTACTGTGTATTTCCTGTATCCATAGCTCATATTGTTAATTTAACTCCCTCTGACAATAGATTACGTGTGTAGTGGTCACGAGTCTTCTACCGACCAAATGAGTTTATCGATCATATTCGATACTTAATGGATCCACCATTGTTATATTAATGTGTACATTGAAGTAAAACTTGGCTGTATAGGTTAATGATTTCGTGATTAAGTAATGTGCGAAGATTAAAGTTTTAGGTCGCGCCTACGCGGGCAAGTTTCGTCAAGTTCTGCTCGACTCCTAAGTTTCATGGGTTGATGTTCAAGTTTTACGAAGGGTTTAATTCATTAAAGATTACAAGTTTTTAAACGATAGCTACGATTGCATTTTTGTTATAATCTTATGTTGTCTTTAGACTTCAATGACTAAGTTTAGTACACTGTACACAAAATGACTACCGCTTAATCATCCAAGTATTATTAACAAAGTCGTTAATCATTGTACAAATATTATGAAACTAATGAAGATATTTGTATGCTAGAATAATTAACAAAATAATGTGCCATTTTTTAACTTCAGCACGTTGTTTCAAAAAACAACACGTGCAGCAATAAAATCGAAGTAAATAACGTCATAGTACATTGAACCTTGCGATATAATGTGGGATTTTCGTGTTAATTCAATAACAGTTTTAAACTATCCATGTACCTACATAATTTAAAATAAATTGTGACTAAGTTTGAAAGATAAATATGGGTGGGGAAGATAAGTTATCGCAATTACGGCGCCCGATATCAGAATACCTGAAGAATTCTGTCACTGCATATGTACTGGGAATTGACGCTATTGCAGGAAACTACTACTTATACAAACATACACTCACCGGTGCATGACTACATCCGGCTGACTAAGCGAAACCATTATTCGTAAAATTAAGGACAGGTAGCACCACATGACCGGCTTGTAAAACTTGGCGTCCCAAGAAACATACAAAAGGCGCAGAACAAAGCGCGTTGACAAGCAAGCCTGCGTGCACACACTACACAGCCAGGTAAGAAAGCGGTTTTACCTTTAATATACTCTGACGACGCCACAGCCAGCGAATACACCAATACAACCGTAAAGATGCACGAGGTGCCCCTCTCACTCTTGCACGCGAACATGTTTCTTTATTTCAATTTTTATTACTAATACTATCACGTCACTAGTGTAAAAACTTGTCACAATCTTCAAGCACGCTCTCACGAAGTCTCGTAATCACACTAAACACGCACACTAGCACAGAACTCAAACGCACATCCATTTGAAAAATGTTCGTTTATCCGATAAGGTAGGTAACCACCTCGCGCTCGCGGTCGTGGGACGAAGCATGCAGGTAAAACGAGTAGGCCTATTAAATTTCAATAACTTAAAACTAACTACTATTAACGTTTAATTTAACTAAACACTAATATACAAGTCGCTCGAGTGCCGTGTTCGTCGACGAATTTGTGTTTTGAAACTTCACATATTTTCGTAAAATAATTTCGAAGTTGGGAGCGAGATCGAGCGCCACGCTGAACACGACCACCCTGCACATCGTTCGCGGCGGACTGACGTGAAGTGAGCGAACAATCAACAAGTTGCGGTAGCGCGCGAGGCGGGCCGTTGATGTTCCGAGCATGCGCGATCTGCGTCTATGTTCACGGCTGACGGGCATAACAATGTTGACACGGTGCGTCTCTTCGGCGAGACCGGCGCGCGGCGCGCCACAGTGGCCGTTCGTTCAAACTTCGTAACCGGTTATTTTCGCGCAAAAAGACGACGACTGCGAAACGCGAGCCTTTTCAGGTTTGCACACAGTCAATCCAGGAGTATAAATAAAAGTCCTGTCTATTCCATTTATTTTATTGACCTAGCAACAGTGTTCTTAGATCAAATACAATCAACAAAACAATTCTCGTATTGGGTTGATTCTGCAGTGTCGGATATTTGGCAATTGCCAATTGGCGCGGATTCTTGAACATTCTCGTCTTGTTTCTGAAAAAATAAAATAATTGCATTTCAGAAATTATTTGCGTATTATAAATGTGGCAGCTGCAAAATGATCGAATACTGTACAGCCAAACCGGTTGTAACAAGTTTAAAATGACTATTGATGTTACTTAAAAATATATCAAACTTTTTTTAAAATAAATCCTAGTTTCTAAACACATTTAATAATTAAATAATTTGCATTTTAAGTATATCAAAGTTGAGTATAATATTAACCGCCTCAATAAAAGTTTCTAAACACATTCAATAATTCAATTGAATAATTTGCAAATATCGATTAATTAATCGATTGAATTATAGATTATTGTATCTAAGCATATTCACCTCATAGAGATTGTTGGTCGATCTGGTTCTGGCTCGGGCGCCGGGCCCGCAGTCGCCCTCGGCCGGGAAGCACGGAGACCATTCACCCCACGTGCCGTCGCAACGCTCTGCGGAGCCTAGCTTTTGTTTCATTTCTCCCACTATGGGCTCTGCTGGTGCGCTAATTCAAACAATTATTAAGATGATTAAAGTGTATGAAACTTGTTTAATTAAGTGGTAATTATTTTGTGACATCTTTGTAATATTACTTATGCTCAAAATTAATGATAAAATTTTTGTTTAAAATAGATAATCATAACATATTTTAATAAATTGCACACAGTATGGAATGTTAGTGCCCGTACACGTTCATTGGGTGACGCCATCCAACCGCATGTGATTTTGTATAAAAAATATTTCTGATATATTGAGATGTTTCGTAAAACATCATTGCTATTATAATAAAAATACAACAAATATTTTATCGTATTTAAAGAAATATGTGTTTCAGCTCTTTATTACAAACGAAAAACAAGGCGAACAAAAATTTTGGAAAAACACCATAATAAGTGATGAATTAGTGTTTGGAAAATCAAAACCGCTGCAATTTTATTTCATAAAATTATACGGCACCCTATTAGGGTATGAAGAGATGGGATGGGATAGGATGGAACTTGGAGGAACTGGGATAGCTGATAGATTTCATTTGATGGGATAAGTCGGAATTTAAAGACAGCCTCCGTTAGTTAGACGCCGGCTGTGAAACCGAAACAATTATTTGTGTGAACCACAGGTATTTGTTTCGGGTCTGGGTGTTTGTAAAACCGAATAGTCTCTCGTAGTTTCTGATATCCACGATACAAGACTCGATCTTAGTGTTGGGCCAGGACTATGTATGTATTTATTTTTTATAAAGGCGAGTCGTAATATTATTTCCAAAATAAAAAATAAAATAAATAAATAAAATATATATTAGCTAGCAATTTCACATGAAATTTAATATAATACTTACTCTTCTTGCAGTCCTTCTTCAACCTGTTCGGCCTCACCTACTGCAACAAAAATAATATGAAATGAAATGAAAATAATTTATTGAATCCATTAAAATGTTCAACATCATTTAGATTCAGTCATTTTTGTATCTACCACCCGGTTCGCAAAGTGGTTTTCAGTAGAGAAGAATGGGCAAGAAACTCTAGTGTTGCTCTTTTCAAAACCAGTTTACAATATAGCGATTGTTACAAAAGTTACAAGTAATTTAAATCAGAATAGTTCATTAATAATTTGTTATAAGATTTTAATTACGAGCATGTTTACGTTATATTTAATATGGCTGAGTGAAGCGAAGTCATAAGAAAAGAAGAAGAATAACTTAATATGCATATGTAATATGTATACCATCTAAATCAGTCCATATATCCAAGCCTTCTACGACTGATATGAGTTTGCCTAATGACAGCCTCTGTGGCGCAGGTGAGATGCAGGCTGTGAAACGAGTGGCCGCGGGTTCGATCCCCGCACCAAGACAAATATATGTAAAGCCCACAAATATTTGTCTCGGGTCTGTGTGTAGGTGAGACTGAAAAGTCTATCGTAGATTCTGATACCCACTGCACAACACTTAATTGATCTTAATGTAGAGTCAGGACTTTGTGTATGGCTGTTGGGTGTATTTTAGTATTATTATTTATTTAATTCACCACGCTCGCAAATTAGAATAAGCTTGGATCGATCTCAACACATTTTCATATCGTCTTAGGTATTTTTTTCTCGTAAACAACTCTCAATTATGTTTTTATTATTGCAATGAATGGCGAGACGAGCATTCCATTCGCTTGATTTTAAGCGATGCGACCGTTCATTGACTGTAGCAAAACCAAACAACATTATGAATACAACAGTGCATTTATAAAACATAGCAAACAACTATAAATATAATTATTATGAATTACAAAGCAATGCTTGTCATTCCACTAGACTCGCCATCCTGACATATATGATGTTAAGCTTCAAAATGCTTAGTAGTTACTCTGTTTTCTTCATGAATATTTTAATATTAGATGCCAAAAAGCGCAATTTACTGCACAAAACAACTGAGATAACATCAGTTCAGAACTAAATTATTGGTATTGCGGTGTGATGTTTTACATGAATTAATATTCTATCGTTTAAGCCAATTTGTTGTTAATATAGGTCTAACATCAATCATTATTCCTATTAAAATATTAATGATTTCTGATTAATCGGTAACTAATTGGTACTCAGTTCAATGACTATCGATTTGGAGTTAAATGGCTGTACCTATATCTTTCTAAGTTTAACAAATGTTTATGGAAAAAACTTTTTGGTCGATTTTGTGGGAAATTATTCAATTTGAAGCATATCACATTTTTCAAAACCGATATCGGGTTATTTAGCTTGGGAATCGAAGGCTTCACCATTTGGTTCACCGTTTATTTACGATGCCATCACACCATTTGTAGTAAGTTACACAATTACATAAAACATCTAATCTAACAGTGACACGCATATAGTATACCCGATCTCAATCTACGATCACGTGACAATTAGAAACTTCGATAGAATCTCTAGTCGCACAACATCCAGACTGTTAACATATAATATGTGAATTATACAAAAAATGTCTCGATTCGAAAATCACCTTACCTTCTACAGTTCATCTCCATAAACTACGAAAGGACTATGCCTATTCATAGTAAAAAATATCGTAAACCCCGATCCCGATACTGCTTGAAATTGTATATAGATTTTTATGGTTAAATCTTAAACGTATTCCTGTTTTATTCTGAGCAACAGATTTTTCAAGAATTCCGAGCCTAGTTCGCAATTATGTTTATATTTACCGAAAACAAAAATTATATAAAAAATAGGTTTCATCGAGGGACAAAAATCTTCACATCGATACTAAGTTTCATAGTAAAATGGGCATTCCTTTAAAAAGGTTTTCATTAATAATCTATATATAGCTCTTTCAGTATAATCCTTACCTCCAGTCTCACTGCAATCAACCCCAACCAGGGGATAGACATCAAGCCTCCTCACTTTCAACATGGCAAACGGCTGCAAGTCATTCAAGTTGAGCTGGTAGAACGGTGACTTGCGGTTGAACGAACCCACTTCCACCCTCTCTATGTTGTTTTGTGGTTGGGTCACTGATTTTGGAGACTAAAATACAATTAAATAATTAAAAATAAAGTAAACATGTTAAAATAAAATTGTTCTTTCTGACTTCACCCCACGCAGAAAAGGGGTTGCTAGAATGCGACTTCCTTTTGCGTGTTGAAAAAAAAACTACTTGTAATTTCAGGACCAGCCGCCAGTCTTACTTAAAGAATATCAAAAGTCATGAAATTAAATGCTACAAAGACAACAAACTAAATTACTCTTAAAGCTTTAATTTTTCAAATTATCCTTCATATTTCATCAATTTCCTTGCGGGGTATAACAACTTGGATATTCTCAGAGACTCGCCAAACTTTAGTACTGTCACTTAAATCTTTGGTGTCTTTAAGAGTGTTCAAAAGAAGATAAAAAAGATTCTCAACTACTTGTCTAGCCCTGTACCAGCCCAAAATCGCGTACTAAGTGTACGTCTACTCTACAAGCAAGAGTTGGATTAACAGAGTTAAGACCATAGTCCATCAAACTGGATTAGTATGGCTTATCCTACAACTAACCTCATAAGACTCTCCATCCATAGTCCCTGCATCCCAAGGGTACAAAGGTATTTCGAACTCATCAATCCACTCAGTTTCATTGCACAGCTCGAACTTGGAAGCGCCCAAGAACCAGTCTGGAGAAGGTCTCATCGCAACTGCTATGGAGAACATGTGGTGGATCCTGTCAGTCCTGAAGAGGGAATGAGAAGGCTCCGACATGTAAGGGTGATGGCGTCTCTTCCCTCTGATCAAAGTTCTGGTACCTTCTGGATACACCATCTGCAAATTATCTTATTCTAATTCGAAACGAAATCAAATCTAGAGTTGTCGCTTTAAAGCTGAACAACATTCTTAGTAAGTGACACAACAGACGTACGAAACTTATTTTACTTAAGCTTTCAATTTGATTTAATAAACCAATGCATACAGTATTATTAAAAATTCCAACTATATCAAAAACTTGTCTTAAAGCGCCAAATTTATAAATATTTACCGCATCAATAATTTCTCTTTCAATAAGTGTAACGTCTGCTTCTTCAGCCAGCAGTTGCAGTCCCTTGGTGGCCAGAGCTCCTTGCTCCCACATCGTGAAGTTGTTCCCGTGCGATGCTCCTATCAAATGGCTGTAGCCGTTGTCGTCAGGCTTGTTGGGGTAGTACCGAGGATGTGCCACTCTGGACCATTGGCCTTTGAAGATTACCTGAAGGAAATATATTTGATGTCCTTTTTTTCTATCGATTTTTTTCTATCGATAGCCGTCACACGCATTGTGGACGGCACTGGACATCCCAAGGCGAAAGGCGCCCCAATTTACTTCCGCGTAATCGCCCCGCGCAAAACCATTGCTGGTCCTACTATCATTATGATGGCCCCACTTACGTCAACTTTTGGACGCCCGTTTAAGTTATTATGGGCGTTCATGACAGCGACGAGGGTTTGTCGCACGTCTTGGAGTCGTTATACGCGATGGCGCACCGCCCCCGCCTTGTGCCCAGCGACTCCGATGACCCTAAATCCTTCACAGTTCCTTTGATGACATACCGGTTTAGCAACCAAGATGATAGTCATACGTGCTATGCGCAACCCAGAATAAACAGAAAAACCTCACAAATAGGACGATATGCATTCTGTCGTCAATCTCAAGGTTGCAGAAAGTGTAGACACAACGTTACAGCCGACTTCATTATAATAATAAATACACCCAACAGTCATATACATTGTCCTGACACTACATTAAGATCAATCGAGTCTTGGGTCGTGGCTATCAGGAACTACGAGAGAGTTTGGCATTCTAAAATAAACTAAAACGATACCTCATACCGCGCTTCGCTACAAAGCGTGCAGAAATCTCGTTGCGGCAATGGTGGGCTGTCTTTTCTCTTTGAATCCTCCATGTTCAATAATATAGTGAGATGTTCGCCTGTGTACCACACTTCTCTGTTCTCAGCTACCATTGCCCTTATACGGATTTGTTGCTTTGTACTACTTTGTTTTGGAGAGACCCAGTGGATCTGGTGATGGAGATAAGTGTTTTGTAAATAAATTATACTATGGAAATAAATAATTGTTCATTAACAAGCCGTGTAAGCCATTATGTAACCGATGTTATTGACTGCCTCGGTGGCATTGCTATGGCTTTGTCACCGACAAAGCTGATGTCTCGGGCTCGAATCCTGAAATTTATTCATTATCAGCCCGAAATCAGGAATTTGTGCCCGTTATGACGATAGGCTCGCCCCATATCACATCTTGAGATGAAACATACATGGCGAAATGTGGGTGTCCTTTCACCTCTGCCTACCCCTTCTGGAATAAATGTGTCCATTTATGTATACTTGTATGTATGCTATTTTCGTTTGGCAATATCTCAGCTATCATCTTATTGACTTTTATTCGCTTTTTTACTTGTTTGAGACATTCATTTTTAAAGAGCTTTTGAAAGTATTCACCTATGTTTTTAAAGGTGCAAACATTAACGCGTTTAATTCCACAAATTTGTTGCACATCTGTGGTTATACATTTAATTAGTGAATTCTTTTCATTATTGTCATTTACGTACAGGCAAGCGAGGTGTCGGACGCCCGCTTAGAAAGTGGACGAACTGCTTAAAGTTGCAGGAAATCGCTACATGCAGGCTGCTTCCAAGAGATCGATGTGGATATTATTCGGGGAGATCTGTGTTCAGCAGTGGACTTCCTGTGGCTTAAGAGATTGTGAGAGAGTGAGAGGGAGTGAGACATACACACATACACACACAGAGAGAGGGAGAGAGACTAGAAATTCTTACCTCAACCCAAGTTTTATCTGAGCTGTCAATATTCTCAACAGTGCTAGCGCAGCGTTCACTATAACGAGATTTGGAGTCATCATCCAAAGTCTTCAGGCTGCCCACATCAACAGCTTTCCTCGTGACTTCAAAAACACTGTTATCCACGGCAGGATCTTCGGCAGTGATCATAAACCAACGGAACGGTCGGCTGGAGTTAGCCGCTGTTACGGTTACTGCGAAAAATTAAACGGAATAGTGCGAATGGTAGCAATAGCAGATTGGTTGGGACAGTCGTTCCTAAACTTATCAATGTGTAGCCCCCTAAATTAAAATGCCAAGAATGAATACCATGATGACATTGCCCTGATATTAATAAAAAAGACTTAATAAACAAATGAAAGAAGAAAGAAAGAAAGAAAACTCATTTATTAGCCACAAATAAGATGACGCACACACTCGTTTAACATAAATATATATAGCTAACAACAAAAAGACAGTAAAAGGGAGTTTGTGCGTCGCATAAATGTGACACGTAGGTGACCACTCAGCTTATTGTTGCACTGCGACGCGAGCCACAGCGCAACGCTGGTTTTCAGTGGTCACCTTGAGTGACATGCGAACGGCAGCTTACATACTAACATAAATTAAAACATATTGTATAATTAATGCTTAAGAAAAAAAAATAACAATAAAAAAAAACAAGTCATAATAAGGATTAATAACTAAGGAAACAAGTAAAATATAAAAAATAAAAATCTACTACAAAACAGTACAACACATACAAAGAAAAAGCAAAAAATAATATCTAATCTAGTTTATACAATTATTGTAATAATTATGAACGTAACGAAATACTTGATGGCTTTCATTATATGGGTGAATTCTCACATCTACGCCTTTTAGCAAAAGCTTATTCAGTAGACTTACAGCTCGATTCGTTAAATGCATTCAACGCTTGTATTTCGCTAAAAACGCACAGTACCCCAAGCAGGAACATTTGGCTCTATAGTATAGTAATAGCAAAATTTTGTATGGGAATTTGAACAGCGCCATTGTGAGCGTATTTGGAACTAAATTATGGCAGCGGGAAACGTTTACGATACTATAGTATGGTAATAACGATAGTTTTACTATACAAATGTATAAAAAGTGGTAGCAGGAATAATTCTTGACGTATAGTATCGCCGATTTACTATCGAGAAATACGATTGTTTTGTCACCGACATTTTTACCGTGAGAACATTATCGAGAGTATATTTTTGTATTTCTACACATCGAATTAAGGGAAAATGTGTTAATTACGGTTATGCTTAGTGTTTCCCGATGCCTTAGTGTTAGTGTGTGTAATTATCTACTCCGTATTTCGCTAATAATATGAAATTCGATGATGCGATATGAATTTACAATTATTGTGATACCTAACTCAAATATGAAGGTTATTTCTTAGACGATGGACTGTTTGGAATCGGAGCAACGAACTTGGGAATCTTGTGAAAAAGTATGAGTTTATAGAAAGTCTGGAATTTATTGTAGTTAGAAACATACCTAACCTAAACCTGTAAAAAAAACTTATAAATAAAATATTTACACGGAACTTTGATTTTCGTTTTGCGTACCTACTTGATCATTTTATGTTATAAGCTTATTTCAATGTATAGTCGAGCAAGCTCTTAAGACAGAGAAGTGTGAGCATATAATATGTGAAAATAATTGCCGAGGAACTTAACGAGCAAAAATATAGAGAATAATTTCATAAAGCTCTCCTCCTTAAAAATTTAAAATGTAGAGGTATTTTATTTAACATATATACGTATCTTTATTTATAACCTATATAATATGAGAGTTATTGTTTTGCATTAATTGATAAGTGAAAACCGCTAATGTGTGACAACTAATAAAAAAATTGCTACGTTCGGAAATCTAAACGCATAATTAATTGGAGTCATTTTTGTATATTGCGGAATAAAAGCAATAAATATGTATTTGCTTATTAATTTATTCCCATAACCTTTCTACGCGACATTAATGCATGTTTTATATTTGTTTGTTATTTTATAATGATAATGAATTAATTTACCCACGTAGTGAATGGCAATTCCGCACGAATCATTCCGTAACATTCGCTCATTACCCTAGGTTATCTGTCACTATCGTAACGTAATAGTATCGAGTTCACGAGAGTATGGTTAAACGATTCATGCTACCGATATTGAGTAGTAATAGTATAGTAATAGTTGTCACCATACTATTACTATACGATACTTCAAAATGTTCCTGCTTGGGGTACAGGTCTTCATTTTAAAACTACATTTTACCTAGTTACCTATCTTCAATCCTCACATACTTCCCACATATTCCACTTTACAGTAATAATTATTATTTATTTTTACGGTAGGAAACCATATAATCCCCCCGAAGGTAACCCACAGTTTGGGAGTCCATGGATTAGAACATTTGCTTTGCGCCTGAACAGATTTGATAGCAACATTTCGCCAATGAACGTATTTTCGTGTATTGCCGGAGGCTCAGTTCGAAGCTACGTTTTTACTATTTGATGTTCGAACTTTGATTTCTATTTTAGTAATTATTAGTAACGGTTTGTTTTGATGTTTATGCAAATTTAGTTTAGAATGATATTGGTTTTATTATTAACTCGTTTTATTTAAAACTAGATTTTAGATTTTAGTTTTAAGAAAAATAATTTTATAGAACATTAAATAATAAGGCCTGTAAATCAAAACACAAGTAGATTTTCTGCATTTAGATATATAAAAAAAAACTAACTGAAATGTTGACCTACATAATAAATAATAAAATAACTAAATACACTCAACAGTCACATACATAGTCCTGACCCCACACTTAGGTCTATTCTTGTGACAAACAACAAATATCTGTGGTTCACATTGCACACAAATATTTGTTTCGGTACAGGGATCGAGCCCGCAATCTCTCGTTTCACAGCCAGCGGTTAACCAACTGCGCCACTGAGGCTGTGAGATGTTGCATATTAGGTAATAAGTAATGACTTAAAATCTTATGTATGGCGAGCGCAGTGGAATACCAAGCATTGCCTTGTAATTTAAGGCGTTGTTTGATTTGTTAATGAGCGGTCGTATCGCTTACCATCAAGCGAACGGCATGCTCGTCCCGCCATTCATTGCAATAAAAAAAGTAATAATCTAACACTCACAAACATAAGTCTGATCTGGAGTGTAGTACACCTTGCCGTCTCTCTCGGCGGCATGTTCTATGGCTAAGTTGAACAAGCCCTTGTCCTCACTAGGTGGCGTGCCGTCAGACAGCGGCGGTGTCTGGTCGCACTTGCTCATGAGAGCGAGGCCGCTCGCCGCCACTGATAAGAGTATCAGGCATTTTATGTACCTGGAACAAATGTACCGTTTTAATATTGAAAATACTCGCGCACTGTTCAGCACGGGACACATTTACAGCCGAGAGAAGGTTTGAGAAAGCTTCAGTCTTAGTCCACCGCGTTATTTCTATTATAAATTACTGGACTTCGCAGATCATAGAAATTCTGGTAGAAAAGTTGTTCTAAAGATATCTATGGTATATTTTCCTCAAGTAGTTGTTTTGAACCGTTAAATTGCGTAGTAATTTACTAAAATACGTATGACACCAAAAAGTCATAATGTGCCTTGGGTTCGAACCCACAATCAGCGTCTCGTCAGATCGCGTCTATTTGTTATAACAACAATCACAAAGTACGCGTATAGTAATAATGCAAACATCTCCACAGCTTCCTGCTAATATCGTGTCAGAGACAAAATTAATCAAAGTCTTCCACAAAATAGTTCCATCGATTCCAAACACTACTCCGGCTATATAAGTTTGTTCATTATAAACTTGCTTCAACAAATAATTTTGGTTAAGTTTGCACATACATTATGGGGCCTGATTAAACATTGTCTTGGTTTAATGTACTATACACACTTATGTAATGTCAACAGTGTATTGTTTCGTTTTCTGCCTACTCTCTTGATCTACTACAGTGGTGTAATCTGAATATGTTTGCGTCAGAAAGTCTTAATTTTTAGAAAATCTTAATCCCGTTAATAACACTGCACTTGGTAAAAAGATGATTCTACCGACGGCTTTAAAAACTAAGTTTTGATCTTAACACAATATAAACAATAAAACAGAACCGAGTAGTAAAAAATATTTAATGCACTTTTAACTCACATTTTTAAATTTTAGTGGCCAGTACTTCTTTTTAGAAGGTTCATATATTGATATACCGGGCTTGTTCCCTAGACTTTGTTGAGCAGTGTACTTTATCGAATAATAAGATAACAAGAAGATTACATTAAATTAATTACACAATCGAAAAAGTTATGTATTTTATCCACCAGTGGGCGTGTTATAGTAAGTTCACAAGCGAAAGAGAGGCGTAGCTATAGGTACCTGTGTATGCAAACAATATGTATTTGATAGAAATTTTACAGCGGTGGCGCTCTGTTTACATTACTCTCCTATGCACCGTAAAGCACATGGCCTGCAATAATATACTTTTCACCTTATAACACAAACTTAAACTTACTTTTGTAAATATTTTTCACTTCCATAAACAAAGATTTTAACAACTAGTTGATGTTCTGTAGAAATTAAACATGGATTTCGCATTCAAACTACAAAAAGTCACATAGAAATGTGACACAGAAAACAAGTTGCTGCAGTGGCTAACTCGCGGTAGGATAGTTAATAAATATATCTATCTTTTACATATGTATAATATAGTATTAATCCCACACTTCTCGGTCTCCCAACTTCTACATTCGAAACAAATACTAGAGGGAGACATAAACATAATTTGTTTTCGCACGAGGATCAAACTCGAGACCTCACATTTCATAGCCGACTTCGTTACCAACTGCGCTCCCGAACTAGTTAATATAGCGGTACCTAAAGCTTTCATGTCTCAATACCTAATAGATTTTTAGAAAACTTATAAACAGTTCACTGCACGTTCCTTGTCTATGGTGTTGTCACAAAAACAAAACAACTCACATGCTGATCAATGGTTTCATTCTGAATTCCGTCTACTTTTTTACAAGCATAGCTTCACAAAACACAAGCTTAATTACTATGGATGAGTCCTTAAATAAGAACAAATTGTTATATTCAATTCAAATGCACGATTAGGTTATCGCGGCGTCAACTGAACGCGGTGGACTGAAAATAAACTGTAGTAACATGTATTTGGCCCTGTGCCAAGTTTGCCGGAGAATACGCGGTTTCTTCCGATGTGTCCGAGTGAGCCACGTTTTTGCTCTTTGTTTTCGTACTCGACTAATTGAAGGAAATATAGATTATTTAAGATAAATTTAATCCTAACTTGTATAGATGGTATTCGAGGGTTTCAATAATTCAGTTAGCTATAACTTGGAGTTAGAAACTTTGCGTGCGTGTGTTCAGCGGCGCTTCGTATTTGGGGCTCTAGGTTTGAAATATTAACGGAAAACACAGCGACAAAACTGAAAAACCACATGTTTAATGTCATCTCAAATTTTTGTGTATGTAGGATTACAGTATAATGGTCTTATTCATAGACAGTTTTAGAACCTATAGTTTTTTAATGTTTTGTCTTCCTCGCTCAATATGAATTAAACAATCGTTCCATAAGGACAAAACTATCGATAGCCAAAATAGGTTTTAAAATTGTCGGTTAATTATCATCATCATCATCATCTCAGCGACAGGAAGTCCACTGCTGAATATAGGCCTCCCCTAAGGATTTCCACATCAAACTGTTCGAAGCGGCCTGCATTCAGCGACTTCTTGCAACCTTAGCCAGGTCGTCCGTCCACCTTGTAAGCAGGCGTTCGACATTTCGAATGTCCATAAATCCGAAACATAACGGTGTATTTACATTGCTGTTAGACGAGAAAAATAGATATTGCATTGACATTTCTTAAGTCAAATATACGGAAACCGCAAGCACCAGCCCTGGTTGTAACAGATTAAAATGTAGCGAGTACGGAATACGCTAGGGTTACCAAATTAAATATGCATGCGAGTAAAACGTATTTCTGTCAGTACGTTTCACCGCAAACATTACGAGATATCGGCATTGTGGTGAATGCAACGCTTTAATATTTATCTGTTTGCCTCCACTTAGCATTGCGCCGGCTTTTGTTTTTATTTATACCGCTTTTTGCTTACAATAACAGTGGCCAGTGCTTTTTCAGGCTAATGCTTTGTGGATTCATATATTTTTTAATATAACACACATTGCGTATGGTATTGAGTTTGGTATATTTCGTTTTTGCAATTTGATTTCCCAACCAATGTATGCCATAGTCAACCTCACAGGAAGTATTACCTGTGGTACTTTTATTTCCTGTTGCGCATAAAAGCAATTTAATGGGGTAATTTTACACGATCTCTTTTCCACAAAATATAACCGAGTTTATATCGCAAGTTATATATTAGAAATACACGCACTGCCACAACAAAAATTCGGTACGGATGTGTTTTATGAGAGTATTACACTTCAGTATAATATTTTTTATTGATTGTTGTATTTTCTTTTTTTCTTCTTATACTTTTAACTGGCGTTATTCCGGTTGGTACCAGGGCCCACCTTCCGACAAATTCTTCTCCATTTCGCTCGATCTCGATCACAACAGTTGTATTTTCTAGTGTCCAGAAAAAGTCCAGCAAAACCTGCAGGTTCATAAAGTATCACTTCTAACTACACGTTGTTATTGGCACGTATATAAAGCGAAAACGAAACGAGAAGAAAGCAAATATGAAATAAATTGGGACGTCGCGCGGCGTTCGTTTCGCCTGATGAATATACATGATGTTTTTGACGCGGCTGATTGCCGAAAGCATTAAGGTAGGCGCTCTCAGTTTTAGCCAATTTTTAGTGATATTTCAGTGTTGTAAAGGTATAGAGTGTGATTTTTTTTAGATTGTTTAGGGAGGATAAGCGCATTAAGCTTTAAATATGTTAAAATATTTTTTCATTGTAATTATATGTAATGACTATTTAAAGCAGTTTAAAATTTGACAGCCAGATAGTATGTCGGCTATTATAGTAGTGAAAGGGGAGGCTGCCTATTTGATTTCCTTGTAGTGAAAAATGTGTTTAAGATCGCGAGTATTTTATCCGAATCTAAAAGGTATCGTGGGACAAGAAAACCTCCCATAACTTTTCGACGACACTAGACATAATATTATAAGGTAGGATCACAGTGATCCCATCAATACTATATTTTTAACGGTTACATGTACATATTTATTTCATTGGTGTATGTTTATTTTCAAATATAACTTTGAATCAAATAATATCAATAAAGAGTAAAGACAAAATTAACTTATAAGAAGACAGTCTTGCAGAGTGATTTTCTTGCACCATTTCTTTGTTGTAATTCACGGAATCATTAATAAGATCTAGTGAAACGTTATGTAGTTTAAAAATATTTTGATTTTTCATGTCATATAGTGCTGAAAAATAAATATAAATGTGTATGTTTAAAGCATTTGTTTTTTTTTTGACAGCCTCCGTGGCGCAGTTGGTTAGACGCCGCCTGTGAAACGAGAGGCCGCGGGTTCGATCCCCGCACCGAGAGAAATATTTGTGCGGCCCACAAATATTTCTTCCGGGTCTGGATGTTTGTGAGACCGAAAAAGTCTCTCGTAGTTTCTGATACCCACGACACAAGACTCGATCTTAGTGTGGGGTCAGGACTATGTATGTGACTGTTGGGTGTTATTTATTTATTTATTTGTATTTGTAAAGTTAGGTACTTAAAAACTTTAACCAATACTACAATATTTTGCTCAAAAAATTGGCATCTCGTAGTATTTTTTATCTTCTAATCCAGAGATAATCAAACTTATTTCTTTTACCGCCCCCTTTGAAAGTCTATTATTTTTCAACGCCCCCAATTGATACACTCCTAACAAAAAAATCATGTCTTTAATTTATTCAGTTATAATGTGATATATTAATCGGCTCTGGTGTTTAAACTTACAATGAGCCGATTCTTACCCAAAAAATATATTTACAACTTGATTGTACTTGAGTATTTTTAGTGATTAAACCATCTTATAGGACAGAAACATAAACTAATTATTCGATATTGAGTAGTAGGTAGGTTATAATTTTAGTGAATTTTAAAATATAAAGTGATTAAAATTACAAATCAACCATCGCCCCCCTTTTTTTCTGGAATCCTTAACGCCCCCCTCTAAGTCTCCAATGCCCACAAGGGGGCGATATCGCCCACTTTGGGAAACTATGTTCTAATCTATTTATTAGGAATGTTTTAGCTTATTTCTATGTATACTCGTATTTAACTTAATACAAACAACAAAAACCGTTTAAAATAACTTCACTAATAATTATTTTACAGTGCTATCAACATATTTTGCAATCTAATTAATATTAATACGATTACAACTAACAAGTACTAATCCACTTCGACCACAATGCGGTCTTCATCGTAATATTTAACATAAACAAACAAACAGGACACGAGTTATTTATACAAATTGTATCACAAATTAGCTCGCCCAATCCGGATGATCTCTCATCAATATTCCGTTTGGAAAAACCACGTTTGTAGCATCATTAAACTTCGATGGTAGTATACAAAATACTGCGTCGATGTAGCGCCGACAATCTGCATATTCAAAATAGTTCGCGGTAATGTCAGATTTTTTTTATGCAGTGCGTATTGAATCTGATCTTCGGGATTATGCTTTTTCTGTCGTACGGTGTGTGTCGTGTACGGTGGTCATGCATTCCATTAGCCCGCTTTGTCAGTTGAAAGTTGAGAGAATTGGTGGGTGTTTTTTATTTTTATCCTGGCACGGCATAATGACTGCACTGCACCTGGTGGTAAGGGCAAATGCTGTCCAGATAGAGTATCGAATGGCATCTGCCAGCCTGCCAAGATGCTTCTATACACTACAGCGGAATATGACTATGTTCGAGGTTCTTCTTGTCGGAGAGTTTGATTGAGAGATTTAAATCTTTAAAATGTATCTAGAGTAATCTATATATACTATAAAATAAATCGTAGGCCTAATTGTGTAGAGTAGGAGTGAGTTTTTTTATCTTATGCTTGGTTTTTGGCCTAAATCCTTTTTAAGTAGCACGAGTTCCGTATCTCATAAAAAAACGTGTAACCAAGTTTTTAAATACAAAAATATTAATAGTTTTGCTTCCTGAGAAGCAAAATTATTCGCTTGCATAGGACATGCAAAAAGTCTTCAACCCCTAACAACACAATTTCGATTTGTAGTATTTCATGACACAAAACAGGCACCGACAGCAGAATTTATTCAAACTCCGAATATATTTATTTATTTTATTTATTTATTATCACCTTAAATATAATACCATAACAGTTTTGAAACTAAGGCGGCATTACACTAAACTATTCTAAATATCACATAGAATAAACAAGAAAAATAAAACAAAACATGAAAATTTTACCGAAATAACAACAAACATTACATTTTAAATCCACCTTCAATGCATTTTTGAGCCACTACTGTAAATTTCGGCAGGCTGCAATGACATATATCAATATGTTCCGAGATCAAGTTAAGTAGTCGTATTGCCCGCGACAAGGGGGAAAACTTTAACATATTCGTCCTAGCCGTTGGGACGCGAAACATGGGCGTGGCGCGGCGAGTGGCGATGCGCTCGTGGGGAACGCACAGCTGCAGCTCGCACAGCAGCTCCGGGTGGTGCACCCACCCGCGCCACACCCCATACACGTACTTCAATAGGGCGACATTTCTCCTTACATCCAGTCTGCAATATCCCACCATGCCTAACACAAATAGACTCGGGTACATCAGAGGATAGAAAGGATACACACCGTATTGTTTATGATAAAGGAATCGAGCAAATTTGTTTTGCAGTTTTTCCAACATTAGGCTATACTTAGCCTCGTGAGGATTCCAAATTATCGAGCTGGTTTCTAGGCGACTACGAACAAGCGCATTAAATAGAATTTTAATTACAGATATAGCGCGGAAATTCTTGCATTGCCTCAAGATAAAACCTAAATTTCTAAAAGATTTCCCACATACATCATTGATATGATTCCGAAAGGTTAATTCAGGCACCATCTGAATACCCAGGTCATGTACTGACGTAACGCGCGGTATGACCCTGGAATCCATCGTGTACTGCCAGTTGAGTGGTGCACGCGCACGGGTATAGCTTATCACCTCGCATTTGGTCACATTAAAATATAGTTTGTTACACACACTCCACTGCACTACTCTGTCAATATCCCGCTGGAGGCGCCCACAATCAGACACGTTCGCTATCGACAGAAATAGCTTCAAATCGTCTGCGAACAATAAACATTGCGCCTCCTCTATAACAGACGGTAGATCGTTAATCATTATTATGAATTCCAAAGGACCAAGATTGCTTCCCTGACTTACGCCCGAAAAAGTGTAGTACGGCCTGGAATTATACCCAGCAAATTCCACATATTGCCTGCGATCGCTAAGGTAGTTTGCAAAAAAACTTAGAAGATGTGGGGTGAAGCCTATCGCAGCAAATTTTCTCAACAATACGTCATTATGAACCGTGTCAAACGCCTTCCGAAAATCAAAATATGCGGAGTCTACTTGTCCTCCGCCATCAAGGACTGGCGTTAGAAACGTCACAAACGACAGCAAGTTACTCCCCGTACTTCTCCCTGGTCGAAACCCGTGCTGTACATTGGTGAGCCGGGGGCTCACTTGGGTATATATACTTGTATACAAAGCCGTTTCAAATACCTTTGCGAAAGCCGATAGCACTGCAACCGGACGGTACCCGCTGACATCTGAATTCGCTGAACCTTTCGGAACGGGAATAACTCTGGTTAGTTTCCAATCGTCGGGGTAATGACTTTCCTTCAGGCATAAATTAAATATGTACAACAAAGGGTCTTCAAATACGGAACTGCAATCCTTAACTATGTATGGTGGTATGCCATCGGGGCCAACCGAATGTTTCGGCTTGATGCGGCCGAGTGCGGCGCGCAGCTCGCTCGCCGTCAGTTGAGAAACATGCACGCGAGCTGCGCCCGCGCCCCCGCCCGCCTCGCGCTCCGCCGCCGCCGCGTCGAGCGCGGGCCGCACACCGCTGTATACCGAGTGAAAATATGACGCGAACGATTCGGCACACTGTCCCTCATCCAGTACCTGACCATCTTTAAATATTTCCGACCTATTACGTTTGGACTGTTTGCACCTAATAAATTTCCAGAATGACTTGGGATCTTCTTTTATACATGATTGTAATCGGTTTTGATATAACTCGTAATTTAATTTAATTTTGTGCTTAACTAGAAAACGATAATGCGAAAATGTTTCGTAGTCGCGCCGAGAGCCAGTTTTTTTATATAATTTGTGATGAACCCATTTTTTCCTGATATCATGTATCAACTCCGGTGTATACCAGTCAGGGTAATTGTATTTTCCCTTAATCCTACGTACTCTACGATTTATTGTCGGAACAGAGCTGTCAAAGACTTGATAAAGTTTATCATATACATGAAAAATAGCTTCTTCTGCATTATTAATAGTGTATAAAATGTCCCAATTAATTGACCTCAACTCCTGATATAAAATAAAATAATCTGCTTTACGAAAGTTCCATCTATTTTTGCCAGAATGTGCTATAGTGCTATTGTTAATATTAATATTGTCAGCCTGACCACGAGCTGAATACATTTCCCCTTCCCGCCTGGTAGGCCGAGCAACATTAATCGCTAGCGGGGGATGATGCGCGTCAATGTCTACTAGCGACTCATCAGACGCAAACACCTGCACATCGCCCACCCCTAACGATGTCAACACCAAATCCAAAGTCCGGTTATTAACATTATAAATGTTATTTACCTGCCGAAATCCACAGAAAGCGTTCACATATTCATAATAGTTCCTTATTTCAGTTGTTGTGGATGGCATATTGAAATCACCCAACACTAATAACTTATTAAACTTAACAGATAAATGTTCCAATATACTAAATAAACGCATATAATCACTTGGATCACATTTTGGTGGTATATAAACAACGCAACACAAAAACAAATAATTATTATCCATGTGGACGGTAGCACAAACAACTTCGAATAAGGCGTTGTCCACGCTGTCTACAGAAACGCGTTTAAGTTGAAGGCGTGACGCTACTGCCAAAAACACTCCTCCTTGCTTACGTCCATCCTGCCTGTCACATCGTATGATGTCATAACCGGGTGGAATTATTTCTCCATCATGTATTGAATCATTAAGGCCTGACTCTGTGACCGCAAATATATCATAACATGACGCTAAGACATTAGTATAAAATACATGAGTCTTCGTACGAAGTCCCCTTGTGTTCTGGTAATATATATTAATATGCCTTTTATTTCTTGCTGACACTTTTTTTGGATGATTTCCGAAACCAAACCCATTTATTAAAACGAGTGTTTAAAGGCCAGCAGTCCTGTGTGTTAATTTTCTCAAACAGGGACTCAGGTACACCGATCATAAAAGATGCGTAATCTCTTTCCGTTTTAGGAACTATCTTTTCTACTTTTATATCGCTTGATGCACACAAATCTAATATAAAATATATCTATAAATATATAATATATAAATATATAATATATAAAATATATCTAACTCAAAGGCTCAAATCCTTGAGATAGAAGGGTGATATTAGCTTAGAAGTGAACGCTTCATGCATATGTGGGGTGAGTCGGGAATCGGCACGCACCCGGTCAAACATTTACATGACCGGAGCAGGTTACAAGTCACACTGTTATCGGATTGATGTGTTCGAACTCGAAGGACATAAATTATACCTATTACTTACTATCAATGGCATATATTTGCTTGAAATTATTGTTTTAGATAAATGTTATGGTTATTTATTTTTTTTGCTTTGAATAGCGAGGCGAGCATGCCGATCTCCTGATGGCAAGCTATGCGACCGCTCATGAACAGCAGCAAAACCAAATTCTACCTTTAATTACAACGCAATGCTTGCTATTCCATACATAAGATGTTATGTCTCAATATGTATTCTGGCTACAATATCCTTCAAACCGAACTAGAACAGTGCATTTACACTGCTAGTAGTTAGGAGGTTTAGACATTGCGGTGGTGCAATTTGGACAACCTCCGTGGCGCAGTCGGTTAGACGCCGCCTGTGAAACGAGAGGCCGCGGGTTCGATCCCCGCACTGAGAGAAATGTTTGTGCGGCCCACAAATATTTCTTTCGGGTCGGGGTGTTTGTGAGACCGAAAGTCTCTCGTAGTTCCCACGACATAAGACTTGATCTTAGTTCGGGGTCAAGACTATGGGACTGTTGGGAGTTATATATATAATATACCTGCCCAGGCGGCCTCTCACATATGACAGACCTACCACCAGTAAAAATGGTGTAATGATTGTGATTTTTTTTTCATTTAGATTGATTAGTTTTTGCTTCGATCAAATATACACTAGATACACAGTTCCCTGTAAAAGTTCTGTTAAAAAGTGGCACCGATGCATGACATTAAAAAAAGTAAACAAAAAGATCACATATTCCAAATATATTAACACAAATTCCACCTTATTCCTGGAGCTTAAAGTAGCTTTTCAAATAATATTGTCTAAAGTTTTACGACGTTTTAGATGCAACGGTCGGTGCGTGACTGAAGGCGAAAGAGTGCTTAAGCACTCTTTTTTGGTGCCATTTTCTAAGCGCTCATGTTGTATCTAGTGTATATTTGATCGAAGAGTTTTTGTGTTAGTCGGATACATGAGCAAGGGGGACTGTGCCGAAAAGTAATAATCACTACCGCCTTTAAGCTTGGAATATCATTGGGGGTCATAGTGGCTTTGCCGGTCTTTCCTCTTTTCTTTTTCCGTTCCTTCTTGTGATGTTATATATTAAGACTATTCTAAATATTTATAATGACGTGTGATTTGTTACGTTCTGTCTCTGTGGATCTATCCGTGTAATTATTGTTTAATAAAAAATATTCCAATTACATATTTATTTTATTAACGACACTTATAGAATTTTTTTTATTTCATAGGTCTGGTGAACGAGTAAATAGGTTAACTCACGGTGAAGTGATCACTGTCACCCATGACATTCACAACGCTTGGATCATGGATGTATTACCGGCCTATCAAATCGGAGAAAGAGTGGGAAGGGAAAAGGACGGGAAAACGAAAGGAGTAGTTGAGAAAACTTTAAAAATAGGCTTTTAAAAGACTTTTAAAAACAAAATCTGTCAAACAAATTCAACAACCCCTTTAGCTATTAAAAATCAATTTAGGATTCTCAATGAAACTCTTGTACTGAATGGAGACATGTAAGAATCCTTTGTCCACGAACGCATATGAAAATTGAAAGAACGTTAGCATTTCTGTAGAGCATTGCATTTTGAATTCAATGGAGCCTGAGCTTTCTTTGCTGAAATTATACAAGAGGGTCGCATTACGCTTTCATGAGGACAACTTTATTTTGATTATGAATAAGAGAACGTTGTTGCATGTTTGGTATAACGAGGTTTACTTTTGGCTATTGTTAACTGTATGTTTGCCTTTTTGCCGGATGTAATTTACCAATATTAATGGTTCAAGATTGATACACTTGTAGTTTGTAACTAAAATTAGTGTAATGGTTTCTTAGATTTATATTTATACGATTTATTTCTTGGTTTTCATAAAACGAGTGCTTATTTTCGTAGGCCTAAAGAGACTTCTTTTGGCTAAAGAGGGAGGGATGGGAAGGGAGAGGGAAGGGGGGAGAGACAGAGAGGGAGGCTATTTGTTAATATATCGGTGTTTTTACTAATAATTAGATTAGAAAAAAAAAACACATAAAGTAGTCAGATGCATAAGATTGTTTCACAAATAAAAATACCTAACACTTCACAATTCTATTTTATACTCTAAGTATGCTACCAAATTCACAATAACACCTTAATTAGGTTGAAAATAAATAAAATCGCAGTTATTTTAATTAGTTGCAAACTTGTAGAGAGCTGACAAGCGAGGTTGGTGTGTTTTCCTACATTAGTTCGACAGCGATGGACATGTAACAAGGGACGCGTGAAGGACCGTGTTTTCGCAAAGGCGTGAAGAAACACTAGCCACCGCACTTAGCGACGCTTAATGTTAATTAAATTAATACCCCCTGGTCTCACACTAAGAACGAATCTTGCGTCGTGGGTATCAGGAACTACGAGAGACTTTTAGGTCTCTCAAACACCCAGACATGAAACAAATATCTGGATCACACAAATATTTGTCTTGGTGTGGGGATCGAACCCGCAGCCTCGCGATTAACAGCTGTCTAACTAACGGCGCCACGGTGGCTGTCCTACAAAAAAATAATTGGATTGTTCCTTAATTAAGATTCTCTTCGTGAAATCTACAATAAGTAATGATTTAATTGATAGGAAATGTTTCTGGGTACGGTAGTTGGAATAATATTCAGTCATACTTAACACAGCCACCGCAATTAATTGGACTCTGGCCATGAAACGAGATGCCGCAAGTTCGATCCCCGCGCCAACACAAATGTAATAAGTATTTATTTCGGAGCTGGGTGTTTGTGAGACTGAAAAGTCTCTCGTAGTTTATGATACCCACGATTCAAAAGTTATCTTTGTATATGATTGTTGAATATTTGTTTTTAATTTATTTCATACCAATAAAATATAAATGAGAATAAACTACCAAATAATAAAAAAATATATAATTCACTTTCATTTAAGTATCCCACCAACACTCTTCTCCCGATTTTAAGTCCAAGACCAAGAATATTCCGTCGGAGCGCAAGACTATTCGGAGCTCAAGCAGATGCAAATCTAGGCTTAACTTGCGATGCGGAACAATGTCAACGGTGGTGTGACCTTGACATGGCACTGTTGCGGTATTTACGTGATTGCTGCATCTTCTGAAGTGTTTCCGATGAAAATGAGGGTAGATTCTCACTTGGATTTCTATTAAATTGTGGCACAAAATTCAGTCCATATGCTAGTATAGATGAAAAAACATAAGCATCCCATACTATTTCTATTTCCGCCTTTTAAGTCAAAGAATATTTGGGGCTCAAGCAGATGCAAATCTAGGCTTAACTCGTGCCGATGTGAAACAATGTCAACGGTGGATGTGACCTTGACATCGGTTGCGGTATTTACGTGATTGCTGTACCTTTTGACGCGGTTATATGAAAATGAGGGTAGATTCACTTGGATTTCGAATTTGTGTGTATTCGTATTGAGTTTTTTTACGTTTTATAACGAGCATATAGTTCACCTGATGGTAAGTGATCAGTTGCCCGTGAAGACCTGCAACACGATAGGGTATAGATATGCATTGCCGGCATTTAAGGTACACATTAGTTTTTTTAAGTTGGCATGGACTTAATCATATGGAAATGCTGCTGTTGGTAATTTTTTTAGAGATTTGCAAGTGTGGGAAGAAAATTCCGAGAGAAAAGTACCTTGATCGATTTTTGACTTCCGAGTATTGATTATGAATATTTTAAGTTCCTATATCTTAAAATAATTATGACTTGCGTGTTTTGATATAGCACAACCTTATTTGCTTACTTAATTCCAAGTTTTTTATTCTACTTTTAACAAAAAAAATAAACACACAATATCATTAAACAGAACGTAACATGAGGTCATGTTAACTATATTTTCCATTCAAAAAAGGACACCACTGCAGATTATGCTTAAAACTTTGTAAATCTATCCCTCACAAGATTCGCTAGCTCTATATCTGCTAAACTCAGCCGACACTCAGCATCCTTACCTAATGAAACGCTCCCATTAAGAATGTAATGTTAAACACAAGAGTCTCAGCTTAAACTACAATGTGGTTAAACTGTTATACAATTTATTACGAGAATTTAAAATCCAATTTCCTCAAATGACACTTAAAACTGTAACAACAATATAAAATACGGCGGTAAAGATCGGGTCATCAATTCCTTCCTTAATTGAACTGTTGCGGCATGTTCGCGGTACCGGGCGAAATAAAAATGGCGAACTATGATGCTTTTATGTGTTTCTGATATCTTGTGCAGGTGGCGCTTCGATTCGTATTATACGTTTGTTGTGACGCCACGTTTCCTTTGGTGCAACTTTTTATACATCTTTAGATGCTTAATTAAATACGGTAGTTTATAAACCTGTTTTAGTTATCGAATATTTTGTCTTCTTCGCCCAAGCTGAATTAAAACTAAAATTGGTTTTAGCTAAAACTGCATATAAATAAGGCCGTTTGAATTTTATTTCATTTTTAAAATTTGATATTGGAATGAGTATTGGAAAATGTCATTACTAATATTTATATTTGAATATACAGGATACAAGTTCCGTGTATCATTCGCCCCCAGATGATACATGGAACTGGTAGAAGATTGCCTAGTGCCTACTGATAATAAGTGCAATGCAATATTTTTTGAGAACATAAAACGCGACTCGGGTGGTCATTTAGACAAATGTTTCACCATTCTGGACGGTGGTTGTGATCTAGGAGCGCACATACAACTGTGTGTGTACTACTTGTTTTCGTATTTCTGACTTTCGTGGTACTACTTAGTAACCCACGGCCCTTGCAATTATTATCATAATTTTCTTGTGATGAAACAATATCCAAGTAAACGCATTTATCCATAGTGTAAATGCAAATACTTCTGATACCGATCCAAAATATTTACCACGCAAACTCACGAATGCAAGCAAGTGTACGAACCGCAAAAACTACTTTCCGAAATTCTCGCCGTAGTTATTCTAACGATGTTTTTACTCATCGCAAATAGCTTTAAGGGAAAACAACTTGCAAGTCAAAAACTTGTAGTTCTCGAATCAGCGGCCCACTCTCGAGTGGCTTAATCAATTGTCTGTATTTTTTTTATTCCTTACTCCATTTGCGAGGAGATAAACAAACTTACCGAGTTACTTCATTTCTTCGTAGACTATAATGACACAAAGGACGAGTGTTCAGTAATTTACAAAACGCAACGCCATTTTGTTTGATAAAAATATTTCATCATGAATATTACGAACTAAAAAATAGATGCTATTTTTATTAGAAAAGTTATTTAGATAATGAATTATATTAACCGCTTTATTTGTGTTTCACTTTTGTTTAATTCGTTTCAAATGCTTTGTTTAATTTTGGTGTTTAAGCACGGTTTTATTTGTCTTTCTTCTTTGTTATAAAAATTCTGGTTTACTGTTAAGACACATATATCTGAATAATACTTGTTAATACAATAATTATGTGCTTTTGAACTAGTACGAATAAACACAAGAAGGTTAAATATTATTTTCCATCGTCATATTTGAGTAGTAAATACATATTTTGTAATTCTTAAATAATAGTGTACATCATTTTATTTTTAATAACGCTATAGTACGCAAGAGTTTAAATGATTATTTTATCAAAACTATGGATTTGCCACCCAAACACAACGATATAAAAAGCTGACAAAAAAAAATTGTCGCGTTTCTTTGCATCAATTGCTTTGTGTTTATAGTCAACAAAACCACCAATCGTCTTCGTTTTCAGTAGCAGTCTTGATATACCTTATATAAGTTCACATGCACTAGAACGCTGACGGAAAAACAAGTCAACAAGTAACTCCGCGAAGCACACTTTATTACTAACTTAATAAACAGCATTTGAAAATTCCAACTTGGCGAAATTTTACCCAATACTCGGAAAACTTAGAAGATGACTTAGAACTTTTGGCAAACTACTGGCATATAGAAGCAGGTACATAAATAACCCACAACAGAGGAAGAAAATTAAAAGTTTTAAAAGGCACCAACACTAAATGTTTTAGTGCAAACCAACGGTCCTGAATTCATGTCATCGTAAAACATCGCAGTAGTCATTACTCGTGTTGTTAATTTATTTGTTTTATATAAAACACCGTTTTTCTGGTGATAGAGAAAAACGGTCAATTTTTTACTGGGCTAAATGAATCGGTTTGGTAAGAGGGGTGTTGCTGTCTTATAGAAAATTTTCATGTCAGACATAAAGTCATTTGTTGCATTATATTTGGTGATTGAGATTACGTCACCCTTAATCGCTAATGTTTTCATTTTCCTTTCCTGTCCTTAAACTCCCTGAAGATCTCCGCATGTCGCAATTATTAAAGTTACGATAAGATGCTCTTTTTTATTAGGTCGACTCTACGAGTGAGCTACATGCCAAATATGTATATGGTAAATTATAAAATATTTCTGTGATCCGCAGATATTTGTTTCGGGTCTCTCGTAGTTTCTAATATCCACGACACAAGACTCGATCATTGTGGGGTCAGGACTATGTATGTGACTGTTGGATTGATTTGTATATTTTATTTATAGATAAATTACTGAAGTCTGTTAACAGTGGGTGTTATTACACAGATCAGTTTAATTTCAACATAATTTGAGCGATTATTCGCGATGAGATCCCATCTCGATTGGAGATAGGCCGTGATTGTAAACCGAATTTCACATTGATCGTACCCACCAATTCTGTTAAGTAACTTGAATATAACTTTTATCGAGATTTGTAAACGTGTTTCAATCGTACAATGATAAGATATCTTTAAGTTTTAGGTGTCTATTCCTTTATCCTTCGTGGTATTCGACTATTCATAGTCTAATTTTGTTGAAACTGCGTATCTTCTACTGTTCGGTTGTAGATAGTACGCATTTTCTATGACTACTGCTTCTAGGTTTTTCGACAATCCCAATCCCAGAACAAAACGCAACATCAAAGAAAAAAAAATGTTCCGCCTTCACACCCGCCACTGCAACTCCTTTAAGCCAGGATCAACAGTGGCACGCATTTTTATGACACCGAGCATTGAAGCTCGCCGAGTCCCCGGGAATGTCTAATTTGTCTTTAACCCGCAACGAAACTAATCATGAAGTAAATAATAGGAGGAATTGGATTTTTTTTCTACTTCCCTCCGTAGCAAAGCGGTTGACAAATCAATGGACTAAAGAGGTAAATAACCTCTGATAAAGACTTTTACAGCCAGAGAAGCCAGTTGTAAAGCACCAGAGATCAAACCATTAATATATGTAATGGGACCTATTAAGTAAGTTGTTACACTTGACTCCAGTAATATGTCAAATGAATGAAGAAGAAAGAATACTGATTTATTTTCTGCCGTTGGCAAGGTGTTACTTCTGTCCAGTTTTCTGACAGTGAAAATTACAACCTAGTTTTCCCTAAGCCACAATAATGTTTTTACAAGCTATTATAAAGGCTTACCAGTTACCACTTTACATAAATATTACAAAATATCAACTCCGAAAGTTCCATAAAAAAGTATATGGAAAACACAAAACTCCTGTAATATACCGATTATGAAGATAAAGCTGGAAACTGCGCACTCATCGAAGTAATGCCCAAGCAAAACTCTGAGGAAAACAAACACTGTGGATAGATTGATGGTGTTGCGATAGCATATATGATTTTATGTTATTGCTACTAAAGATTATGGCGCGTAGTTGTTCACGCCAATATTGACTTACTTCTGTAGATAACATTTGAAATATTACTTTGTTTTTGGTGTACACATTTGTATTTTTAAAATAATTTTACCAGTAAAGAATCCACAGATTATTATTATTTTTGGGTTTGGATTTGATTTGAAAAATAGCGTGTTGTAGAACCTTCTCTCTCTCTCTCTTTCTTCAGCCACAGAAAATCCACTGCTGATCATAGTCTTCCCCCAAGAATTTTCAAATTGACCTGTTGGAAGCGGCCTGCATCCAGCGACTTCCTGCAACCTTAACCAAGTCGTCCATCCGCCTTGAAAGCGGGCGTCCGACACTACGCTTAATGGTAACGCTCTGGTAATACCATTGTACAAATCAAACACTATAACAAAGTTTTTATATTACATTAGTATTTTGAGAAACATTGTTGTTACCTTCATAAACGGACCTATTCAATTCATAGCTTAATATATTTATCAGCCCATATACGTCCTATTGCAGGACATGGGCCTCATCTACAATCAAGAGTGCGATTGAGAATAGTTAGGCCATATACTTCACCACGCTAGTCTGGTGCGGGTTGGAGGACTTTACATACTATACAAAATCTTCCAAATTCGCTATGGTATGCAGGTTCCTCACAATGTTTTCCTTCGTCGTTAAAGTGCATGGTGATTGACTATCAGTACACACATGACTCGGAAAAGTTAGATGTGTGCCCTGGAATTTGACCCCACCTTTAACATGTTGACAGCCGCGTCTAGTCCGTTTACCAACAGGCCACTATGCACTACTAAATAATTTAAACACACTTCTTTAAAATAACATTAAAACTTCTGTTAATAAAACTTAAACCAGGACACGCGGAATAAAACCGGTATTAGATTTGAAAACACAAAACCAATAACAGCCGTCATAATTATCGGAAAACTTTAAAAGCGGTCAGCGGATTTCTTCAAACCCGCGGACATTATTAGCTCCATTATGTTATGTGGTTTAATAAAAACAAGCTATGTTCGCGAAACTCCAGGGAATAAAACACATTTTAACAGTTCCCTCGATTTACTCGCAAATTGCTCTATAAAATATTGATGTTTTTCGGAGATAGTTTGCTTCGTGCGCAGTTATTTCTTAAATGGTTGTAGGGGAATAAATAAAGATATGAAAATGTTTGTTAAATTGATTGTGTCCATGGTTTTTTCGAAAAACTATGAGAAATGATGACCGCTGGTTATCAGACGGGCTGCTAGCTCGAAAGCCTACGCCAATACACGTAATACAAAATTATTTAAATAATTAAATAATAATAGAAATGAGAGCAGGTGCTGGGGACGATTTGTACGGATAAGCTTTAGAGTTGTTAAGTGCTGTAGCCTGTGTTAAAAATTACGCATTTCCTTAAAAATCCATGTGATAAAGATAAGTTTGTCGTCAAATCATAAAACGAACATTTTAATAACTAATTTTGATAAACACACATCAAACACAAAAGAAACCTATTATAGCTTGGCAAAAAAGAGTGTTTTTAATGAGGGCGCTAAGATCAAATTTTGAGTTAATTTGGCAACCCGATATACTATGACGAAAATATACATGTTTTTTTTATTATTTGTTGTTAATAATATCTTAGTTTAAATCACAAAACAAACAATAACCGTAAGAAAATGTACAGAAATACCTACGTATAAAATTATTCAAGGGACACAATGACATTTCTAATAGAGTTACTATAATTGTGTTACCGTAACGCTAATTTTTACCGTACCGTACTCTTTTTTGCCAAGTAACCTATTATTAACCTATTTCGTATTATTTAACCTAGAAGGAAATGAGCCCAAGCCCTAATATGTATCAGCCCATATACGTCCCATTGCAGGGCACGGGCCTCCTCTACAATGGAGAATACGATTGAGAGTGGTTAGGCCATATAGTCCACCACGCTGGCCTATTGCGTGTTGCCGGACTTACATACCATAGAAATTCTTATAAATCGCTATGGTATGCAGGTTTCCTCACGATGTTTTCCTTCACCGTTTAAGTGCGCAGTGATTGACTTTCAATACACACATGACACCGAAAAGTCAAAGATGTGCCCTGGGATTCGAACCTGCGATCACCGTGAACATGTTGGCAACCGCGTCTAGTCCGTTTACCAACAGTCCACCACGCACTAAGCGCTAATGATCACACTCAATCACATTTGTCACTCAACTAAGGCCCTACAAACTTATAAATTCCAGTAAATAGTAAACTTAATTACAAGTGTCCAATTAAATGAGCTCAAAAGACTAGCAGCGCGAAAGTAAATTTAGAAGACGCGTCGAAGAAAACAATCCCAGCAGAGTTGACGTATTAATTAAGTCAGCCTGTGCCAAGTTAAATTTCGCTTAATTACACAATAAGGCAATTAACAAAATTCCGATAATATCAGAAATCTGTTGCAATGTTCATTATTGCAGTGTCAATATGACGTACGGATAATTGAGAACGGCGCATTAATATTTTAGTTCACGTTTCGGTTGAAATAAAATCAAATGTAATTTTCTGTGGAATATTCTTGATTTCTAAATGGCCGACAGTTACTATCGAGTTTTTCGTCTTCTTCACTCGAACTGATTTCAAAAGTCGCTTGAAAAGGACAACTAACTAGGTTTTGAATAATAAATAGGTTTTGAAACTATCTAGGAATAAGGACGTTAATTTCTCACCCTAATACAATAACTCATTTTAGAATAGGATTGAGAAATTAATACACAGTACATTAACTCTTATTTCTAGAATAGTATTCAGAAGTAAGCGGTTATTTATTGTACAATATCTCTCAAATTTCATAGATGCTAAATTTCACACCAGGCTACACTATCATACTAAAAAACTGACAAACCCTTAAGCAAGCCAACAACAACTTAACTTAACAACTACCTGGCCGAATATTCATAATATACTATGAACCATCGTTTTTCGAATCTATAACATATAAAACCAATTTGCACGTCGTTTAATTGATCTAGAAGTAGCAACTATGAGCTGTGAACTGTGAGGTCATGCAAATTAACTAAGACACTTTGTGTGTGTGTTTGGTTTGCAAAATCACATGTAATTTGCCCGGGTTTGTTACATCTGGCAAATGTAATAGTGTAACGTTTAATCACGCTTTAGGCTGATTTTAGAGTCACGCTGACTGCGCGCTGACTGTCGGCGCTGACAGCTCAGCGCGTAGCTTACGGACGGGGGTCAGCGCTGGCAACTACGCGTTGTTCTAAAACGCACCTTAGAAGCTCATGCATTTCAACTGTCAGCGCTGACGGTCAGCGCGCGGTCAGCGTTACTATAAAATCAGCCTCAGATTTAAAAAAAATTTTAAAGATACTGACATGAGGTTAAGCAAGTTCAATATCAGCGCTGCTCTTTTTATTTATTTTAAAAATAGCAAAAAGCGATTACATTTTTATTCCGTGAGTTGAAAGCCGTTGTCAGCAACTGTTGGTTCATTAAAACAACGCGATGGTGTTCGGCGGCATCCAACATAATTAACTTAGTTATAACACGCCCCTGACTGACATCGTCCAATGAGAATTATTTATAACATCTATCAAAATGTGTTGGAACAAACTTTTATGGACATTGTTAATATCGAACAAGTTTGCTTACGTGCTACATGGCGGGGATTTTTGTTTTTGTTGTACACGTTTTAACAATGTGTACTTTTCAAAGCTAAGTTGCTACAAACAATAATTATTAATGTATCTTTTACAAGTGCTATTAATAATTCGTTCTTGATTTTCTATCATACATCTTGATTTTCTACCATACATTTTCATTAGTCTATCGAAACGAGATGCTAATTGTGTCAATTTGAAATAACGACATCTAGTGACGCAATACTAAACTATTATTTATAAATGCACGCAACATTCGCTGATGAATGATGACGGAGCGCAATATTCCTTATCGTTAATGAGTTATTGCGATGTTCTTTCAGTAAATATATTTCACTAATTTATCGTATTGGGTTACAAAACAGTTCAAAAATAGGACAGTGCGGTTCATTACCAGCTTTCAGCAAACACTAACAATGCTTGCGAACTTTACCAAGGCCATAAATTAATCCGCGAAAAAGTTAGCCCGCAGCGAGCGTGGAAACAAACAAAACATGTTTACATTCGCATTAGAACTCAAAAACTTTAAGTGCATGTCCGCAAAGTACGTTTGTAGCACAAGTCACGTTTTATATTGAAACAGTCACACTCCCGCGGTCAAGAGAGAACCTCACTGAAACTTAGAACTCAATGTAAAAGGAACTAATATTTCTGCTTGTTTTACTTCTGTCCCCGAAGCTTGTTTGTTTGGGGAAAAAAACGTTTAACTCAGTTACACGCTTGGCCTGCGTCTTAAGGGATGTTGAAGACTTAATTTTGTGGCTTGATTTTTAGTCTGCATAGAGGCAATTGAAACTCAGTTTTTAAGGCTAAGTCTTAAATTTTCTCGGAAAATGATTGTTAGTTTAATTCATACTAATTTGGTTCGTAATTTCAAATAATTAACAAAATAACGCGGTAGACTGTGCGTACAATTTTAAAGTGTGAAGTGAAGTAAATATGTGAAGGCTGGTAAGTAGCTATATTTTTACTTATTAAGTTATTAGTCTGTAAGCTTTCCATGTATAAATAAAATAAAAAAATAGGTTTAAATATTTTACGATCCACCAGCCGTGTCATTATTTCATTTCTTTTCAAATAAGGTATTTGCTAGTTCATGTCAATATCTCATATTGAAGCTGTGAAACCGTATGTGGAACAGTTTACCGTCACTCGTCTTCGTTTATATGGAATTCATGAATTCAATTAGATTTGTCGCCGAGCGAATATAGACGTCTTTCGCGAATCTCAACTCTATTTAAACAGCACTACACTGTCAGTAGATATTGTAGTGTAGTCACTTTGCTACCAGCATAAAAATAATCATATAAACGTCTAGACTATATATATTAAAACCATTTTTTCGTCACTAATTAAACCACACAGCCATTCTGACGGAGAAATAAGCTACGATAGCTGACTTATACGATAAGAAAATACATGGAATGAAGGCAGGCTAATGGTAAGCTTCATTAGTTCGCTCACAAAGAAATAGGTGAAGAGCTTCGGCAAAAAACGAACACAATAAGAATTGTACATGGAAAAGAAACCGTAGTGGGTCACGACAATCGGAAAAAATGCATTACTATTGTAGGTTTTGCTGGTAATCATTCTGATATTCGTTTGTCCGGTTATGATGTGGTAATTATGACAAATGGGGATGCAGATACTTATTGTTATATTTGAAAAGAAATCCCAATAAATGCTATTTCTAAATGCGTCATGAGAAGTGGAGCCAGTTCTCTATGTTTTGGTTAAGGCGATATTTCTAGGGACAGAAAAAAAATTTAGAATGCTTTTATGATGACACCAGGGACACTTAATGACAATACACTGATTATGATGATGATGACGTAGCATAAATCATCTTTCACAGCGACCTGCTATTAGAATTTTAGTAACTTGACACTAAAACTTCCCCATTTAAACTTACCAAGTACTTATTCCACGTAAATACTTTTACGTAATAAAAAGTTCGCAGACTACACTCATATTTCTCTCGCACATGTATGGAGTACATTAATAGTGCAAGTTGGACATTAACAGACAAATGTTAATTTTCCTCCCGAATAACTCGTAAATGACGAAGTTGGCAGAGCACTCGATTCTTACCGCTGTCTGAGCGATTAAACTCTTAGGCGCTTTTACACCGTTGTGTATTTTCTCTATAGTTTGATATAAGAAATATTGCAAGAAATCTCTAGATGCAGTTTGCTTCCAACAGGTCGATGTGGAGATCCTTGGGGGAGGTCTATGTTCAGCAGTGGATTTCCCATGGCTGAAGATATAGAGGGAGATTTTTATATAGATGTAAGTTGCCATATTATTTAATATATTATAGGGGGCAAGGGCATAAAGTTCAGCTCATAATAAATGATTACCGCCGCACCTGAACTTCTGCAACACCATAGGAAATGGCGATGCGTTGCCACAAATGTAGTTTATTAGTACTTATTCATGTTAGCTACGTATTCGTCAGTATTTTCGTTTCATACCAAGATTTATATGTGAACTTTTAGTACTGAATTTTTTTTTATATAGGCTGTTTTTTATTTCGTTCAAAATTGCAGCGATTTTAAAATAGTAAAAATCGGAATAGGTATTTAAATTGGTTTTTAACGTACGAAATATTTTTCCTCCTAACATTTTTTTACTGCAATGAATGGCGAGACAAACATGCCATTCGCCTACTTGTAAACGATACGACCATTTATGCATATTAGGAAATCCAAGCAACACAGTGAATTGCAATGTTTGGCATTCCAATGCGCTCGCCATCCTCAGACGTAAGATGTTAAGTTTCAATATGTCCAGTAGATACTCTGGCTATAATGTCTTTCAAACTAGAACACAACAGTGCATTTACACTGGTGTTTGGCGGGAGAAATAGACATTGCAGTGGTAGCTACCCAAGTGGCCTCTCACATATGAAAGACCTACTAAGAGACCTTTTTTTTTTTTTATTGCTATGAATGGCGAGACGAGCATGCCGTTCGCCAGATGGTAAGCGATACGACCGCTCATGAACAGTAGCAAAACCAAACAATACCTTGAATTACGAAGCAATGCTTGGCGTTCCACTGCGCTCGCCATCCTGAGACATAAGATGTTAAGTCTCAATATGTCCAGTAGTTACTCTGGCTAAAATGCCCTTCAACCCGAAACACAACAGTGCGTATACACTGCTGTTTGACGGGAGAAATAGACACTGCGGTGGTACCTACCCAGATGGCCTCTCACATATGAGAGACCTACCAATATGTTTAGTGAAAATGTACAATTTTTGCACACGTCATTCCAATACTGTAGTATCTCTATAATGCGTTACATCACTCGTTTCCCAGAGGCCCTTACACGTGTAGTCACAATTTAATTAATTACATTCATGACTATATTATTCTGTCAAGCCAAGTCATAGCATGCGGAATCGGGCCTACTCCCATAGGAATTAATATTCCGAAAATAGTTCTATTAATTTTCCAAGAAAACATTAATCTAATAATAACCAATGAGCCATAAATAGATTACAAAATATTGCATTATGTTGTGCACGACATGTTTTGACTTTACAAAAATAATAATAAAAGTGATTGTTTTAAGCGTAGATACAGCAATTCATTATTATGAGTCAGGAAATTGGTGGATGCAGGCCACGTCCAACAGCTCGATGTGGAGATCCTTGGGGGAGGCATATGTTCAGCAGTGGACTTCATGAATCTTTATGGCTGAAGAGAGAGTGGGAGAGTAAAATTGAATTGAAAAAACCTAAGTATATTTTGTATCATATACCCTATACCAGTAAGGAGAGTGTTGTCAGTCGTGACTCAGCATCAATGGGCAGGCTCATCCGAGGACCACAGTCTCACAGGAAATCGATGTGAAACTACAGATTTGCTGTTGCGTTTCGTTCGGTGGGTACCGGATGCCCCTAACACCATTCCTCTTTCCATCCATTTTCCTCCGTGCCAACCTCCCGATTTGATGGGCCGGATATTCTTGGTACAAGCGTTATGGATGTTCATGTGTAGCAGTGATGACTTTCCACCAGGTAACCTGTTTGCTCATTTGCCGGAACTATGCAATAAAAAAGTGTTGATACCCAACACAGAGGATAGACAATTCGAAAGACAGCAAAGCGTCACATTTGACAACTTCTACCATTCGTGATAAAAAATATTTTAAATATAAAAGACGATTGAATAAACTCACGGTGTGACATACAGCCGCAGTTTTTCCTGTAGCGAACACTTCCTTAACGAGATATATCCGGAGTCTCATCTTCCTTTGATAACGATGTGCGAATGCTATACATCTCTCGTATTATATGCTTGACAATTGATGGAAGGGCTTTTCATAAGTACGGTCCTTTCTTATCACAAGGGTTTAAGGCTGTTTATCTAAGGCTTATAGGTTTTTGGAGGTATATAAGTTGTGTTTAAAATCTAGTTGCTTGTGCTATTGAAGATTGCTGTTTTTAAATAATTCTTGCAGGTAAATATTATTTGTCTTCTTCTTTAATAGAGAGATAAAACTATGCTTTTGTTTCCAACATTGACAGCCTCCGTGGGGCAGTGGGTTGGACACCGGCTGTGAAGCGAGAGACCGCGGGTTCGATTTCCGTGCTGAGACAAATGTTTGTGTGAACCACAAGTATTTGTTTCGGACCTGAGTACAAGCACTCAAACAAAGTCTCACAAGTTCCCGATACCCACGACACAAAACTCAATCTTAGAGTGGGGTAACGACTATGAATGTGACTGTTGGGTGTATTTATTTAACTAGTATAAATATTCTATTTTGATAAGACAGATAAACAATTAATTTAATTAAATATATATCATAAAAAAATAAAGAATATAAGAATAGCCTAACCACTTTCAATCGTACCCTCGATTGTAGGGGAGACCCGTGTCCTGCAGTGGGGCGGATATGGGCTGATACAGTACAGAATAGTACGGAGTATTTACCGACTAGAGTTCAGTACAGCAACTACCGAGCATGAGACACGGGTGTTGCGGTAGTGTGTGCACATCAATAGGGTCGGTTGTCGAGTGATTAGTGGCTTTTGCCTCGGCTCGCCGTTACACTACGTACATTTTGTGGTGCGTTCTGCTCATTGTCATTGGTAATTTGGGATACTAGAGGAATTTTAGGTATTGCTTCTTTTTAGAGTAGTTTGTTTACTAAACTATGCTTAGGGTGGTTATTTTTAATTGTATTCGTTTCTAAATTCGTTACATGTGTGCTCATTTGTTTAGCACTATTGACAAATTGTCCTATTCCGTCTATACTAGATGAATCTATATGGAAGATTGTCTACAACTTCTTATATCATAAGTCAAGAGTACTGATAATAGTTAAGTGACAAGATGTCATCTACTCCTTCAGCGATGTTATATCGAACAAATTCAATCATAAGATTACTAATAAATAAAAAAAAACTATAAATCATAAAGAAAACAAGCATCAGGTGTAAGAGAAAGTTTATCAGTCCCAAGGTTTTCCATTACAATGCGGCATTTACAATCAGCTACTTATAACTTAGCAAAACTTTTTCGTCCAAATCCGCAGAGTAACAAATGAAATAATTATTCCTCCAGTCATAATGGCTCTGTAGGTAACGCTGTTCGTTTGGCAAAACTTCTTAAAGATAAAGCAAGAATCCATTTTCAACATTAACCGGCCAACTTTGGCGTTCTCAGGAATAACGCCCCGGGTGTTCGAATAGTTGAAATAACCAGCTTATTGTTGCAACCGGGCGGGCGACTGTGTCAATATTAAGCTTTACAAATCTACAAAGGGGCGCCGTGAATGGGGTATAAATATTAAAATCTGTCGACTAATCTCGAACGCGAAATTCGTGCCGTGCCCCATTGTAGCTACTTGGCGATTTTAAAATTCACTCTTGTAAGCTATTCATGAAATTGTAAATGTAATCTTTGTTACCCGACTGTAAATAACGCGGAGTGGCGTCTATAATTTTGTTTAAGGCTCGCTCGGAAATTGTTTACGCCTGATAAATAGTGAGGGGTGTCTGAATTGATTCAATACATTTTGAACGTTTGTGTAAAATTGTTAAGGAAGTTCGTTATCGAAACTTTTGGTTTAGGGTAAAAAGAATACATTTGAAAATTTCATTTTTTATTAAGGCGTGACAAAATCAATATATAAACTCCATTAGGCAGACAGTCTGCCTGAAGTCGGGTCTGGGTGTTATTGAGACGGAAAACTCTTTCGTAATTTCTGATACCGACGACACAAGACTTATTTGATCTTAATGTGGGATCAGGACTATGTATGTGATTGTTTTGTATCTAGTGAAAAAAGGCGATGAAATGAATCAAAATGGAAAAAATACACAATCCCTTTAATGCGCCATAACCTGGTAAGTTTGTGTCATTATTAAACAAAGTGCAATATTTAGAGAGTTCATTCTAGTGCAAAAATTTTTTTATTAGACAAATACTACAAGATTGAAATAAAAACAGTTCAAAAATTAAAAGGTCTGAAATCCGCACTATAAATAAACTACACCAAAAATCATAACATAAAAATTCCTGTCAAACATCAGAGAATACAAAAAATTACACTTTTCTATTCATGGTACCCCGGCACAAACATCAGCATTTTCGGCAATCTACCCTCCATCTCGCCCAATTTGCCGCTGATCATAGTTACGACGGGAGGAAGGGGATGAAGAAAACCCGGAACACACAATATATCCGGGAATAAATCATACTGTGGAAATTATATTGAAAATGTGCGACAAATTCAGAATGATCGAGCGTACTCACGATGTTATTTTTGGAAATGCGTTGGAAATGGGGATTTATTTATTGCTAAGGTTTTGTATTGGGTGCTGATTTTTTGTCATTAAATCTACTGTAATTCTTAGGTTTAATAATATTAATTCGGCAATTAAGATTAAGTTTTTTTTCCCAATTGTTGCATATGTGCAAAGAATTTTCGGGGATGTAATAGATTAATGTGGATTAAAATCCATTGGGTAATATACTTATTTCCTCCACAAGCACAAATTCTCGTATGGTTTTCAAGATGGAAAGCATGCGAGGCTGTTGATTCTTGTTGTCAAGCTGCGTTAAAAATTTTGATTATCGACTTGTATTGACTAACCCAGAGTGATTTAAAACCCAGTACCCCATAGTCAACAGTAATATATTATAGATGCTGATATAAATAGAGAATAACATCGTAGTCAAACAATCATAATATTCTCACAAATGCGCTCGAAAATCAATTAGCCTAATAAATATACGTCTCCTTTCAACTCGTACCAAATCACAATAAAACACCCCGCTCAAAGCGCAAATCCACCATTCCGAATTCTCTCCATCCAAACAAAGACAATGTATAAAACTAATCTGTCACAGCGAAAAGAATTACCCGGCCTAAACTGACATATTGTCCCAAAACATGCATAAAGTTTAAGCGTGCCACTTAAATCTCGTACATTATTCGGACCGCAGGCAGTAATTCGGAGTCCTTTTATCGCACCGCGGGGTTGTACGCGACCCTACGGGCCCTAAGGGTCGTTAATTAACTACGCTGGAATAACTATGTAGACGAATAAACATCTCACCGAAATTCCCGATTTTGTCGCGACAGGAAAGGCGCGAATGTCTTGGGAGAATGTTTGTGGTGTGTCTGTTTGCACAACGAATACTGTATGTTGGAAATCTCATGATAAATAAATACACTCAACAGTCACATATATAGTCCTGACCCTACATTAAGATCATGTCTTGTGTCGTGGGTATCAGGAACTACGAGAGATTTTTCGGTCTTACAAACACCAAGATCAAGAGACAAATACCTGTGGATCACACAAATATTTGTCTCAGTGCGGGAATCGAAGCCATGGCTTCTTGTTTCCCAGCCGGCGCCTAGCAAACTCACGGAGGCAGCCAAAATAAAAAAAAGTGTTCAGTGTATAACTTGTAAACGTATTACTACTATTTTGACATAACTAAGTCGACTATCGAGAGACCGATGGATACTTTATTTTTGCTTTGTGTTTCAAGTACATTGTAGCCAGAGTAACTACTGGACATATTAGACTTAACATTTTATGTCTCTGTATGGCGAACGCAATGGAATGCAAAGCGTTGATTTGTAATTCTTGGTGATGTTTGGTTTTGCTACTGTCCATGAGCAGTCGTCTCGCTTACCATCATGCGAAAGTCATACTCGCCTCGCCATTCATAGCAATAAAAAATCGTCGTTTTAGAATAAGTCATTAAATTACTTGAAAATCCTCACTGTTTGCAGTTTATTTTCATCTTCCTTCCGCATTCAGTAATTATCATTGAAAGCTGAAACTATCCTCCGAAAGCAACCTTTTATCAAAGCAAATACTGCTCTTTACGCAAATGCTTCTGCACTTCTTTATGACAGGGGTAAGAGTTTTAAAGATATCACTTAACCTTCACAATGTTTCTGTATGCAAGAAACTTATATTACCTTATTAGAAACATTCATATATTGTGTAAGAATTCTTTCCGAATTGCGTCTCTTTTGTAAATTAATAGATGGATCAAAAATGCTTAATTGCATGATTTTAATAAAAGACTGAATCGGTGTAGTTGTACAACGGTACGGTTACAAGGTTGTGGTCTCGGGTTCGAATCCCGGGTCGGACAAAGTGATATAGGATTTTTGTATTTATTATCAGCTTGAAATGTGAGAAATTTGTGACCGATATGGCGATAGGCTCGCCCGCCTATCACATCGTGGGACAGAACACGCAAAGCAGAAGGTGGGTATCCTGGTACCCCTTTGCCTACTCCTATTGGGAAAAGGCGTCTGTATTATGTATGATGTAGCCAGTAGCTAATATCAAGAGACTGAAAACAAATATATTTGTTTACTTTCAAAGCTATCAGTATCAGTATCAGTATCAGCCCATATACGTCCCACTGCAGGGCACGGGCCTACTCTACAATCGAGAATATGATTGAGAGTGGTTAGGCCGTATAGTCCACCACGCTGGCCTAGGGCGGGTTGGCGGACTTTACATACCATAATAATCGCTATGGTATGCAGGTTTCCTCACGATGTTTTCCTTCACCGTTATAGTGCGTGGTTATTGACTATCAATACACACATGACTCCGAAAAGTCAGAGGTGTGCCCTGGGATTCGAACCCGCGACCACCGTGAACATATTGGCAGTCGCGTCTGGTCCGTTTACCAACAGGCCACCACGCACTTTTTTTCAAAGCTATGCATTTTATGTATTTATTATTTATTAAAATCTTTATTATACACATTTAAAAAATACAACATACAGAAACTAAAAAATAAAAAGTACGGATCGCGGTCTTATCGCTCACAGTCAACCATGGGATGGATTTAGAAGAAGGAGAAAGAGATTCATACTATTTAATCGACTTCAAAAAGAGGAGATTATGTATTTCAACATGTTATTTTATAAGATAACTGATTCTTCTAAATCTAAATAAATAAAGAGGAAAGATTCTCTGAAACAACTGGACCGATTTGAAAAATTGTTTCACTATTAGAATCCTACATTATCAGATGAACATGGGGGATAGAATATTTTCCTGAAATTGTATCTGATCCGAGGCGGTAGTTACAATAAGTTGCACAAAAATAAATTCTAATCTCAATCGGCATTACATATAAGAACAATCAGTATAATAAGATACCAAATATAGAAGTAATTTGCTCAACAATAGCTATAATCCTTGAAATTGTATGTGTGTGATTTGTGAACCGTTTATTTGCTGTCGATTTTGCGTAGGTTGAACATGCTTTAATAACAGGTCCTTTTGTTAAGCGAATAGGAAAAAATTATAGAATGATGACGGAAAATTGATAAACATGATAAAAATACGCCTTTGTCCACGAATGAACGTGTAAAATCTTATAAAACGTGTAACTATTTTGGTTTATAATTATAAAATAAATATTCTTGGATTTTTAAATCTCATTCTACTTTTTTATTACAATGAATGGCGGGACGAGGATGCCGTTCGTCTGATTATAAACGATAGGACCGCTCATGGACAATAGCAAACACCTTGAATTACAAAGCAATGCTTGGCATTCCACTGCGCTAGCCATCCTGAGAGATAAAATGATAAAGGCCAGTTTTACCAGTTCCCTATAAAGTGTGTATTTAAACACACTAAGTGCGTGGTGGCCTGCTGGTAAACGGAACAGACGCTGCCAACATCCTCATGGTGGTCGCGGGTTCAAATCCCAGGGCACACCTCTGCTTTTGGAGTCATGTGTGTATTGATAGTTAAGCATCACGCAATTTAACGGTGAAAGTAAACATCGTGAGAAAACTATGTATACTAAAGCGAATTTGTATGAATTTATTTGGTATGTAAATTCCGTCAACACGCACTAGTCCAGCGTGGTGGTCTATATAGCCTAACAATTATGAATCGTACTCTCGATTGTAGAGTAGGCCCGTGCCCTGCAGTGGGACGTATATGGTTTGATACAAATGAAATAGACAAAAATAACAATAAGACATATAGCTTCGAAATCAATAATCCTCCCGTTAAAATAAAAGCATAATATTTTGATCAAAACATTTTCCCTAACAAAGTAAATCTTTAATTAAAGTAAAGAGTGGATACCTTAGTGAACATAGTACGGTAGCTTGTTAAAGGCTAACCGAGAGGAGCACCGGCAGAGGCAAAAAACAAGTGTCAATTAACAAATTAGAGTTCTTCGGACACACGACACTGATTGGAAATAGGGGAGATTGAACAAAATGGACCTTGGCTTAATGATCAGGATTTTAAAAGTAGAGTATTTTAGTACAACCAAAATATAATTGAATTTATAAAACCCTACAATCATTCAGCAATATAATTTGTATGGCTGTACTGTATCAGATCATATACGTCCCACTGCAAGACACGGGCCTCCTCTTCAGTCGACAGTGCGATTCCCACTAGGCCAGTATGGTGGCCTAACCCCTCTCAATCGTACTCTAGATTGTAGAGGAGGCCCATGCCCTGCAGTGGTACGTATGTGGGCTTATTGAGATTACATAAAAACAAAACCTATTTAATGTTTTTAATTTGATTTTATATCGTTATATTCATAGAAAATAGTACTGCATTCATTCATCAGTCTTTGAAAATTAATAAATCACCAAAGCCGAAGTCGATTATTAAAAATTATAGAATTGAATTCTCTGTCAAGTATTTATCTAAGTACATATAACAACAATTTATTCCATTTTTTTCCCCAGCCACACACATTGCATTTTAACGAAATAATATTTTTAATTGTAACTAAGATTAAACATATCAAACACATTTCGATTTAAGTGTGGCGTCATAATTTCTTTTATTGTTCCTTCAGTCCTTCCATTCGAAGGAAATTGCATCATTAAGTTCGGTCCACATTTGCCCACACTACTCTATTTTTTGCGCTCTGTAATTATTGTGCAATTAGTGACAATAATGTTTTCTTCCGATAAAACATCTAAGAAATCCGGAAAACATCGCTTTAATAGGTTGCAACTAAGCAAATTCTGTGAAAAAAACGGACGATTAAAAATGCTTTTAAAGTAATTTCCTAGCAATGTCGAAGTGTGAAGCCTTAACTATACACAATGGTTTTAATCCCATCACAGTGACCCACTAAATATGAGTATCAACATCATCATCATCATCATCATCTCAGCCATAGGAAGTCCACTGCTGAACATAGGCCTCCCCCAACGATCTCCACATCGACCTATTGGAAGCGGTCTGCATCCAGCGACTTCCTGCAAATTTAGCGAGGGCGTCCGTCCACCTTGTAGGCGGGCGTCTGACATTTCGCTTGCCTGTACGTGGCCTCCACTCTAGAACCTTTCGACCCCAACGGCCATCGGTTCTGCGACCTATACTATCAGCAAATATGTGGATGTTTGCATGTATTTCTCCCGTCAAACAGCAATGTAAATGCACTGTTGTGTTCCGGTTTGAAGTAAATTGTAGCCACTAGCCAGAGTAACTACTGGATATATTGAGTCGTAAGTCGTAACATCGTATGTCTGAGGATGGCGAACGCAGTGGAATGCCAAGCATTGCTTTGTAATTCATGGTGTTGTTACTGTCCACGTGCAGTGGTATCGCTTATGATCAGGCGAATAGCGTTCTGGACTCGCCATTAGATACAATAACACAAAAATGTTGTTATATTATTCAGAATTGCCAATCCTTTGCTGTACAAAATAAGAAAGTTAATAAGTCCAAAGATAAATACATTTCAGTATTCCTCAAAGAGCTGTACGTAACCGGCTAAGCTAAATTTCTAACGCGACCTACATTTTGTCAAAGGATTTTTATAATTCTTTTGGCGCTTAAATCGTATGTTAATATTTACTTCTCCTTAAAACGAAACTTGTGTTCTCTAGAAAATAGGATTTATACGATATATTCAGAACATTTCAACATATGTGGGCATAGTATTTCTCAATGTTATACTTTTTATACTTCCACCTTTTTTGAAATTATAAAGTATGCATTTGACAGCCTCCGTGGCGTGATTATGCGCCAGCCGTGAAACGATAGGCCCCGGATTCGATCCCCGCACCGAGTTTGTGAGGCCGGTACTTGTTTCGAGTCTGGGTGTTTGTGAGACCGAAATTCCTGTTACCCAAGACTTAATTGATCTTAGTGTGGGATCAGAACTATGTATGTGACTGTTGGGTGTATTTTTTATTGATAAATATTTATTACTGGTGGTCCGTCTCGGCCCAGGTGCAGGCACACTTTTCAAAATGGCGGCCAACATGTTCAATTCCGACTATCAATTTAAAATATTGGAGCAAAGGATCCTTCAGATATGGATTTTCGGACCAATCGGACCACGAAAAACGCATAAAATTTCCTCGTATTTGCTAGTTTTTTCTCTACTGCTTCCTCCTATAGGTCATAGCATGATGATATATAGACTACAGCATTTCTCGATAAATGATCTATCCAACACAAAAATATTTTTTCAATTCCAACCATCCCTGAGGGTAGAAACAAACTCTTCAGCTTTATATATTAGTAATAGATTATTTATAGATGAAAAAAATGTGTCCAATTAAATCATAGAACTAAAATAGCTAAATGCCGCACAATAACAAACATTACTTTCGACAATATCCCAGTCACTTTTCAAACTCATTTTTTCGAATTAATCACAAAGTGTGACAAAAACAAAACACTACCCAGACTCGTTTATCAAAGGCGACAGTCCCCTATGATTTTCTGCACGTGCAAAATTGCACATGTAAACACCTACAGCACACTTGAATCCTTTGTAGGAAAGTCAAAGCTAATTTGGATAGCCGTGTCTCCCGTTGTCCATAATTAGGGCAAAGCCTCCGCGGTAACTACTTTGTTAGCAACTGGATGCAAGTTCGATCACTTACTTTGTGCCTTGCGTTGTTTATAGTACAGGTTATTGGGTATTTTGTGAGTATTTATTGTGATTTTTTAATTTTTAAGTAATCGTTCTTATACGGATTATTTACTGTAGCAATCCTGTATTCAAATTCTCGGAAATTGAGCAATTTATGTTGCTTCATAATCCTCGCACGCGTGATTTTAGGCAATATTAATTTTATTTTAAGCACTTAGGTAGAAGAAAAAATTTAAATTGACATGAATTTCGGAGACCTTAGGTATTAATACTTAAGAAATAAAAAGGGTACCAGTGTTTGTTTTTAGAGTCAGCCATTTAAAGTAATTACTCTGAGGAAATGTTAACTCAACTAAAATGTAATTATTAAAAATATTTAACCTGATGCTTAGTTAATTTTCAAGGTTTTAAAAACAGTTTCTGATTTTTCGTTTTCTCCTTACCAACTAATACGAACACGTCGTCAGATTGGACATAAAAATGCCAATATTCAAAAAAACTTGGCTTGTATATCGACTTTTTGGCTCACGTTTATTGTCGCGAGCGCAAAAACGAAAAATCTTTATGCCGTCATAAAAACCGAACCGCCTCACTTCCGCGGCGGCCAAATAGCGCAGTCAATCAAAACTGCCTTTTGTTAAAACAAAATTGTTTTCTTTATTTCTGAACAAAGGAAATTCGTTTTCTATCAAAAACTTAATTAACCATTGTCGAGGCTTTACATTCAACTGTTTTATTCATTTTTACAACACTTTAAATGCGGATTTTTTATTGTGGCGCGAGAATTGGGTTATTTTAACAGTTACTTTCAATGTCTTAAAGTTACTCAATGCAGCTACCATGTGTTTGCTAGTTTTTGATAATAATATGCAATAAGTAAGCTAAATATTACAATCATAAGGTTTTTTTTAATTGTATGAAAGGCGAGACGAGCATGCCGTCCGCCTGATGGTAAGCGATACGACCGCTCATGAACAGTAGCAAAACCAAACAACACCTTGAATTACAAAGCAATGCTTGGCATTCCACTGCGCTCGCCATCCTGAGACATAAGATGTTAAGTCTCAATATGTCCAGTAGTTACTCTAGCTACAATGCCCTTCAACCCGAAACACAACAGTGCGTTTACACTTCTGTTTGACGGGAGAAATAGACACTGCGGTGGTACCCACCCAGATGGCCTCTCACATATGAGAGACCTACCACCAGTTTAGAATTCGTTCAAGACAAGACTAGAAAAGAAAAATTTAAAACTTATATTTTAAATGTGAATAAAGTTTGAATCATAGTAAATATTGATATATTTATTTATGATAAAGACAATAGAACATGGCCCAAACACAATGCTCAAAGTTGTTCATTAAATAATAACAAAAAAGTGATCAGACAAAATAATGAAATATAAAAGTACTTTAAAAGAAGAAAAGTCTATATAAAAGCCGGAATCACCGGCGCATCTGAAACCATAATATTTAATTAAACCCTCTTTCAAATACAAAATAACATCAAAGAAGTGGAAACTTGTAATTATTACAAAAGAACTTGAAAAAAGGTCAAAAAACGTAGTTAATTAAACGTTCCATCGGGCCGTGATGAAAATTAGAAAGTTAGGTGTTTTTAAGGCGCTCCTTATTTCTTTATTAATTAATAGCTTAATATAAAGTACACGCTTTAGGCTCTGGGGCAGTTTGTTATGCCTCGACTCGACTGCCTTTATTATCTTATGAACGAGTCATAAATAATCCAGTGAATTATTTTATATTCATAATAATTTCATTCAGCCATAATTCCTGCAGTTATTTGCTTTGGTTATTGGAATATTTCCTTTTAATGGATAATAAAAACTAAACATTATAGGTACAAAGCAGGTACTCTGTTAGTTTTAAGGTTTAAAAATAACTGAATTTTTCATTAAAAATTCAATATATAATTAACTTACTGGGAATCAATTCTTTAAACTAAGAGCCTCTTTCACCGTCTTCAAGTAAACCGTTGATTAATTACTTTTTGATTAACGTTAATTGCCAAGTAAAAGTGCCGAGTACATTCCGTCGAATTTACTAGTCAAAACAAAGAATTAAGTAACTATGTGCTCATTATGTGAATGACATAAGAAGTCGAACAAATCATTCGCTCAATATTAGGTCAAATGTGTACAGAAGTACCTATTTATAATTATTCCACGGTAAAATGTTCCTCACCCTGCTACCCGCTGAAGTGACAACGGATTATGATCTAAAAAAATAAAAAAAGTAGGTCGAGATTTCAACCTTATCTTAACTGTCAAGAAAATATGGTAATTGGTAGACGATATGACCAATAAGGTACTGATTAGAGTAAACATAGGATTAGTGTTACTTGATACTCGTGATATTTACATGTAATGTTGTGGATGACTTCAACTGATGACTAGCCTTCTTGACGCTTTGCTTGAGGATTGTGAACTAGATAGTAAGATTAATTTAGATCGTAAAAAGTTACTAGAAAACACGACAAAAACATTGACAATCATTTTTGACACAACAAAAACATTTTTATTAATAATCAATTTTGTAGCATCAGAGCGGCAAATATTTATTTTGAAAATCTATGATCCACGTGGAAAACGTAACCATAAAAGGTCTTTCATAATTGTGTTCAAACTTTTCCGTCTTTAATTTTTTTTTGCGACAAATAATAAGTCACTTTACGAAAACAGTTTTCTTAAAAACTAACAATTTAATTCCAGCAACTCGAATATATTCACATTAAAAAGCGCTTTTATAAGATAAATTATTTAAACTGTTTTATTGAATAAGATACGCTTTTAATCTCAGTTTGATTATCCACAGAATGATATAACTCGATAAGGGGGTTGTACAAACCATGCTCCCTAGAATATCATCCGTTTAAAATTATTTTATAGAGGCCCTTTGAAGTAAACGTAAAACGTAAGCAGTTCGCGGAATCGGTTCCTTTGAGGAAACGAAACGAACAAAAGACCAGGTAAATACTACCACTTATATTAATGAATAATGTAACTTGTTAATATATTATTGTATACTTTGGATCTGCAGCTTGAATTTTGTTAAGTGTGAATTAGGTTCGATTTCAGCTTCTGCGAATTCTTCAGTGGTATAAAAACCGCTTAATACTATTAACATGAGATAATTATTTTAAGATAGTCTAGCCTTTAGTCTAGGCTAGCCCTACGTCCCTTTAACTAGCTTTTGTTCCCATTAAATTGCTTATTTAGATTTAATAGATATATTTGGATCCGTTTATCAACCTCTTTTTAGGGTGATGGAATAAATTCTAAGTCACCTACATTTACTTTCGTGATCATAGCCTTTGCCCTGTGATTCGGCGGTACAAGAATTCTGCCACGGTATTCCCTGTCCATCTTAAGATGCGACTTCAAAGGGCCATCGGGGTCGTTGGGTAAACAGCGCCCTCACTTGTAACGACTCCAAGATGTGTGATAAGGCGCATGGGGTAGTCTCTGTAGTGGACGCCCACAACATCCCAAACGGGCGTCAGAAAACAGTAAGTAACGGTGAGTGTAGGGCATTCAGACCCCCACAATGTAAGGACCAGCAATGGTATTGCGCCGGGCGGTTAGGCGGACGTAAATTGAGGCTCTTTTCGCCCTCACAGGCTATTTTAAAAAAGGTTTTTTGTAAAGTCTGTCTGGCGCATCAGTTTTCAAATTAAAGTTTTGTTGCATTCACTAACGAGAACATATAATAACGTTAATAAAATAATAACGTTGATTTCGTGGAATTGCAACATGGATATTTTAACACAAACGAGTTTGTACGAAATTTGGCGATGTAAAATTTCGGCTTCTAAGAACTGCATTAATTCCTATATATATACATATAAAGAAAAACCTTTTCTTATTGCATTAACCTCTTTTCTTATTGTATTTCTTTTTCATAATTTTCATATAAACATCATATGTCAATATGAAAAATTGAATTGTAGAATACCTTAACGTATTAATTATTTTATTACACTATTAATTATTTTATGATAAATAGGCTATGGACATATATACTAGATACATCTTTATTAGTGGCCCGACCCGGCTTTGCTCGGGTGCAGATAGTTGTGCAGTGCAGCACACATCAATAACATATTATTTCGCGTACTAACTGTTTTAAGTTTAAATGAATGTGACCATCGTCGACTATATTGCTTTTGCCGTCATATCCCGTTCTGTCCCGTCTACTACCCCAGTGGAACCCTTTTATTTCTATCATAGCCCAAGGTGAGTACATAGCACTTTTACTTGCTTTGCTAACTAGCGGTAGGTCTCTAATAAGTGAGAGGCCGCCTGGATAAGTACCACGGCAATGTTCATTTCTCCCGCCAAACAGCAGTGTAAATGCACTATTGTGTTCCGGTTGAAGAAGCCAGAGTAACTACATAACAAGACTAGACATTTCATGTCTCAGGATGGCGAGGGCAGTGGAATGCCAAGCGTTGCTTTTTAATTCATGGTGTTGTTTGATTTTACTACTATTCATGAGCGGTCGTATACTCGCATACTAGTCTTGTCATTCATCGCAAAGAAAGTTAACGGCATGTATAATCGCTAGTCCTTTATAATCAAAATATATCTCTAAGTAAAGTTATTACTAATTTAGCCCAATTTCCAAGCTAGACTTATGAATACAGAACTGAATGCGCAATCCGCTCACGACGCATATATTATACACACGGCGAAGGCTTATTCTTGACGGTTTATTGAAGTACAGAGCACAATACACGGCCAAACAATGAACTTGAGGTTCTCGCATTATGTATTGTGTCGGCTGGATCCGATGTATCGCGCACTTTGCTAAGGATGCCACTGATTTTCATACACATTTATGCATGCTCGTCTCACCATTTATTACAATGCCCTTCAAACTGAAACACAACAGTGCATTTACACTACTGTTTGATGGGAGAAATAGACATTGTAGTGGTACCTACCCGGGTGGCCTCTCACATATGAGAGACCTACTACCAGTATACCTAGTGTGTGTATGCCTAATAATCACTGACTAGAATCACTTTCACACAGGAGCACAACTGCTATTTGGCTGGATACTGCGTACTTTTGCGAGCTCTTTAAGAGAGTCTATAGAAGAAAGAAAAAGTACTTATTACTTATAACTTATACGTATACGTATTTTTATAGAGTTATCGCCGATCCCCGTACCTAGAAAATTATCTGTGTGATACACTAGTATTTATTGCTGGTCTAGGTGTTTGGCTGATTACGATTATTTAATTGGGTGTATTTATTTATTCATTTATCACTTTGTCACAACAATTTTCCGATTGCCTTAACAAAAAAAATGATGCCTTTTATTTTATTGTTTTTTTTTTTATCAAGTTTGTAACAATGTATAATTTAAGACTATTTATTAATGTAATATACTATGGGTTTATTTCCTGAAATGAAAGCATTTAATTTTTCTTAATTTCTTATATTTTATTTCCGCCGCAGTTTACACCCCTATTTCATATAATACGTCACAATTTCTCTCGTTTCTTTTTGGTCTCAACTCGTCATCGCGACAACCGACGGGCTGATTTGATTTTGATGTTGCGTAAAATATTGTTACTTTATTCATAAATTGTGCTACGTAGGATGTAAGCGCAAAATTTTAAACAAAAACGGATTAAGAATATGCATAATGCTAAATGTACCTAATGCTAAGGAGGTAAAAAGAAAAAAAAATCGTACAGTCGATTGTAGAGTAGGCCCGTGCCCTGCAGTGGGACGTATATGGGCTGATACTGATACAGCTAAGGAGATATAGCGTAACGCATATAGCTTGGTAATAAAAACCGTCGGCAAAAGAAAAAAACACTAAAAACCATAAAATAATATTTATTTCATAGTACTTGTGCATGTTGATTAATTTGCTTAATGACTTGATTAGCCAACGAATCAAAATATATGCGTAATATATTGAAATCGTACCCAGTGTTCTGCCAAGAACTATATGCGTTTAACCCCTTTGTTTGATAGCTGGATCCGTCCTTGCTTGCATGTGTCATAATTACCCCATTTTCCATCTTCGAGTGTGGTGGTCGCGCCGTCAGTAGTTTCGAAACACTTCTTTAAAACAACCCTCTTATAGAGCAAAATAGATCACTGACAAAAGAAAATGTCCTAAAGCCACCCACAAAATATAACCCTTTAACACCCGAGGCTGGTTCAATAAAGCCCGCTCCGAAACCCAATCCACGTTTCGAAAAACTGACCGTCACTTGTGAAAATAGACTTCACTGCCTATTCCGCGCACAGTGTAGTGCTTCCATTGGAATAAATCGCCCAAAATTCCGTTCCTATATTCAATTCATAAATTTCTTTTTACGCTTTTAGCAGAGAAAATAAAACGGGGTACTATAGGCCCGTGGCACTCGATTTACGCATGGATAGATGCGTTAGGGGGTTGGATTATTTGTAGTAATTGGCGTCGCATGTAAAATATATTTATTACGGAATATATTGAGCATTTTACAATTAATATGCATAAATATGGTAATTTGTTAAATATATTATTACTGGCATTTCCAAACATAGGTTAAATTACGAAGCAAAGCACAATATAAGATATATTCTGGAATACTGTAGTTTGTATATCTACAGCCAGAGTTCTGGTAACAATAAAAGTCTTTGTTACTGCGATTGGCATTGTCTGCAGCACATAACGCGTGGGAATATATTGAGATTTCCCAAACTGAAAAAATCAAGGGTTGAAAGACCGGTTTTATTTATGTCGCCAGTGATAAAACAACTCAAGTGGTTTCCTATCCATCAGCGTCGAAATCTATACTGTCGACGTTCTTTCTATTATTACATCTCTCAATTCACCTTCGTACGTAACTCCCTATTTTCAATATCTTAATTCCACGAAAGAAGCCTTCGCTCTTTAAATAATCTTCTCCTTCTTTGTCCTTCTCACAGTTCTGGTTTTGTCCACTCTTCTTTCCCTGTACAATCCATACTTGTTTGGAATACATTCCCTCAGGAATTCCGGATGTGCAACATTTAAGTTGAAGGTACGAGACCTATTTATGAGCAGAATGTCAGAATCACAACAGTAGTTTCACTTCACATATTATTATGTTATTTAGTATATATTTTATTGGCATATATATACGCATATTTTGTATATTTTTTTATAATATGCCTATGTTATATTATATGTTTATTATGTTAAGTCTGTAAATTGTATTTATATTAGTTTATGCTGTTTAACTTCACTGTCCATTTATTTTTAGGTAATTGTTTACGCACCTATCTCTTCTCGTCTCTGCATCACCTTAGGTTCGACTGTTAGATAATGCCTCAAGCACCAAGTCTACATATAATATTTGTTATGTATAAAGGGTAAATAAATAAATTATTTCGAGAGCTGTTTCTTACTAGCCGATCTGCATTACATTTAAGACTAAAGGAGAATGCCCATTTTACTATGAAACTTCGTATTGGTGCGAAGATTTTTGTGCTTCGATGAAACATAACTTTTGGTGCAAGGAAAAATATATATTTACAATAAATATAAACATTATTTTGACCCAGACCCGGAGTTCTTAGAGAAATGAACTTGAAATCCAATAAAACATTTTTTTTGTCTTGACTCTGGGAACTAAATGTAAAATGTGATGATATTTTTTTTTAACTCTTTCGCCCGGGTTCAAACAGTAAAACGTTTTAGGACAAACTATAAAAAATGTTGTGTGAATTTGAGCAGTACTGGTATCTGGATCAACGATATTTTTACCAATACTATGAATGGGCATTCTCCTTTCATGGTAGTAAATAATAACTTTGTCGCTATTTAAAATTGGAATATCTCGTTTACGTCACCATCCTCTTCAGCTTATACAGATTTAGAGCCTAAATTTTGTCCCAAATTGTGTATTCAAATATTAACTAAGTTGGGATTTGGTTCGTATTTCGTGTGAAGTTGCTACATCAATCTTAGTTGAGCCGTTTGTTAGCGATGAATAGACTTCTAGTTAAATGTACTACTTGTTATTGTGTGTGGCCTTCAATTTATACTTGCTCTAGTTGTTGTCGCTTTAGTAATTTTCACAACTATTGTAGGGGTCTAAGTGAACGCCTAAATATGTAGGAATTTTCAACAAAGCTATGTCAGGGCTGTACGTTGCTGAGCAAACATGGATACTGTCTGTAATGGATAATCGGAAAAATGAGGATAAAATCAATCACTGGGAAATACGGGGAAAAGTCGGGATAGGTGGCAATTCCATTTTACCAGCAGTTTGGCGAACGATTAGGCCTATGGGTAAGTTTGCTTTCCCTGTAAAACGATGCAGATTTTTATGCTTTGCAAAGAAATGTTACGAGATAGAAGTTTTGTACATGTATGTATATGAAAGCAACTACAGCCCAGCTATCTTCTACCTATACCAGTACCAGCTATATACTATATAAAATATTTTCACACAAATAACTAACGTTCAACCGAACTAACTAAACTAAAATAATATAAACATATACGCTCATTACAACTCGGGTGTATTCTGAGATATCTTTCAATATCATTGAAGGAGTAAACAAATTAACCAAGACAATATCTTCAATTCCCATGGTTTAACGTATTGACTAGTTGACAGATGGTATTTCGTGTGTGTTGAGTAACTCTTACCGTAAACAAGGAAGTATAAAAGTCGATTGAAAAAATTTTGTGCAAAGCGCAGTTATGAGTTATGTCTAACATCCTTGATCCATAAAGTTTATTCTAGTAATAGAGCAAGCCGGCAAAATAATGTCGAATAGCAAGTCTAGATCCAGGAAGACGGCATTTAATTCACAATCAGTGTATTTTTTACGCAATCATGTTTTGAATAGGAAGTAGAATTTTTATTTATTTTAAACGATCATTTATAAATTGTAAATAAATAAAGTAATGTAACGCTAACCAATAATTAGCTGACGACTAGTCAACGGCATGCGCCGCCATTAGTTTTCATGCGCTTTACATTGCGGGTTTTACGTAAGTACTGAAATCATAAAAAAATATTTTCTTATGCTGTAATGTAGTATATTATTACTATTTTGGCTTTGCGAATTCCCAGAGCCTGCTCCCCGCGTTCCTCTTACCCAGTGTAAACGTCAACGGTAATATCATATGCGTACAATTATCTACTCGGAGTCGGCTCAAATAGACCGGTGAATCCGCCCAATTTACTTTGAATAGTGCCAATTGAAATAGGCCCAATCTACGCGTAAAGGAGATTAGGGCAAATTAGGACGATGCGTCGTAACTTTTTATTATTAACTGTAGCTGACTTGATAAACTTTCCAGCGGGAATTTTAGTTTAATTTCATATTTAGGGGCGAGTAGGTACGATACCTTGGCCTAATGCAGGTCACATATCCGGAATATTGTTATGCGGTGAAATTAAATTAAGATCACTAATATTTTTTTAGAGACGCCTTAACATTAAAAATATTATTTTGATGTCTCAAAAATATAAAAAAAACTACTAGCGTTATTCAAAAGTGCAAAAGATTTTTTCCGTTCATATACATAAAAAGCTATTTTTAACCAGGGCCGTATTAATAAAAACATTACATATAAATTGGTGCAGTTACACGCGGGTATTACCACCACTTCACATTTACAATGCAAAAATGTTTCGTGTTGGCGCGACGTTACCCTACAACCAACAATTGCAGCCCATTATACGAATGGTGTGGTGTGAATTCGCCCCCGTTTCCTACTTCCTACTCCTGCCCTGTGATAATCAGTCCCGTACGTCAGCTGTGGAAATGTCATCACTATTACTAATTCAGAAGCATTTGATCACATTGATGTGGCCATGGTTGTATACACCCACATTAAGTATACTTAATATAGGTAAATTAGACACATGCTATACGCCTTGAATAGTAAATAATAAAGATATTAACATTAAATTATGTGTTGATTATTATCAAAATATGATCTATATTTTTTCGTTGATCCAGAACCGATAAAAATATACTGAGTAATGGTGTTAGTATTTTAACTATCACAATGAGACCATGGGTTAGAACTATCGGTCAATAATAGCGATGGAGCCCCAAAAATATTATTAATTATAGAAATAGATAAATCTTATACCTTTGTACCCAAACCGTTTTCAGTGACAATAGGCTATTTTCATGTTAGTTCAAAAGTGATGTAGTTGAAACTACACCATAGATTTATAAATAAATAATTTTATCTTTATAATTTACCCCCTACACAAACTCCCAATTACGGGTCTGTTAATAATATAGTCATTCTTTTCCTTCACTCAACACGCAATATTTTATGGATTTGACGAAATTAAGGAAGTGTTAGGAAATTATAAGGGAAACAGTATATGCAAATGAGAAATATATAACTCTTTTTTCTTTTTGTTCGATTATTTCATACTAGGTTTTGTCCGCGACTTCGCTTGCGTTAAAGTAGATTTTTAAAAGTATCCTGCGTTTGTATGTACCCATATTTCTGTGTCTGGTTACCTTCGATCAAATATACACTAGATACACAGTTCCCTGTAAAAGTTCTGTTAAAAAGTGGCACCGATGCATGACATTAAAAAAAGTAAACAAAAAGATCACATATTCCAAATACATTAACACAAATTCCACCTTATTCCTGGAGCTTAAAGTAGCTTTTCACATAATATTTTCTAAATTGTTGCGACGTTTTAGAAGCAACGGTCGGTGCGTGACTGAAGGCGAAAGAGTGCTTAAGCACTCTTTTTTGGTGCCATTTTCTAAGCGCTCATGTTGTATCTAGTGTATATTTGATCGAAGCTGGTTACTGATATGTATAATTTTATGACGATCGTTCGAATACCCAGTTAAGACGTGAAAACTTGACAAACAATTGCAGTCACATTTATAATATTATCTGCTATGCCTCACAGGAGCCTGCTAAAACGTGATGGAAATGAACTGATATTTTAATTTCATGTGAATAAAATAAATAAACGTTCCTACTGGAAAAAAGTGTAGTGTGTTTGTAAAATTAATACTTAATAGATTTTTTATTCAATTACCACTGCTTAGCTTTTTAGTTTATTCATATTACTTATGGTACTCCAGAAAAAATACAAAAATAAATATTTCTAAATTTAAAATAAGTACAATCGGCGGCCTTATTGCACAAGGCAATCTCTTCCAGGTACTGCTTTGGACATATCCAATATCATTAATTTGTATTAGTCCATATACGTCCCGGTGCAGGGCACGGGCCTCCTCTACAATCGAGAGTACGATGGTGAGTGGTTAGGCTATTTAGCCCAACATGCTCTAATACATAACATAGAAATTCCAGAAATTTTAGGCGTACCATGGTATGCAGATTTCCTCACGGTGTTTTCCTTCACCGTTTTATTGCGTGGTGATTGACTATCGACTCCCGGGGCACACGCGCCGAGATTCAAACCCGCGACGACCGTGAACATGTTACAAGACGCGTCTTGTCCGTTTACCAACAGGCAACCACGCACTTATATAATTAATAATTCCATGAAATAAATTAGCCGCCTTCAATACTATTCTGTTCTTAAATAAATGCCACATTCCAGCTCAATTCATTGGACACATGTAAAGTCATCGGAATGAATGAGCCCGTATTTCCGTTTGTATCAAATAATTCGATTTGTCGCGCGTTTGACCGCGCCGGTCGCCATTACAGCGGCCTTTCATAGTTTCTATCTATGTTTAATTTTAATTCACTATTTGCTTTTCGTAGTATCCTATTACTGAATTGTAATGAATGAACCGCTACAGATAAGTGTTTATACAATATCATTGAAGGAAAGTATACATTTGTAGATTTTCTGGTTTTCAAACACATGGTTAAAGCTTTTAAAAACTTATGATATTTCAGACCGTACCAGTTACAAAAAGAAAAGAAAAAAAAAAGAAAAGAAAATATATTTATTATTGCATGGCCAATACATACAACATAGACAATGTAAGATATAAGATTATTTAACAATATGCCATTATATGGGCATGGCCAGACAACAATAACTCCCCACCCAGCCATATGCTGCAATACAACGCAGCTGTACTGCAGTAAAAGGATAGCACTGGGACAAATTATCACAGGACCTCTGCATTATATTAATTTAAATTTCTACATGTTTGGTACTTGGCGACCCGCCCTCAATATATAAACTATATATTTTGATTTGTCGGCTAATCAAGTCAATAAGCAAATTAATCAACATATACAAGTACAGTGCAATAAATATTATGTTTTTCTTTGCAATGTTTTTTTTTAATTTTTACTTTGGAGTGTTATTTTATAAACAGACGTGCACGCGTGCTTGTGTCTAATTTATGATAAGACTTATTATGGTTCTGCGTATTATCTAAATAGTAACAATTTCAATACATTTTGGAAAAAAATAGTTGATATAATTTTACTAATGGACTTAATTCTTAATTCTCAAACTCCTGATGAAATTTGTGCACTCACGTGTGCGCTTAAATCACTTCAAAATAGCCTTGTAAATATATTATAGAGAAAAACAACTGAGTAAACAGTACGCAGAACTTCTATAATTCCAACCGCTCATAAAGGACTTAGGCAAACATATTTATAATAACATTATACTATACATTTGGCAGAATATTTCTCTTTATATACGATTGTTCTCGACGACATTGTTGGACCATAGTTCAGAGATATTTTCATAATATATGTGCTCACTTACGCGTAATTATTGCTCGAGAATTTTATATGTTGTTGGTTAAGTTTGTTTTATTTTGCTTATTTATTTTATATAGTACATCGACGTCTGATATATTTGATTTTTTTAATTAAAGTATATATTTCGTGTTTTTCAGTTTTACTTTAGTAAGTCACTTATGTGAATACCTAGTAGTTTTTTTCATTTATTTTAATTTCATTAAACATTTTATATATTATATTCTCTAACAGATGACCAATCGTGTCATATCGTTTACCACTATAGATCTGGACTCAGCTACATTATAGAAAAACCATAGAATAGTGAAATTGGACCGGATAGATAAAATAAAGGTCAAAGTTTCAAGTCCAAGGCCCTTACTTCTGACTTTACCAAATACTTGTTTGTATATTCATTGTTTAATATCGTTTATGTGTTTATCGAGTATGCATGTTTTTGATTTTTAAAGAAAAAAGATAAGGTTTTATGTTAATTTAAAACATAGGGAATATGATAATCAATACCATAGGAAATATGATAATCATACTCTATAAATAACTAAGACTGATCTTCAGGGAGCAGGAAAATACATAAGTACCAAACTTGAAAAACCTTAGATCCGTAACCCCGAACCAAATGAAGACTAACGCGCCATTTTAGATACAATGAAAAACGGAATCCTAGGCGTCCCGAATAAAGTTTCTTGCAGCCTAAAAGCACGGCTTATCTCGGCCAATTTCTTACAAGCGAGTCGTTTGTACCGCGGTTAAGCATCAATCTTGAGTGGGAAACTTTTCCAATATCAACTTAAATTTTGATTGAAGGAGTTTCAGGCGCGCGGCATTTTGTACCGGTCGGCGACTCGGCTTGCTTTACATAAACATCTTGCTTTAAGATTGGATTAGGATGTGGTTGAAAATGGGGATATTGGCCCTGAATGCCGCTGAAAGACAGTTAAGGCGCTATCCCGACAAATTGACCGAGATCATATCATCATCATCATCTCAGCCACAGGAAGTCCACTGCTGAACATAGGCCCCCTCAAGGATCTCCACATCGACCTGTTGGAAGCGGCCTATATCCAGCAACTTCCTACAACTTTAGCCAGGTCGTCAGTCCTTGTAGACGGGAGTCCCGCATTTCGATTATTGCAAATTAAAGTAAAAAAAACAGTAGTTGGTCTTGTGTACAATTTTAAACGACCAAAATAGACAAATTGGATGGCCCGACATGGGATTCAATGAGGAATTCACAATTCATTACGCTCCCTCTCAATCAGAGGTACATAAATGAAAGAAAATAATCCAAGCAAATAACGTGAAAGAATAAAAGGCTATAAAATAATAATTAAAACTAAACTGCACAATATACTACTGCTGTTATTGATTCTATTCAATGGTAATTGTGTTTTTTTTTTTACTCTGCCCCGGCATGCCGCCCAGGCAGAGTATCCATTGGCATCGGACAGCAGTCCCATGCCAATAGATACAATTATGCCGGCCTGCTAAGATGCCTCTTCACACTACGGCGGAAGAACCCAGGATTATAGGAAGGAGGGAACACGTGAGACGGCAAACAATTTCACAGCCTGACGGTGCGGCACAAAAAAGAATTTGAGAACCGTTTGGCTCGCGCCGGTATGTTGTGGACCGTTAAGCTGTGGCTTCGCAAGCCAGCACGCGTGGTTCTGGTTAGGAATGGAGAGAAGGGGATCAAGTTGAACAATTCTTCAGAGCATTCACCGTGATACAGGCGGTAGAACACGCTTAGAGAAGCGACATCCCGCCGGAGTTGTAGCGACTCTAAGTTTTCATAATAATAGAAATTACCTAGTTGAAATTCACAAAAGCTGAAGTTTATCCGACTCATATATTTCATTTCGATCAATATCCGTAAGACAACCCTTATACTTCCGGCACGAAGGCTGTAAAAATATGACCTTGACATTACCTGAAGTTTGTACCGCTTGCTAAAGACTTAATTGCTATTTGCATAAATATAGCCATATTATTAACATTAGAACAAAGAGGGACTGAGTGAATGAAAACCACATAAATCAGTTTTTATTTTGTTATGTAACTAATTACCAACCCGCATTAGGCCAGGTTGGTGGACTATATGGCCTAACCACTCTTAATCGTACTCTCGATTGTAGAGGAGGCCCGTGCCCTGCAGTGGGACGTATATGGGCTGATACAGATGTAACTAATTAAAGCACGAGGCTAATGATAATATGTACTAAAGGCAGTTCTAAAACCTATTTAAGATATCTAATATTTTGTCTTCTTCGCTCAAACTAAATTCAAAAGGGACAAAACATTCGGTTACTAAAATATATTTTAAAACTGTCTATGAATAAGCACGGAATTAGACGAGGTGAAAGTGGATGGAAGAGTACCGAGTCTCGGTTAGTCCTCTGAGTCCTCTGCCGAGAGGACTACCTCACCAAACTTCACCAACAAACTCAGTGACAACCTAATCCAAAGTCACGTTTAAAGACGTTGATGAAATGAAACGAAGCGAAAATGTCAGGATCGAGTGAAGTGGATATCCATAATCCCTGCCTACCCCTATGGTACGCAGGCGTTACTAGTGTTAGGTCTCTCATATGTGAAAGGCCGTCTGTGGGTAGGAACCTGCGAAATATGTATTTTTCCTGCCAGTTACCAGTGTAAATGCGCTGTTGTGATCCGGTTTAAAGTACATTGTTATCAGTGAACTTAACATCGTATATCCCAGAATGGAATGCCAGGCATTGCTTTGTAATTCCTGATGTTAGGTTTTGCTACTGTTTATGAGCAGTCGTATGACTTACCATCATGCGAATGGTATGCTCGTCTCGCCATTCATTGCAATAAAAATAAAACCTTTGCTATTATTTTGTATTCTATTGCGGAGATTGCCGGAGATCCTGAATTTTGTGGTAGTATACATAGCCATTATACAATTGTGTAAAACTTATCAATGTGACCCACTCCGATGTATACAGGGTATATCAAGACTGCTACCGAAAACGAAGCCGGGTGGTAGTTTTAGTGACTACAAACACAATGTAATTACAATGCAACAAAAAAAAAAACGCGACAATTTTTTTTTTATGATATTTATTTATCGTAATTTTTGGGTGGTAAATACATAGTTTTTTCTAAAATAATAATGTATACTCTTTTATACCTTAGAGTCCTTATAAATAAAAGGGTACACACTATTATTTTAGGAAAAAATGAATATACCATCCAAATAAGACCATAGGAAAAAAAAAACAATAAAAATTGGCGCTTTTTTTGCAACATTTTCTTTTGCAATGTATCTGAAGTCACTAAAACTACCACCAGGCTTCGTTTTCGGTAGCAGTCTTGAGACACCCTGTATTTCGGATTCAGCATAAGAATATCTGGTTTTGAATAGGGTGCTATAATTGTGTCGCAGGCAGATACCAAAAGTATCGCAAAATAAAAAAAAGAGACCGAACTTTTGTAAAACGCTAAATTTGTTATTTGCGAGATTTAGATCGACATATTTTTTTACATTATATTTTATGGCTGTAGTGCAACAGCCTAATCATCTTGAATATAACACGATGCAAGACAAATTGCACAGTGCGTTGGACTTTTAGAACCACAACAAAACCACTAGCATAACCCAGTAACCCAAAAAGCGCAAAATACACAAGCTCGGCGAGAAAACAAAAATCACGAGATTAAAAACAGGCGACGGCTGAAAAAACAAATGAGAACTAACCAGCAGAGGTGCGAAGCGTTGTAAATTTAACGTTCTCACAGAGGATGCACAATTAGAGGGCGGCCGACATCAGTTTTTAATTAACTGCAAGAAGCGACGTGTGGATGAGTTGGGGCAAGTTTTAATGAAAATTATTAACAACAAAATATGAAACTGTTAGTAAGTTGCGGTCCAAGTTTGATAGCGTTGTTTTGTTTGCTGCTTTTTTCGAGTTGAGCAACAGTGATTAATCGTAATACGGTTTGTTTTTGTTTAAACACGCTCCGTACTTTTGGTGTTCGGCCGGTGCTGAATTATTACAGCGTGTAAGAGGATGTATTTTTGGTGATTTTTTTCGTAGTTTTTTCGTCCGGTTCTCGTATCCGAATTTGTAAATGCAATTGAGATTAATTGGTGTAATTTTTAATCCAAAATCGTTGATGGTTCGAATTAGTAGGTTTTTAATATATTGCACTACTATTTCTACGATATCCATCCGAAGATCACTATACTTATGTATATTTATCCAATTATTATGAGCCTGAATCACTACGATCTTAAATACGAGTATAATTTTATTTTAGATGCAATAGAATTTTATTTTAGTTTCGCCAATTTCATGAAGGGATGACAGCCAGGGTTCGACATAATGACCAATTTACAAGTTCCTTTCCGGTCACCAGCGGTGTCAAGCAGGGATGCGTCATGGCTCCAACACTCTTTGCCCTTTATTTTGCTGCTGTGATGAAGGATGCTCTGAATGGTTGCACTGGACACATAGAATTGAATGTAAGAATGGATAAAAGTGTCTTCAACCTATCTCGCTTTAAGTCCAAAGGGAAAACCATGCAGCGTTCTTTATTAGAGGTTCTGTATGCTGACGACGTATGTCTAATGGCAGACAGCTCTGAGCATCTGCAGCTATACCTAGACAAACTGCATGAATCTTGCTGCAAATTTGGCCTGGTGATCAGTGTATCAAAAACACAAATACTTAAGCAACCTGTAAGAGGTACATCTGCAGACGATACAGCTATCACTTTGGCGGAAAAGCGGTTGGAGGAGGTGCAAATGTTCCGATATCTCGGCAGCGTCATACGCGACGATAACCGTCTCGATACCGAGATTGCGTCCAGAATAGCAAGAGCAGCGGCCGCTTTTGGGAAACTTGACCACAAGGTCTGGAGCTCGCATGATCTGCGCCTGCACACTAAACTCGCCGTCTATAAAGCCCTGATAATACCAATTTTGCTTTACGCCTCTGAGACCTGGTGCCTTTACAAGGGTGATATTAGGAGACTTGACGGATTTCACATGAGATGTCTACGGGCGATACTTGGTGTGAAATGGCAGGACAAAGTCCCAAATACCGAAATACTGAGACGAACTAAAATGTCTGGAATAGAGAGCTTGCTTATAAAGGGGCAACTTCGTTGGTGTGGACATATAGTGCGCATGGATAACGACCGCTTGCCGAAAGCTATATTTTATTCAGAGATATCCAGGGGAAAACGGAAGCCAGGGGGTCAATATCTGAGGTATAAAGATGTCCTAAAGCGCCACTTGACAGCTAACGGTATAGACACAAACACCTGGGAAGAATTGGCATGCATAAGGTCTAAATGGCGAAGGATCGTCCAAACCAGTACGGATGCTTTCGAATCCGCTCGATTAGTGGAACTCGATTGTAAGCGTGAACATCGTAAGGCGCGCCCAAGACCTTCCTATAATTACACTTATAACAACTCGGGGCAACTGTTTTGTGACACGTGTAGCCGGACATTTAAAACAAAACTCGGATTCTCCAGCCACATCCGAGCTCATCAAAGAAGAGAGTAAGAGTCGCCGTCGACGGATACGTCGTGGAGGACATCATCATTTTAGATGCTATTACACGATGTGATATCTCGACATAATATAACCAAACGATTTGTATCAAATAGCTTTTGAAATTCTATACTACTTATATTATAAAAGTGAATATTTGTGTGTTTGTTACTACTTCAAGCTCAAACGGCTGGACCAATTTCGATGAAATTTGGTTTGGAGGTAACTGATATTCTAGATTAACACATAGGCTTTAATACTTTTATCCCGAAAATCCCTTACACTATCAATCTCAAAAGGATGGCATGGGGCAGGAGAGAGCAGGATTGCATGCCTTGAGTCATGGGACAGAATAAAACGGGATAGAATAGAATATAACGGGATGCAACGGAAAAAGCATTTTAATGGACGGCAATTACATTGAGTTTAAATATGAAACAGCTAGTAGGAGAAATAATATGTTGTTTAGTGGACTGGACTCAAAAAATATCGGCACACGGGCGAAGCCGGGTCGGGCCGCTAGTTAAAAATAAAGGGGTTAATGCCATGTATAGCCTACACGATCACCACACGTTTTGTGGACATCAACAAATGTAATCAAAAATAACATTACGTTAAGGAAATTGGAAACGCTATTAACGGCTGAAATATTCATGGGCATACATCACGGCTGCGCTGTTTTATTTTTGTTTTATATGATTACGAGTGATGTCATTGTTTCTGAAAACGTCAATATTCATGAAATTCATGAAAATATAGTAGGATCTTTCAACACATAAATGAAAACATCAATTAATAGGTCATAAATGTATGTAATAGCATTTGTAATTACTTGTATAATTATCTTTTTTTTCCTCTTCTTATCTTTAAATTAAGTATTCGTACACCTACTTCTGCTCATCTCTGCATCACCTAAAGGTCGACTGGGAGAAAATGCCACAGGCATTAAGTCACTGAATAAAGTATATGAAGCTTAATAAAATAAAACAAAAATAAAAATAAATGAATACCTAGTTGTGCATTCTTATCACTAGTGGCGCTTTTGTCTTGTGCTTACATGTCATGTCTGTTCTTTTTCTCGTTAACGTTATTGCTTTAAAGAAGAATAAACGTGTTAAAATTATAATGTCGAGTCCATTCTTTCCTAATAAGAACTAACGAAGTCGGTGGTAATGGAATATAATGACCGCAAGTATGTGCGTTTCAAATCAAGATGCATATATATTTCAAGCGAGCAGGCATAACCCAACTGGATACTTTATTTTCATTCTAGTTTTCTTACGATCAAACTTTTTCTACTCGAAAACCACCTAAACTGCAAAGTTCGCTGCTCAACCCGTAGCCGTAACCACCAGAACACTGCAGCAATTCTACAAAACTGTTATTTTACCAAAAAGCGTATACAATTAGCACAAACACTTCTCATTAATAAATGTTTATGCCAAAACTCCGTGGTTTCCCTATTTGGCGGCAACTTTCAATTTCAACGGGCTCCCTACGTCCCGTGGAGTGATCTCCAAATATGGAGGGATTGCATACAACTCAGATTTTCAATATCTGTGGAGGGCAATATCTTTGAAGAGGCGCACTACTGCGGCTCTAAGTCAAGTTTTATGAGTTACCGAACAAATATACTTGCGAAAAATTCAGGGAATTTTCATCTTTATGTTTGTTTGAAATAATTTCGCGGATGTATTTAAGGGCTTCTCAGCCTTTGGAAAATGTTTTTGTGATATTTTTTATGTTTACTTTTAAGTTTTGGGTGGTGTCTCACGAAATTTAAGAAGAGGTTACGCAGACAAGCCTGACCGATATTTACTACCCAACAAATGATGTAATATAGACAAACTTATTACGTCATCTGTTAGTTATATTATAGGGATGAAGTTGTTGCTATTGTAAGTACAAATAAGAATAATAAGTATCCAAAACCCACGCACACAATCTCAACCATAGATTCAACATCTTAAGCCGTGGAAAACAGGAACATAGTTGAAAATTAACTTCCCCAAGAATTTAAACCGAGATCAGTCACCGAGAATCGACCTGCGTCAAGCAAATTTCTGGAACTTCTAATAGGAAATATATCTATCCACCTTATATTTTTGCCTGATGGGGCATCCTGATATTGTACAGCAATAAATACGTCATTAAAATACTATTGAGTTTTGACAATAAAGCATACTATTTGAAGATAGTTCTAGCAATCTTTCGCGAATGCCAAATAGTTGTAGATTTTTAGGTCAGTTCACAGTAGATTTATTTTTATTGCAGAATGAATGCGACGTTATCGTAAATTATATTAGATAAGTTTTCCCCGCGACTTTGCCGCGTGTTAAGAAAAATCTTCTTTAGAGGAATGTATTATTATGGGAATGTCGGATTTTGTCAATGGATACTATAGATTTATTTAACCTGTCTTAGAAACAAACAAAGACGTAAAAGTTGCAAAGCCATTATAAAGAAAAAAGTACGGGTAATATACACAAAATTAAATTGCCTGTCGATAAGAGTTATTGACTATCAATACACACATGACTCCAAAAAGTCAGATTGTGCTCCGTGATCCGAATCCGCGAACACCGTAAACATGTTAGCAGTTACCAACAGGCCACCACGCACTTTAACGATGAAGGAAAACATCGTGAGTAAATCTGCGTACCATGGCGATTTGTAAGAATTTCTATGGTTTGTAAAGTCTGCCAACCCGCATTAGGCTAGCGTGGTGGACTATATGGCCTTAAAACCGTGCCTTACAGTGGGAAGTATATGGGCTGATACAGATACAACTTTACAAAATTATGTTCGTAGAAATTGCCAGTTAGGACTACAACAAAAAAATATCTTCATTTTTTGGGAGCCTAAAGAAGGGAGTTATATACGATAACAACGCTCTGAACAGCTTAGACATTGTATGCTGACGTGTCAAAATTTACGTTAAACATGCTTTCTTTTTATTTAGGTTTCATAAATCTACGTAAATTAGAAGTGCATTTTTTGGTTCAATATCTTTGTTTTTCGATTTCGTACATTCGGAATCAGTGATTTAAAAAAGAGCCCGCCTCTGACTACTTGCCATGCCCCCTCGATAACCGCGGCAGTATGTGTACATATGCAATATAGATTAAATCCACTCAAAACATTTCTTCAAAATCCTTAGAAATACACGAAAATAAACAATATTATAATATACATCCATGTTTCACCTTGAAAGTTCCGTTTCATGATGTGATAGAGAGCAAGCCTATCGTCATATCACACACACATTCCTAACTATGGGCTGATTATACATTGAAAAATCCAATGTCACTTTTCGCGACCCGGGATTCGAACCCGATACCTCGGCTTTGTAACAGTACCGCAGTACAACTACGCCACCGAGGCAGTCAACAATATTATTTATTAACATCTTACAATATTTGTTTCCTACACAAACACAATAACAGTGGGGTTGGAACCCTTAGAAATGGGGATGATTTCTAATATCGCCACCAGAAATAGAGCAATATCCGGATTAAACTTTATTAATTCCCAAAACCAATATTTAATTTTAATGTATCTTTGTGTTTATTTTAAGGATTTATGATGTTTCCTTGTATTTAAAATTTATCCAGATTAATAAGATAGGGAAAATTGTTTTCCTTTACTTAACAGTTGATCACGATAAGCACTAGGTTCTCTCACAATAAATAAATAAACCCAACAGTCACATACATAGTTCTGACCCCACACTAAGCAGTCTTGGGTGGTGAGTATCAGAAACTACGAGAAACTTTCTGGTCTCACAAACACCTATACACGGAACAAATACCTGTGGATCACAAAAATCTTTGTCTCATTGTGGGATATATCGAAACTGCCGAAAACGAAACCGGCTGGTAGTTTTAGTGACTAAAAACCAATGCAACTAAAAATTTCGCAAAGAACCGCGATTTTTTTAAGATTTTTTAATATCGGGCTTCTTTTTCAGTAGCAGTTTTGAAATACCAAGTTTACCAATATTTACAAGTCATCCCTAGACACGCCCGTCCCAAGTATTCTGTGTCGAGGGTTTCAGAAACTATGAGGGGTTTTTTGATATCACTACATCAGGTCTATATTTACTTCCAGGGTAAAAATATTATCCTGCCCTTTGATTAGGGAAGCGGGGAGAAATCATTGAAAGGATGAGAAAAACGTATTGTTGAAAATTTGACATCAACTTCCTTTTGAATTGTGCTATCTGTTACATTAAAAATTACAGCAAATACACGAACAATTTGTTTAACAGTTCAGAACGAAATAAAAACAATTTTCAATTTCAAAACTAGTTCAAAAAGCGCGCTTACCAAAACGTCGGGTACAAACATGCACAAAACCGTTATTAAAAAACAATTCACCCGAGATGAAACGAGATAAATAAGTTTGCAACTAGTTTCTTCCGCTAAGTTGGTTAACTCATAGTGCTGTTACGGCCAGCAAAAGAAACTGCAAAACAAACTTCCACCGGCAATACACTGTAATTGCAACTGTACTGAATAAAATGATAAAAATAAAAAGTTACCACTGTGGGTAGCAAACACGAAATTAAATTGTGCTCCAACTGGTGCTTTTACAATTTCACTTATTTTTCGCGTTTTTGTTTATGTACCTTTGATGCTTTCAGGTGTAATTCGTTTATTTTTTATTGACAGATGACCTGGCTGAACATTTATGTTATTAATTTTATATCTTGACTACACTGCACTGTCCTTACAATGAGGCGTTCTTACATAAACTCAACAGCGTTTTCCCAGAAAGGGTAGGCAGAGGTACTAATAGAACACCCACGTTTCGCCTTGAGAACCCACAATGTGAGCTTATCGCCACATTGGGCACAAATTCCTGACTCCGGGCTGATAATGAATTGGAAATTCCCATATCACTTTGCCATAGCCGGGATTTGGACCCGAGACCTCAGCTTTGCAATCATACCGTGGTGCAACTACGCCACCCAGGCATATTAAAGTCAAAAGTTTCCTGTAGTCATTTATTAGTGTCAGTATGGAAAAGAGCTCGTTTATAAACGTAATATTGAAATAATTCGCATTGTTGAATATGAAACAAATGAATCACTTCCTTGCTTGTCACATGTCATACCACAGGTAAAACAATATGTATGACAGTTCATTCTAGAGCTGGCCATGTCAAAGAGAATTGCGGTGTCTCTGTCTCGTAGTCATGATTGCTGCCGAAAGAGTTTCTGACCGATAGCTTAATAGATCGTAGAAAGACGACTTTTAGCCAGTTTTTATAATCTATCTGTCTTTAATTAGAGATTTAATTAGATATTTCGATGCAATTTATGTTTTAGTTAACAATGATGGAGAGATACTGATATATATATATAAAATCCCAGGCTATTGTTGTTGGCAGCTCTAGAATGATCTCCAGGGTAAAGTGGAATCAACTTCCCCAAGTTTGTTTTGATGGAACTGTAATACCGTTTGTTGAGAGTGTCAAAAACTTGGGCGTTATTATTGATAATACACTCTCTTGGAATCCTCAGATTAATGCTGTCAGTCGCAAAATCTTCGCTTCAGCGGGGACTTTGCGACGGCTACGCAACTTTTTGCCGATTAATACCAAAATTGCGCTGGCACAATCCCTTCTCCTATCAGTTCTCGATTACGCCGATTCCAGCTATCTTGATCTCAGAGAAGACCAACTAGATAAGCTTGAGCGACTTCAAAATTTCTGTATAAGATTTATATTTGGTCTGCGCAAATATGATCATGTCTCCGCATTTCGTGCTAAGCTCAAGTGGTTACCAATTCGACTTCGTCGGAATGCTCATCTTCTTTTTTTGCTCTATAATATTCTATTTGACCCATCCTCTCCACGTTATCTTAAAGAACGTTTTGAGTTCCTAAGTGTATCCCATTCGGTGTCACTGAGGTCCTCGGAGAATTTAAAGCTTCGTACTCCGAAGCATACCACTAATTTCTTGGACAAATCTTTTACAGTGCAGGCTGTTAGATTATGGAATGCCCTTCCCTTTCAAATACGATGTGCACAGACCATAGGTTCTTTTAAAAAACTGGTTAAATGTCATTATCTGTCGTTAGTTGATTAGATTACCTGTCGTTGTTTATATGTTATGTATTTATGTATGTTCGTATGTATATATGAATATGTATGTATTTATTTATATATAATGCCATTGTATGTGTATAATATGCGTACTGCGTGTACATTATATTATATTTGTGGTATGTTCATACAATATAGTATTATATTATATTTATTTGTTGTACAATTTTATTCCACTTTATCGTTTTTATGCTTTTACTGCACACCGAAAGTTATTCTTATAATTCTTGTCCATCCAAAGGTTGCCTGGTAGAAATCACTATTAGTGATAAGGCCGCCCATTGTACATATTTTTTTTGTATGATTATTCTGTAAATTGTATGTTATCTTGGTGTACAATAAAGCATATTTTAATTTAATTTAATTAATAGATAGCTAGGCAACATTAATGTGTATGTTTGTTTATTGACATATAGAATTGTATCGACATAGTAATGGTAGTTATTCTAACCGCTAACTTAAGATAGATAGGATAAAAAAGACCGGCCGATAAACGTAATAGCTTGATTGAGAAACTACAAATACATAATATAATTAAACAATGAGTTATTAACAAATATAAATTAGCTTGTTGGGTTATAGCTCAAATATAATATATTTATGCAACGACGTGCTTTAGCTTAAATGAGGATTTAGATTTTTTTATTTCTACTAAGGGCGAGACAAAAACAAACAACACCATGAATTTGAAAACAATAGTTGGCATTCCACTACGCTCGACAACCAGAGACATAAGTAGCCTCAATATGTCCAGTAGTTACTCTGGTTACAATGTCCTTCACACCGGAACACATCAGTGAATCTACATTCTTAGATCAAGAAAATAATACAGTCCATGAAAACCACAACAGAATTTTATATTTTCATACATATACCAAAACTTTCCAAAACACTTTTACAAGTGTGTATCCGAACAAAACAGTAAAACAAGTTATCATGAAACATTTAAAATATTTTACGATGCTGGCAAAGCGATTGCGCCGTATCTAAGTTCACGCACTTGTTTACGGCGCTCTAAATGTGTATCCACACTACGGTTGCTTTTTGTGGAGCAACGTTCCCAAATATTACTTAAGCATCTGATAGCAAAAAATTATTAATTATAAGTTTATGTTGCTGTGATATTTTTTAATTTGCTATGATCGGCGAGACGAACATGCCACTCGCCTGATGGTAAGCGATACGACCGGTAATGGACAGTAACACTGCTTGGCATTTGACTGCGCTCGCCATCCTGAAACAAGATATTAAGTCTCAATCTGTCCAGTGGTTACTCTGGCTACAATGTCCTTCAAACCGGAACACAACGGTGCGTTTAAAGTGCTATTTGGGTGGAGAAATAGACATTGCGGTGGTACATACCCAGGCGGCCTGTCACATATGAGAGACCTACCACCACTTATATGTTAAGTAATGTTGCCCAGTTTTTGGAAACATTCAACATGTGGTAACAATCGATAGAATTAGCATATGCCGTGTGATTCGCTTATTACTGAGAGTTACTATTAATTGTTTTTAATTTCTGTTATTAACGGATTAGAACGATGAGTAACATTCAACAAATAGTAACAAGTAGCCACAAAGGTAAACAATGCGACAAAAAACCTGTCTGATCCAAGACGCGCATTTCGATACCTAAATTATAGAGAATAACATGATTATTGTAAGTTTTAAAACACATTTTAATACCATATTACCCTAAGGCCTAAAATATAGCAATCTTTTAAATACTGACCACAAAAAACACATTCTGACAGTTCTGAAACTGTGTGTATGACAGTTCTGTAATGTGAGTTCCCCTATTTTTTATATATATTTTTTATTACGGATATTTTTATCACTTTTTGCGAAACAGATATTTTAATAGAACACATTAATGATGCCTTTTAACACCTTTATCGATCGGCCATAATTGTTTTGTCTACCAGTACATATATAGATTGTTACCCAATATTATCGTGAGGTACAGTGTTGCTCCACAAGTAACATCGCTGTGGATGCGCCATAAAGTATGAAAGCATCCGAAATAAAGGTGCCACTAAAATTTCCATGATAACAATGAACAACAAGATAAAATATTTACACGCGATTGTAAAAGTTTTATTTTGTTTGCGATCATCTTGCGCTGGATCCAATATTCTGTTGTTTGGTAATATTTCGGCCTTTTGCGAGTGTTTGTGATGGTCGGATATTCATTGGTTTTTAAGTTTTGTTAAAATATATTGTTATGAAACTTTAAATTTATTTTGTCTCTGTCAAATTTACAGCATTAATCGTCATGTTCAAATGAAATAAAAATCAAATCATTTATTTATTACAATAAAAGGTTTACAATTGTCCCTGCAAACCCGCGGAAAATCAGAATCATTTACAATAATTATTATTGATCAACGATAATAATTAGGATTAACGACATAAACAAAATTAAGAGGTAATGTGTAAAATTTGATAAATATATTATTTTTAAATCTCGGCATTACAAGTGAGCACACTTGAGTAGGTAACTATTAAACAATTTTTACCATAGTGTTTGTTGGTCGCTCCCCGGGTTAATACCAATATATTACTACCCTTGTAAAGTTATTGTAAACATGTACGCAGACAAAAACAGGTACGGTATAAAAAATTGAAATCAATATTTGCCGTGTAAATAGAAGTGCATCTATTCGGATAGATAGCAAATAGTTCATTTATAGTTTTATATTTGCTTAGTTTGTAGATGTCAAACTGTCGATCCGGACTTTTAATTTTTACTGTAATGAAAAGTAGCATTTCTATAACTAATCGTTTGATTAGATTTTTTTTTATTGCAATGAATGACGAGACGAGCATGCCGTTCGCCTGATGGTAAGCGATACGACCGCTCATAAACAGTAGCAAACCAAACAACGCCTTCAATTTAAAAGCAATACTTGTTATTCCACTGCGCTCGCCATCCTGAGACATAAGATGTTAAGTCTCAATATGTCCAGTAGTTACCCTGGCTACAATACCCTTCAATCTGAAACACAACAGTGCATTTAAACTGCTGTTTGTCGGGAAAAATAAACATTGCGGTGGCACCGACCCAGGCGGCCTCTCAGATATGAGAGAGTAAAATCCGTAGATCAAAAAGATCCGTAGAATTTAGACTTTGAAACTTATGGTATTGAGAGTACATTTGAAAATTCAATCGTGAGAATACTGGTAGTAGATCTCTCTTGTGTGAGAGACCACCTGGGTGGTACCACGGCAATGTCTATTTCTTCTGCCAAAGAGCAGTGTAAATGCACTATTATATTCCGGTTTGAACATAACTACGAGAACTAGTGACTTACTTACTGGATATACTGAGATTTAGCATCTTATGTCTCAGGAGTCAGAATAGGGAGCCCAGTGAAAGGCAAGCATTGCTTTGTAATTCATGGTCGTTTAGTTTTGCTACTATCCATGAGCGCTCGTTTCGCAATTCACTGTAATAAAATAAATATTATAATTCGGCCAATCTGTATACATATATACATGTCAATAGATTGGTATTTAGATTCGTAATTTCAGATTGTCTTATGTTTTCGGAAACAACGGTAGTGTTGATAGAATTTGTCTTATCTCTTTTAAATCTTTTTGCTAAAAACAAAATTGTTTATTGGCATAAAGAAATATTTTAATTAGATCCCAGGTTCCGCTATCTGTACCGTGCCTAGTCTTTGTCTAGAACAAAGAAGTGTCTAAATAATGGTGCTAATTAGTGTTCTCTATAATTTGAAGTCCTTTATACCAACGTTCACGCGGTTTGTATCTTTCCAAATTAATTAGGTAGGTAAGTAATATTTTAAGGACATGTACTGACTGAATATGTTAAGGTAGGGTTTCCAAAATATTTTATATTTAAATAATAATAAATACACCTAGAAATCACTCGTATACTTACAACACTACTCTTATTTCGTAGGTTCCAAAAATTACGCAAGACTTAGACTACAGCCCGAAATTAATATTCTAATGTAAATAAATGTAATTTGAAGATATATTTCATTATAATGTCGTAGATTATGAAAGAAATCCAACCAATAAAAAAGTTATGTCCAACTCGTTTACAACTACTTTTGGACTGATTATAATATTTAGCATTTAACATCTGCCAAGGAAGAAATTCCATTCTAAAATATAAAGGGGCGTCCATTAATTATGTGAACCATTTTTGGACATTAATAAAATATAGTTCAAAATATAAATATATTTCAGTGCCTGCCAACTCGTATTCCGAAGCAATTCTCCCATTGGCGATGTTGCTCATTAACTTAATATAAATGTGGGTTATAAATACAAGTTGTATACGTATTCTTAATTTATTAACTTGTGTATTGGACAATATATCACAACGATGATAATTTATATTCATAACTAGCAGCCCGACTCGGCTTCGTCCATTCCACATCAGAGACTTATTATATTTAACTCAACCTGATTGCTGTCTTTTATACTGCTTTTGCCGTCCCATCCCGTTCCAACCCTTTCTATCCCATCTCATTTAAAGATTCTTTATCCCTATTTTTAACCGACTTCAAAAAAGGAGGAAGTTCTCAATTCGACTGAATGTTTTTTCATACAATAGGATCTTACATTTTTCGGGATAAAAAGTTGTCTATGTGTTAATTTAGAGTGTGAAGTGTCAACTACTCCCATACTAAATTTCATCCAAATTGATAGCGGTATAAGCGGGAAGAATTAACAAATACACATACTTTCCCCTTTATTATAGTAATAGGATTTAATGTACGGGCAAAAGAGTGCTGTGGAAATCGTTTTGAGAGGCTTATATACAATATGCATATTTGTATGTATGTCTTCGTGTGAATGAAGAAAGAGACAGAATCTACATAATAATTATATCAGTCCGTCTACTACCCACTGCCAGCCGCCAGGCACCGGTTTCCTCTAGATTAAAAAGAGATTAGGGGTTGTAAGCCTTCGATGTTCATACTGGCTTAGTATGGGTAAAATCACTGATTGCATACATTAAAACCCTTATGTAGAATTCCCAGATACCTTTTTATATTGTTGAAGGCAAACGAGCATACGGCTCACTTGATAGTGATCACCGCCAAATGCGCATGACATCTGCAATATCATAGGGCATGGAAATGCGTTGCTAGCTTTTAAGGTAGGAATAGGCTCGTTTTTAGAAGGTCACTAAGACACATTTTTCCATTCGTTCACCATTTGAGCTAATAATAATCAACTACAAAATATGAATATTAAATACACGTTAAGGTACAGCTTACATAATTGTGTTGGTGTATTTTTTAGCAATGATAGAGATTAAGATAAAGATTGATAGAGATAGAAATGTACATCTTTTATTTTATTTATTTTTTTATTTTTTTTAAACTGGCCTGGCATCGTGACAACACTGCGCCTGATGGTAAGCGCGAATGCTGTCTAGGCAAAGTATCGAATGGCTTCAGACGACAGTCTCAAGACATCCGATACAATTATGCCGGCCTGCTGAGATGCCTCTTCACACTACGGCGGAAGGACCCGGGATCATAGGAAGGAGGGAACGCGTGAAGGCAAACAATTCCACAGCTTGATGGTGCGGCACATAAAAGAGTTGACGAATCTTTTGGTTCGTGCTGAGATGGTTTGGACCATCAAGCTATGGCTTCGCAAGCCAGCACGCGTGGTTCTGTTTAAAAATGGAGAGGAGGGGATTAAATTAAACAATTCTTCAGAGCATTCACCGTGATACAGACGGTAGAACACGCTTAGAGAGGCGACATGAGTTGCTTTGTAATGAATTCCTATGAAAAGTCTATGTAAATTGTTATGTTCTCTCTAGCTCCGTATAATTAGTTGCATATTTTATTAAGATAAATGAATGTTGAAACAGAAAGATATTAATGTAGACACGGTTGAAATATGTCGCTAATTGTACAAAGAGACGGCGGGACGCGCGATGCAAACACATTGGCTTTGTGAAAAGGTTAACAGGGCACATTTTTAAATTCGTACATTTGTGGAAGCCACGTGGACGGACTTGGGGCAAGTTTCTTCTTATCAAAAATGTATATTTTTTGTGAAATAAAGTTAATCGTAAGCCATTCTCGATTACGCGGTTTGGTAATCCTATTTGCGTTTTATAGCAGAAAATTCTCATGTGTTGCCTCGGACAAGTATTTATGTCCACCGTCCGTCGTCCGATATGATGAGTAGCCCACCCTCTGTCACTTCTCTGGAGGCAAAAGCACTGTATTGTTCTGTTTCAGCCCTATACGTTTCACTGCAGGGCAGGAGCCTTCTTTACAATCGAGAGTACAATTGATAGGGGTTAGGCAATATAGGGAAAAGTTCTTAAAAAAATTACATCTGTAGACCAGGGATAGGTAATAGATTTTTCCAGACCGATAGGACCTACAGAAGAAAATAACCTACAATTTACTTAGAAAGCCAGCATCGAATCGACGATACCTTCAGAGATGGTAATGTTTATGACCAACGATAAACTCTGACTAACAAAATAAAAATAATATTTATTCATGTGGTTTGTTGTGTGTAGTGTGTTCTTAGTTAAATTTAATACTGTCACTGCTTGCAAAGTAGTGAAGAAACGGCGAAAGAAACTTCGTCAATAACACAATCTGTCTTGATTTTTTAGAAGAGCATAATATGATCGTTTGGTGACCACCATCCATACCACCATCACATACCATCAGGTGCAGTACTATGCCGGGCCAGAATAAATATATATTCCACCTCTAAAACCCAAGTGCGTCCCTTAAGCTCTCGCAATTACAGGTAACTTTGATGTGTCAGGCGGGGAAAATGAAATACTGGAAGTGGTATTCCGCTAACAATTTGTCAGCTCCGCAGAATCGACACAGATATGTATCAAAACTCAATTTTAACACGCCCTGGCTTTATTTGTTCAAGTTGGGTACGCTTTTTCAGCTAAAAAACGGGACCAGCTCGGTTTTTCTTTGACAGAGAGGTTTTTATACTGCAACGGCTAAGTGACTAGTAGTATCGGGCGATATTAAGTGCAGTCCAATCTAGGTATAGTTAGTATATACTGACACAGTGCAGTGGCAAACTGGTTATGTTTTGTCGGTCGGCTTATGTAAGATGGCTTGTCTGACGATATAATCGGTTCGTGAAATATTCAGATTCAGCCAAATCGTGTAGTATTACATCAATCACAAAATGTATAGACCAACCTAAAAATGAAGTTGGTGCCTTTTGAGTCAAAACTTATCTAACCTGCGATTAAAGTCATCAAGCTGAATTTGTGTGAATGTTTGTGTGATCCACAGGCATTTGTTTCGGGTCTGGGTGTTTGTGAGACCAAAAAGTCTCTCGTAGTTTCTGATACCCACGACACAAGACTTGATCTTAATGTGGGATCAGGAATATGTATGTGACTGTTGGGTGTATTTATTTATTTACACGACGCGATTATCTCGCCTCGAATATACGATTATCGTACGGATATAAAAAAGTTGCTTCGTGTTAAATTTCCTTGAATAATAAAGTACGTTAATGTTATAGAGTTTATTGTATGCGATAATAGCATACAATTATCTCCCTGAACAGGCGAGAAACTCACTCCGTGTAAATGGGCTATTAGATTAACACAGCGAGGAGAAATCTAACGATTTAATTATACAGTTGTTTTATTGTAAATTTCATGCACCCATTTTTAATTTTATAATAGTATTTTTTTATTGCAATGTATGGTGAGACTAGCATGCCGTTTACCTGATGGTAAGCGATACGACCGCTCAGGAACAATATCATAACGGCATGGCATTCCACTGCGCTCGCCATCCTGAGGCATAAGATGTAAAGTCTCAATATGTCCAGTAGTTACTCTGGCTACAATATCCTTCAAACCGAAACACAACAGTTCATTAACACTGCTGTTTGACGGGAGAAATAGTGTTCAATAAAAACCTTAACTCTCCTCTCTATAATAAAGTAATAGATGAGCAAATCACGGTGTAAATTGAGTAAGATTTTCTAGAATTTATTCCAGGAATAGAATTATGAATTTCTATTTACCCTTTATAACAAGTGAAACGAGCTTTAATAAGAAATGAACGTTTTAAAGAAATTTAGATTGTAAGCCCGAGACGTAGCGAACAAGTTAATTAAGTTGAACGCTTCTTTAAGTGGGCTGTTGCGGCCATAGCTTGCTTTTTACAGACCTCTATCACAATCACTACAGAACTGATTAAATTATATCAAATTGCTGTGTTTTAATGTGCTGTTTGAGCAGAGTTTTTTAGTGTATTGAATTTGGGGGCTGTGTTTGTCACATTGGTCTTACAAATTACTGAGTTGCCAAGTTATTATTTTTTTACCCGTGAAATAAGTTACTAGAACGCACGTTTTGGTCATTATAGTAGTTAGGTATATAGGCAAGATAAAATTATATCAACCCATATACGACCCAGAGAAGGGCACTCGCGTCTTCTACAATTGAGAGTAAGATTGAGAGTGGTTCCTAGTGAATTACAATTGACATATCACAGTAATTATTCCGAATCGTTCTGGTATCCATGTTTCCTCACAATGTTTTCTTTCGCCGTTATATCTAGTAGTACAACTTTCGATGACTTGAAAGTCATTGTAGTTTTTATGACGGATTCAGATCATAGCATTGTTGACAAATATCTATAGCGTTTTCATTGCTTACTATGTGATATGTTAAAAGTGATTACTTTGTAAAAAAGTAATTAAACAAAATTAAATATGGTTATTTCTCTGACTGCCTCTGTTTTGTAAAAGGCGGGTATTATACCGCCCGATCACATAAGTTAAAACGCTAAATCGGTTTTCTAAATTCTTCTTGGTGGATACCAAAATTATACTGTCACCTCTGGCTACCCCTCGGGGATATCCGCAATATCGGTATAGGCATGAGTTTATGTATGTAATAAATAATAAATTCGTTGGTTAAATAAAATTCGATTTAAATAAACAATATGATGTATTTGATTAAAGCCCATTGCTATGCGTACCCTGAGGGCATGTCATCATGCATATTAAAAAAATATTATGTCTGTTCCATTATACCTCTACTACAACGTAATTAAGAGGTCTATGTTACATTAAAATATCAATGAGAATTTGATATATTATTTCACTTTTTACTGCTAAATGTGACATAAAATCCTTTACCTTTTCTCCTTCTATTTTTAAAATTATACTGGACACAGAAATGCTGAATAATTTCAAAGAACTTTCATAGATTTTCATTTAACATATAATATTCATGTGATTTTATTAAATACGTTTCCAATTTCAAAAGCCGCATTAAAATCAATCCTTCCGCTTATGAGCTATAATGTGACAGATAAAATAAATACTATAAAAAACGAATAGAGTATCAATCATTTTCCAGAATCGAAGATTAATGAACAACCTATGAATTATTAAGTTACTTTTTCTAAAGACTTGACTCGATTGCGTCAAATAACTTTGACGATACGATATTTATTTGCCAATCAAATGTACTGCTTTAGAAAACGTTATTGGCAAAGTTGTTTACGGAACCGAACCATAACCAACGAAAAAACTCGTCAAATATCCTTTTCAGGATATACACGAGCAAAACCGCGTCCAGACAACCGTTTAAAATCCATTTAAACCCAAACCACATTCATATGTTTAGATGAAACATTTATTTAACTTAATTAACACAGGATTTAATCAAGCAAATCGCTTTTATAATTAGATCGGGATTATTTATTGGATTCGGATTAGGGATGGCGCTGTGTTAATAGTTCAGTCAATACGGCGCAATTTTAATGAACTCCACGCGTGACTATCAATATTAATTGTGTCTGATAAACTATCTGGTAATTGTTCGTTGCTTTTTTATGATGGTATTTTTTATTGTTATAGTCTGAAGGCAATGACTGGTATGATCTTGCAGTCTTAATAATTTGGTTATCGTGTCTGAGGTTCTCGATCAGTCGAAGAACGAATAAATGATTGAATATTGGCCAAACTTGATCTACTGCTAAACATACTGGCGTGAGGCCTTCTCCATAGACAAAGATATTATTCTTATTATCTCGCTCAAGCGATTAATATTGGGCTTAAAATACTATGCTTATGAAAACTATGCTTCACCTTTTATTATTAGTGATAACGTTATAATCAGAGACCCAATCCCTACCACCTTGGATCAATTCCACCCCTCTTATAATCCTCTCCTTGTGCCATAATATCTAAGGTCCAGGCGGAGTCTGTTCACAATTCATTATCCAGATGTATTTATATCCCGATACAGATCGCTTTAAACATGTTATTGTAGAATTCTTTGGAGGAGGCATATATTTAATTATCGACTTTCCTTTATCTAAAGGTTATGAATGTTTAGAACACGTACCTTCTAATAAACGGTCGACGTATATGTAGTCCAGTTTCCTTGCAACAACCACGTACCTAGGAACAAAATCAAGCTATTTACACCACCATAAATGCACTGAACATCATAAAATATGTCAAACAAGATGAGTACTTCGATGAAAGCTCTCGTCTACGTTTTTTCTCCAATGCTCCGCCTCAAAGGCTAAGAATGGATGGGTATTCCTTTATTTTTGAGATGGAGCACAGATTTCCTTACGTATTTTATTGTTCGGCTCAAACAACGGCAATGCAATCGTGAAGGTACTTTGCTTGTATTATTCATAATCATGTTTGTAGATATTTGAATGGGTTGTGAATTTTTCACTCAAATACTTGAGAGTAGATTAATTATTGATTGTGGAATAAATGTTAATTTTATTTTTCTGTATTAGGCACATATTCTAGATTATTATACAATTAATCATAAATCCAAGAATTAATTTCAAAGTCAGAAAACGTCAGCTCCTTAACGAACGGAAATATTGTTATCGGAGAGTTTTTAATTGCGTTTAATTGATTTTTTATTTATAGATTATTTCATTTGAGTATTTCATAGGTACAATAAGGTTAAACTTTTGAAATTTCGAATTAATAAAACTATTATTTTAGAAGAAGTATCTGGAAGAAATTAATTTTGTAATTGGGTATTAAAACTACAGTAGATGCAAACGTGACATTATTACGTACTAATAGTACCTACATTTCAAAAAAGCTGTATATCAAACTAATAAAATTTAATTTTAAAATAACTATTTCCAATAAATTAGCCAGTAAATAGCCATGACACATCACCCAAAATCCCTCCAAAATTTAACACAATCGCCATCATATCGATATACGGAGCATAATCGATTAGTTAAGGGCAAGTTAATCTGGTGTGTCGGTGTCACAAGCGGGAATAACCGCCTCTTAACTCTTGCGACGGTTGGCTGAACAAGCTATAAGTGGACTTGACACTTAATGCAGGGGCATGATGGCACTACAGCTTTAGACGTTAAGCGTAATCGTATTGTAAATACATGGGCTTCATATACCGTTGATTTGTGAGGGTTAAGCCTAGTGCCAAGATAGGGTTTAACACTAAACTGGGTAAAAACTAAGACATATGGTTTTATGGACATGGTCTAAATGTCCAATGGATACTTGTGCTGGTGTTAAGTATTTTTTTCTTGATTTAATTTTCTTCTTATAAATAAATATTTGCTGTTAAGACTTCCACTATCTCGTAAAGATATCTGTATTGAGCCGTGGGTATTTAAAACCACAAAGACTTGTAGATACGAACAACATGATTTGTCTGGATGCAAGGATTAAACTCGGGATATCTTGTTTCACAGTTGGCTTCTCAATTACCACAGCATGTAAGTTACCGATAGTAGCAAGTTATTATCATAATTGATATCACCTCATTAGTTCAATATATGGAAATCTGAATACATACATACATACATTCACAAACTCACGCCTTTTTCCCAGAAGGGGTAGGCAGAGGTGCCTGGACACCCACATTTCGTCTAGTATGTTCTGTCCCACCATGTGATAGGTGGCGAGCCTATCGCCATATCGGGCACAAATTCCTGACTCCGGTTTGATAATGAATAGAAAAATCCAATATTACTTTGCCCGACTCGGGATTCGAACCAGAGACCTCAGCTTTGCAAGCGTACCTTAGTACAACTACGCCACCGAGGCAGTCAAATCTGAATAATATGCGTTAAATTGACATAGACATATGGGCAAGGCGGAAAGCGCGTAATATGTTCCGACGCGTCGTAAGTGGTGCGACGCTCCAGTGAATCTCTAGTTACTGAAATTAGTCGTCGCTCGCAACGATTTTGAAATTGTTGATTGTATTACTTATTGAATTGTTTGTCCCTTTCAAACGTCTTTTGAATTCAGCTTGAGCGAAGAAGATAAAAAATTGTATGAATAAAACAGATTTGAAAACATTTTATGAATAAAGCCGTAAGTCTTCAATAATTAATAATTTATTCGTGCTACTTATTGTTATTTCCTTGCTAGAATTTTTTTGTGAATGAAATAAAATAAATAAACTATAAATTTCATCAAGTTCCTCGAATTGTTTTTTTAATCTAATAATCAGAAATCAATTATTGATTGATGTGATTAGAGAAAATTACGATATTTTTTCTTCTCTCTTCTTCTACCTAGTGTTATCACGGCCGTACCGGCCGCTTTCCAGCGAATTCTACTCCATTTCGCCCTATCTCAATTAAGATACATACACTATTTAATTATTATATAATACCTACTAACAACACCGAACTCCATTGTTTTTGTCACCCGCCTTGCACGGAGGGAAGTGGACAATCATTTATTTCCAACTCATCCTATTACCTTAACTTTCTGATTAATTTCGTTGCGGTTTAAAGACAAAATAGACATTCCCAGTGACTCGCCGAGCTTCAATGCTCGGTGTCATTACATTACGTGCCACTGTTGATCCTGGCTTACAGGAGTTACAGTGGTGGGTGTGAAGGCGGAACAGTCTCCAAAACATCGACCTTGAGTCGCACTGCAGGACTTGATCGTCCTCAACGTTTCAAACGTGGCTTCTCATGCTCCTATAGTACCGTCGTCACATTCCATATACTTTCTAAAACCTTATAAAGAATACCGTTATGTGCAGTTTTCCTTCTGATATTTTTCTCTACCATAATAAAAGACCTACTAAAGAAAGGAAAAATACGGATTCCTGCGAATGTGTAAGAAGAGATTGATGATAACTGAAGAAGCGAAAGCGATATGGATGGAGCATAGTACTTGGCGCTCAGTAGTCTCTGTCTAACCCAATGGGACATAGCATGAGTTTATGTATGTATGTAAATTCATAAGTGTGTTTATTAGCCTATTCACAACACCTCTTTTGTATAATTGGCTCAGGCTTACCTTCAGTATCAACTATCCAACAAAGCTGATATTGCACCTCATTCCGTCACCGACCGCGCACCATTAAGACGTGAATAGCCGTCATATATCGAGTATCCCGTATTATGCAATAGACAACCCTATGCCCGTATCAGGGCACATGGTCTAGTTTCAGAATTCTAAAGCCGCGTCATAAAGTTTGAGCCGGTTCTAGTACAAAGACAGTATATCCTATCAATACTTAGGAAGCCTTTGATCTGACAGCGTTCGTTATTGGTGATTCAATAAAGGTTTTCATAATAAACATTTTAATTTCTACATGCCTAATTGGTGTAATTTAGGACAGAGGCTGAATTAAGGCTGAATTTGGTAGTCAGGGTCAGAAATTTGGAAGTCAGGGCCAGAAATTTAGGGTTGCCTTGGGTTGATTATTTATTTTAAGGATTGATTTTTTTATATTCGCATAAGCTGGTGGGGCCGAAAGATTCTAAAGTGGAGGTCACGTACAGGCAAGTGAAATGTCGGACGCCTACAAAGTGGTCGGATGCAGGCCGCTTCCAACAGGTCGATATGGAGATCTTTGGAGGAAGCCTATGTTCAGCAGTAGACTTCCTGTAGATGATGATGATGATGAATCAGTGAAGGTTTATGTTGCGATATGCCCAAGGATTTCAAATGTCTTGATTGAAATTAGAGACTTGTGTCCCTAACTATTCATGATTTAATAATATTGTCTTTTTCACCTACTATTACTATTGCCAGCAATACCTTTCTTGCAATAAATTCCAACTTATATGTACATACAGTAATGTCAAAATGAATAAAATATGGCGTTCTAATTTTGTATCCATTTATGAGAAGTTCACAGTTAATACGCGCGTGACAGAAGTTGGCATTTTGTAAAATGTCTAAACGTGCGCCCATAATTAATTTAGAAGTCAGAATGTTGACAGGCATACATAGTCCTGACCCCACACTGAGATCGAATCTTGTGTCGTGGGTACCAGGAACTGCGAGAAACTTTTCCGTTTCACGAACACCAAGACCCGAGACAAATACTTTGTAGGCCCTACAACCATTTGCCTTGGTGCGGAGATTGAACCCGCGGCCTCTCGTATCACAATTGGTGTCTTACCAACTGCGCCACTGAGGTTGTCAAAGATAAGACTCATGATAAGAGATATAATTGGAAAGCCTAACTATATTGACAAGAAATATGAGCGATTGCATATCATTCATTATTGGATACTGAATGAAAAATAATCACCGATGATTGATGACGATTGCAATTATAACCATTCATTTTGCCGTGTTATATCAAAAAAGGACTTAATTTATGGCCGTAAAGTATAAACTACGAATATATACGAAGTATCCTCAAATAATAGTAAATAAATAATTGTAAACAAATTCCTTCTCAGACATTCACCAAAACACATATAATTAAATATGACTACAACAGAAGTTCTTTGTACGTCACGTCGCGCAGCTTTGGTACGTCAAAACACATTTCGCTTAATTAGTTAGTTAGCTATTAAAAGCTTTGTATCGGAGGCAGACATTAATTTACGAAATACGAAAACCATCTCGGCGGAATTTTGTCGGCACTATGATTGTGGAATTAATGTTTGCGGTTTAATATGAAATTAGTTATGACTAGTTCATTACAGCATTTGTTGCGACTGTTTAGCAATATAGCTATTTTACTATTCTTATATTTAATTAAATTGCTATACCATATATATAGCAAACAGTTATATACAATCTACATGACATAAACTTACGGTTTGTTCCCAGAAGGGGTAGGCAGCGGTGCTACCAAGACACCCACAATTCGTTTTGTGCGTCCCACGATGTGATATGGCCTATCGCCATATCGACTCCAAAATCCTGACTCCGGGCTGATTATATTTTCTATATTTATTTATCTTTATTGTACACTGATTTATTATAACAACACGAAGGGATAAACTAAAATACAAAAGTACAAAAGGCTGTTTTATCGCCTGATTGTAATGAAGAAGAAGAATAAGAAAAATCTAACATCACTTTGCCCGACCCCTGATTCGAACCCGAAACCTCAGCCTTGCAATCATATCTTAATACAATGTCACCATCGAAGCACCGATACAATCTAAAATAGATTCCGAGTATTTCAATAACTAAAAAGAAACAACACTTCAATGTTACTTAATCCGTCTTCATTTAGAACTGTAAGATATAACAATATTTTTATTTTTATATGAAAATTGCTTCTTGAATCCGCTTTGGCATTCTTAAATAAATAATACATCTCCTGAGAATTATTCATGACGTTATTATTCCGGCAAGCAGTAAGATATCTCATTTTATACACTAAGCTAAGCACTGAGCAGTATTATAACACCACTTGAATCTAGACTCAACTAATTTAGCGAGAAAATAACAAGAAAAACAGATCATAAATATGCATACAGATTGCGTTATTTAGCGAATGCTATGAACTGCGGGGAATATTTTAAGCACAAGCTTTTGTTGCAAAGTAATTTAACAAGAAATCCTTTGTAGGTCCATATCGCATATTTACATGGAAGCGCAAATGAATTCTAAGATATGTTGCTCGATGATTTGGCTAATAATGTTGTTGGCAATGCATACTTAACATTAGACCTTTCTAAAATAAGTGTTTTTAGATCAGCATACTAGCCCAAGTAAGTGGGTAGCCCTTAAAATAACTTCAAAATTCTTGTTCAGCACTGTCAGGTATTTAGTTTAACTATAAGGTGTTCAAAATATTTTTCTTCGCCGGTATAGTTATCAATAATTAAATTCTTATTCCTAACATCCCATCCCTTGCCAATTATCACTATTGCTCTCACAATAATTAACAATTACTCCAAAATCATATCCTAAGACTGTTAAATGATATCCCCATGTACTGCAACAAACGCGGCAGAAAACAACAAAACTAGCCAAAGGACTGAAAATCCGCAATATACTAATTGTAATCCAACAATGCTTTAATCATATTAATGAAGATACTCAAAACAAATCCACGCAATATTCAACAACCTCCAAAGTTACAAGTTAACAATTGAAATACAAATTAGCCACCATTCCAATATTGGCACGGCAATGTTCCAATGAAATCATGTTTGGGTATTCAATAGACCATGAGCGATTGATCCGAATGTTATGATGTAATATAAATTGTATTGGTACGGGAGGGCAATGGCAGCTATTCATCAATTATGATTACCGTCATGAGATGTAAATGATGCAGGTGGGAAATTGGCTGAATCGAATTGCGTTGGAGCGGAATTCGCGTGCGTTCGCTTCGGTGGCCTGACAGCCAGTGCGATATCGATTGTTGTAACAAGTGCCCGTGCGTGACACCTGTCACCTGTCAGCAATGGCTGTCATGAATGACGGCTGTCAAATTATTTTGTTTTGCTATTTGGCAGAATGTTTTTGTTTGTTAGTTTTGAATTTTGATTAGGATTTGATTTGTTTTTTTTTTCCATTAAACTGATAATTCTGAGCTTATTTCTTTTTTGGTATGATGACGATGTTGCTGTACGAGTATTATTATTATGTATTAAGTGCGAGACAATGATATTGTAGAGAAGTACTCCTAATATATGGTAATTAGTATGGAGTAATGTGTGTTGTAACCACAGGGATTTGTTGCTTCTGCTTGACTAAGGTATGGGAGTCATACAGTCATTCTTAGTTTCTCATACTCAAAATCTTGTATCCTAATGTGGAGTCAAGAATATATCTATAAACGTTATTGGAAAGAGTTCACCGTCCACACTATTACAAATACCTTGACATATTTATAGTATTTTTTTAGTTAGCAACGAATGGCGAGACGAGAATGTCATTACACTGATTATTACATTAGCAGATCTAAACCACACCATGAATTACAAAGCAATGCTTTTCATTCCACAGCGCTCGTCATCCTGAGAGACAAGATGTCAAAGTCTCACTCAATATGTCCAGTAGTTGCTCTGGCTAATGTCTAACCGGAACACAACAGTGAATTTACACTGCTGAAAACTAACGCTAAAAATAATCACGATGAAAAATGTTTATCGAAAGAGACCAAATACCAAACGGTTTCGTTTTTGTCAGAAGTGCCGCGGGTCGGGCGCACCAATATTACAATCTAAACTGACTACATTACTCTGTTAGAAAGAAGGCTTTAAGTGTTCAAACGCAATATTAAATCCGCGTACAACACATTGTAACGAAATAAGAAACTATACAAGTAAATCGGTTGTTTAATGTAAACAACCTGATCCGATCCGTCGCTCCGTGCAGGCTGTTCGTAAACTTTTATTAGTATTGGAAAAGTTTTATCGGCGCGATTTTTTGTCGCTCAACTTTTATTCGATATAAAGTTGAATGTTTGCCGTGTTATTTATCGTTTTTTAACGAACACGCGTCTTCACGAAATTCGTGGAAGTGAACGGGGCAACTCGAATTTGCTAAAGTTTAATAAATTGGTTGTTGTAAGTTTCTCTTGCGAATTTCGTGAGGTGGGACGGCGTTGTCGCTATATTTAGACAAATAGGTTCGTTCAGTTTACTTTATTTACTTACACAATGTCAGTTACCTTTTTTTGCAATGAATAGCGAGACCAGCATGCCGTTCGCCTGGTAAGCGATACGACCGCTCATGAATAGTAGCAAAACCAAACAACACCTTGAATTACAAAGCAATGCTTGACATTCCACTGTGCTCGCCACCCTGGGGCATAAGATGTAAAGTCTCAATATGTCCAGTAGTTACTCTGGGTACAATTTCTTTCAATCCGAAACAGAACAATGCCTTTAAACTGCTGTTTGGCGGAACAAATAGAGATTGCGGTAGTACCGGCCTCTTACATATGAGAGACCTATCAACTGTAAAATAAATAAATAAACCAGTAAATCCCAAGGAAACTATGACTTCCAACTTAAAAACCACTTAGATTGTAGAATATTCGTATTAACTCGAATAGAAATGACCTCACGCATTGTGGAAAACTCTTGTTGTGAGTCACACAAATGTGTCGCGTTTCGGGTTCAATCTGTGTGTACATCCACTATACACAAGGCCGGCAAAATTTTATCGACCGACGAAAAGTAACCACGATATCACCAATGGATATTCTATTAGATAACACTGTCAACACAACGTGCATTAAAATCAATTTTACATACAAAAATAAAGATTTCCCGACCTGAACACCAAACTCAAGACTCCTCTTTCATTACCTTCATCTGCAACAAGTCATACATGTAATATTTAATTCGCTCCACATCACAATAATTAAGCAATTAAATGAATCTGTCAATACAGAATGTTAATGAAGCGAGTCCTGTTATTATCCGAGATAATTATGCGCGCTCGCCATTGGATCACAATTTGTTCTAATAGAAGCCATTGCGAGCTCGATGGGAGCTAGCGTTAGTTGTTATTTATTACTCGATATTACTGCACCACTTACACTAATATGGCGAATTATGATCATATGTAAATTTGCCTGCAATTTGCGAAGTAATGTATACGCGAAATTGTGTTATGCTTTATGAAAGTGAAGGAAAAATGGCACAAAGGTCGTAAAAAATTCTATGTGGGTGCTAAGTACCGGGGGTTACTTTATAAAACGATACGAACTTCGAATGTACTCCACAAAATGTTGGAATCCTCTATCGTACATCGCAACCATAGACTAAGTTCGGAGAAAATGATAAGTATAAGAGAATATTATTGATTTTTAGAAGTGAAAAACTTATATATTACTACGGACGTCGAACATCCGAACATTCATATCGTTCCATAGACCCCTCTGTACTATAGTAGCTAGTGGATGCTGAGTGCAAATCAGCAATACGTAATCATGTTGGACTAACGTCAGAACGTTGTATTTGGACTGATGTATTATTCTTTATTATTTATTTATATACTGAGTAGAAACGCACGTCATTTTCTGCTCAATCGTACTCAGTTTAATAAAATGAAATTGAATTGGTTTATCGATTATGTAGGCAATTAAAAAGGTCTTATGACAAGTTAATACATAGTACTTAATCTATATATACAAAATAATTGATTATGTCATTATTGTTATGTTAATAGCCTTCCAATTACGTTAGTGTTCGTGACTAAAGAACCTGCTAAATCCGAATTTTCATATGCTTTCGAATTTGTATTTTTTTTTCTTTGAATCAGAAATTGGTATATTTGTTACTTATTCCGCTGTTGCAAATAGGATATTTGTTCAGGCTATACATATTTGTCCTTTTGACGAATATTAATAACTTAAAATTATAAAATCCACGATACACAAGTAATACTCGTATAACTATTCAATGTTTTGAAATAATACAAAAATAAAAGTATGTATAAAAAACTTCATATTTTCTTAATACTTTCATAAAATTCTGTGTTTACCCACTTTTTCTGGAATGTTGGATAAACTAACGGCGGGATAAGCACTACTTATCCTAAGCTTCGCAGACATAACCCTATTTTAGGTACTACTGTACCTAGATATTATTTTTTCTATTTTATAAAGCCTTATTTACAGTGTATTAGGACTTAATATCGGAACCATTATCTATCGGTCTAACTTTGGTTAATACAGAAATAAGTTTTATTAGGGACTTCAATTAAAAAAAATATTAATGTCTTTAGGTTTTATTAGGTGTAGAAATCATATTTATGAATTAAAAATAATGTAAACTTAAAAACATTTGAGAAATCACCTATGTAATTACAAAGGCACATACGATACATTATATAGACTTTCCTTAGGTCAACTTACATCCATTTACTTTGACCAGAACTAAATTTAACTTTGACGATATCAATCTTTATACAACAGGCGCTTCAAATGGTCATGGTTTGACCATGAAATGAATGTAACTGGGTCACATTACCGATCTTGATAATTAAAAAAAACATAATACGTCAGCAATTGTCACGTCATTCAAAACTAACCCCTGACGTAATTAGTTAATTCACGATGGAATCTCTAAACGGAAACTCACTTACGTACTTGATATTGGACCGAATATCTTTTGTACTAAACAGAGGTCCCCGTAATCTATTGTAAGGGCAGGTGTGTAATCAGGGACAGCCCTTGTGCGATATTCAATTATTAGTTGGGAGACTTTAGGTCCGAATACATTTGAGGATGTAAATGAAATACAGCTGTTCGTAATCAATATTTTGATGAACGTTTCGAGGCCAAAAATGGGCATTCCGTTTTGTATACAGAAATAATATAGGATATAAATAAATACACTCAACAGTCACATACATAGTCCTGACCCCTCACTAAGATCGAGTCTTGTGTCGTGGATATCAGGAACTACGAGAGACTTTTCGGTCTCACAAAACTCAGACCCGAAACAAATACCTGTGGTTCACACAAATATTTGTTTCGGTGCGGGGACCGAACCCGCGGCGTCTCGTTTCACAGGCGACGTCTAACCAACTGCGCCACGAAGTCTATTATATGCAAGTGTATTAATTCAAAATTGCAAAGAATTACTTCATGTTTTGAGGTTTTTCAAAACCAGCTCTTTTAGGGTATGTTAAATTGTAAATTGTATAAAAAATACAAGCTTATTGAGGAAGCATTGCATGCGTTGCTTTTAATTTTCCTTAAAGAAACTTATGTATCCCAGGAGTTAGGTCAATGCGCGCTGATATTAGGCCGAGCGTGTTTTGTACTTAACAGAGGTCGCTGTAATCTATTGTACGGGCAGGTGTGTAATCAGCAGCCCTTGTGGAATATCCAATTATTATTACATAGTTCCAAATCTAATGCTAAGTTAGAGAACTGAATATCGTAGTTTCAGGAACTATGGTCGGGAAACGCAGTTATAAATAATAAATTATGTGCACATTTATATATATGTAACTTCAAGCTTGTCTTATAAGGGTAGGTTCAGTTTATCTATTTTACAAAACACAATTATTTTGTATCTAACCACTCTCAATTAAACTATTGTAGAGGAGGCCCGCGCCCATCAGTGGGACGTATATGAGCTGATATAGATACAGAATTAGTTTTGTCAGTTTGGGCACTCCAAATATTATATTTCTTGTTTAAGTTAAATAATTAAACAAATGAAAGTAAATGTTAAACACACAAATGTGTTGGTTTAGGCGCCTCAAAATGTCGTTGTATGAAAGCTATTTTTCGATATCAATTTTCAATGACACAATAATTGGGTTGGGAAGACTATTGTATGCTAACAATAGGAAATGCCCTATTACCCTAGATCGTTTTGGCTCATTTTTGTTTATAACACAAGTACGAAGTACATGTTATTTTTAAGGTGTTAGTAACCTCATGTGAAAAATGGACATGACCTAATGCACAATCTTATTTAGATTTTTGGATTCAAATTTCAACCGATTCTCTACCTTTTTATGTGTTGTTAACTTCCTTTTCTTGCTAATAGAGGCATATATTTTTTCTGTTAAGTCTAGTTTATTTACAACTAGCGGTCCGGTCCGGATTCACCCGGGTGCAGATACTTTTTGAGTCTAGTCCACATCAAAAACATATTATTTCGCGTACTAACTGCTTTATATTTAAACTCAATGTGACCGCCGCGCCGTCGACTATTGCTTATCCTGCCCCGTCCCGTCCCGTTATATTCCTTTCTCCCCCAACTCATTACGTCCCATGATGAAAGGCATGCAATTTCGTCTTATCCTGTCTCGTAGCACCCATTAACTTTTTAAAGAGTAGCAAATATGTATATTTGTTTTCCTAACTCATCCCACGGGTGCACTACATTTTGTCGGGATAAAAAGTAATATATGTGTTAATCCAGAATATCAGCTAGTTACATGCCAAATTTCATCAAAATTTGTCCAGCGATTTGAGCGAGAAGATGTGACAAACACACAAAGTTTCATTATTAGTAGGTAGTAACTTAATTATTAGTAGGAAGTAGGATACGACAGGATTATAATTTTAATATGGATATTTTTGTGTCGATTTGGTTTTTCTTTTTCGTATTTCATACGTTCATCTATAAATAACACGCAACAAACTTTACAAAAATAAACCTCCCTAATGCGTCCCCTGAAAGTCTTATCGAATATTTCTGAGAGGTTTTTTATAAAGTGGCGGACAATGCGGTCCGGTGTTATTTCGTTTTTACGTGCGCCTGTCTCGGTCACAAAGCCCCTCATTCACTGCCTACAATACTAATATTGTTAAGTATTTTCATAGCTATTATGAAGAAGAGAATGGGCGAGCTTAAATCATTTTCAGGAGCGGTTGAGCCACTGAAAGGGTCGATACGACGTCCACGAGTTTTTGAGTGTTTATTTTTATGGGAGACTAAGGGTGTGTCTTGGGTTTGTTTGGGTTAGAATATTTATGGACTAAGAATATAAAAGTTGGTTAATGCACTTATAACAGCAATGTACAAGTCGCCGGGGATATTTTTTTTAAAGTCTCTTTTCAGAAGAGGATGTCTTGTGATTAATTGTATTATCCCTATTCAATACATCATAATTAGAACAGTAATTATGTTTTACTAAATGAATATTATTCTTTTATTTATTAATAGATAAAATCAATGCTTTGACGCCAAATATGTGATACAAAAATTATTCAATTTTATTATATTCGATTTAAATATATTCGTGTTTTTAGACTTGTAATCAAAACTAACATCCTACGTAATCCTTCAATCAAAGTAGACAGGTACCATAACTAAAACACCCACTTACCAAACAATTTAAGCATAACAAAACAATAGCACATTTACGCACGGAAAACATTTAACAAAATTTAACTCAAAGGTAAATAGCACGAAGTGTCCCTCAGAATTCGAGGGCTGGATTTTTACGCCAAATAATCCTTAATATGAAAGTATGAATTTATTATGAGTTGCGACAAAGCTCAGCTATTATGAATAATTTACGCGGCGGTATGTACTTAGAAACGGTATTAGTACATTAAAATATGGCCGGAGGAATGTTATCACGATAATTTTACGGATAAATGCGAGCTAATATTTTGGCATTTTGTTCACCACGTGCAAAGGTGAATACGGAATGCCTATTTTACATAGTGTCTTGGTCTAGGAACGAACGGTTACAATGGGGTTCTTTGGGATATATTTCAGAATAAGGGTCAGAACTACTATCAGAAAAACACATTAAAAATAAAAAAGCGGCCAAGTGCGAGTCGGATTCGACCATAAAGGGTTCATAAATATAATATACTAGCGGCCCGACCCAGCTTCGCCTGGGTGCATATATTTTTTGATTCCACTCCACACCAAATACATGTTGTTTTTCGTATAAACTCTTGTATGCCTAAACTTAACGTAGCTATCCTACTGTCCGGCTCAATCCCGTCTCATCCGCCTGTTCAGTCTCTTCCCAATCCGTCCCGTCCCTTCTCTTTATTATCCATCCCGTTTTATAACGTGCATTTAAATTTCGTCCTAACAAATCTGTGATCTATCCCAGCCCTCTCCCGTACCTTCGATTCTATTTTACTTTATGTCCCTTCTCTCCACAAACATCCATATATATCTTATACAACGGGCCGTGCAGCAGAAATCGTAATATTTTAATTTCACCACAACTTCAAAACCAAACGTCCAATTTTAATCATTCAAAGACCAAATATTATCAACATAAACTGTACTTATTGATGAAATAATGATAAGGATTAATAGCATGAGTAAAATAAACGCGTTTAAATGTAGTCCAAAAAAAAATTCAAGATTTTTAAATAAAAATGTGGTTGTTGTGCCTCACTCGACATAGATAGGTATAGTGTGTCGCGGATTTTTTTGTAGATATTTATAAGATCTACAATTAATTATAACATTTTATGGTTCTATCTTTTGTAGTTTAAGCAGCGTACGCAAAATAAGTAACTTCTTTGGTTGATTTTTTTCAGTTTGTGTCCGAAAAATCCAAATATCTTACGGAACCCTATTTTTTTCCAAAATAAAATATAGTCTATGTTACTCGTGGATAATGTAGCTTTCGAATGGTGAAAGAATTTTTAAAATCGGTCCAGTAGTTTTTGAGCCTATTCATTACAACCAAACAAACAAACAAAGTTTTCCTCTTTATAATATTAGTGTAGAAAAGGTCTTGTAGTTCGTTGTAAGTTTGTTTGAATGTAAGGTAAATTAAGATTTACGATTTATGACGTAATAAAAAAACTATTAACTAGATCTCGTTCAAACCAATTTTCGGTGGAAGTTTGCATGGTAATGTACATCATATACATTTTTTTAATTTTATCATTTTCATATTTTAGAACTTACAAGGGAGGAGACACACATTTTGGAAGTGTCTCTTGCGCAGACTATTCAGTTTAGAAAAAATATATATTAGAAACCTCAAAATATTTTTTTAAGACTTATCCATAGATACCCCAGACATATGGGATTGAGTTTCAATTCTTAGTATGGGGAAACCCCAAAATTTATTATTTTTATTCTATTTTTGTGCACACATGAACATCTTAATAAGGTTTACAGAATGCATCTACTTACCAAGTTCTTATAGTTTCTTATTTATTTTTTATCTTATATTTTAAGTTTTTTTTTTTTTCACCCAATCCACCTTTTAATATGATTCTTGACATTCTTTATTTTTAGGGGGAGTATCACTACTGATTGTTGGTTCCCCAAAAATCTTCACAACTGTTGAAAGCGGCATTAATTAAACGACTTAATTCAAATTTTATTGATCGTCTGTTCATCTTACGAATCAACATTGTAAGCAGAGGCGGCTCATCCGAAAGAGCGCTGGTGCAGTGCACTCCCACGAAAATTACATACGTAGCTAATTTAATAATTTATATATATTTATAATACATAAGATCCTTACATTACATTCTTTATATTTTACTATGCCTATAAAAATAAATACCTATATAGGTACATGTAGCGTCAATTTGTAACGAGTGGAGCGCCAGCGATTGCGCTCCTATGAAACGAAGTTTAGTACGACTCTTGGTACTGTATTCAATGCGTGCGAAAGAGAGCATCGATCCGGGCTGACGCGTGAAACAAAAGATATCGTATGAGAAATAAGCGTAATTTGGAGCGCCGCTCACGCGTCACTCAGGTACGCGAAATACTACTCGTACGGCGCAAGACCGTCTCAATGTATTATCACTACATTTTTTAAATACATAGAGTGATTTAATAGGAAGGTTTACATGTATAATAACTAACGTGACCATTTATTTTTTGTGCCAGAGCGGGACATCTGTCGAATTAAATAATAATAAAAAAGTTTTTGGTGTTTTACAAGTTTTCATTATAGAAGATCGAATAACAAAAAATAATCATAGCACTAAACACAAAATAGTTAAATAGGCACGATTTATTAAGCAGCAGTAGTCGCGTGATTTCCAGGCAGACATAACATACTCAATAATGGTAGACAAGTTTGTTAAATCAAGATTTTTTTACGAAAATGATGGAATAATTTGACCCAACGGTTTTCAGTAGTTGTTCGATAAAGCATTTCTAGCAGGAAATACTTTTTATTTATCGTTTGGTCTGTTTGCAAAAGCGGGACTATGTCGGCCTTGCTGGGGACACCGGGACAGACTCCCTGAAAGCGGGACTGTCCCGCCTAAATCGGGACGTATGGTCACGTTAATAATAACATCCATTAAATAGTGGAGAAATATTGTTATTTTTGAGGTTTCTAATGTGATGTCGTTAATTATCAATTTTTTTCCGCTTACATTGCAAACGCAGGCTGAACCCTACGAGATTTATCAAAATAATGTACTAATTATTTATTTGTACACATTGATAAGGTCTACAGAAAACTCCGCGATGGTATATGTCTATCTCTTATGGAATCCATAATATGGATATACCACAATAACATTTTTTTGTCATTTACTTTTTACGACAAATAATGGCTAATTTTCGAAGCGATTTTAACCAATACAGCCTTCGATCAAATATACACTAGATACAACATGAGCGCTTAGAAAATGGCACCAAAAAAGAGTGCTTTAAGCACTCTTTCGCCTTCAGTCACGCACCGACCGTTGCTTCTAAAACGTCGCAACAATTTAGACAATATTATGTGAAAAGCTACTTTAAGCTCCAGGAATAAGGTGGAATTTGTGTTAATGTATTTGGAATATGTGATCTTTTTGTTTACTTTTTTTAATGTCATGCATCGGTGCCACTTTTTAACAGAACTTTTACAGGGAACTGTGTATCTAGTGTATATTTGATCGAAGAATACAGCATTAATCCTTATCCAATTAAATAGCTTAAATACATTGTTGATTTAATATAGATCTATATGGTCCTTTACAGCACAAGATTTAAATGAATATTTTCGAAGATATTCCAGATTTAACATTGCGGGACGTAGCGCTTGCGGCGGTACTGGCCGGCCGGGGCGGCGGCAGCGTGCCTATATAGGAAGGTTTATACAAAGTTGATGTGACCTATGGGCTTAAAATTACACTACGTATACTATACGTTCTTAGTATTTATTTGACACGGCAAGAAACTTTATAATACCAAAAATGAGATTTTGTTTGTTTCAAACAAACTAAATAGCTTACAAATAAGAGTAAAACGTAACCACCCTGTGTAAGTACATTTCACTGACCTGTAGATCCGAATTAAAAAAAAACAAATTGGCAACGTCGCGCGCGGCTTGTGTTATTGTCGCGCCGCGCCGCCAAGGCCACGCCACAGCGTGGCTGTGTGCACCGCGCGTAGTTAGGTACTTTTGAAGTACGCGCACAACATACTTTATTTAGGTACATTAGATTTTTAAATTTTCGATATGTCCTCCATTTACATTAAGTAAAAGTTATAGCGACGGACAATATTATTATTGTTTAAATTGTTATTAAGTTTTTCAAATGATTAATAACCCTATTTCTAGTTCTTTAATAAGCCTCGCAAAAAGAAATCCAAGGGATTAGGTCCGGGGATCGCGGCCACCGTACAGGTCCTAATCGACCAATTCATTGTTGGCTGACAGTCAATAACACAGAAACACTAACACTAAATAATAATTATCCGAAGTTACATGTCCTGTCACAATAAAAAAAAATAATGTCTTAAACTTATTTACGAGTAGTGTCAATAACAAGACAAAATTAAAATTATCGGCGTGAGATCGGCAAGATCAAAGCGGCGCGGCGCGGCGCGGCGCGGCGGCGCAGGAGCTTCCGTGTTACATGCGTTCTGAAAGGATACCGGCGGCAGACTAAAAACTATTTTTTAGAGGTCAATTGCGTACGTGTCACACACACACATACTGACCTATTTCTATTTCTTTTACGCACAGAATGTTTTGCTATGTCGCTCTCGTAATGAAAGTGTAAGTGTGTGTGTATTTATTGCTTTCTTATTTGCATCGCCAACTTTTTAAGTAATTTAGTTGTACTTATTTATGTGACTTGTGTCAGAGCGGCAACAGCGCATAGATTTTAGTAAGATTTGTCGCTTTAAGGTGAATGACCTATGCGTTGGACGTAATCAGCTGTTCGAAAAGCAACAGCGTGTTCAAAGAGAGCAAAAACTTAAAAAATAATTTATGACTAAACTATTGATCCTATTTAATTGATTTTTAGTACAGAGCTTGAAAATGGTGCCTAGTATATGCAGTTTAAAGAAAAGTCGCTCGGTTGTATCAATGTTGTATGTATAATAATAATACGTACATATTATTATACAGAAATCTATTTGTACCCGGGCCGCTAGTGTATGATAAGCATAGAAAAACGCTTAATTAATTCCATTTCTGATTTTCACAAGAAAGTAATAGATATCTTCGCACGCCAAAAATACCGGCGAATGGATTTTGTATACAAATAAAATAAATAGTAAGCCCTAGTTTTCAATTATGTTTTTGTGAACCCCCATCAAAAAATTTCACGAGCCGCCTCTGATTGTAAGTTATGCTTCTGTTATCATAATCGGAATCAAAATATACTATGGTCAAATCAATACTAAGTACTAATTGTAGCTTTTGCGTCCCAATTTACAATTCCATATTCATCGGCACCAATTACTATAGAAATAGGAGCATTTATCATTTGAACATATAAAGCTTGGGACACATCCCCCGTCCTATTTACTAATCATAAATCCATTACACATTAACGGCATTCTGTTTGTGTGCACGCGTCAGGTTACGTCACCTCGGCAGTGACGTCACAACGCCGGACAGTGACGTGACAAGCGGTTGTATGATTTACACGGATTAACTGCACATATTGTGATTACGGACATTAGAATATATTTATGATTTGTTAGTAATGCGTTTGCGACTAATTGACGCGTTGATATGGAGTTACGACTTTGTGGTGAGTGCGATTGTCAGAGATCCAATATTGGAGATTGGATATTCGTAATCGTAAGAATGGAAATCACCACGCATGGTGATGGAAAAACGTTCCTAGTGATACGCAAGCATGTCCCGCTTTGGTTTCTTCCTTTGTCGGCCTAGTTCTTAACGAGTATTATTGTGTGCACTGAAAAATGATTATTATTTCTCCGCTACAATATTCCTTTTTATTGCAATGCATCTACCATCAATTTTATTGTAGATGCTTCTTCATGGCAATATAAAAAATCCCTCTTCTGAATTTCCTAAAATTAATAATTTTTTTCAAATTAATAAGCTCTGCGGTTCATGGCGCCATACCTAATGGACAATAATTTCCATGAACTATTTTAATAACATCTCTCGGATTGTTACTTTTAATGCAAAACATAAAAAACAAGTTAAACTTCTTAAATTCTTGTTTTCCGCAACGGAGGTGCAAAAAATTGCCCGACATCCGCACAGAAAATAAGTTGAATTGAAATTTACTACTCTTGTATCACTATTTTGTTGTTAGTAAAAAGATTTTACTTTAGTTTCACTAATGCTTGTTTGCGGAGATGAAAAAGATGTCTACTTAATTTAAGAAACTTGTGACGTGGGAGTAGGAAGCTGGCTATGGAACAAAAACACCCGAATGTGACTACCGTTTGTAGACAAATGTTTGTCTGATAATTATTTTTGTATTCACGTTAGTTAATATAAAAATAGATATCAATGTTATCAACTTCAGCAGTTTGTGGTAATTATTGATGGTAGGTCTCTTATATGAAAGAGGTCGCCTAGGTATGTAGTTTGGAATACATTGTAGCCAGAGTAACTAATGTACATATTGAGACTTAACATCTTATGTCTCAGGATGGCGAGCGCAGTGGAATGCTAAGCATTGCTTTGTTATTCGTCTTATAGCTTATGATCAGGTAAATGGAATGCCCGACTCGCTATTCATTTCAATAGAAAAAAAAAACAATATATCCGGCCTAGGTCCTGAAGCCTGGCCAAAAAGATTTGACCCAATGTCATCCAGGAAGACAGACCCAATGGTGATATTGGTATTGTTAAAGAAATAAAAGAGGAGATTTAATAGGAAAGTGGATCCTGGCACCGACCCAGACTAACACAAGATACAATAAAGGTCAAACGTAAACGCCTGTGAAACGAGAGGCCACGGGTTCGATCCCCGCACCGAGACAAATGTTTGTGTGGCCCACAAATATTTCTTCCGGGTCTGGGTGTTTGTGAGACCGAAAAGTCTCTCGTAGTTCCTGATACTCACGACACAAGACTCGATCTTAGTGTGGGGTCAGGACTATGTATGTGACTGTTGGGTGTTATTTATTAAAAAAAAAATAATTAAAAAATAATTACGAAAATCATTGTCAGTATTTTAAATCAAAATGGAACATAATTTTATTTTCCATAAAACATACTAAGGACATATTGAACGAAATACAAAATCGCACGAACAAATGAAAAAAGCTTTTCTATCAAAGTTTAATAGCGAAAAAGTAGAGTATTGTTTGAATGACAGCTCGATTAGTGGTTTCAATTTGGGCGAGTGATATGGCGGAAGTCGACGGTGACGTCACAAACCACCCCCACCTCTCCCCCTGGGGGTAGGAACCCCTTTTTACTTGATGTGCTTTTGCAACGTGATACTAAAATCTTAAAGAATTTTATGCGGTTAGTGTATGTGGTCATATTGGCAGCCGCGTCTGGTCCGTTTACCAACAGGCCACCACGCACTTGGTCGCGGGTTCAAATCCCAGGGCACACCTCTGACTTTTCGGAGTCATGTGTGTATTGATAGTCAATCACCACGCACTAAAACGGTGAAGGAAAACATCGTGAGGAAACCTGCATATCATAGCGGTTCATAAGAATTTCTATGGTATGTAAGTTCGCCAACCCGCACTAGGCCAGCGTGGTGGACTATATGGCCTAACCACTCTCAATCGTACTTTCGATTGTAGAGTAGGCCCGTGCCCTGCAGTGGCACGTATATGGGCTGATACAGTGTATGTGGTAAAGGTTTTGTTGTTAAATAACAAAAAAAATCAAGCTATTTCTATTATTAAGAAGATAAAAAAGGAGTGCAGTTTGATATTTAAAAATATATTATTTTCAACTTACGGTCTAGCCCGGCTTCGTCCGGTGTCAGATATTTTTTAAATCCATTCCACTTTAGAAACACAGGAACTATTTCGCGTGATAACTGTTTTAAATATTTAAATTCAACCTTACTGCCGTAATTTAAACTTCCCATTCCATTCGCTTGGGTTTCAAAGAATATCAAACATGTTTCAATTCCGCGTATAGCACACGGGAACATTGCACTTTTTTCGGATAAAAAGTAGCCTATGTGTTATTCGAGGATATCAACTATCTTCATACCAAATTTCATCAAAATTAGTCTTGTGGTTTGAGCGCGAAGAGGCAGCAAACACACAAACTTTTACATTTATAATATTAGTAGGATAGTAGGATTAAGCTCGGTCTAAATTATGTGGGCGTGTGGTGAAATTCGGAACATCGAATAAAATTTATAAATTATATATTTAACGAGTTGATTGTGATATGTTATTATGGTATAAACAACATGCATTTACACTCGTAATCTAATAGTATTAATTACATGTCCAATACAATAAAATGTGAAGAGAAATATACTTTACCAGTTACCAGTTATACTTTTATTAATTTTAGATATATTAAATGTAAATATAGTAATTTGTTGCTATCTTAATGCCTACTGTAAATTATCTGTATTTATCCTAGTTGTACTGATGATTTCTCCGTAAAATCGTTGTTTAAGATACTCATTGTAAAAACACCTCACGACACAGGCTTAGCCTAGTGTGAGATGTTTATGGAATTATTAATATGTAAACACGGAATAAGTTAATAAACATTTATTTTATTTATTTATTTAATTAAATTCTGTTCATAATATTTTGCCAGCAGCATGACAACGCATTCAATCACCAACGTATCAACCCATATACGTCCTACTGCAGGGCACGGATCCCCGCTATAATCGAGAGTACGATTGAGAGGGGTTAGTCCATATAGCCAACCACGCAGACCTACGGCGGGTGGGTAGACTTCAAAAGCCATAATTATTTTTACAAATCGCTATGACATACACGTTTTCTTACGATGATTTCCTTCACCGTTATCATTACAATGCACTATTGTGATTGAAATCAAAACAGTCGTACTACACATACAATTAGTTGACTAAATATATTTTAGTGAAAGAATAAAATAACATATACTATAACTTACTTCTCATCCCGAAAATAGATTGATCTTGAGAAAATTAATTTCATTAAAACCAGTACCTAAAAATAGTTTTGTATGTTATGGAAACGAAGACACTTCAAACTAGGCCATGAACCGAATATTATCCGAACGAAATCGGGTCGAGCCACAAATAAATTAATTTGACTAATAAACCTGTGATTTCAAATACAAGTCTTAATTAAATCAATCGCCCGACCGACAAAATAAATTAAATTAAGAACTGAGTAATGCCATTACGATTAAAGCTTGTGTGCCCTTAACTGCCTAATTTAAAAAATAATAAACAGGCGTGAGTCGATTACCCAATTTTCTTCAAAAAGGGAATTTTCTCGAGCCTTGGTAATGACGTAATAGAATACGAGGGGGCTTTATTGCACCTTTTTACACCAAATGGTGATAATTTCGATGCAAAGTGGTTTTTATGGAGGCAAATGTGTCCGATAAGCGGGTGTATTTGATAATTTTGATGGGACAATCTGAAAGAAAGAGAGGAAGGAAGGGCACGGATGTAATTTACTAACAGCTGTGTTTGGATGTCAGTTTAAGATGTTAGGGGCGTAGGTACTCGACTGACATGGATTGGCGTTCTGTCGTTCATGTCAATCACTATCAGTAATAGTGTGAGCTAAGCACCTTTAATTAACCCCTTAAGTCGCCTCTTACGCCGGGTGAGATAGAAACCACTTTCGACGATTCCTAAAGTTTTTTTTTATTGCGGTGGCTGGTGAAACGAACTTGCCATTAGCCTGATGGTAACAATACGATCACTCATCGACAGTAGAAAAACCAGCCATTGCAGTGGTAACCCAGACCGCCTCTCACATATGAGAGACCTACCACCAAGTGTCAGAAATATCCCACACTAAAAGCTAGTAAAAGAATTATATAAAAAACTATATATTTATTAATCATTTACATTTGCAACTGCCACCATTATAAAGCCCCTTACATTGTATTATTATGTTGTCGCTAAGTGTTTTATGCTGTACTGTATAATGTTATTTAAAATGAATTAAATTTATTTAAAAATAACTTGACTTTTACATGATTTTTCTTTTATAAATCTGCAGGCATTCTAATATGACCTAAATAATAAATTATGTACGTTAGTTGATGGAATAACGTTGTATTTTGTTGATAAAATCAATTTCAGTATTATTTCGAAATTATTTAAGAACTTATAATAATTCTAGTCTAAAGTTAACCGAAATCGAGGATAATTGCCCAATTATCAATTTTAAATACAATTATTAATAAATAATAAATAACATCAAACAGTCACATACATAGCCCTAACCCCACACTAAGATCGAATCTTGTGTAGTGGGTATCAGGAACTACGGGTGACTTTTCGGTCTCACAAACACCCAGACCCGGAAGAAATATTTGTAGGCCGCACAAACATTTCTCTCGGTGCGGGGATCGAACCCGCAGCCTCTCGTTTCACAGGCGGCGTCTAATCAACTGCGCCACAGAGGCTGTCATGTCAATAGGAAAGATTTGTTTGTTTGTTTGCATTAAATAGGCTCTGAAACTACTAGACTGATTTTAACAAGTCTTTCACCATTTAAGTTCCTTATCTCTAATAAACATAAGTGATAGAATACTTTGAAAAAGTGAATTTGCATCCGGGTGGAGCCGGGCCGTGCCGCTAGTCTATACTAATAAATAAAATATTATATATAATACCAAGATGTCATACGTCAGGATCGAGCAAAGTGGCGAATTATAGTCTCTGCTTACCCTTATGGGATACAGGCGTGACGATTATGTATGTATGTAACACTTAAATTCAAAAAATCCGCTACTAACGAATTCAGTAAAATTCTACATCCAAAATATTTATAAGAATAAAGCGGTTTATAAGAATTTATATGGTATGTAAGTCCGCCAACCCACACTAGGCCAGCGTGGTGGACTATATGGCCTAACCACTCTCAATCGTATTGCCGATTGTAGAGTAGGCCCGTGTCCTGCAGTGGGACGTATATGGGCTGATACAGAAAATTATTTCTATTAAGACAATTGGAATTATTATCATAAATATAATTATTATTCCTTCCACATAACACGTGTTAAATCTATATATAAATGTATTTCTAATATTCATATGATTAAATTCGCAATTCTCTTCCATTTCAATTTCGTACAGTAATATTGTATTCGGCATGTCGCCTTGTTCTAGAATAATCATAATTAAATATTAATTTATATTGCTGTGTCGCTGTAATTGCTTGTCATTTAGAACATACCTTGTTTATGTAATGAGACTTTGATGTATATAAAAAATCTAGTGGCAGCTATGTACAATATTCACGTTTGAGATTATTCGGCTCTGCTTTTCGCGAATATGTAATCAACACAATATAATATAAATCGGTAATGTTGACATTAAATTATATATACACGAAACGATATGATGTTGCATCAGTGTCATACAGCATTTTATAAATCATTAATATATTAATTAAATAGATTTTGGAATAAAAAATACAGTTTAAAAAATATCTGTAGTACTGTAGTGCATATACATCCATATACATCCCACTGCAGGGCACAGGCACTCTACAATCGAGTTTTCGAGAGAGAGAGAGAGAGGCCATATAGTCCACCACACTGGCCTAGTGCGGGTTGGCGGACTTTACACACCATAGAAATTTCGCAAATCGCTATGATATGCAGGTTTCCTCAAATTTTCTTTCTTCACCGTTATAGTGCGTGGTGATTAATCAATATACACATGACTCCGAAAGTCAGAGGTGTGGCCTGGGATTTGAACCCGCGACCGCCGTGAACACGTTGGCAGCCGCAGCTGGTCCGTTTACCAACAGGCCACCACGCACTTCAATCAATAAATGCAAAAAAATAGATCTATTAACCCTTTTTTAGATATGTTTCCATAATATAAACAAAAAGCATTTATACTTGTAATCTAGTAATATTAACATGTCCAATATAATAAAATGTGAAGAGAGAAAAATATTTTAAATCAGTATGACAACAACGCATTCGGACCCCTATGGATCATGGACGATTTATACATAACTAGCGGTCCCGACCCAGCTTCGCTTGGGTGCATATATTTTTTGATTCCACTCCACACCAACTACATGTTATTTTTCGTATAAACTCTTGTATACCTAAACTTGACGTAGCTATCCTATTGTCCGGCTCAATCCCGTCTCATCCGTCCCGTCCTTTCTCTTTATTTTCCATCCTATCTTATAACGTGCATTTACATTTCGTCCTATCAAATCTGTCAGCTATCCCAGCCCCCTCCCGTACTTTCCACTCTATTATATCCCGTCTCTCTATATACATGTACATATAAAGATTGCCTTATGAAATTTAACAACTTTCAAAAACTTAAGCGTTTTTTATTGTCCATCCAATATTCCTTCCCTTATTTCAGCACCAAAATGCTGTTTTTCCAAATAATATTGCACGCCATTAATTTTTTGTTAGTAATAATAACCATTAAAAAAAAGAATTGGCCAAATTGGTCCAGGCATTGTTGAGTTATCCGCTTACCAACACATTTTTATATTATAGAAAAAGATATAGTCCACCCCGCTGGCTAAGTGCGGGTTGGCGGATTTTATTTCACGTAGTAACTTATCCGAAAAGTGGTTCGCTGGAATATGAGCCCGTGACCATCGTTAACTTGTTGGCAGTCGCATCTAGTACGTTACCATATACAAATTAATAAAACCTTCATACTGCCTTACCAGGTGACGTAAGTAATAGAACAAATATTTAAAAATATAAAACTGCATATCGTTTCATTATAATGTCTAGATACGGCATCAACGTACCAATATTTTTTTATACTTGAGTCTGAAAACAATACTAATGCGGAATTTAAATTTGTTCCCCAACGCATCTAAAAGTATCTGTTCAAAAAACAATGTCCTTTATGAAAACGAAAAATTATAATTAGACATATTTTGGTGTACTCCGGCAAAACGCTTCGATAGAGTATACCTTGTTTAAAACTTTTGCAATAATCTCAAAAAACAATGGGCTATTTTGGTAGATATGGACATCGTTCTATTTTACATTTAACAAAATTACGCGCAAGCCGCCGTATCTAGATAATATTATATACACGATGTACAATTTTTTTGAATTTCGTTCTATTTCGTCAGCCGTCAATGAAAGACAATGGAACGATAGTAAACAAAGTAACATTAAGGGAAAATGATTCATCTTTTATAATTATGTTTTCGTCGACTTTTCATTATTGACGTGACAACGTCTTAAATTAGGTTGCGGCTGGGAATCACTTATGAAAAAGTGTAACGCCCGGTAACGTTACGATGAGTCACCGAACGAGAGAGAGGCCCGCCGAATGCCTTGCGTCTCTCTCCCACTCAACTATGATCTAATTATAGTTGAGTGATTAATTTAATTATATTCATATCAATAAATATTCTACCGAGAAAAAGACGTTGTCACGTAAAATCTTCGCCCGTAAAACCGACTTTACAGGCAATTTCGAGTATTTGTATCCACTTTAGAAACATAGGAACTATTTCGCAATTACTGCTGTACCTTAAACTGCCCATCCCATTCCTTTTTTTTATGATGTATTCTGCTATTCGGGGCGGGGACAAATCCAACGAACCAAAAACCATGAAAGTTGGTCTAGCCGATCTCGAGTTATAAGTGTTGTAACAAACCCGACTTTGTTTTATATATATAGATTATATTTAGATCGCACCTCATGACGTAATTTAAATTTAGAACAGTTCATATAATGACTCCACTATAAAGTATTACAAAGAAAAAATATGAAAAAGTATATTGAAGTCTCGCGTAAAAGTTTTACAAACAAAACGGGACGTTCTGTCACACTTTTCAACAAACTTTTAATTGATTCTACGTTTATGTCATCGACAATATCGACATACATCCGTCACTACTGTACCACTGCAGGGGAAAGGCCTCTCTTCCTTTTTTTATTGTAATGAATTGCGAGACGAGCATGCCAGCCAGACGAGCGGCTAATGCTAAGCGATACGATCGCTCATGGACAGTAGTAAAACTAAACACCACCAATTTTCTAGAATGTTTCAAAGGTTCACTCTCACTTATAATCGTTCACTCGACTGCGTTTGACCGATAATATATTTACTAACTATTACTAAGCTTCCGCTGTCTGACCGTCTCTCTGTCTGTCTGTCACCAGGCTGTACCTCATAAACCGTGATAGCTAGAAAGGTGAAATATTCACAAATTATGTATTTCCGTTGCCGCTAAAATTTATTTATAAAACCCGATGTATTAAACCAGATCATGTATTGTGAACCCCTATTCAACAGTACCTATTGTGTTCCTTTTTTTGCGTAAACCTGATTTGGTATATCTTGGAATTCTCAATCCCTGAAAATTACTTTAATTTTGACATTGCAATTTTCAAAAGATTCTTATCACTTGTCCATCAGATGATCCTAATTTAAATTGCGTTATCATTCACGGATTATATTTTGCGTCATCCTGAATCAAAGTGACATGTGATAAAGTCATATTATGTTTAAATATTATCCATGGGACAGACAACATTTAAAATCTGACTAAAACTCGCCATAAAATTAATGCGAAAAGTTTAGTTTTGTCAATTATCGCGATTTTAGTTTTCAAGGCCAAATAACCCGCATATGTACTAATCTTTTTACTACTCAGATTACTTCGCAAACCAGACTTGTTCAGCTAAGTGGTAAAAATACTTATATCTATACAGGGTGGTCAGAAACGTGAAAATTAAAATCACGATTTTAGACAAATTTAAACTCATATAGTGTTTTTTAAATATTTTGTACAAAGTCACCTGGTTTGATAAGAAACATGTTACCGGCAACCGGAAGATGTTAACACAATTGAATACCATAATTATGTCAACATTTTCCGGTATACATATCCTTTTTAATGAAGTAAGTAAGGTAGATGACATTTACCATATTCTACCAGTCAGCGTCTATTCATCGGCAGCTGAGCACTATATTTATAATTACCCGTCATCAGTTTTGCTGGGTGTTGATTATAACGCTGCATTCAATTGGCTAATTAGAAGTAGTCACTGCCGAGTGCACATTAACTGCTAATGACAAGGACAGTATGCTAATTCAGATATATTCTGTAATTAGATTCGCAACCAGAAGTCACGAGAATGTATTGCCAGCTGTGTTGCCAATGTTTGTTGTGATTTTTTAAAAAAGGCTAAAGCACTCGATACGTCAAATTAAAATTAATTTATTTGCGGAATGCAGGTTACAGGAATTTTCACAGCTGTTCCCTAGATACAAAGTGTCTCTGTATTCAACCCTGACTGGGCATGCAAATTACAAATACGTCTATTATGTAATTTTTGAATATACCAAACATCTTCTCCTAATTTTACATGTATGTCACTTAAAAAATTAACTTGAACAATATTTAGTTAAGAAATACAAAAAAAAAAACAGTCAAAAAAGAGTCTGCTTTTAATGAGGGCGCTAAGATCGAATTTAAATCCCAAAAATGAAACCGTTGTCACCGCATCGTACTCTTTTTTGCCAAGTTATACTATATGTACTATTAGTTGCAATGGATATTATTATTGGTAGAGTCAGCCAGTAGAAAACGAGCCTCGACCGATTTTTTTATTTAATTGAATGGCGAGAAGAGCATACCGTTCGCCTGATGGTAAGCGATATGACTGCTTATGAACAGTAACAAAACGAAACAACAACCTGAATCACACAGCAATGCTTGGCATTCCACTGCGCTCGTCATCCTGACACATAAGATGTTAAGTCTCAATATGTCCGGTAGTTACCCTGGCTACAATGTTCTTCAAACCGAAACACAACAGCGCATATACACTACTGTTTAGCGGGAAAAATAGACAATGCGTTGGTACCCACCATTACCATTGGTGCTATTTTACGGAAATTCAACACAGGTAAGTGACTACAACAGTCAGACACATAGTCTTATAATACGAAAGACTTTTTCGATCACACACAAACTGAAACAATCGCATAAAAAAATCTCGTTGCGAAGATCGAATCAGCGCCCTTTCGTTTCAAAGCCTCTGTCTTAACTAGCTGGTCACTTACATTATGGAACATCATTACTGTCGCATTGTGCTTTTTCACTGAAGTATCTACTCAAGAATGAGTCGTAAAAAATATTTTTATGTTATTAAAGTATTACGCACTATTCTATTTTTATTTGTGAGGGAATAATTGCCTCTCAAACAAACGAACAAAGATTTTGGTAATAATCCTTAATGCATTTTAAATTATTTTAACACGTCTTCAGTAATGCGTTGTTCACGTCATCCATACAGTTCTCTGCTATTCCGTCCTTCCGTACCTCAACATCTTATAATCATTCATATTCTATCTCTTTTCATCTTTAGTTCTTTCATTCGTCAATTCTTTCACACAAAACACGTTCCAAATAGGTCAATCGTCTTATGTTTCATTCGACTGATCTTTGATTATTTTTTAATATCATTTTAATTTTTCCTTACACGTGTCGGTCGTTCCAAAAAACTTAATTACCATTTGTTTACCTCATTAATATGTTTAATTATTATGAGGCCGATATAGTTTAAGAGTAGACAATGTTCTGTCTGTCTGTTTGTTTGCTTATTAAGAACCACCAGTGTGATTTAAGTGTTTATCAATAAACAAAAAAATGAATACCCCCAACATACATAGCCCTGACCCAAAACTAAGATCGAGTCTTGTGTCGTGGGTATCAGAAACTACGAGAGAATTTAAAATACCCAGACCCAACACAAATACCTATGAATCACTCAAATCTTCAAATCTTTGTCTTGGTACGGAGATTGAATCCATGGCCTCACATTTCACAGCCGGCGTCTAACTAACTGCGCTACAATGGCTGTCTGGTGTCTCATCACCTTTTGGTTATTTTTACCACAATACCGCCGCTAATTAATATCTACAACGCTTTGTTGCAGGATTTATGTCCGGCCTTAAGATTGTAGAATAAGGGAAGAGTACAAGAGAAGTAATAGAAGCCTCCGGGAAAAATACGACACCAAACCTTTACGACGATATTTTAATGCCGATCCACAAATATGTTGTTCTCATAGGGTCAGTTTTTTTTTTTCTATGAATGGCGAGAGGCGAGCTTGCCGTTCGCCTGATGGTAAGCGATACAACCGCTCATGAACAGTAGCAAAACCAAACAACACTTTGAATTACAAAGCAATGCTTGGCACTCCACTGCTCGCCATCCTGAGACATAAGATGTTAAGTCTCAATATGTCCAGTAGTTACTCTGGCTACAATGTCCTTCAACCCGAAACAAAACAGTGCGTTTACACTGCTGTTTGACGGGAGAAATAGACAAAATTAGTCAGAAGGGTATTTGAAATAGCAAGAAATATACATAATATAATTTGTCACATTAGGCAGTTGTTTTACTAGGTATATGGTAAGCATTTTGATTTGTAGACACATTGCAGTCGAACTATAATAAATATAATTTTCCCGAATACATGGTACCTACTGTCCGCTATTGGGTAGCGTAATTATTAATTGCCTTCTACTTTCTAGATTTCCTAATAAATTGCTTTGAGACTAAAATTAAAACAACTGCATACAATTTAATTATATAATAAAATTATACATGTAGAGCCAATATATTTCATAAAACTTCCCACTCATTCCTAAAAATATTATTGCTAAATATCAAAATTAAAATATATTTCACTAGCTAAATTATGAGTTCAATTCGATCACGAGAAGACGCATAATTATTTTCCACTTAATCTACCAACCCAACACAATTGCGTCATGTTAGTAACCACACATACAATATGATACAGCTCAATCAAAGTCAGTCCCTATCAAATACCTTTGGATGACGTACGCGGTACGCGCCGCGGTATTATAATATTAACACGATGTCCCTCGAACACGATTTAGTGAAACTGCGCCCAGATACAGTGAAATATGTAAGACAATTATATGGTTTTGGAGATGAGAAGGAGTTGGAAGAAGCTATCGATATACTGGATGCTTGGATTCAGAAGCAAAATCATTTCACGAAGAAGAATTTCCGTGAGTAGATTTTTTGTTGGAAATGAGTTAAAAATTCATATTTTCATATTGATATGCCCTTTAAATAATACTGCTGTTTATTGGTTATTGTTGGCGTTTATTGATTATTTGTTTTTTTATTATTTATAATTTTATCTCCTTTAGCTACGCTATGCAAACGCTCGTGGACTGTGTTCATTATCCATGTTTATATTTTTATTTTCCTTTACCATTATGAACAATATGTATTCCCAATATAAAGAAGATATTTATGGGAGGCGCAGAAACAAAACAAAAATATTAACACATCAAAATAAAACTAAGTCTAACAACAAATGCTCCTCTTATTCATCTTTATGTTGCAGTGTGGTATAAGCATAAATTAAAATATAAATAAAACAATAAAAAATCCGTAAAACATTCACTACTTAGTTAATGCAATGGGATGATATTTTTTAAATAACCCATCATAGTGCTCACATAATAATACTTAAGAAATTCTATACAAATCGTATGCACCTTACACCTATCGACTTACGCTGTGCGTCAGCAATTAGTATTAAATGGGTGTTAAATTCAATATGTAAATATTATACAGTGGAAGTTTTATATTCGCATTATTATGGTACCTAAAAAGCTAGTAGGTCAGCTGATAAATCCCATTTTCTTACAACGCGCCGGAGTGATTCAAGTTTGAATCCAGAAATCAATATTTGATGCTTATGATTTTGAAGCTACTCCATAACTTGCAGAAGACTTATCTTATGACATTAGTTTTATATATTAACGTATTGTGATATTGTCTACCTGTAAAAATGCCAATATCACCCACAGTTCATTGACCGTTCTCTATCGATGGCTGATTTAGGAATATAAAGCCAAAACCCTTTTACGACTTTAGTACTCTGCAGCCCTTAAAACAATAACGCTAATAATAATCACAATCTATGTATTTTTGTATACTAATATTATATACAGAGTATATCAAGACTGCTACCGAAAACGAAGCCGGGTGGTGGTTTAAGCGACTTCAGACACAATGCAATAGAAAATGTTGCAAAAAAGGCGAAAAACTTTTTTTTGTTATTTTTTTTAAATGGTCGTATTTGGGTGGAAAATACATTTTTTCGTAAAATAATAGTGTATATCCTTTTATTTATTAAGACTCTAAGGTATAAAAGAGTTTAAATTATTATTTTAGCAAAAACTATAGATTTACCACCAAAAAATGACGATATTTAAAAAATGATAAAAAAAAAATTGTCGCGTTTCTTAGCAAAATTTTTAATTGCATCGTGTTTGTAGTCACTAAAACTACCACTCGGCTTCGTTTTCGGTAGCAGTCTTGAGATACCCGGTATATAAACAAGTAAAAAAAAGAAATTTAAAATAAAGGAGAATCACAAGCAATTAACATACTATTTATTTGACTAGATTTAACAATTGCTAAACACCTATAGATGTGTATATAATTTAAAGATGACACATAATTACTTAAAATATATGGTTAATTATAAAATTCATTAACAAAAAATTTAATATTTTTTTCGCTTCCAAACTAAATCATTACACACAAAAAGGATCATTTAAAATTAATTCAAAGCATAAATTACTTTTTGTATAGGTACCTTAACAAACATCGACCATGGCCACTGACGCTCATAAAGGGTTTTTATCGCCTCTCCGGAAAAAAAACATTGAGCGTATAAAACTGGTTTTGTTTATAAAATGTTATAGTATCTAATAAGTAATAAATCTGTACTCTGTTTATATTTATTATTAAGTAAATTATTGATTACCTACTTGTTTTTTTGTTTATATACAGAGTATATAAGTGGAAACTTGTAATTGACCTATCTTTGTTTACACTTTTTATTATTATCATTTATTAAACTTGTAAGTTTTCCTCCATAAATAAAACAATATGATTAGTGTTTTTAACATATTTATAGCTTTTGTTGACTATTATGTTGATTTATATAGCCAATAAAAAATTGACTAGACGTTAAAAATAGGAATGTTGATATCTCAACATTAAGTTTGGTTCATCAAAATGTTGAGTCTTAAAAATCTTATGTAATATTACATCTATACGACTAACAATTTTTTATGATTTAATGTAAACCTAAAAACAACAAGCTTTTTTGTTTTTGTTATTAAAATATGTTTTATTTACAGCTAGGAAGTATTTAGAAATGACCTTGATAGCGAACAAAGGTTCTTTAGAACGTTCCAAACAAAAACTGGACAAATTGTGCACTCTAAGGACCATACTAAAACAATTCTACACATTCAACGACATCAGAAATGACTTCAAAGACTTCTTTCAAGCGTAAGTACACACCTAATTAATAACTGTTTTTTAATACACCAAATAGTTTCGTTCATAGCCCTGACCCCACACTAAGATCGAGTCTTGTGTCGTGGGTTTCAGAAATACGAGAGACTTTTCGGTCTCAAAAACACCCAGACCCGTAACTGATACCTGTGGATTAAATATTTGTCTCGGTACAGGAATCGAATCCACAGTCTCTCGTTTCACAAGCGACGTCTAACCAACTGTGTCAAGATGGATGTCAACGGACCCGATGGTATGTCCAATTTCGGAGAGAGTGAAACAGGATTATGTAGGTTAAAAACTGGATATACGAGTACTTACAGCTGCACTCAGACGTTTCATGCCAATTAAATTTCTCCTTAGTCATTGACTTCAAAACTAAGGATAGGCCCTTCAGTACATTTGGAGTTTCAATATGACCGTGAAAATCGCGCTAAAATAAATATCAAATTAATTTAATAGATTATAACGGTGATAAGAATGATTATCATTATTTTTATTCGTTTAAGTCTTTCGTCGTCGTCGTTTGTTGTTTTAGAAGTAATAATTTTCATAATAAAAAAAACGAGCGACCACTAATTTTAGTAACGCTACACTAGAGATGCACTGGAGCGCACGCACCACTTACGTCGGAACACTACGCGCTTTCCGCCCTGTCCATATTTTTATGTCAATGTCCTTAGTATAAATTATCTTTGTAAAATCTAAGTATTTTTTTAGTTAATATCCTATGTCCCTGAACAGCAGTTAGACTAGTCCCAAAACGCTACACACTTGCGTAGATAACTATTCCTTAAGTATATTTTTATTACAATAAATGGCGAGACGAGCATGCGTCCGTCCGTCAGCATCCGTCTGAAGGTAAGCGATACGACCCCTCATGGACAGTAGCAAAACCAAATAACACGTTGAATAACAAAGCAATGCTTGTCATTCCACTGCGCTCGCCATCCTGACACATACGATGTAAGTCTCAATATGTATGTCCAAAAGTTACTCTGGCTACAATATTCTTGAAACCAGAACTCAACCGTGCATTACTGCTGTTTGTTTACAACTTGTGCATATCTGGTTGGATACCAATTCCACCAATATATTATTTAATTTAATGAGTTTTTGTTTCAGGACAACATTGATACCATTACCAAAACTAACGGACGAGCACTACAGAGTGATTTTATTGAAAAACAACGCCAATGAGTATTTTGAAAAGACGCCTTTCCTCAACTACTATAAATTTATGCTTATTGTAAGTATAATATCTATATCAGTCCTTATATGTCCCACTGCAGGACACGGACCTCCTCTACAATCGAGAGTACGATAGAGCGTGGTTAGGCCATATAGTCCACCACGCTGGCCTAGTGCGGACTGGCGGACTTTACATAGCATAGAATTTCGTACAGTTCGCTATGGTATACATGTTTCCTATGTATCCATGTATACATTATATAAAAATAATAATATGCATTGCTCTTATTGTTTTAAAACAAACATAATAATATTTTTTTCCAACCTATTATCATTTGTGCTACAAATAGAAACACCGACTTGAAGCATAATTAACGATTATCATAGAATATTAAGAATGTAAATAGTCATTATTTATTTTAAATCAGAATATAATTACAATATTTAATTTTTTATTTTTTATTACTCACATTTATTTTACATACATGGTAATCAAGGAAGCTTGATTAATAGACGTATTTTGTTTGTATTATTTTATTATAATTTGTTAACATGTATTAAATGTTATTTCCTACATATCAATTTCAATAGCTAAAATTTGAATTTATTTTCTTAACATACTATTTTTTTTTTTGGTGTAATATTTTATACTGAGCATACATATCTTCAGATATATGTTAAGATACATACATCTATTTAAAACTTTAAATTCGTAAGCAAGTCCGCTTGTTATTAAAGTAACCGGATACGAAAAAATCCTTTTTTGCGAAGAGGCAAAAACGTTTTGCAATTAATATCTTGTTTGTTTATTTAGACATAAATATCACAAGAAGATTCCCATATTTTCAATAATATATCATAAAAACAACGTAAAACATCATTCAGATAAATGTCATAATCTAGTACTTACATTAAACATTCTACCACTAGCCTGCTAAAAGTCTAAAACATTAACATACATATTTTTTCCAGTACTGCGAATATCTAATGCTGCACGACTATTCGGACGGAATCGTGTTCCTAATCGACTATAGAGATACAAACGTTATGAGCGTTATGAACCGAATCAACCCTATGGAGATGAAGCAATTCTCTACTTTGAGTTTGGTAAGTAATAACTAGTATCAACTCATTCAGTCACATGTCTCATACATGTCCTATAGGACATAGAGGACCAATGGATGGGCATGGGGCTTTCTACCTTTCAGTGGAATAAGGACATCCTATCTTTATCATAGGCTGACATTTTTACTGGTGGTAGGTCTCTCAAATGTGAGAGGTCACCTGGATGGTTACCACCGCAATGTCTCCCGCCAAACAGCAGTTTAAATGCATTGTTGTGTTGTATTGTAGGATATTGTAGCCAGAGTAACTACTGAACATATCGATACTTTACATCTTATGTCTCAAGATGGCGAGCGCAGTGGAGTGCCAATCATTGCTTTGTAATTTAACGTGTTGTTTGGTTTAGCCACAGTTCATGAGCAGTCGTATCGCTTACCATCAGGCGAACAGCATGCTCGTGTCACCATTCATAGCAATAAAAAAAATACCATCGCAGGCATCGTACACCTTCATTTATAATGTTGTTTTATACAGCTACGGAGGCAAACAAGCAACACTGTGGGTGTTTGTTATATATTTTTTGACTTATTTTATTTTAGGAAGGATACGGAATGAGGATCAAAGGCGTGCACATAGTAACAGCTTCGAAGGCGATAGAAATGCTACTGAACATGGTGAAGCCACTATTCAGTCAGAAAATAGCGAGGAGGTTTTCTGTCCATCACTCAATGGATTCCCTCCAAGATGTTATTCCTAAAGACGTATTACCTGTGGAATTTGGCGGCACTGAAAGGTCTTATCTGGATATTAAAGGTAGCTAGATAACTCAATTGTCTTTCTAAAGAGGAAACTACTTTGTCTATACTTAAATAAGGATACTGACGAAATGCGTTTTTTGTGTATTGGTGAAATGAGCCGGTAAAGACTGACTCGATGGCGCAATTGCACGATGCGATTGCAAAGCTGAGGTCTCGGGTTCGAATCCCGGGTCGGGCAACGTAATGTTGAATTTTTCTATTCATTACCAGCCAGGAATCTGGAATTTGTGCTGTAAATGGTGATGTCACCACCTATGACATAGTGGGACAGAGAACACAGGGCGAATAAAGGTGTCCCGATGGTACCTCTGCCAATCCGTTATTGGAAAAAGGCATGAGTTTATAGATTTTCTTTCTTTACAGAAGACTGGATAAACCTCTTATCTTCAGAAGAAAGTATGCGATATCTAAAAGCGTCTCGAGAAGCGACAGTCAACGAAGCGTACAGAATGAAAAGCACATATAACGAAAATTTAGGTATGGCTGGATCATTTAGGACTTTGAATATCGACTGACAAAATTCATATGAAACGAAGGTTATAGACATCTTAAATGATGTAGATTATTATAGAAATTACGAGTTACCTCAAAATTGACCTGCGACAAAAATGTATTTATATTGTCATGTATTCTAATAAATTATTATTTTAACATGACATTCGTGTTGTTTAATTTGTCAAACCTAAACTTGCAACTACTCGTATTTAGTTTAGATGAGTCCTATTGGTACCTAGAGAATTTAGACCCATCTTGACAGTCTTCGTGGCGCAGTTGGTTAGACGCCGCCTGTGAAACGAGAGGCCGCGGGTTCGATCCCCGCACTGAGAGTTTGTTAAATGTTTGAAATGTTTGTGCGACCCACAAATATTTCTTTCGGGTCTACCCAGACCCGAAATAATATACAAACACCCGATTGTGAGACCGAAATGTCTCTCGTAGTTCCTGATAACCACGACATAAGACTCGATCTTAGTGTGGGGTCAGGACTATGTATGTGACTGTTGGGTGTTATTTATTTATTTATTTTTTATCTCCTTTTCTCTAAGCTGTGTCAAAATGGTTCAATATATGGGTGTATCTTAGAAACATTTATCTTATTGTAGAATCCTATTTTCATCCTATCATTTAGTCCCAGCTTCCAGTCCCTACCGACTCGATTTATTATAAAACAATATAATTACTAAACGAAGATGAAATAAAAATATAGTATGAAATGAATTCGGCTCACATAATAAATTAATAAATGAAAACTGACACCCACATACGTCCGCGATACTCTGAAACGTGGGTGTTTTGTCGCATGAGGATATTTGTCTCCAATTATTGTACGCCCCTTATTTCATTCCACCGATGCTACATTAGAAATACAAAAAAGCCATAGTCACTCAAATTTAACAAAATGCAGCTTTTGGCTTTGCTTTATTTAGTCCTGGGTTTGATTCTTAAGTCGGGCAATCCAGTTTATGGATTTCTTAGTTTTCATAGCATATAGTATCTGGTCGTACAATATTAAGGGTCAGTTTCACCAGTTCCTGATAAAATCCCTAATAACTATGTCGCACTCATATGTCAGATAAAATACAAAATATAGAACATTTGCAACCAAATTTTGTATTTTATCTGACAGATGAGTGCCGGATAGCTATCAGGGAATTTACCAGAAACTGGCCCTTAATATTGTACGACCAGATACGATATGCAGTCTGCAGTTTAATATGTTTAAAAGATAATATTTCAGTGTATTTAGAATTCGTCAAGATAGTTCTTGATATTTTCGTGTGATGACGCAATGTTTTGCCCGAACCAGGGTCACATTGTAATGTAATGGAAGAATTCTGCGATGGTAATTCTAACATTGATCTGTCCCTTAAGGTTCGTCCATTGGTCTGTAGGGTCAACGGTTTGTAGTTTCTTGTCCGTTCTTGTCTAGTAAAAACCGCTTTCCGAACCAAGTAAAAAAATGACTGATTCTAAATGATGTAGAACATCTTAATGGATTTAATAAATTATTTTCATTTTCACTGCGAATGGGTGAAATGGGCTAGGACGTCGAAAAGTGTTAGTTACTTCTTACACATTCGTATAAAATGTATGGGATAGAAAAGTCAGTAGAAAAAATAAATTACATCTCTGTGCGTAAATCGTACTTAGGGCCTTTGGTTTCGAAGGTTTATCTTTAATTAGATAGCTATACAAATGATGTATAGGTGGATTTTACCTGAGCCATTCTCTACCAGCCGACTTAGAGTGATGCAGATTATATGAGGTAAGTGCCTAAATAATATTAAAACAAATATAATACATTAGGTACTATGTAAAAAAAAATATATGTACACATATGGAATACCTCTTTATACCTCTTTAGTCAATTGATTTGTCACCCGCTTTGCTACGGAGAGAAGTGGACAAAAAATATTTCCAACTCCTCCTATTATTTATTTCATGATTAATTTCGTTGCGGGTTAAAGACAAGTTACACATTCCTGACTTGCCGAGCTTCAATGCTCGCTGTCATTACATTGCGTGCCACTGTTGATCCTGGCTTACAAGAGTTGCAGTGGCGGGTGTAAGGGCAGGACAGTCTCCATAAAAGTATTCATATAGAAAATTAATTAAACAGTATACAATGCATACATATATAATTACCATACAAAACTTGTATACATTCTGCCATTCTGCTCATAAGCAGGTCTAGGACTTTATCTTCAGCACTTAAAAAATGATGCACATCCTGATCACCAAATTATATAAATAATAATGAAATTAATACCTACAATTTAAAGCTACGAGTAACACAACAATACAACATAGCTATGTAGTACTTTATCAAGACAACAATTATGTTGCAACGCACAGCTGTCTACAAAATGCGCTGACCTGACCTTTCACCCTCAACTGATAAGATTATTCCTGTCTACTAATGGTCTGTTAAAATAGACACTAAAAACTCAATCATATCCAAGCTAAGAATAATTATATACACAAAAGTACGGTGATAAACTCTCTCTTGGTACACCTGCTGTATTAAGAAAAGCCGCTGGTATGAACCCAATACGGAAAATGTGATCTACAAATATATTTTTAGGTCATTATTAATGAAAAAATATTTTAATATACTGAAAAATCTCTCGCAGTTTCAATTCCTATGACACCAGCGTATATTATTTACTAGCGGCCCGGCCCAGCTTAGCCCGGGTGCAAATAGATTTCTGTACAATAATATGTACGTATTATACATATAAACCTTCCTCTTGAATCACTCTATCTATTAAAAATTGAAACCGCATGAAAATCATAGACATGACATAGGGACAGAAAAAGCGACTTTGTTTTATACTATGTAGTGAAGGTCATCACGGCAACTATTGCGTGTATTTATTTAAATATATGGACTATGTAGGAACTTAAGCCGACAAACTAGCGGAGAAAACCGAGGAACGGAGTCTATATCAAAGCTTCTACGAGCGTGGTAGAAAATACCAATGACATTGCACCGTATTTAAAAGTCGATTTTTTAAGCTAGGTGAAGTCTAACACTAACTTGATAGTGTATCCGCTATACTGCAGAGAATGCTGAGTCAAACATTAGCCCATGGTAATTTATCGCAAGTATATTATAACATTCGATACTACAGTTGATATAGAAAACATAACCAGAATACCCATTCATAGTATCAGTAAAAATATTGTTGATCCCGGTACCAATACTGCTTACAACTCATTAAAGCATTTTTTTTGGTTTGTCCTTAAACGCTTTCCTCTTCTATCCCGGGTGAAAGATTTTTGTAAAATAAAGTAATAATCATCACATTTTACATTTTGTTCAGAGAGTTGATAAGGCAAAAACGAATCATTCTTATTGGACTTCAAGTTAATTTCTCCAAGAAATCCAGGCCTGGATCGCAATTATGTTTATATTTATTGAAAATATATTTTTATTCCTGCAAAAAAAAAATGGTTTTATCGAGGGATAAACATCTTTGCACCGATACTAAGTTTTATAGCAAAATGGGCATTCTCCTTTCTAAACAACATATTTTTATCAGTAAAAGGAAAGCCTATTTTCCTATACAGTTTCAAGGTATTACTGATTACTAATATAGCTTATCAGTAAGCACTCCAGAACTTCCATTAGGTCTATAGGATGATAAAAATCTCATCAACATTGTTTTATCGCCTTATTGTATAACAATATTTGGTGTGCGTTGTTCAATATCTGAAACATACCCCACATCCACTTCACATAACATCAATGTAGATAGACACGCAAGAATAAATATTACGCCGAATTTTGTCAAGTTTCTAGGACATTGATGTACCATGTTATAGCTCAAAAACAAGGACAAAGTAGCAGACACCTGGTCAAAAATGAATAAATGGATTCAATTGATTATTCGAAAAAAAAATTGACTTGCATAATAGCTGCGTAAATAATAAATATAAGGATATATGAGAGCCTTCTTAGCACAGGTGGTTCAAAAATCGGCCGTAAAACTCAAAGCGAAGGATTCGATCATCACAACCAGACAAATGGATATGGAAGGGTACTGCCTCGTGGGCATAACTGTACTACTGTACGGTTACTTTGAGGTCTCGGATTCGAATCCCGGGTCGGGCAAAGTGATATTCAACTTTTCTGTTCATTATCAACCTGCAGTCAGGAATTTGTGCCCAATATGGCGATAGGCTCGCTCCCTATCATATCAAGGAACAGAATATACGAGGCGAAAAGTGACTGTCCTGGCAGCACTTCCGTCTACCCCTACTGGGGAAAAGGCGTGAGTTAATGTACATATGTATGTAAGGGTACCATATGTGCCCAGATTTTAAGGTACTATAATCTATAACTGCGGATGTATTGTCACTGTTTAGAGTCCACGTTATTTCTGAAACTAAATAACCTTTTCAGTTCCTATCTTTCCAATATATCATCAATGTGTTTTTATAAATGATATATATTTTTTGTTAAATCTTCTTTCTACATTCGATTAAAGCGTAACTCCATAAATTCATTACCTCTTTAATTTGGAAATTATTTGGACACTATACAGAATATTCTGTATTCTTGTACCTGTACTGCACTCAGCACGACTTTCAACAAGCTTTTTACCAGAATATACAACAGCGAATCGTCCTATATTTTCTTAGAACCTAACCCCAAAATGCATTATTTGTTTACTAAAATGCACCATACAGTACAGCTGAATTCTTGCATTCTGGACGTTGGAGTGGGCACAACGAGCGATATATCACGACGGGGCGGCCCCGTCACCAGCAAACTGCATCAAGACCCTCGTGCTAAAGTGTTCACAATCCACACAAATATGGTATGAAGTGTGCTGGCCATATCTACTTCTGTTTTAACTGTGATATCGTTTTATGAATCTATTTTAGCCTTACATATATACAGGTTGGTATTGATATATGGAATTTATGTTAAACCACATTTTCCGAATCACCCCAGGAAACATTGTACTAAATTTCAAAAACAGTAGTATACCAGGTATGACCAATGATTAATCTGATGATCTTTAATCATTGGGTATGACCATGGGTATGACTTGGAAGAAAAGAGTACGATGACAATTAGTGTTAAAGAAAAATAATTATGGCAACACTTTCAAAAATGTCAGTCGGTTCGTTGAACCATTTTATATGTAGGTAATTTTATAAAATTTGTAGTGGTAATTTTGTTTTGTAATTTAAAATAAACACAAAGAGACTATTAACAACAATAAATAAAAATAACAAGTATCTAAACATTTTCCGTCGTAGTATATCGGGTTGTCATATTAATATTAAATTCGATATTAGCGGCCTCATAACTCTTTTTTGCCAAACTATAATCAAATTTCGTACAACGTCACCACTGTAGAAGAAGATGGTAACGCAATAGCTGTAGCTTCAAAGCATAATCTCGGGTACGGTCATAATATATTATATACCTCAAGAGAAAACAACACCATATCCATTTAAATTACTTGTACTATCGTCTAATTTGAAGTTAATGAATCAATTGACCGTTGAAAGTTCAAGTATTGTTTTCCGTTAACAATATGATATCGAGCTCCCAGTCAATCATAAACAAACTCTTCAACTTATCTAGGAATATTGGTTGCAGCTAATGGTGTGATAATCTTCATTACCGCTCTGCTGGTCATCGGCCTCATTAAGGTTATGGGCAATAGGAAGCCGGGCATGCCTGCGATGCTGAGTACAGCTATGTCCTGTACTGCTCTGAGCGTCTATGCCAAGATGTGTTTTGTTATTGCAATTTATGGCGAGACGAGCATGCCGTTCACCTGATGGTAAGCGATACGACAGCTCATGAACAATAGTAAAACCAAACAACACCTTGAATTACAAAGCAATGGCATTCCACTGCACTCGCCATCCTGAGAATCTTCAATCCGTAACACAACAGTGCATTGAAACTGACTTTGACCTTCTTGTACGCTTTGACGCTGTTCACTGGATGCACTGGATGCTATTAGCTTATTTAATTTTCATCAACATTAATAATATTATACTGGATAAGAATCACCGTACAAAATGGTGAGAAACTTGCAAATGTTACAGATTTTTTTTAAATCTTTCTGTGGTGATATAATTAATTGGATTACACCCACATAGCGACCATTGTATACAATGACTGGTCGCACTAAAAATGCCGCCTCACGGAAGGGCTAAGAGTGTTAGATGGAAGGTCACAAAAGTATTATTTATTTATTTAAAACTTTATTGTACACTTTAAACTAATACAGAGAAAATATAAAAAAAAAATGTACAAAAGGCGGTCTTATCGCTCGAGGCGATCTCTTCCAGACAACCATGGGATGGATTAGTTGGAACGACGGTTTTGGGGTACCAAGAGGTGTACGAATGGTTAAATGAACATATAATTATAAGTATAAATACCTAAAGAATATATAAATAAATATATATACATAAACATACATATATAAATATGGTAATTAACACGTATTATATTATCTCTAGCAAGGCTACGTTTGGACATATTTTAGTTACACGTGTCTGTATATTTATATTTTTTATAGATGTACATAAGATTATTTCTGATAAAAACTTTGTGTTGTAATAATGAATAACCTTTGTACAACTTTTTATGTTCAAATAAAGTAGAACTTAATTCACATGTTTGTGTTGTTTGTTGTGATAATTTTAGATCATTACTTTAGATAAAATATATAATAACTAAAATGTCGTATTAAACTCAATGTGTTATTTTTTAAGACCCGTAAATAGTTTTCTTCTTTGAAACCAAATAATTCAATCAAATGCATAACGAGCCCCGAACTCTACGCTTTTATTATCCGCAAAAATACTGTTATCGCTCTATACTCCATAGTATTTAATGGAGCAAGAACATTGATTAAATACGAGCCATATTAATCTCTCTCATTCTCTCTCTTTTCAGCCATATTAATATATCCTTAAAACAATTTAAAGCATAACAGAGATACGTTTGACAATAATTCGCCGTGACTAAGGAAGGTTGTGTAGCGACTACAGAGTGCGAGGTATTAAGTTTCCAATAATGAGGTTAGAGGGCGCGCGACCCGAGCCGCGTCGACGCCAACTAACGGATCTGGATAATGGTAATTATGTGACAATATCTTGCCGGTTATCGACAAGGAAACCTGTGGAAACACGTGTTAAATCTAAGTATATTATATCTATAGGTTTTTTTATTGAAGGAAAGGAAAACATCGTGAGGAAACCTGCATACCGATAGAGATTTATGAGAATTTCTATGGTATGTAAGTCCGCCAACACGCATTAGGCGAGCGTGGTGGACTATATGGCCTAACCACTCTCAATCGTACTGTCGATTCTAGAGGAGGCGTGCCCTGCAGTGTGACGTATATGGGCGGATACAGATACAGATTTTTTATACTAGCGAGCTACCCCCAGACTATTATAGGATGGGGTAAAAAATTATATTCATAACCAAGTAACAACTATTTCTAACCCCTCTCAGTCGCTCACAAAGCCTGTGCAAAATGTAACAGCTGGAGTATAACTGCATCAAAGCAGGCTTCCTTACACCAGCTCAGTAGTATCGCATTGTCCCGCGAACTAACAAAGGGTTACTTGTTCATTATAAATCTAAGCATCCCGCTTCATAAACCCACATAATGCCCGCTAATTACATTAATCGTGCGTGGCTTACGCCAACAATGAGATAATGGCTTTAGAATTCACGCTTAAACTTACTATGTGGATTTCCATTGGAATTAATTAAATTAAATGTGAGTTTGAATGCTTGGGCACACCTCTGACTTTCTGATTCATGTCAAATATTGAGTTTTCAATGGGAAGGGAAAACAGCGTGAAAATTCTGCGTTCTATGCAGATTTTTACCAGAATTTCCTTAGTATGCCAGTGCAGCATGATAGTATGTCTTAATATCATAATAACATATACAACAGCTCCTTTATGCTACGGCGAAAAAAAAACAGGATCAAAAGAAGGATGGAACAACAAAAACGTGAGCTGACAAATTTCATGGGACACCAGATGAATCCTAAAAGTTTGTCAAATATTCTGTATATGTATCTGTATCAGCCCATATACGTCCCACTGCAGGGCACGGGCCTACCCTGCAATCGACAGTACGATTGAGAGTGGTTAGGCCATATAGTCCACCACGCTGACCTAGTGCCGGTTGGCGGACTTACATACATAGAAATTCTTATAAATCGCTATGGTATGCAGGTTTCCTCAGGATGTTTTCCTTCACCTTTTTAGTGCGTGGTGATTCACTATCAATACACAATTTTCAAATATTACAAGCCCAAATTCTTTTTGTATTCTTTATTGTATACCAGGATAAAATAAATTCATAAGTAAGTAAATTTAAAATAAGTGTAATCGGCGGCCTCTTGCAAGCAACCTTTGGATGGAGATAAGACAAAGGCAGTTTTAGGTGCACAGAGACAAATTATATAACAATATTATATATATTTTAATTATTATAGATTATTTAATTTTTAAAAATCTTGCACATAACATCGACCTCAATATAATAACAAAATTACAGACTCCGTAAAAACCAGGAAGACAACTCTCAAACCGAAGTTTTTGCCACGTTCAAAACTTGAGACGAGCGTATCTGTCCTATTGCCGACACACGGCCGAATAGTTGGGACACCTCGAGTTCAACGTGTCGACGCTGGCAGCACAAGTTACCGCCAACTATTTGCCAACTTCTATTCCGTGTTCGAAATAACTGAATCTAAGTCATTGCCTTCTGAATTCAGGGTTCAGATTTGGCTTATTGTTGGTCAGAAGTCTGGATTTATTGATGGGTAAATATCAGCGAATATTAAATGTTAAATCGTCTATAAGGCCAAAGCTGTTGTATTCCGAGATGTTACGAACAGTTCGGCACAATTACATGCATTGCCAAGAGATATCAGATTCCGATCGCTTGCCTGTCGATCCAGAGCAATGGAGTTGGGTAATTAGCAGTGAGCAATTATGAAAACAATACATTAAGGGTTTTACGTTGCATATCGTTGTGCGCTGGTTGAAGAATTTTTTTGATCGTTTTGGAAATCTATTCGGGAAATCGAGGTTAAGCAGTAAACATACATACATATACTCACGCCTTTTCCCAGAAGGGGAAGGCAGAGGTGAGTGCTAACAGGACGTCGAGCCCCATGATGTGACAGAGGAGGAGTCAATCGTCATATCGGGCACAAACTCCAAGCTAGTAATGAATAGAAAAATCCAATATATCACTTTCCCCGTTATAATCGTACCGTAGCACAACTGCGCCACCGAGGCTGTTAGCAGTAAACATCTTAACTAATTGACTACGATGGTGAAAATACCTAATATGCAATCATTAAGAATTATTTCATATATAACAGAAGTTCTCCTCAAATTAATGATGTAAGGTTGATTTCAATATCTCGATTGGAGAACCTTATTCTTATTTTTTTTAGTGGAATGAATGGCGAGCCGAGCATGCCGTTCGCCTGATGATAAGCGATATGACCGCTCATGAATAATAGCAAAACCAAACAACACCTTGAATTACAAAGAAATGCTTGGCATTCCTCTGCGCTCGCTATCCTTCGACATACGATGTAAATGTCTCAATATGTCCAGTATTGACTCTGGCTACAATGTCCTTCAATCCGAAAAACAACGGTACATTTACACTGCTGGTTGGCGGAAGAAATAGACATTGCATTGTTACCTACCCAGGCGGCGTCTCACTATGTGTAAAAATACCAGTAAAATTTATCTACGTTTAAAATATCACAAAGGTTGGTTGTTAAAATGCCAACCCTATTATGTTACAAGAACACTGTTTTATTTAATTGTATTTAATTAAGTTGAAGTAGCCTTTATATCGGGTTTCTGAGGACGCACCGTGTAAAACCTTATCTAGTGTCTGAAATAATAATAGGTCTGAAATGGTAAATTTTGGATGAATTATAAACGCACGGAACTCGTATTTAAAATACTTTATATACAATTAAGACTACGCGTCTCATTTTGATGGTTTTCTGTAAATTCTTAGTTTATAATTATTACTCTCTTTAACACTGAAAAGAAACGTAGTAAGGAAAATTAATGTTTTTTAACAATAATTCCAAAAGCGAAGTGAACAAACTTTTAACGCTTTCAAATCGACAAAATTAGTGGATAGTGGGAATTTTATGGGCTGATATAGATCTTAATCTTTCAAATAAGATTTAGATACATGCTTTTTTTTCTAGCAATCCATTGCCATATATCTAGACAAGCAAGGTTAAATCTGACAGATTAATTACATCTAGCTAGTTCTAATCCTTGCACGTCACGCATCGAAATAAATTATTCTGTGAATGAACGCAATTATGAAGCACCTAAATGTGATTCAAGTAACTTTAGAACACTTATGTTATTCAAAGCTCATTCGCTCTTGAGTACTAATTACTATAGCATATTTTAACTTATCCGTGCGTGGTAGGAAAGAAAGTGAATAAAAATAAAATAAAATAAATAATAATCACTGAAGACTACTCTAAAGAAAAAGAAAAATTGTTTCATCAACATCAACTCAAAGATTGAAATAATTCGGTCTGAATCCGGATATTTAAGTCTACCTCTAATTGGTGCCAAATACCAAGCCTCAAAAGCACTGCGTAAAGTGCACATATGTAGTGTGATCATTTTACTGTGCCATTGTGGTAAATCTAAAACCGTACCGAACATCAAGCACCTTCACACAAAATAAGACAGTTCTTGAATAGCAGGTAATACACGTCGAACCGACACATGTTTTCATTGAACCTTAACCCGTATTCATGGAGCTAAGCGATATTCATAGGATAGGAAATCGCACGACGGCGCAACTCCCACAAGCAAAATCTGAAGCGAAATCAATTTTGTGGAAGCCACGCGTTTGGCGATAGCCGTCGATTCACAGTAAGTGGTTTGTGGAACAACATGCAGATGAACGTGTTAAATCTACACGGACGGATTAAGAATATCTTCTTTAACTTAAGCAATAGATACGAGATGTTATGCTTTATAATGAAATATTGTTTGCGAACCCATAACTTGATAGTCCAAACCATCTCGGCACGAACCAAAAGGTTGGCAAATTATTTTTTGTGCCGCACCGTCAAGTTGTGGAATTGTTTGCCTTCACACGAGTTCCCTTCTTCCTATAATCCTGGGTCCTTCCGCCGGAATATGAAAAAGCATCTTAGTAGGCCGGTATAATTGTATCGTATGGCACGGGACTACCGTCTAATCCGTATTAATCCAGTTTATGACACATCTTTAAGACTCAACATTAATTAAAAAACTAGGGTTGTGAAATTGCAACCTTCACTGAGTGGATGACTAATGCCTCAGTCAGCCCCATGACCACGAAAGCTGTAAAGCAATCGAACATCGCGTCGGGAAGTAAAAACTGTAGAAATTGAACCAAATCCGCGATAAAATCCGTAAATAATAGTTTTATTTCAATTTGTAACATTGGCGCTCATCTAAGAAACCATACATATATACATACATAAACTCACGCCTTTTTCACAGAGGGGGTAGGCAGAGGTGCCGGGGCACCCACATTTCGCCAGTATGTTCCGTCCCACAATGTGATAGGGGGCGAGCCTATCGCCATATCGGGCACAAATTCCTGACTCCGAGCTGATACTGAATAGAAAAATCCAACATCACTTTGCCCGACCCGGGATTCGAACCCGAGACCTCAGCTTTGTAAGCGTACCGTAGTACAACTACGCCACCGAGGCAGTCATCTAAGAAACCATTATTCAATAATAATTTAAAACATATGACTTTCATGACGTTTTAACAATCATGAAGCTAAGCATTATTTTAAAAATCTTACTTGCACGTATGAAACTCTTTAATATATAAGGATAGACACCTAGGATGCGTAGGCGAGCACAATCAACAACAAACGATAACCAAAAATATCAAACAAATAGCAATATGGTGTAGTAATCTAGTCGACTCACCTGAGTCCCACTTCCGTAGCTGGAGTGTCGTCCCCACCAAGAATGTTGAACTACACTGCACCAAATACCACCAACACCAAATAGACCCACGATACAGACGAAATTCAGCACGCGGACCGCGCGTACGCATGCTTCTCAGCGCGAAAAATAATAAACTACCCTCCACAGAATACTTTGTTATATAGGAACTACCCTCCATTTTACAATAATTCAAAGATTATTACAATCAAAATAAACTATGTCCCATGTCAAAGGAATAGGAACTATGATTTTCTAATGCTAAAAGATTTTTGGAGTAGACAAAAATAAACCCATAAATACTATTATAATATACAGATAGCAGATAGAATATAGATACCCATATTTGCATTTATTTACCTCAACACTGCATTTTCCAAAACTTGACTAGCATATGATGCTGATGGGAGTTAGACCGCTAATGTATACAAAGTTTAAATAAATAAATATTTTTGATAAATGTAACAATGTATTGCAATTTTTCAAGTATTTGCATAATTCTTAACCAAACTTCCTAAACATATATTTCAAATCATTCCGATGTTACAACATTCACAAGGAAACTGCAAAAAAATGGCAAACATTACCCGCCATTTTACGTTGACCCGTCGATTCCCGCTGTTTCTCAATACCATTCCAAAATGAAACATCAAAGCTGCAAATTGTTATAAAAATACGGTCGTAAATTGTGCCATTCGCTGGAGCAAGCCAGTAGTTCCCGAACTCGTATACAGCTCTGATTTAGTGGCAGTGATAAATAATATTTCTAACGCTGTATCGCCAACTCATAATAACTCATGGCGACAAAGACATTGAAACGTTTCGCTTCCTTCCGATGGTTATTTCGGATGATTAAATTATTGAAGAATGATATTTTCTTGAACGTGTTTGTTGTCTGGCAATATCTCTGTTATTTTGTTTATTATTCTATGGAGGGATGTGTAGATTCTATCGGGTTTAATTCTTGTTTCAAATATCTTCTGGTCGCTCCGTTAGTCCTGAGTTAGATACCCTAGTCAGGCTTTCCAATTTTTGAAATATATTCAATTTGAAATGCTTTTTTTATCACATTAGGAAAAAAATACCTGAAAGAAGTGTGGGTGTAAAATATTACCCCTGTATCTGTATTCGTATACAGAAGTTAACTTATGTTCAATCAGATAAATCACGAAATTGATTAAATAACAATTAAATTAACCCATTGGATGTAATGTCAATAATTTCGCTTTAAATATTTGTAGTAATGTATCAACGTAACACACCGCTGCCTCCACTCATACAAAACAATTCCATCGACTCTGTTCAATATGTGGCGTATTTATTGTTATTGTATGGCCATCGATAAATTTATTCATTGAATATTCGGTTTTCCTCGTGATGGATTCATTTTTTTGTGAGTAACCAACAGTTATTGCTTTGTTTGTTCACAGTATGACAACATATTCTGCTTTGTTCTTTGACTTGTCAAGCGTGTAATGGATCTAGTTGTGAATATTATTTGTTAGATTGAATGAATATATGTATATTAGTAAATGAAATAATATATAATATACTAACGGCCCGGCCCGGCTCCACCCGGGCGCAATGAAACTTATTTCAAAATATTCCATGGCCTATGTTCATCAGATAATGTACGATTCTAATAGCGTTTTTTTTTTAAATCATTCCATCAGTTTCAGACCGTATTCATTGCAAACTATCAAATCTTTCATCTTTATATTAGTATATGTATTATACTTAATACAATTATATGTGCACAAACAATCGCACTGACATTTGCAATTTTGTTACAGCCACCTTGGCGTAGTTCATTAGACACCGGTTGTGAAACGAGAGGCCGCAGGTTCGATCCCCGCACGAGACATTTTTTGTGAAGCTCTCAAGAATTATTTGTCTCGGGTCTGATGATGACTGGTTAAGGTTGCAGGAAGTTGCTGGATGCAGGCCACTTCAAACAAGTCGATTTGGAGATATTTGGGGGAGGCCTATGTTCAGCAGTGGACTTCCTTTGGCTGAAGAGAGAAAGAGGAAAGAAGGACAAAACATTCGATAACTAAAATAGGGTTTAAAACTGTCTATGGATAAAGTCGTTAGTCCTGATATTTGTTTAGTTAACCCGATTATTTAAGACAAGAAGACCCCTCAAACACTTGTAAAAAAACCTTAAACTTCTCTTTCAGAACTCAATGTCGATTGCGGATGACGGAAATTGTGAGGCACAATAAAAACTATGTAAATAACCCTTACAGAGATAAAGCACATTACATTAACCTGTTAAAATCGATAGCCACTAAGTAGATTGAACGAAACACCCAAACCGGAGCGTTTTAATTTGCAAATTAAATTGGGTTGTGGACGCATCTCGCGCGGTTCATCCATCTTCGCTACGGTTCCCTCCGGAAACTTCCAATGGTGACAATCACTCCATTTACTCTATGTGAGATTTACTGAATCTTGAAGCAGATTGTATGGAGTTTACTGATGTTTGATAGTTCAACGAAATTTCTGGTCAATTTCTTCATCCTTGTTGAATTATTGGCTCTTTAACACCTAAATGATTTTGTGGTACGCGACTGATGGTATAATTTAAGGTAATGTGTGTTGTGGTAACACCGTAACAGTAGTGCGTAAAGGGTAAGAACGTAAACTCATCTGAAATATAGAAGCTAACGTTTTTATCCCATCCATACTTGTATTACCCCAACACACCATACATCATTTCGGAACTGATAAATATGTAATATGCTGAGATGCAACCGGATTGAAATGTTGGTTATTTCGCAATCATCTTTATTTAAATGACGTATGTCAAACGCAATAGCCAGCAGGCTCGCACCATGTAGAACCATACTTGAATTAACAAACTTTCCTCCCCTTATTAAACATATTTAAACTAAATAAAAAAACATAAACAGACTAGGAACAGACACCAGAATGGAAATTATACTGTACTCTGTAGTCTTAATTACTCCATTATTAATGATTGGATCAGCTTTACCGACGTACACAAAGGCCACGATATGCAATATACTTATCACCGTATTTCTTTTAAGAAGATTAGGGTCCTCAGGGTCCATAAACTTCCAACTCTCCTTTTGTCCCCCATCCATAACGAACGATACTATATTTTAGATTTTTACGATATTTATTTCTTCTCAATATTGGGCATTAAATATATTTGTAGGTATATTGTGGTCATATATTTGTAGGTATTTTACGAGTGGTACCTCATATGTGAGAGGCCGCCTGGGTAGGTACCACCGCAATGTGTATTTCTCCCGCCAAACAGCAGTGTAAATGCACTGTTGTGTTTCGCATTGAGGGACTTTGTAGTCAAAGGAACTACTGGATACTGCAACCATTGCATTGTGATCCAAGGTTTTGTCTGGTTTTGCTACTGTTCATGAGCGGTCGTATCGCTTACCATCAGACGAACGGCACGCTCGTCCCGCCATTCATTGAAATGAAATAATAAAGGTCATTCACCACACAACTGCCTACCTAACTACAACCATTATAAATTCAATACATCAACGCATGAAAATCCTCGGATACGCCTTGATAAATACCCTTACTTACAGCGGACGGACGGACGGTTATTTTTCAAAGGCGATCGCTCTAACAGATACGGTTTTTGCCGTGTGTCGACAACTTATATGTTTGAACGGGACGACAGCCATTATGACACATTATTGAGATAGATGCGAATAGCGGATGAGCTGCTTTGACAAAATGTGGAAGTTGGAAGCACTTTGTTTGTGTTGTATTTGTTGACTAGAAATGTATATATATACATAAATAAACTCACGGCTTTTTCTCGGAAGGGGCAGACAGAGACGCTACCAGGACACTGACTAACTAAAATATACTAAAATTTCGCCATAATAAAGGCAAGTTACTTTTTGCATTTTTGTAAGTATTATCGTGTTTGGGTGAAATATACATTGTTTTGGCTAAAATAATAATTTAAACTTTTGCATACCTACTGGTTCTTTAAAGTAAAATGTGTGTATTGTGATTTGAAGTAAACAATAATAATAGTGTGCTTACACAAGGGGGCTTAAGGGGTAAGAACGTAAAATCATATAAAAGGATTTTATGTTTTTACCCCCTCTATCCTTGAATTACAGTGTTGCCTAAAGCACCTCACATTAATTATGTAGGAAAAACTAAATATTTACCACGAAAACGACAATAAACAAAAAAACCTCCCTCCTTTTACAAAAAAAATAGATACATTGTGTTTGAAGTCACTGAAACTACCACCTTGCTTCGTTTGGGTCGCAATCTTGATATACCCGGTATATATTTCTGTTAAATCTTGTAACTTTAAAAAGCAGTGAAGGAAATAAAATTAATGTCGTAATAAATAAAACTTTCATAATAATATTTCCTCCCTTTCGGACAACGTTAAAATTCCATTTCACATAATTCACCCAATGAATACTCGAGCTCAAATACTCCACCAACTTCAAACACGTATAAAACGAGTTTAATTCTTTAAATACATATTCATAAATCAACTTCCCGGCAAAATTGTTAATACCGATAGATCAGCGTTCTCTCGAGATGACCATTTTAAAATGAGCTACATTATCTCACAAATTGCGTGTCCTGCGGTACATTTGAAGAGGTGCGACAGTTCAATGTAAACCGGTGGCTCTATATCAATTTATCTTTGCCCGAACTTGCAAAAGTAAGTGACGGTGAAAAATTTACTATTGACTCCACCTTTACGTAAAGTAACAACTTTTGAATAAGGGAAGCCTTTTTTGATACTGAAATACTTTATATTCATACTGGTGTTGGACATTGTAGACAAAGGCTTGTTGGTAATTGCTTTATTGTACGAATACTTATTGTATCAGCCTATTTACGTCCATTGCAAGGCACAAGCCTCCTCTACAACCGAGAGTCCGATTAAGTTTGGTTAGGTCATGTAATCCACCACGCTGGCCTAAAGCGGGTTGGTGGACATTACATACCATAGCAATTCTTATAAATTGCCATGGTATGCAGATTTCCTCACGATGTTTTCCTTTTCATTTTAGAACTTAGTGATTAACTATCAATACACACATGACTCCGAAAAGTCTGGTTCATTTACCATCAGGCCACCCTGCACTTATGTATGAATACTATAAAAATATATGAATATTGCTACTCAGTGGCGTGCACAGGATTATGATACTGGGTATGCGGCGAAGTACTCGGCACAAAAACTTTTCTTTTATAGATGTTTAGCATAGCCACAGCCACGCGACGGATCTCTAAGTCGGAAACCATGCCAACAGAACAAGTCTTAGATGTACTACTATTCATATACATCTACGGAACGCAGAAAAACCAGCGATCGATTGTCGTGGCCGAAGAAAGTCTAATAAGTAAATGATTAATAAACTAAAATATTATAACTACTCACCGAGTCAGCTTCAATTTTCACATATTCAAGGTTCCGGTTAATTGAGATTACTATAGCCCGATGTAAATAAACGACCACCTCAAATATCTTATCCAAGTGAGTGATGGTTATAGAACACGTCCCTTGCAAGATATCCGATGTGGCCTTTAAAAAGACCGATTTTCATGTGATTCGCAAAATATATAAATAAACTTAATAATAAAATTACGGGTTAGTAAAAAAAAACTACTCATTCATTTATAGATTAAATCTATGCGCCTATCCTTTTTTAAATATGATTTTAGGATATCGTCATAGAAAGTTGGATTGCGTTTTAATTCTATCATTAATGCCTTTTCTATAGAAATCATGGAAAGCTCTGTGAGTCGTTGTTGATTTTGTGTGTTTCTCAAATATGTGTGGATACGTTTTAAACACGAAAATGAACGCTCTGCCGATGCGCTGCTTGCTGGGATAGTCACAATGAATTTCGCTAATCGTAACACTTCAGAAAAAACTTTATTTAAATTGTCCTTATACAAATTTTGAATAATACTAAATACACAACTATTTGCAAATTGAGGTGATCTATAAATACAGCGCAATTCATTTTTCAATTTATCAAAATTAAAATGTGCCTGATAATTATTGGTGAACTCTCTGATTTCATTTTCAGGGAAACGTTCACTATATTTTTTAAAATTCTCACAAGAAAGTAGCTCAATAAACTTTAAATCTTTAATGTTTTTATAACGATTTCTTAATTCACTGACTACATTATCAATTATTTCAACAAAAATTCGCCGATAATGTATTTTTACATCATCGACATTGCGCTTTCTTTTAGGTGGTCCGGTAATGTGAACGGCGGCATCATAATAGATCTCGAACTTCTCTCTAAAACGTTCTAAAAATGACTCTAACTCTTTTATCTTTGTTACACAATACGCGATGTCACTAGTTTTTTTTTGCAAAATATCGTACAGAATATCCGTTTCTGCAAAAATATCAGCGAAAAATTTTAAAAGAAAATTAAATTCAAATTCTTTCATAATATATAAAAATGAACTGACTTGTGTCAGTGTTTCACCATCCCAGTCTTGTGTATTTTCGTTCATATTTTCAAACAATTCTAGGAGGTGGGTGGACGCATTATTAATAATATTAACCGTGCGCGAATGATATGTCCACCTTGTTTCCGCGACACGAGGCAGCTTTTTCATATCGGCAAAGTTGTTGTAATGGGCCATTCGCTTTGTACTGGTGTGAAAAAAAGCCGCGATTGATTTTATAATACTAAAAAAGCGTTTTGTTTCAGCAACTCGTTCGAACGATTTCGATAAAACTAAATTTAATATATGTGCTGAACACCAAACGTACATAGCTTGTGGACATTTTTGTCTCACCAAAGCCTGCACGCCATTAATTTGTGAGGATAAAACTGCTGCCCCGTCGTAAGTTTGTGCAACTAATTTGGATACACAATCGAACTCTTCTAAAATTTCCAAAATAATAGAACTCAAGGTTACAGCGGTCCGATCCGCGCTGACATCAACATATTTGATAAATCGATCTACTACTTCAAAATCACGAAAATATCTCAAAACTAATACTAATTGTTCACGGCCGCTAACATCAGGAGTCTCATCTACCATGACGGCGACAAAATCGGACTGTTTAATTTCGGCTTTAACGCGATCGATCATCACAGATGCAACGCTCGAGATCAAATCATTCTGCGTACGGTTCGACATGCCCGTGAATGAGGTACTTGCACTCTGTAAATGGGTTTCTAAAATTCCATCATACTTGGCTAATAAATCTACTATTTCTAAATAATTACCTCTATTCAACGACGATACTGACTCATCGTGACCGCGAAAAGCTAATTCTTGTTTTCCCAGAAAGCAAACAACATCGATCAGCCTTTGAAAAATGTTTCTATTGCGATCAACTTTAGCATTATGCCTCTCAATATCTAATCGTAACTGGCTGTTGATACTCATTTCAATACGAGATTTACCAAAAGTATTTAATTTTAAGCAGGCCCCCAGATGTTTTTCTGTATGGTCATGCTTCTTTGCCGCGGCATAGAAATTATTTAAATCTGAATATCCTGAATCAGTCCACACTGTACTAGAATTACTAAACAATATGCAAGGAAAACAATATAATTTAATCGTGTGTACACAACCACACAGCCAGTTATACGTTTCATAACTTTTAACATGAAACTTTCGAGTTACATTCCCTTTTTGTTGATTTAATTGTTGTAACTCGGGTACACACCTACCTTTAGACAAAATTTGAATCTTTTCACTGAATGACAATTGTGAGAACTTATTATTTTTAATTTTTAATAAACACACACTTTCAACACAAACCTCACAATCAAATAACATTTTAAAAAATCAACAAACGTACTAGTAAAAGCAAATCACTACAATTATTATAGAAACTCAGAAATAAACTGTTAAATGTACACACTTTCAAATATTAAAATGTAAAATATTATAAGAAAACTATAATTAAACTGACGCAAACAAAATAATAAACAATGCTTATCACATGAAAAAAGCAAAATGGCCCCCGCGAAACACAAAAAAATTGTGCTATTTAAAGAAATAAAACCTTACCAAACAAAAATGCATAATGTGCATTTTGCGCAGTTTATTAGATTTCTGTCTATTATTTTTACTCGGATTATAGGCAACGAACATTTCCGATTACTCCCGACAACTGCCGAGCTTCCGAGGCCTGCCGCAGGAGTCGCGGCTTTCAATATTCATGCGTGTGTGCGTTTGCGACTATGCACGGACACCAAAATTACTACACACATGCAAACAAATGTCATGCGGGACGCGGCGGCATTACTTGGTTGATTAGGTACATTATTTTGCTTTGCAGCGCCTTTTGCTTTTCGAGTGGCAAACATAATGTTTGTGCGCTTGCAAATAGGTGCTATTTATAAAATATTAGGCGTTATTAAGTTATTATATTTTGTTTATTCATTTATTTACTGTTAATTAAAGTCATTAAGAAGTACGTACGTTATAATAAAATATCTGTAAATGGCAAGTAAAGCACTGCATTTCTGCCTACAAGGAGCGCACGCCCCTGTTGCTACTGTCCTGTCCTAGTTTTGGTCAAACAACCATAACGCTATCTCGTACAACTTGATAGATTATATTAGGGATAGATATTACATACGTCGATATTGGTCCAAAAAACGCTCATATAACCCGCCATGATGAGTCAGAGAAGTGTCTCACCCTCCGACATTAGCGAGGCAAACATCAAGAAAACTTGAGTCTAGTACTAGTCTTATGAAGTAAAAAATACAGTAAAAACACATATTTCCCGTGTTTTAGAGTTATATTATGAACTAGGAGTGGGCCTGGCTCCGGCTGGGTGCAGATAGTTTTTGAACACAGTCCACATCAGCAACATACTATTTCCCGTACTGTTTTACATATATTCAAACTCAATGCCGTCCTCCGTACTTTTCCTATCCCGTCCCGTTATATCCCGCCCTGTCCCGTCTCATTCACATTTAAGACATGCAATCCAGTCCCATCACATCTCTTTGAGTATAAAAAAGAAAAAAATATCAGAATTCCTTCCTCATCCCACGGGTACAATACATTTTTCGGGATAAAAAGTATCGTAAGTATTAATCCAAAGTGTCAGCTATCTCCATACCAAATTTCATCGAAATCCGTTAAGCCATTTCTGAGTTCATCGCGCATCACCGAACAAACAGACAAAAATTCTAAAAAATATTGTTATGGGTTTTATTACGTTAATACAGTCTCCCTATATCAGTTCTTGTAATTTATCTTCCATGTACAGACATCGATTGGTTACAAACATATTATATGTATAAATATAGATACCAAACTTGATTTAATTAAACTAATAGAATCAATTAATATTGTTAATATCAGATTACATTAAGCGGCCAATACCCCAGTGTTATATTTAGCAATGCAATAAGACATCAGCTTTATGTACAAATTCTGACACTAAGCTAAATAAACCTAATAGTCACATACATAGCCCTGACTCCATACGTAGACCTCCAACAACGAGAGACTTTTCGGTCCCACAAACATCCGGACCCGAAATAAATGCCTACCAATCACATAAACGTTTGTCTGGGATCGAACCCGCGACTTCACGTTTGACAGCCGGCGTCTAACCAACTTCGCCACAGAAACTGAAATGGAGAAATAATTACCATGACGCTTATCATCAGCTGAACGATCGGTGTTTAAATTAATTAATAAAAAAAAACAATTTCTTCCATAATACTTGTATTGCCTGCTAATAACCCTTAATCTATAATTGCGTAATTATAAAGGGACTTGGTCCTTGACCCCGTTCCTGTAATTAAGCATGTAACTGATACAGGGAGTAGATAAACCAAGACCCCAAGTTGTTAACTCCGCGCCTATCTTAATACGATCGGCAGTTAACAGTCATTAACTAACAATTTATTTGTGATATATATTTTATTGGGTTTCGAAAGCGTTGGTTTAGTTGGGTGAAGAATGGACTTAGCAGAGGAGGTCCGTGGTTCTTATCTAAAGTAAAAACTAGACCCTACGGAATTTGAATTCTTTCTTTATAGCTTGCTTTTAAAATGCAAACACGCACTAAATACTACTGTACTGGTAGTAGGTCTCTCATATGTGAAAGACCGTCTAGGTGGGTACCACCGTGATGTCTGTTTCCCCCGCCAAACAGCATTGAAAATGCATTGTCGTGTTTCGGATTTAAGTTCATTATAGCTAGAGTAACTACTGGACATATTGAGACTTTACATCTTATTTATTAGGATGGCGAGTACAGTGGAATGTCAAGCATTGTTTTGTCATTCAAGTTGTTGTCTGATTTGATACTGTTCAAGAGCGATCTTATCACTTACCATCAGGCGAACGACTTGCTAGTCTCGCCATTCATTGCAATGAAAAAAAGACACCTTCTTTTAGAGAACACACCACAAGACTTTCCAGTGTATGTGTATTGAAATATGTTTTTATAATATAAACAAGAATTTATACCTACTCGTCTAATAATATCAATTATCAAAATTTCTAATGTAATAAAATATGAAGAGAGATATACAGTAGGTACTATTCTAATTTTCTTGACAACAACGCCGTTCAGACGCCAAAAGATCGTAGATGTAAGATGACCCATATCTATAAATTAATCATTAATAAACGTATACGTAATACGAAACGTCAACATTGATAGGTCACACGAAGCCGTTGCGAGAGCTTCATCAATATTATAGTTGCACTTAAGTAAAATGGAGACAATTAATGCATTACGCTCCGGTTATAATTGATTGTGGATTTGCTTCGGGACGAGACGTGATGTACAGTCGCCTGCATCAGTATAATTATATTTATGAGACTATATTTTACGTTCAATTTTGCTTTAATATTTTATGCACAAAAAAGAGAAACACGGACTATATGGCAGCAAAAACTTACTCTATATTTTAATTTTTAAATATTTTGTCTCTTACATTTGAAAGTCAGCCCATATTGTGGTCAATAGATTTGACAAATGTCACAGAAGGTTTGTTGAAAACAGTTTTTTTTACCCACTGCATTTAGCAATCTTTTACAAGAAGCCTATGTTCAATTACGTTCAATAGTGGATATCTATCTTTAACAGTTCTATCTATCTATGTTTAACAGTTGATCCTAAATTCACAATACACCTTATACAATTATGCAAATCAATTCAAATATTTTTATTGTGGGCATAGGTTTACATAAGCTGTTACCATTTATTTGTCCGTACAACTAAGGCCCGATAAATTGGCATACAATAATATGAAAATTTTAGGTATCCCATAAGTTTATGAACTCGACTGTACATTCGGGATTGTGGTTTCCAGTGCAGTATCTTAATCCTGCGAGACTCCTCACAACTGAATGTCGATGATATAAACAGCATACAAATACACTACTGCTAGCATCAATTCGTCAATTAAAGAAGTGGTGGCTTCGGGTTTTAAGGGAACAACTGTATATAAAACAAAATAAAGTAGTTTTTATGTTAAATTGACTAACAAGAAGAGCCATTTTTAATTGGGCCATGGCCATACCCACTCTTGGGGAAGCGTAATGTTGTTATTTTTTCAATAGATGGCAATTGTATTTTAATTGAAAACATATCTGTTGTAAATCTTCTACAACAATTACATCACTGGTGCCTTGCCTTTTGCACAGCTTCTCAAAATAGAAGAAGAAGAAAATATCGGAGCAAATTAAGTGTATTGGGTCTCCGGCCATACACCTTTTTTCAAATATTATAGGTAAAATCCTCATTGGATATCCGAATATCTAGATAGAACGGGCATGCCGGACTTTTAGCGGCTAAAACCCATGTCCATTTGCACTTTGGGGACGTATTGGGACCTAAATACGAACACGCAACTAAACACGTAAACATAGCTGTTTATCGTTTTCTATAAATCATGGAACCACTCTCGACAATCCAGCCCATTCCCGCTTCAGTCCAAGTTGGTCCAACTTTCAAATGTCGATTTCCAAACTCAGACAACGTGTGCACATATCAGTTATCAACATCGTGGACAGAATATTCGTTGGATAATTCGGAGCAGCGCGGCGGTTCACTAGTTCACCACCGACATTTCTCAAACACAACTCACATTCAATTGATGCCACACGTGTTTGATTTCCATTTAGTAATGAATGAGCTTCAATGTTGTATCATATCAAAGAGGTTTTCGGTTAATCATGGATGGTGGAACAAGGGAAATCCAACGCTGTTACTATTTAGTTCATAGATAATGTGTTAGCAAAGGAATTGTGTTTAATGCTGGGATGCAATAATATTGCTTGTGATTTCTGAACTACAGAACAAATTTGAAGAACAATAGCCACAAAAGGAATTTGCGGCATGATAAATTAAAATGCTAACAAATACACTCAATCATAAGTATTAAACTTTAACTTTTTCAACAATTATTTCGGTATTCTTGAATTATTGTCTTCCAAATTCTTTATTCACTACCAAATGTATTGAAAATAACAGTATTTCTTCCATGATTCCCGTTAAAATCAATCGAAGCATCAAAAGGTTTAAGTAGCATTTCTCTCGACAGAATAGATATGACACATGCTGGCATTTATATCATTTTCCGTACCATACATCTAACAAATCCCATAAATAAGCAATTCATAATATTACCACATGGATAAAAGATCCATTTACGTTTTTAACCAGCATTTAAACGTCCGTGACACTTAACAGAGTGAAAACAAACGGACAATCAGGGCGAGTCGATAAGCACTTGCCGTATTTCCCCTGGCGATGGTGAAGTGTGCCGTCACACCAAGAACGGATCCAGATTCTAAGCCAGGGGGGTCATATAGTTCTTTTCACTGGGCCCGATTTCAATACTCGAATTCGTAATAATGATTATTTTATTTTTTTACAGCCATGGTTTGAACACACACACAAACACTTTTTTACTATATTTATCGACATACAAAGAACTAATTGTGTCAATCAGGAGCCAGCCCAGAGGGGGGGGGTCATGACCCCCAGTACCTCCCCCCTGGATCGGCCCTTGCGTCACACTGATTGACACGGGACGCGCCGCCTTACCAGACATGCGACACGTATTCAATGTCCCATTTCGTGGTGTTCGGAAACTGTGTTTTCAATGGATTACTTGGAATTGATTGAGATGGACTTTGCAGCAGTCAAAACCTCGGGTTCGAATTCTGGTCACTTCAATTAAGTGGTCGGTATCATAAAACTGCTTTCCCATAGATTAATTACGGAACTATAAAAAGATAGCGATTTGTGTAGTCAATGTCGAATTCAATTTAATACAGATGATTTAAAAAATACTGTACACTAATAGACAGGCAGAAGTAATAGAAGCACCGATAGAATTTTTCATTATGAGACACAACATTTTGAATTAAATAGTTCACGCAATTTTTGAACCATGTCCTTTCAAAATAACAGACTGTTTCTAAACTCGTCGGGAATTTGGCCTATGAATGGCCTAACGAATTTTAATCATATACGACATTCGCAATGTCAACGAAAAGCGAGCAGCCTTCATCTGCTTAAATAAAATGAGAGGCCTACTAACTATAAGATGACTATATTATGATAACTAACTATAAGATAGTTTCAAGCTTTTGCTTTGATTTATTATATTATATATTGCCTTCATCTTAAAATATACTAAGATAAATCATTTTGATAGTATTTTTTTTATGTTAGCAGACTACAAGGAATTTTATAGCGACTATGCTCTCAGTAATTTTATATATGTAAAATACATACGAGTGCACTCAGAGTGTTAGTATTTATTATGACAAACAATTAGTCATTTCGAATCTCAGGCATTTGTTTCGGGTCTGGGTATTTGTGAGACTGAAAACTCTCTAGTAGTTATGATACCCACGACACAAGATTCGATCTCAGTGTGGGTCAGAATGCGGGAGAATACTGGACTATGTTATTTTTTTTAAATGAAGGTAAACCGACTGAAGGTATGTCAGACAGAGTCTACGACATTAGCTAGATCACTTGTGAGTTGTGAAATAACTACTAAAATATACAAAATGTGCGTATCTTTCCTTCGATCCAATTCCATTTCACTGCTTGACCTGCTCTTGTTTTAATGGCGGCCATTCAGCAGTAATTAACTCATAATTAAACCTCCCTCGTCAAATAGATACCTGCAAATTAGCGCCCAAGATATTATGTTTTAAATCTTTTCGTATATCTTAAAATATCTTCTTGTAAGTACTTAATATTTTATAGCTTTCTTTCATCTAGGATAAATACGCTGAAAAAGATTTACGTTAGCACTTATATTCATAATAAAGTTTGTTTTTTATTATTTGTAAAAATATACCAAATACCCACAATTGAATGTTATACTCGAAATAGCAGTATTGTAAAAAAATATTTTCCAAACAATTTTAGCCACAATTAGGTATACATTATTAAAAAGCTTTGTGAGTTACACACATTTTCACAAATAAAACTTAAAATATATGTGAGTACGTAATAAATGTCTAAGTTAGCGTCATTACGTCGAAACTAATTTGTACAAGTTGAACATGTTAAACTGTGTTAGGAGACGTAATGATACAGCTGTGATAAACTTGCGAGACGCCTAAAGTACTAACTTTATTTGTGTATAATATATTTTGATTGCGAGGGCTCAAACAATACTTGTGGCCCCTAATTATTTATTTTTTATTGCAATGAGAGCAATGGCGAAAGAAGCATGCCGTTCACCTATTGGTAAGCGTTATGACTGCTCATTAACAGTAGCAAAACTAAACAACACATTGAATTACAAAGCAATGCTTGGCATTTCACTGTGCTCGCCATCCTGAGACAATATGTCCAGTAGTTACTATGGCTACAATGTCATTCATACCGAAACACAACATTGCATTTACACTGCTGTTTGGCGGGAGAAATAGACATTACGCGCTACTTTCTTGGGCCTTTCCCCACGCAGTATAACATTCTGGGGGGTTACTCTATACTCCGACACAACGTTCGAATGTTGGAACGATGAAAGTCAACATATTATAAGATAAAAGTTTTCCGTTTCTAAAAATTAATACTATTCTCTATGAATGACTGCCTCGGTGGCGTAGTTGTACTAAGGTACGCTTGCAAAGCTGAGGTCTCGGGTTCGAATCCCGAGTCGGGCAAAGTGATATTGGATTTTTCTATTCATTGTCAGCCCGGAGTCAGGAATTTGTGCCCGATATGGCGATAGGCTCGCTACCTATCACACCGTGGGACGGAACATACTGGCGAAATGTTGGTGTCCAGGCACCTCTGCCTACCCCTTCTGGGAAAAAGGCGTGAGTTTATGTTTGTTATGTATGTATGTATTCTCTATGAAACTCATCGTTCACTTCGAACTTACTATAAGATTACGACGTACGAAACGGAATATTTTGTAAAGTATTGAGGCATATTTGTACAGTTTCACGTGCGATGTTCGAACATTCATCTTCGTGTCGGAGTACAGGCGGGCTACTCTATGATATACGAATATAGAATGTTCGATTGTTCGACATCTGGAGTAAGATTTAAGTTTTCCACTTCTCAAAATTAATTCTATTCTCTATTACCCTTATCATTTTCTCCGAACTTAGTCTATACTTATGACGTACAATTGAGGATTCCAACATTTTGTGTGTATCTCCAAATTAATGGAGTTTTACGTACGGCGCCTGAAAATTCGAAATTCGTATCGTTTTTATAGAGTAATCCCCTGGGCTTTGACCGCTATTAAGACCTCTGTATCGACAGGGTGTGACTGATCTTAGTCTGTTTGAGACTATAACATGATTATGTTTGACACAATCTCACGCCTACTTCTGCTTTATGGATATCAAATTCTTTACACTTTACTGTTTTAAATTATATTAAGTCACTTAGTTGAAGACGGCGCCGAGTACAGCTCAACCTCTGCTCCTCATTTTCATTTATTTATTTAGTTTTAATGTAAAACCAATGGCTGCCAGTGTAATCCAATTTAAATTAAAATATGGCTCTTAAAACATCATTAGCATATTATGTAGCTGTACATTTAACATTTATCATTCACTCAATTTAATATTCACTATTACGATAAGCAATACATCATAATACATCATGGGACGAAACACACAGGGCGAAACGTAAATGTCCTGGTTGCCACAAGCACCTCTACCTACCCCTTTTGGGAAGGAGGCGTGAGTTTAAGTATGTATATACGTAATATTTACTATTAAGTTTACGGACTAATAAGTGGACCAAGGAAGGTTATAGGTACTCTAACTTTTTATTTTTTTGTCAAAAAATTCTTGAACCAAATAATATCCGAATGGAACGTAAATAGGTAAAACCGTCGCACCGTTATCACTGGATATCACCTGCCCAATAAAATTAAAAGTTTTCCCACAAGAGTTCTTGCGATCAACCCTTTCCGATTTCCTTTTATATCACTTTCTATTCGGAGAAAGTTGTGTATTATTGACTTAACTATGTAGAATATTGTTGCTTATATAAAGTATATTTTTATTATGTCATTGGTTAATAAATGTAGGCTACATTTGTAATCTATCAGGTATAGTTCTTGGTATTTTCTTAAGCCGAAGAATAAAATATATAATAAAAAATTGTGGTAACAAATTTGAAATAAATAAATGAATAAAAAATGAAGTGACAGCATTGACAGCACAGACTGAAATTACCGGATACCCAATACTATCAGCTTCCCGTTCTTCTCCCGATTTTATGGGCCGGCAACACATCCTTGATCCAAGCCTAATTGATGTTCATGGGCAGTTCTTACCATCAGGTGCCCTATTTGCTCGATTGGACGACCTACACCAGAAAAAAAATTACCTTTCTAACAGACCAAGAACTCATACATTTCACACCAATAGACATTCCAATGATGACGCCACAGAAATGTGTACCATTGAATGCCCAAGCTTAGGGCTATGTGCGGCTTTTGATACAAATCTTACTATTTCACGGTGTTTGTTTTTTTTTTCTTAGCAATGAATTGCGAGACTAGCATGCCATTTGCCTAATGGTAAATGATACCACCGCTCTCGGACAGCTCAGCAGCAACATGAATAGGCATGACGAATTATTTTAAAATCATGTTCTATAATATGGATACACATTTATTATATACGAAATAATCTATATTTCAAGAATTAACAAAAGTTTAACACAGTTTTAAGCCATTTTTCTAATCATCTTTCAATAGTACACAGAAAAAGCAAATAGGTGTCATGGCGTCCGTTATAACGTCACCACTAGGTAAACATGTCATTGTATCTATGCGCAGCGAAGAAAGTTAACGAAACAAAACATATTACGTTTGATAAAAATGAAGTCTAAAGTCTATAAGTGGTTCCGGTAAAGTTCACATTCCACATTTCTAAATAAATTGGTAATATTTACGGCAGGTTTACATAGGCGTGACATCATGCGTCGTGACTAGCGTTTCTGACAAAATGGCCGATTGCTATATTTTGTACTTTTATTTTATTGAAAATCTTGTTAATCTCCAATTCTGGATTAAAACTAAAACATCGTTTTAAACCCTTCTAATATTTATTTCCCCCTTACATCATAAAATATTTGATATTTTGACACTGTCGTTACGCCTATTACAAAGCATTCAACTATGCTCGCCATCCGAAGACCTAAGATGTTAAGTTTCAATATGTCCATTACACAATATCCTTCAAACCAGAATACAACTGAGCATTTACATTGCTATTTAGCGGGATAAATAGACATTGTGGTAGTACGTACCCAGGCGGCCTCACACATATGAGGGACCTACTACCAGTTTGTTTCACAGATTATTCATAGTATGGTAAATTTGAAGGTAAGATTTAGTATTTGTTAAAGATAAAGAACAGATTCATGCAAAAAATATTACCAACGTATTTGTCCTTAAAAAATAAGCACAAATTCGTTAATAAAAAATGTTTGTCAGCGAGAATGACTTGTAAGATTTCTTGCAACAATGCTTGCCTATAAGCAATATCAACACCACTCTGAACGTATTATTACTAAGCACTGGCAGATCACTTTGTAAAGGGAGAATGCCCATTCATAGTATCGGTAAAAATATCGTTGATCCCGATACCGAGACTGCTCAAATATTATTACTTATAGCTATTTTTATAGTTTGTCCTTAAACGTTGTCCTGTTTTATTCCGGGTGACAGATATTTTATGAAATAAAGTAATTACCATCACTTTTTACATTTTGTTCACAGAGCCGCATACAAAAAAATCATTGGACTTCAAGTTCATTTCTCCAAGAACTCCGGGTCTGGGTCACAATTATATTTATATTTATTGAAAACATATATTTTTCCCTCTACAAAAAATTGATTCCATCGAGGCACAAAAATCTTTGCACCGATATTTTTATAGTAAAATGGGCATTCTTCTTTTCAGCCACCATACAGACTAGAGTAGCTGTTATCAGGTACAAATATCTTTTACCTTTTAGCTTTTAGATCTCCAGCATCCTTACATACTCCGACAATCCCACTCAACGAACGAAACGCAACGTCTTTATTTCTGCCCGTCGTTTTTCAATTGAACTGAGAATTGTACAAGTCACGGCAAATCAAAGCACAAGTGACAGGTGCATGTCCAATTAACCTGATTACGCAGGTATAAAGGATGCTGGGCCAGAGACGCCTTCGGAGGATTAAACCTCCCATAGACTTGTCAATTTGCTATTCTTGATTTGATCGAATAATTTTGATGGTTGACGTGTGATTTTGTCTTTATTTAATTCACTGTTGCTGAACAATAATTTATTGAAGTAAGGGGAATTATCTAATTTAAAAATTAAATTTAAAGCATATATTGGAAATCAACGTCGACGTCAACTTACAACGTGTTTACAATCGTATGATACAATTTTTAATAAAAAAAAATAATATTTAAAATTTTACCCAAACGGTAACAACGGTCTTGTTAAATCAAATATGCGTCCTAATTAAAAGCCATATGAACATGAATATTTTAAAAACATGAAATGTTTTATTTACCAAACTTGAGGTTTCCATCACAGATAAAGCAGTATTGGAACTGATTGAATTTGAAACCACAAACTAAGATGAGCAGAATAATTCGAATATCAAAATGCATGATCGTACAAATCATCGAGCTAGCGTTTCGTCTGCCCGAGGGTTCCGTCGGAAACCAGTCACAATCCTTATGAATAAATGCAAAACTTCTGCCCGGCTCGCGCGATTATCCATAATCATTGAACTGGTGGATTTACGCTGCGCAATGTTTCGATTATCGCAGCTAAATATGCTTAGTGGCAAAATATACTGGTGGCAGGTCTCTCATATGTGAGAGGCCGCCTGGGAAGCTACCACCATAATGTTTATTTCTCCGGACAAACAGCAGTGTCAATGTTGTACTGGACATATTGAGACTTAACTTCTTATATCTCAGGATGGCAAGCCAGTGGAATGCTAAGCATTGCTTTGTAATTTAAGGTGTTTTTTGATTTTGCTACTGTTCATGAGCGGTCGTATCACTGATAGTCAGGCGAACGGCATGCTCGTCTCAGCAATGGCGAGACCATATAATAATAATATGTAAGAGGAAATCTTATGTATAAATAATCCAATTATATCAAACAACCTAAACTATCGCTATAACTACCTTCGCGTTAATTTAGGTTTATGCCGCTTTAACGAGGCCAACATAATTGTGTCGACCAGTCGGTCGTCGTAGTATAAAAATAATTATTCAGTATAAAGAAATGTCATTTTAACAAAGATAATTAAGTGCACATTATTATAAACTAGAAAATCAATTAATTTTCAATATTTGTTCCTTAATTTATGTACTCGTTACAGAAATTCCACAAATAAGTTATCCTATTCTCTCCAGACACCCAATATAGAGAAGCCTGTATAGTTCCTTATAAAATTAAACAAACTAATATTAAATACTATCATTAATAACGCGAGATGTAAGCCGCAAAAATGAATAAAATACGCACGATCAAAGTACAAGCCGCAAATAAATACTTATAACAGTCATTGGAGAAGGATAACCATTATTGACTTTCAGATGGATTCAATTTCACCGCACTAGGATACAAAAAGCACTTATCCCATTCCCTCCAGACTTCCAGCACAAGCAAGCCTGTATATCGCATAAAATTAAACAAGCCGGCAGCAAGCCGCTAATATTAAACACTAACATAAATAACGCGAGATGTAAGCCGCAACAATGAATAAAATCCGTGCGAACAAAGTACAAAGCCGCACATAATCGAAGCATGCGGCGTGGCGACCGCCGGCTGAATATTTCATACGAAACACTAGTGGCTCAGCACTAGCGTAGCACAGCTCTAGTGTTGCTATGCACCGCGTAACACGCGCTAGTGACGAAGCTAGGGAGGTTCGGGACTTCACTATGTTCATCTAGATTTTATTTATTTATACATACATACATCTGCCTGCGCTGTCCCACTGCATGTCAAAGGGCTCTCTATTCGTCCCGGTTCAGGGCTCGATCCTGCCAGTCTCTATCCCACCTATCCAACTCATCTCGCCATCTTTTTCTAAACCTACCGCGACGTTTCAGAGTCTAAGATGGTTTCCATTATTTATTGGTGATGCTTTTATTTACAGTTTATTTAGATAGGCTTATCTCGTAATCGATTCTCATAACCGCCCATGGATATATACGCCACTTTAATTAAAGATGCCAGTTGCGTAGGATTTGTCTGTACCATTTCGAAATTATTTTTAGGCACAATTATTTTAATTAATATAATGATTATAATGTATTGATGTAGTTGAATAATAAGGGCCAATTATATCACAGCTACAATATTTCATACGAATTTCTCACCATGACATCCGTGTGTACATAACATATGCATAATCTGCCAAGTTAAAAGCCTCATTCATAGAAAGTTTTACAAAGCCTATTTTAGCTATCAAATGTTTTGTCCCTTTCAAAAGACTTTTGAAGTCAGTTTGAGCGAAGAACACGAAATATTCGATAAATAAAATAGGTTTTGTTTGTCTATGGATAAGGCTGTACAATCAGAGCTGTACATCTATTTACTGGTGGTAGTCTCATATGTGAGAGACCGCCTGGGTAGGTACCACCGCAATGTCTATTTCTCCCGCCAAACAGTAGTATAAATGCACTGTTGTGTTTCTCTTTGAAGGACATTGTAGCCAGAGTAACTTCTGGACATATATTAACATCGTATGTATCAGAATGGTCAGCGCAGTGGAATGACAAGCATTGCGTTGTAATTCAAGGTGTTGTTTGATTTTGGTAGTTAATGAAATAAGCGGTCGTATAGCTTACCATCAGGCGAACGGCATGTTAGTCTCGCCATTCATTGCAAAAAAGAAACTATATTTTTACCTTCGCCATCATTTCGCAAAATAATACGTTATTATCCTAGCAACCGTTGTTGCCACGTGATAAAAATCTTTCGCATACTTGCCTCGAAAATTCCGCATTAGATTACACATGTTGAAGTTTAGGAAAGGTTAAAGGTCAGAGCCCGAAGCTCTACGACGTATATTTGAGTACGTAGGTTAAGTAATATATTTCAATCAATTTATTTCACAATAGGTAAAATGTAAGCGCAACACGCATGTAATGTGGCAATTACAAATTGCAATAACTAATTGCAGTCGCAGCGGCATGTGTTAAATCTGACGTGGTAAAACATATTTTTGGAGATTAAAGAAATACAATTAAAATCGTTGATTTAGTTTTGATAAGGTTTTTGCTTAAATTTTATTAAACTGGTTGGTTTCATATAGGGTCAAAGTTAAGTTATATCGTTTCTCTTAATATTACATTTTCATCCTGGCTTATACTCCGGTTTTTATGTTTTTACAAATACTTCTTTATGACAATATGTAAATCCAATAGTAACCCAACAAAATAATAATACTTATATACATAATCCACCATTCGTCCAATAATACAAAGGAGAGCTATTTCATTCAAAACAAGAAATTAAATGTTAAAGACTTGTTAAACTGCCTATAGGTGCTCCTATAATCCCATTATATAAATGTAGTCATTATTATGAAATTCATACCGCAAGTATACATTCATACTTTTTATTTTTATTTTAAGTAAACATTACAAATGTTATGTCTTCCAATTTTAAGCGTAGGTTCTAAAAGGAACGAGAGCGTAGTGATCTGCACCGCACCTACACCTACAGGTGTTCAAACCTACAGTAGACACCAGCTTCTCACAAAATATGTATGTTAATTAAATAAAAATAGTCTTTACAGTATATGTTCCAATGATTTTTATGAGGAGAAATAAAGTTTATTACCACTATTTATACCATCTGGTAATAATATTACTAATTCAAAAACATTGCTGAATAAAACAGTAAACAAAAGCCACCTCCACATTCTTGCAGCAATGTTATGTCCATCTCTAGGTCTACTACCTGACAAGTGGATATTCCCACCGGCCTCGCTATTTCAGACGCGTAAGCAATTATCCCTCGGACTGTACGCAATAATTGTCCCACAGTAAACATTTAGGAATCTTTTGAACATCCAAATAATAGCGTTTTGCATCCAAACGGGGCGTTCGTTAAACTTTTTCACGGTGCGATGGAGTTTTTATTGACAAAAGAGCGTATTTATTCGACTGTGCTGGACCGTTGGGTAAGTGTTGGATGTAACTGAACATTGCTCTTTTTTCTTTACAGACAACTGCGTTTAGTTTTGCTGTTGCGATGTTAGTAGTGTTGATTATAATTATGACCAATAATCACAGGCTATGGGTTTCCTCAGGATGTTTTCCTTCAAAGTTTTAGTGCGTGGTGATTGACTATCAATACACACATGACTCCGAAAAGTCAGAGGTGTGCCCTGGGATTCGAATCCGCAACCACCGTGAACATTTTAGGGGCCGCGTCTGGTCCGTTTACCAACAGGCCACCACGCACTGCTTAGTCTATTGTCTTAGTTATAGTCTTAGTCCCACAATAAAATAACAACCCTGTGTCGTGGATATGAAAAACTATGAGAGACTTCTTAATTTCACAAACGCATGTCTCTGTGCGAGGATTAAACCCGCAACCATGATTTTGTGGCCAGTTTTTTAAACCAATGCGCCACAAAAGTAAACTCTGAGCACTTTCCTAAATCACAACCTTTCACAAACCCTACATAATCAAATTCATATAAAGGACATCTCCAAACACATAAACCCCTCAACATTCTCTAAAGGGATCTAAAAACGCTCGCATCCAATCCATCCGAACTGCGCTTCGTTAAATCACACAGCGGATGACGAATCCATCTCAAGCCGGCGCCGACTTCACCGACCATGGAATCAATTGGCGCGCACATCTGGCCGACAATCTAATACCCATGTGAAACGGTCGCACATGCGAGTACACCGATTTATATGTAAATTCACAAATTCACTAGTTTTTTGCGAGGCTCGGTTAGATTAATTGTGTATTGGTTTTTAGATGACAGTGGCCAAAGGGCTATTAGCGAGCGCTTTGTTTTATTAGAAAAAAATTGAGTTGAGTAAAAAATTGATGATGTAATTTATGGTGTTATGTTTTTTTGAATATTTTGTCTGTGCTATTAAACAAAAGCAAAAAAGGTGTTACTAAATAAAAGCCGTTTATTTTAAGTTGTGCACGTATTCGTTTCGTTTGGAAAACAATTACTTATCTATTTTTACCTATGACTTTTACTCTCTCATACATATAAATAATTTATGTGGGGTCAGGACAATGTATGTGACTGTTGTATTTATTTACATCACTTCTCCAATCACCCAATCTCTCGCTCCTTTATTTTCCCACATACCTTGTAGTTTAGTGCGTTCTTCAATATTTTTTAATATTATGTGGCATAATCGTTATAAGGCCACGCTTCTCTGGCAGATCTCCAGCTACAAGCTACCCCTTTACAATATGTGACATTTGGCACGTGGTGTCAGCACAATCTATTTGGTACATGTTTGCCCAGATATATATTTTTATAATAAAGTGTTTATGGATTTATTCTATTGGCTTCTTTTTTATAGTATCGGACATATACGTCCCTCTACAGAGCACGGGCCTTCTCTACAATCGAGAATACAATTGAGAGTGGTTAGGCCATGCAGTCCACCAAGCTAGCCTAGTTGGTAGGTTGGCGGACTTTACACACCATAGAAATTTTACAAGTCGCTATTGTATGCAGGTTTCCTCACGATTTTTCCTTCGCTGTTATAGCTTCTTTTTAGTGGCAGTTCAATTCCATTTAATTTGTATTTAAAGTTTTTTTATCTTGACTTTTACTTGTTTATGTAAGCAATACGTTTAACTCCGTAACTAAATAATTAAAAAACTTGGATCTAGATAAGAACAGTGGATGAGGGGATGACTAGTAAGAAAAAGTTAGCAATGATTAAGCAGTCTATCTTTCAAATTATTTACAAACAAAACAAACAAACACAACACTATATTGAACACCACATAACATAAAATAACAAAAACAAATAATAGAAAAACTTACAAATAGTGGACAACTGGCGGCTATTTAAACATATTTATCGCAAAAGAATCCTTATTACAAATATTTTGAAATGTACAGAAATACATACACTAGAAACTATGTATGAGAAATTGTTAAAGACGTCTCAAACCAAGAAGACCCATAAAAATATTTTCCATACATTTAGTGTGAGATTTGAATGGTCTCTTTCTTTATAGTTAACATTTCCCTTTCATACAGAGGCTATCAAATAGTATGTTGTTTATTTGTCGGTATCATTTCCGTTAACATATTTCACAAGTGTAGGGTAAACAAATAAACAAGCCATTTTATGGACAATATTGTCTGCTTATGGTGGTCATAGCAAATACTATCGGTGATAGTTGTCGAAAATAATTTTGGGAAATTGCGGTTAAAAGATCGAGTTCTTTTATATGAGCTTCACTGGTGGTAAGTCTCTCATATGTGAGAGGCCATCTGGGTGGGTACCACCGCAGTGTCTATGTCTCCCGTGAAACAGCAGTGTAAACGCACTACTACAGCAGTGTAAACGTACAACTACTGGACATATTGAGACTTAACATCTTATGTCTCAGGATGGCGAGCGCAGTGGAATGCCAAGCATTGCTTTGTAATTCAAGGTGTTGTTTGGTTTTGCTACTGTTCATGAGCGGTCGTATCGCTTACCATCAGGCGAACGGCATGCTCGTCTCGCCATTCATAGCAATAAAAAAAAAGCTTTCTCATGCCAGATCAAGCATGAAAGATTTAATAGTTTTTGTAGTCATCATTTTAAGGGAAAACTAAAATATATTAAATAATATACAATACATCCAATAGTCACATACATAGTTCTGACCCCACACTAACATCAAGTCTTGTATCGTGGATATCAGAAACTACGAAAGACTTTTTGGTCTTACAAACACCTAAATCAACAAATACGTGTGGATCACAAAAATATTTGGCTCTGTGCGGGAATTCAATCCGCGGCCTTACGTTTCACAACCGGCGTCTAACTAACTGCACCGCGGAGACTGTCAAAAACTTATGTAAATGACGTATTTACTTTAACAAAAAAAAAACAACAACAAATAATTATTGCTACTGCCTTTATCTGTCTATGCCAAAATCTTTTTAAATTATTTATTATCAGTCAATATTATTATCAGCCTGCTTCCTCCATTATTTTTTAAATACCTCTAAAAATGAATAACTGTTTAAATTAACATTAAAACTTCCCGCTTCCGTCATTCCGTCTTCTGTTCATAAGGCCAAAATCGCTTCCAATACTGTCATTATCCGAGCTAGATAACAAAACAATAAAACCAAAACTCCTCTTAAATAACACACTATTATCCCAAAAATTCAAAATAATTTTTAATAATTGCTCATTATTTAATATATTCCAGAGCAATATACGTCAGCACGGTATAAGATCGTCAGCAACAAGCTTGTCAACGTTTCGCGAGTCAGCCAGTGATTTCCCACGGGCCGCCGCGGTTTAGATTTTAATGTAAATTCGAAATACAAATATATTTTTTTACGTAATTCATTAAGGTTTTGTTTGCTGACTCTTATATTTGTAAGCTGACGTAGGACGTTTTTGTGATGAAATTACAATTACGTTTTTCGTATGTAACTTATAAAAATCTTTAAAAACGGCATAATGCAGTATTTTTATTATATGACAAAGTGTGTTTAGGTTTTAGTTTTTGTGGTATTAGGTCTATAACATGATATGAAGTAAGCCGCCGCCCTCTCATACAATGTTTGACAATTATCGCGTTTTAGATTCGAGCAAATGTAGTTGTTAGCAAGCTTAATAACACCAACAATAACAATAACAACCAACAGTGAGAAACATAGTCCTGACCACACATTAAGATCGAGTCTTGTGTCGTGGGTATCACGAACTACGAGAGACTTTTCGATTTCACAAACACCTAGACCCTAAAGAAATATTTGTAGGCCGCACTAACATTTCTCTCGGCGCGAAGACCGAACCTGTGGCCCCTCGATTCACAAGCGGCGTCTAATCGACTGCGCCACGGTCAAAACAAAAACATAAATCCGAATTTAATTTTGTACATTTAGAATACCAATATTTTTATTTATAATTATTTTTACCATAGCACTTTATAACATTTTTGCCTGTTTATCAATGGATCATAGTTTTATCTGACAATTTATCTTACATCTGGGTTTCTTTATGTATTTATGTCATATTTTAGGCAGAACTTTATAATAATAGCATAATTCTTCGGTAAGAGCTTTCAAAAAAAGACTACAAAAAAAAACTGATAAAAGGAAATTTCTTTATAGCCGAAAATACAAAACAGGACCAAGCAATAATAAAGTTAGAACAAACTAACCATAAAAATAACATTACTAAAACATTTTTCAAATGGTTTACAGAGGATAAAGAAGAAATCCGGTATTACTGTCCCCACACAACACATTTAAAGGCTCGCGTTAAATCTATCAAAGGCAGGGAGTGTGCGCAGTCGAGGTATTAAATTGTGCCCGAGTCACAGTGCACCGCGGCGACAGATTTACACTCCGGTATTTATATTTAACTTACTGGAATTACTCTGGAGTTGCATACTACATGGACCTTGTAGAGACTAGGAAGAACTTCCGTGCTTTCCGGCGTTTTTGCCATACCTATTACTGGAAACAAGTATAAAAGCTCACATAATAGGTCCCATTTAAATGTAAGAATGATTTGATCCGTGGTGCTTTACAGCTGGCTTCTCCAGCTGTAAAAGTCTTTTTACGAGGTTATTTACCTCTTTAGTTCATTGTTTTGTCACCCGCTTTGCACGGAGGGAAGTGGACAATACTTTATTTCCAACTATTAATTACACTTTCTGATTAATTTCGTTGCGGGTTAAAGACAAGTTAGACATTCCCGGAGACTCGCCGAGCTTCAATGCTCGGTATCATTACATTGCGTGCCACTATTGATCCTGGCTTACAGGAGTTACAGTGGTGGGTGTGAGGGCGGGACAGTCTCCTTACTGGAATGAACTCCCTGAATCAGTGTTTCCTTAGCGCTATGACCTCTCCTTCTTCAAACGAGGCTTAAAGAGAGTATTCTCATTAAGGTAGGCAGCAATTTTGTTGTGCTAGCCCCCTGGTACTGTAGAGGCCCATGAGCAGCGGCAGCCGCATACCATCAGGCGGAACGCTAGCTCGTTTGCCTATAATGGCAATAAAACAAATAAAAAAACTAACACCGATATACTTTGTTACGGAAGGAAGTGTACAAAAAATATTTCCAACTCCTCGTATTATATACTTCATGATTAATTTCGTTGCGGGTTAAAGGCAAGTCATACATTCCCGGACACTCGCCGAGCTTCAATGCTCGGTGTCATCAAATGCGTGCCACTGTTGATCCTAGCTTACAAGAGTTGCAGTGGCGGGTGTGAGGGTGGGACAATCTTCTTACACCGATATCTTGACTGCCTCTGTGGCGCGGTTGCACTACGGTAAGATCACAACGCTGAGATTCCGGGTACGACTCCCTGGTCGCAAAGTGATACTGGATTTTTCTATTCGTTATCCGTCCGGAGTCAGAGAGTGCATTCCAATCACATTGTGGGAAGGATCAAGGAACACAAAGCAATACAAGAGTTTCCTAGTAGCACCTCTACTTAGCTCTTCCAGGAAAATGGCATGAGTTTAGGCATGTATTTATGTTTTACCGATATCGCTTGTGACTAGAGCATGCAGACTTCGTCGAATTTCATATGAAAAATATATTTCCGGATACGACATATGCAGCAAAATAAACAGGTAGGAATAATGCTATATAGAGCTATCTTATATATTATGTCGATCGGCACAATTCATCATTTCACAATTATGTAAACCTACATCAAATATGCAGGTTGTATCGGAAACTAATCTAAATAAATTAAATTATAAAAATCCGCGTTTAAATACTCAAAAAAACTGATTTAAAAACAGTAATTAAAAAGAGATAAATAACAATATTCCTTTAAAATTCTGAAATACCTAAATAAGCGAACCATTTTTTTTTGAGGTCTCTGGTGTCTGTAATGAAAAACTGTGTAATCAAACAGGCGAATTCATAATCTCCTTTTGTGGAGTCGATTAAAATTTGTTTTATTTCAGTCCTAACAAGGGCTTCCCTCAGGGATCAGACTATCCTCGATGTGAAAGTTTTATTCAGCTTCTACCCGTAATGTAAGGAAGATAGCTAGAAATGAGTGATTGCTATCTTGTCTAATTCCAATTTATTTTGAACCTTGTCTTTGCTTCTCTGGCATCATAAAATAATTCATCTTATCGTAATTAAATCATAATTTACTATCTAAGAAAAGCTTAACAATGTAATTAACATTTATAATTGCGTAATAAAACTATAATAAAATAAGATTTATATTAAGGCACGTGTATAACTGTATAATATATAACAGAATAATGTACTTCTGTTCTCACAATATAAGCGTTCTGCTTTTTTTTCTGTATTATTGACGTCGCACTCGACATACTGTTGTTATTCGAAAATGCCATGCTTAAATTTTTTTTTGATCTATCAATGACCTCGCAGCCGAATTGTAATAGTTACTCGAAGATGTTTTGTCCTATTTTAACAAACCATTTGGATAAAAAAAATACAACCGGATAAGGTATGCCTTACATTTATTATCACGTGATATATTTTAACATAAATTCCAGTTTAACAAAAAATCTTAAACATAGTAAAGTACCAAAACCAAAAGTATAGAACTCCTAAGTACAAAATTCAAATACACTCCCTTCAGATTATTATAATCACAAAACAACACTAAAATTTATAATAACTTACATAATAATGTGAAACATTTCCAAAATATTCTATAACCCCGCGCTTAAAATAAATTAACTCGTTCACAAATTGACGTTGAATTCGAGCGTGGTAACCCTATTTGAACGGATTCCCTTGGGAGAGGAGGGAAAATACAGCAACCGAAGTGCAGTGTGTTCTTACCACTTGCAGGGGCCGGAGTGTCCTCTCACCTCCGACCTCTAACATACGATGATCTCGACTTATGCTTGCACCAAGTCCTGTGGGATCTGTCTTAACACGTTTAGAACATTCGATAGCGTCGACCGATCGAGACGGTATTATATCGCGGCTTGTGGTTCGAAAATGTTCGTGAAATTGGTTTAATAGTGGATGGATTGAATTTTCTTGGTAAATGATAGTATTTCTGCATTTGGTGAGGATACAAATAAAAGCAACATGATGAATGTGGACGAAGAGTCAAAACTCTAAAGATTGTGATTACACCAAATACACTTGTTAAATAAATGATACCATAAAAATAAATATTCACTAAATCAATCTCAAATCTAGAATGATGGTTAGTTAATTAAAGTGGCAGAAACGAAAATGATATATGAAATAATGCTACATAATATTCCAATTTGGTTACACATAGACAATGGATGCTTATTTTGTTAGATCCTGACATATGACGTAATATAATATAACCAATATATAACGACGACATAATATAACCATATAGGAATATAATATAGCATTATTTCATACTCGGTTATAATATACTGAAATATTTTTCTCTATATTCAAGGAAAAGGTCGTATCTAAATAACCACCAATTTATTCCCTCTTTCAGAAATGCAACAGAAAATGAAGTGAAATTGGAAGCATTTCACTCCGAATAACTTGATCCAAAACACTGGAAAGTTCATAAAGCGCGGATAATATTTGTGTAACCCGGTTGCAACGGAAGTACGGGTAAGAATCGAGCCAAAACTCAATTTTTGACGCCATTTGCGTGACATAAAGCAAGCGGCACGGTGCCCCGCGCGCCACTGAATTTTCAATATTTTCTATATGCCACTTCCGAATTCAAAGAATCGAATCAAACTTGCTCGAGTCTCAGCCCCTCGAGATACAACTGTGTTTGCCAGAGACTTAGGGTCACTGTACACGGAACGTCACTTCATCGTATGCTTTCGTATGCCTGGTCAGTACCAGCTTACAGTTAAGCACGGTGTTTTGACTAAGAACAAATAACGGCGAAATATAATCACCGGTTTGACTAACTTAACACCAGAGGGCGAAAAAATTGTTTAGTTTTTACGGGTTTCTCCATACTATAGTCCCTGAATTACTTCTAAAAGCATTAATTAGCGACTTTAAAACATTTATTTTTTATGGAGATGCATACTCATGCGTAAATGAGAATTACTTCGTTCGCATTTCCATATAGAATATTTTTAACTGGATAAGTATTTCAAAATGAAAAAAATCAAATCAATACTGTTAGATATAATTCAGGCCCAAGCCTTCCTCAATCTCTTCATAGATATACGTAAGTATAGATATATTTCTGTATTGTTTGTCTTACTTAACGCCATAGGGTGTCTTGAAGTCTCTACTCGTATCTCAGTATGTTAAATGTACTTGTTGTGCTTGTTATCAGTTTCTGTGATCTTTTTTTGCTTTAACCACAGGAAATCCATTGCTGAACAAAGTCATTCCTTAAATATTGATACAGCGAATTGAAGACATTCTGCATTCAAGGGCCTTATGGAACTGCATTGTCGCTTTGCATAATTGCTAACAAATGTTTTGTATTCATGCATAGAGCCATTAGTGTCTATAAGTAAACTGCATCCAAGCGTACAAGTGGCGTATGGCAAAGACATGCGTACGAACTAACGCGTCGTGGACAGCGAGCCTTATATTTTCACAAGCAGAAATCGTGTTTACTATTTTTATGGTGGTTTCCTTACTCCTAGCTGGCGCAGTGTTTGACTTCGGTCCGCGGCGGCGTTCGGAAATATTGAATTTTATATAAAGTTAAAAGTACTAAGTTTCTTTCCACTTATGAGATTGCTTTTCATTTGAGTTGTGTGCGGTGGCTGAAAGTTCTCTGGCGAATGTCGTTCAATAACATTCTCAATGCGACGTGTAGTGTATTCGCTAATTAGGTCTTATAAATAAATGAAATAAATATTTTCAAATCAATGGGCATTTTTAAAGCACCTCTCAGATTATAGTTGACTTACACCTATTTAGGCGCAGTGTAAAAAAAAGCATTAATATCCCATCATAGAAAATGGTTATAAAACGAAATTCCTCGGGCTGGTTCTTAGCATCAACACAAAAGATTGGCTAATTAGCAAATCTATTTAGAACAAGCTGTCTAATTAGACAGGTTGAACGTCGAGAAAGAGGTCAATTGTCCAATCAAATCCGTCTAGTCGACATTCTGAACATTACGCGACGTCTTATCGTCCCAGATACCTCAGTGACTAAAGACAAATAAAACTTTAATAAGCAGCATACTATATCTATGTGTATTTAATTATAATTCGTGAACTATGACGTCACATTACATGAGAGATATAACATAATGTAGGCCAGAACACGCCGCGTTCGAAATTCAAACTGAAACATTTGAACCAAACACAAACTGTTACAAAAATACACGGGGTAAACACAGGGTGCACAAAAACAATGGATTTGCATTACAAAAGCTACGTTCCGTGTGCATCCTAATGAACGGTAATTGTTTAAATCCACAAGAAAGAGGCCAACTCGGAATACGCAAGAACTTACAAACAGTTAATTACATTAAATACACATGCTGTTTTTATAAGGGAACAATGTTGCCAACATTATAACAATGTTTTCGACGCACGCTGGCGGAAAGAATCGGGAAAATAGAGGGAATTTATGCACGTTTTATTCAGGTTTCAAGAGTAATTTGACACGGGTAGGTGGGTTAAAACACTTTAGACATTGATTGAAATGGCATTTTAGATTTTCTTAAGCTACACAGCAGGGCTTAGGTGTCCCCTATGATTTGGAAGGATCAAGCACCATCATACCACAGCTCCTACTTTCAAACACCTTTAAAATCCTTGTAACGATAGGATCCTTCAAAGTATCATTTTTATTAGTAGTATTGACCTAGATATAGAACCCAGGGTTTCACAATTCCAAGCTCATATACTCAACAAAAATAGCAATAAAATATTCTCTGCAAGCACTGAGCTAAATTCCGTATATTACCGCTTATGTTTAGTATGCAAGACACTAAACAAACCATTTTATACGAAAGCTTTTAGTACAAAGACGTGTCAAGTGACGTCAGTGGTCCAACCGGTCGGGGTATCGGATTAGCGTAAAGGCAATGCGGGCGCGTGGTTAAATTATTACTGTGTGTGGCTTATTTGCTCATTGTGGAAATGGTTTAGTAGAGAGAAATGGATTGGCACATGGAGTACCCAGTTCGATTCTGTGGCACATACATATGAATTATTTTTATGGATGAATTTAAATAGAAGTTGTATATAACTCGGTAAAATAAATAACGACCAACACTCGAGAATATTTCTTAAAAATAAATAACCATTTTATAAATGCATTTGAAATGTTATTTGTTTAAGAAAAACTGGTTAAAAGCCCCAATTTAGACAGGAATAGCTATGGTCTACGGCGTAGCTAGCTCTACATTCGTAGAGCTACTTTAAATACTCATAACAATAAACATAATAATTATGCCACAATCACACATTAAAATACAAGTCTTGAGTCTGACACCCATCAGAATGTGGGAAACTTCCTTCTAATAGTCGAGAAGAGTAGAACAAAAATAATAAAATATGAAAATAATATAATGACGTCGACTGTGAAACCAAAGAGCATTTATCTTGGTGTGAAGAGCAAACACGCGATATTGTTCATAGCCGTCTAACCTGCAACCATGATACATCAAAATATACTAGATCAAAGATCAGCTCCATTAATACTCTATAATACTGTGACGTGCACATGCATGCATAATTCATGCAGTTTATACTGAATGCATAGACAATGCACCAAAATCCTCGGCTGACGGACGAAAGCGTGTAATTTGTGACGCTAGCCGTGGATTAGCTGTTATTACACTTGAATATAACATCAAAGGACGAGTATGGTCAAGCAGTGGACGGATTTAGGAGGGCGTTGTGGGGGGCAAGTTATAAATTATAGCTATATAGGGTCAAGACAGCTACAGAAAACGAAGCTGGGTGGTAGTTTTAGTCACTACACATACAATGCAACTAAAACTTCGCAGAGAAACACGACAATTAAATATCATCGTTTTTGGTTGGTAAATCTATAGTTTGTCCTCAAATAATAATTTAAACCCTTGTGTACTTGCGTCTTCATAAATAAAAGGGCGTACACTATTATTTTAGAAAAAAAACTGTGTATCCTACTACGCAAATACGACGATAGAAAAAAAACATCACCTTTTTTCTTCGATCAAATATACACTAGATACAACATGAGCGCTTAGAAAATGGCACCAAAAAAGAGTGCTTTAAGCACTCTTTCGCTTTCAGTCACGCACCGACCGTTGCTTCTAAAACGTCGCATAACTTTAAACAATATTATGTGAAAAACTACTTTAAGCTCCAGAAATAAGGTGGAATTTGTATTAATATATTTGGAATATGTGATCTTTTTGGTTTACTTTTTTTCATGTCATGCATCGGTGCCACTTTATAACAGAACTTTTACAGGGAACTGTGTATCTAGTGTATATTTGATCGAAGCCTTTTTTACACAAAATTCAATTGAATTATGTCTAAAGACATTAAAACTACACCTTCGTTTTCGGTAGCAGTCTTGATATACCCAGTATACGAGTATTAGACGACATTGACATAGTATTTTATTTAAAGCTGGTGTTCCTAACCACACCAGGTATTATTGTAGCAAGTTTGAAATAAAACTGTTTACTAAAGCCTGGTAGTTTTGTCAAAAAGCGCGATTTTAGTTTTCTAGCCTTTCCATCAACCCGTATAAGTGAGAGCCTTTTACCGCTCAAGTAAGTTAGTGAGAACCGAAGTTTAGTTAAGCGGTAAAAATATTTGTACATGATGGTCAATTTATCGTGAAAAATTAAATCGCGAGTTTTGACAAAAATATATATTGGTTTTTTTTTCAAATATTGTACAATGTCACCTGGGGTGATGTAATATATTTGGGTAGAGTTAAATACTACACGTCAATATCATTTCGTATATAGGGTGTTGTATTTAAAAGAAACTGATCAGTTATAATGTTAATTTATTGTTTGCATGTCTGTTTGATTAACATTAACATTTAGATATTTACACGTATATTCCCATATACGTCCCACTGCAGGGCACGGCCTCCTCTCTTTAGAATACGATTGAGAATGGTTTGGCCATATAGTCCACCATATAGTAATTGATGTCAGGTGGCACAAATTGTTAGACTAGTTCTGACGCTATGAACATTTTTTAATTTATTATATTAAATAGCTTAAAGATAATATGCAACCTTACTATGATATTGCGTAATTTTCGAAGTATTTAAACCAAGTTCTAAGGTCTCGTAAAATAGGGTCTAACAAGTAAATATCTAAATGTTAATGTTAATAAAACAGACATGCAAACAACAAATTAACCTTATAACTGATCCGTTTCTTTTAAATACTACACCCTATATACGGAGTGAATGTGATACTGACGTGTAGTATTTAACGTGTAGTAGTATGTAACTCTACCCAAATATATTTCATCACCCCAGATGATACATATCAGCCCTGATACAGATACAGACATCAATTTAAAATAACAAACAGATTTCTTTTGCGAAGTAAAGAGGATATCGTGATCCTTACCCATCTTAATAAAAGCACATGCCATTGAACGAAAAGTGTATTTTTATTCGCATTTTGAAAAACAGTATTTGACAATATGATTATACATTTTGATAACATATACTAACAGTAAAATGTTTATTGTTGGCATAATACCAAATATGACACGTACCTACATATAATCAAAACTACCTCGAAACGACCAATGGGAAATTTCTATAATAAAATGTAGAGATTTCTTGGCACAATTTTTATCGACTACAATGTAATATGTTATGTACATATGTAAATCAATTAAAATGTTTAATTTAAGTCGATAGTGTGGATCATGCATTCCAATAGACTGTCCAATAGTTCGTCTCAAATAAATAAAATAAATAAATAAATACTTTATTGTACACCACACAAATAACAGACACAATAACACAAAGCGTTTAAATATGTGTAACAAAAGGCGGCCTTATCGATGTCGGCGATTTCTTCCAGACTACCTTAAGATGGACTAGAATGAACGGAAGCACGGAAGAAATGGGTGGTCACGGTATAGGGAAAAACAATACAAAGATGACAGATGAACGACAATGAACATTTTAAATTACATCTTTAGTGTGGGACCTGTACCCCAAAAGTCGAGTAAACCCTTGATACGTCCACGTGTAAAGCGTTCGCCTACACCGAATGTGTAATTAGATTTCCGACAGTTTGATGAGGCGGTCACGATTAGCTTTGTGTCATTTAAATCAACTGCTTCTAGGCCGGTTGATTATTTTAATTGTGCGTGAAAATGCTGGAATAGTTTCGCTGTTTGAGTTTCCGAGTTGCGGTTATTGAAATTTTGTGGTTCTACTTCAGTCTTTTTAACAATTAGATAAAACGTTAGCTGTTTTATGATAGTTCGTTCGGTATGAGGTGATATTTTTTGGGAAGATCAAAAGAAAACTTTAGTTCGTTTTTAAGATTCTATAGGTCCGGCAAACGAGCTCGGCACTTGATATAACTATTTGCTGCCAATGAATATAAGGATATATAAACCGGCACCTAAAATAGGTAGGGTAGGGAATGGTTTTGCCCAAATATGAAAAAACAGTTCAAGCCCTTTTTTATTACTGATTTTTGGATGAATTTGTAATTCACATACCAGAATACAGGGCTAGCAATGTTAGCTATTGCGCTGGTCCAAAACCGGCACTGATAGTTGATCCTAAGCTTAGTATAACCTTCTCTGCAAACACATTGCAACCTTTTTGCTCACAAACCATCCTTTCCTAGTCACATATCAATTCCCAAGATATGTGTGATATTCCGCATAATTCCGTTGTTAATAAAGTTGGTCTCGACTCGGGCACATCGACGCCAACATGCGACCCGACAACGCTAGAACACGTTCCGACATGGCATTCGGGATAAAATTAAACACACACTACACAGTATTCTGTGTAGCCGCCACCTACACGCCGCGCCAAGCCGCGCAACGCCGTGTGCCGGAAATTTGAGAATGTTCACGGGTTAAGCTAGCAGAATTGCATATGCTTTCACATGACATATTCTTGATAAAAACTTTAATAGTGTTTATTGCTGCGTTCAGTACAGTTGTTGACTTAGGACGCGACAGAACGTACCTATTCAATGTTGGGGAATAATTCGCGATTTAGTGGCTATTTATAGTATGTTGCGCAAAAAAATCTGAATCAATAATTGTACTATTTGCCCACTATTTTCATTGCAATTAATGGCTTGACAGGTTTGCCATTCGCCTGATGTTAAGCTATACAACCGCTCATTGACAATAGCAAAACCAAACAACACCATCAATTACAAAGCAATGCTTGGCATTCCTCTGCGTTTACCATCTGGAGACATAACATGTTAAGTCGCAATATGTCCAGTAGTTACTCTGGCTACAACGTCATTCAAACCAAAACACTACAGTGCTTTACACTGATGTTTGGCGGCAGAAATAGACATTACCTACACCTAACTAGGGCACCTACCCAGGTGGCCTCTTCTTGACTATCAATACATACAATGCACACTAATAAAGTCAGAGGTGTGCCCTAATAGTTGAACCCGCGACTACCATGAGCATGTTACGCACATAAGTAGCAACTTAATACTTAAGTGACGTTTGAGTATACGGGTGCATTTACCCAACTACGGAATAAATAACAAACAATACATTTAGCACAATAATTACAAACATGCATTCTGCAGAAAAGATTTGATGTATTAACGAAACAATATTAAGATACCGGGGCGGGAGACTAGGCGATTCATAAATCATTTGAATAATTCGGCAATTACGAATGGCACGTTTCGGCTATTATTCACCGGCGGATTACTAATTAACAATAACAAATGATTGTGTTTGTCGCAAGCCGAAGAGCTCACTGTAATTTGTAATGGGACAAAACAAGCGGGAATTTGTACGAGGAGACAAGATGCTTGGATAATCTGTGTAAGTGTGATGAGAAAATTCCTGATGAATAAATTATCTACTGGTTCAAAAATGTTGGCCGTATAAATATGAATAATTGGAAAACGAGCCTATATTTACGAGATAATATAAGTTAGACGTAAATTAAAATATTATTACAAACAAAAACCAATCAAGTTGCTATGGAAATCATTAAAGAAAGTCTATGTTTATTATTAAAACATAAATAATAGTAGCGTGAAAAATGTATTAAACTCGCTGCTTCTATTACTAAATAGCTATGAAACAAGTATTAACGAGGCACAGTTAGTACGAACAACAAAACATTACCAACCCGAAACGATTCTAAAACGTTCTACATAAAGGTTTCCAATAAACCGTAATACTAAAACAAAGCTACAACATTCAGCTACAAATGAAACTGTCGTGTGTTGCGAACAAATAAATAATAACATTATACACACCATTCGCTTCCTTCCCGGAACAATATTGTTTTAAAACTTTATTGAATAAACGGTAAAGGCTTGGCCGGCAATCGAAACACAAAAAGAACGAGTCGCTGAAAGGTCTGTGCACCACGGATACTCCGCCGGTCATTATTCTCAATACAATTGTTGCAATAAGCATTCAGCGTGGACTATAAACTACGAACGTAACGGGAACGTACGTAACGATGCCGATTTTATTGAAAAAACTTCACATGATATTTCTGTTTGTGTTTTAAATGCTTTACGAGTGGGACACACTACTGAGATAGCTGATAGAGAGACAATGGTCTTTGGATAAATTATAAGCAGTATGCTGATGGATGGATGGTGAACGAATTTCTATGGCTAAAAAGACAGAAACAGCTGACCAGGCCATTCCTGTATGTTTAGTTTTGGTAATCTAAATAATCAAATTCACAGTTAAATCCCGAAAACAATCAAAATAGTTAAACTCCATTACTCCAAACTTGCTTTCAGTGTAATTTGCGCGAACACGAGTTCCAAATCTTTTGAAAAAGAACTCGTTGCTGACGCCAATCCTAACATAATCAAGAGACACTAACGAGCGAAGATTGTGAATTGTAAACCAGTTTAGCATTTGATTCTTATCGCAAACACAATTGAAGTGTAATGAAGTGCGTAAATTGCAGAGATGCAATTCAACAATACAAAGCCCAAATGACGGCTGTGAAATCGACCATTTCTATTGAACTACCGTTCGCATTTCACAAAGCGACACTCGGAATGGTCCGAAAGCAAGATATTCTAACAGAACCGACGTTGCGTTGGCTAACTGACGCTCATTGACGTGGAAAACAGAAAAGGGTTCATCCTAAAAAACAAAGCCAATCACAGTAGTATTTATAAACATCAATAATAATTTCTAACTACGTTTCTATAGTGGAACTTAAGCTTATTGCTTGTTTAGATTGTGTTTACACATTTGGACGTACAAAATAATTATGAACAATGAATGTAGGGCTTTCCAAGGTTGCTGGTAGATTAATGTTTCTTATCTTATTTAATATCACATCTGCCACATCAAGATGTATTTAGTCCATTAAAACGCCTTCATTAATTTCAAAGTCCTGATTTCAAAATAAGTCATTATCAGGTCTAACAGTCTTGCAACTACTGATGGACATTGCTAAGGCTTTAATATACAAATACTTAATACTACTGCGTGCATTATGCACTAGATGCTATCACGTTTTTTTTCAAATAAAAAGCGCACTGGATATTCCCTATAAATAACTTAATAAAATAGTGTTTACTGTTAACCACAGCACTGGAACGGTTACGCCGGCTAATCCCTTACTCTGATTGACGGTTATTAAATTCCTTTTATGTGAGTCGTAAAAAAAATAAAACCGTTTTATTAGCATTAGTAAATACGGCATATTTGACGTAATTACTACCACTGCGAACAATTTTAGGTTGTAACCAACCCCTTTCAAGTAATTTCCGCATAAAGTTAATTAAAAAAGTAATGTTTATGCAAACATACGTCGGCGAGGTCAAGTGGAGGATATATTGCGTTTTCAAGCACATTGTAGAAGATTTGAATTTTATTATAAAAAATAAATTGAAAATTATAAATCTTCAAACAAAAATAGGAACTGATAGAATAAAAATAGAGCTACGTCCACGTCGGACGATGTAGAAAAACTTTTATAAATTGAATTTAATGGACATTGCAGTAGTACGTCACGTTAGATTGTAGAAGGGATTATTCTTAGATATTATTATAAAATATAGTGGGCCTTTCCACCTCTTCGTGTTTGCATACCAAATATCTATATATTTCATAATTTGAGGAAGTATATACCTTAGTTCACACTGGTTCTACACTACATCATTAGTAGTTTTAATAAATATTCTAGTATATGATCTAGAATATTTCAATTGTAATAATAATATTTACATTAATTTATTGCTGTTGTATCAGATCTTTTTAGCCATTTGTAGACATATCGAAACGGCCTATTTAAAACTTGAACCAGAAGCTCTGATAAATAATATTTTTGGTTAAAAATAGTCGCTCTGTGTTCTTTTCAAAGTAATTTTGTTCCTTTACAACGATATCAAATATATAGGTATGTGTTCAAATCAAATATATCATTCATCCATATTATCACTATAACTAATCCCGAATAGGTACATTATAATGCATTCAACATTTAAATTATATTTTCGACAACGTTGCTCTTTTGGAGACTGTCGCGTCCTCATCACCGTAACTCTTGTAAGCCAGGATCAACAGTGGCCCGCGTGGCGAGCCTCCAGGAATGTCTAACCTTAACCCGCAACGAAATCAATCACAAAGTTAAATTAATAGGAATTGGAAATAAATCCACTTCCCTCCGTGACAAAGCGGATGACAAAGCAATGAATTAAAGTGGTAAATAAACGAAACGTTGATATTGTTGATAATACAAACGTATTCCGCGGAAACTGAATCCATCCAGTAAAGCATTTCAATATAACCAACTAGGTAAACAGACGACCGGATAACTTGGATACGAGACTTAAAGTTAGATTCGATTCGGAAAGTTGAGCTCTTAGACATATTGGAACATCATTCCATACATAAACATGCACGGGATGCGAAAATAAGTATACGGGCGTGTAAACTTATGATCATATGTAAAACTACATTAAAGAAAGCTTAAAATGGATTTCCTTCACGAACTTGTTTTAATACAGCTCGGTACTTGGTAACACGAAATATAATATCGTAATGTTTTACATAATATCTAGTTAGCTCTCTTTGGAATGTAGATTCAGTCAGGAATGAAATTACCGACCGTAATTAAGTTTCGTCGAAACTGACCAAAGCAACCTCCAAAATAATATAATCCTTGTGATAGAATTCTGAAAACTACTATTTATATCTCTTTAAAGATTTTTCGATTCATATAGCTGATTCAAACTTAGAACAAACGTAATCGCTAAGCAGTACTTAGAAAATGCTCCTTTCCGGTTTCCGTTTCATGAGGCAATTAACACTATCTAATTTTAGTCCTATACACACCCCGCGAAATGGAAATCCGCGTAAAGGAGTGAATAAAACAACAAAATATTTTAATATTTCTATAACCGAATAAAAGCTAGTAAGAGCTAGTCAAGCGACTAAAAAGTCCTGTCTTCTTGTCGGAAACCTACCTTCGACACTACAAATATAACACCGTACAGCCATGCAGTACACCGCACACCGTTGGACAAAGAGGAGAAAAAAATGTTAAAAAGACTTACTGGAATTCTGCTCACGACACAACAGAACAAGCATGCAACGAACACTTTTTTCTTAGCACCCACGAGAAAGGTGGTCCGTTGCAGTACTAAATATCACTATTCACTAGCAATTTTTATAATTTAATTTTCTATATATTAGACTTGTGTTCACCACACTAGCACAAACTTGTATCCAATACAGAAACCAACACTCAATAAATTAATATAATACTAAACATACCCGGCAAGAAACTAAGTATTATAACATATTGCGACGTCTCCTTGTTAAAATGCCTTTGATACTATCACAACACACAGCGATGCAGTAACAAACACTAACACAGAAACACAAGAAAAAAATACTTCACTAGTCACACAAGTTTTGCAATAGTAAGCAAAAAATTCAGTGCAATACAGCAAACATAACGTGTGTTCAAAATCAAAGGACATACGTAAACTAGCGAGAAAACAAACTACAAACTACCCTCTGCTAGATTATAAAATTACTGCGGTAAAAAAAAATATGACGAAGTTAGGGTATTGAATTTTTTCGTATTATATCAAGGATTTGGTTTAATTTTGACTTATTTAAACTTCTCAACACGTTTCGATTACTTTACATCTTTAGTGGTCATAAAGCGGAATGAAAATCCGCAAAAAAAAATTTTCATTTTAATGTGTAACATTCGTGTAAATATAATAAACCTGTATAAAATTAGAGTATTTTAAAACTGTCGCTTTCAAGGTTTTAAAATACCCGTGTCTTCTACGTCGCATCATAATAGTTTAAGGACCGTGCCAGAAACGTCGTCAGTCACGGACGATGATACATTCTATAGAATAGCCGTAATAGGATCGTGTTATGAACGTCGTGTAGTGTCGTCGTCGTCATGTTTTTATTAGCAAAAAAATGACGGTTTCCGTCATTCATGCGGCTGTCGCAGTTAGTTAGCACAGAGTACATTCTATATAGGAGATTAGTTAGAAAGATCTAGGATAGAAGTCACACGATTCTTTAGGCTCGATCACTGCATCAACACATAATAATAATGCAAAATTATATATTATATATTCTCTTGGATTTCAATATTGTAGGACCTAAAAGTTTGTCATTGTTTCTAATACCTACAATAGGTACAAGGCTTCCTTACAGTATGATAGAGCGATCGCTGTTACTTCAAAAACGTACATAAAAATGGTAATGCCGGCCCACCTTTTTCTGCCCTCCTATTAGCTGACATTTGACAGGTTGTCCAATATGCACGAATAATATTTTAGGGCTCTTGAATTCCACTCAAACCGTTTTAGATAGATTTTAACTAAATATACTTCTGGTTACCAAAGTTTGTTGTTTTATAATTAGATACGTTTTTAGTAATGTAGCTGTGCTACACAAATTACGAACAAAAAAGATCTACGTTCTTGAAGACGCAAATATATACTAAAAATTCTCTAAGGCTTTAAAATAACGTAACTTTTGCTCAAAATTACGTTTGCGAAAGTTGTGTATTTATTTATTTATATCCAGGCTGCAACATCGGCGACAATACGTGCGTCCTACAGTTACAGTCGTCAAATACTACAAGTCGCGGACTTAGTTTGCAACAGAGTATTTCAGGATAAAAGTCCTTAGTTCCGTCCGTATAATACGAAGTTAGGAAGAACTGGGTCAAGTACTTCCGCGTAACATATGAACGAGACAAAAGTGTTGAAGCCACGCTCTAGTCACCTAAAAGGCTAAATCGATGATGCTTTGGAATCTTAACACAGTATGTGAAAATATTATGAAATTTATTTTATTTGTCTGCGTCGGTGGCGTAGTTGTACTACGGTGCAATTACAAAGCTGAGGTCTCGGGTTCGAATCCCTGGTCGGGCAAAGTGATATTGGATATTTCCATTCTTTATGAGCCTGGAGTCAGAAATTTGTGCCTGATATGGCGATAGACTCGCTCCCTATCACATCGTAGTGCGGAACATACAAGATGAAATGTGGGTGTCCTGGTGACGTGACACCTCTGTCTAACCTTTCCATCTCTATCTTTTGGGAAAAAGGCGTGAGCTTATGTATGTATGCGATGTTATTTTGTAGCCAAAACATGCTTGTATTGTTACAAAGATCATGTAAGCTCACGTCTTCATTCCTGAAGAAGTGCCGATAATTCACCAAGCATATTCCCTTCCTAATATAAAAGGAAACGACTCTATTAACATGATAGCACAGAAATTCGTGTCGTAAGCAACTCCCATTTACGAAATTTTACAAGCTGAAACGACCAAAGTGGAATGCGCTCGGGAAATCAATCTTGCATTGCAGTCAACATTTTATCATTAATATCTCATATTTTACCTATTTTTCCTCTACAAAATCTAAAGCTAATCTAAGCTAAGAGAAATTGGACATTTCGTATGAAAACATTCACACCTGCCTGAATCCTCATACTACTTTAGCACCTTGCCAAATTACTCACATCAGCTGTAATATTTTCGGGACTCAACCAAAAATAAGCCATTTTGAAACAAATAGAGTGTAGTCCGAAGGGAAATCTCTGACAGAAATTGTTTTGAAATGGCCCATTTTGGAGTTTGCATCGCCTTTGGGACAGACCGTATCAAGTAACACCGCTCTACACTATTATAACACGCCGATCGAGCACTATTTTGTAATGCTCTCGAAAATTTCACATCTCGCTCAATATGGCTCTGCAAATTGGTATTTCCATTTACTAAATAAATTGAACAGTTCATAGTCCACATCTTGTGTTTGAGTTTGACAGTAGCTTTATAATAAATCCAACCAGAAGTAGATCCCTCGCAATTTCATCACGAAACGCAACAGCAAAGCTTTTACTCCATGTCGACGTTCTTATTGCTATCTGTATCAGCCCATATACGTCCCACTGCAGGGCACGGGCCTACTCTGCAATCGTCGTCCACCACGCTGGCCTGGCGCGTGTTGGCGGTCTTTACTTTTTTTCTTTATTGCTATGAATTACAAAATAATCAACACCATGAATTACAACGCAATGCTTGGCATTCCGCTGCGCTCGACATGCAGAGATATAAGATATTAGTTACATCATGTCCAGTTGTTACTCTTGCTACAATGTCATTCAACCCGAAACACAACAGTGCATTTACACTCCTGTTTGGCGGGAGAAATAGACATTGCGGTAGTACCGACCCAGGCAGCCTCTCACACATGGAAGACCACAAATAAGTACCACAAGTTTTTAAAGCTGAATTTATTATACAAATTAATGTGTTTAGAACCAATTTGATCATCCCCAACGAACAAAATAGAAGAATATAAGTAATAAATTATAACAAACAGCAATATCTGAAGTTCCGCGATCTTTCACTATCTGAACACACATTATAGATCATACGTAATCCTGTCAATTAAGCTGGAAACTTAGCAAATTCTAGCTCGACTACCGCGCAACTATTTGATACTGATTCTGCTCTCCGATCACAAAACAGATTATCAGACACTTTGTTACACTCGACATATCTCTAGTGATATTCATGTGTTCTAAAATAAACCTATTTAATATGATCACAGTGATATTAAATTAGTCAATATTTGTGCTAAATATTATATCATAATAAGTATCCATGTTAGTTGGAATCAAATTATGTCAAATGAATAGCTAAGAAAGATAATAGTATTTTCAATAATATGTTTAAGAGGCCTAATATAACTACTGTGAGACAAATAGATAAAAACTAAAAGAAAACAATAGGAAAACTTGATGAAAACATACTGTATACCATCATTGGAACATTAATCATGAATAAATCATGAATAACCAAAAGTGGTTAGATGATGACCTTTTTATCCTCTATCTTAGTATTCAAGCGGCAGGTGAAAAATCAACACTACTACCAACATAGAAAGAAAACATACTTTAACAAACAACATATTTTCCGTATTCAAGAGTCAAATAAATCAGAAAGCATAGGACAGTTATCGAGCCACACCCGGCAACCTCAACAAAAACTGTGACCAAACATAAACAGCAAATCAAAATAACTTATGCCAAAAATGGGCCAATTCACGGTCGGACATAGAATTATGATTAATAGATACGGAACGGAATACATCACACTCGGTTGGCACTCTTCCAAGCGAGTAATATTCCGCTGAAATACGCTTCTGAAGACACAATAATGTCCACTTAATCATATACATGTGTCTGTTGGTTAACGGCGCGGAAACTTTTTCGGTACAATCTTATTACCGGGAATTTGGGTCAGTTAAATAATTTCGATGCTTCTTGGGCTTGGAATATTGTTGAGTTGTTGCTTGAGAATAACATGCATGAGGATTTGGGAAATATAAGATGATTGTACAATAACATTTTCTCTAAATCATACTTAGCAGGCATACTTTGGAATGTTTTCGCGAAGATAAATATAGATATTCATTTATCTTATAAATAAATAAGTAATCTAAATAGATTATCGTCTGGCGAGAGATGACCACTCACTGGTATGCACTATTCTGCGGACCTATTCGAATCAGAATATACACAAACGACGGCCTCCGTGGTGCAGTTGGTTAGACGCCGACTGTGAAACGAGAGGTCGCGGCTTGCATCCCCGCACCGACACAAATATTTGTGTTGCCCACAAATATTTGTGTCGGGTCTTGGCGTTTGTGAGACCGCAAAGTCTCTCGTAGTTTCTGATACCCACGACACAAGACCTAATTGATCTTAATGTGTGACTGTTGTGTGTATTTATTTATTAAACTGAACACAAAACACCCCGTTTATGCGTAGGCCTCTGTCACGAATTTTCCACCGTACAGTAATCAGGTTGAAAGGATACAAAAATATACGACCTGGACCTATTTTGAGCCAGTATTCAGTATTATAGTTGAAAAATATTTAGTATTTTGTTGTACAGTACCTACAAACCGTGACCTTAGTAATTAATTACGACTACAATAATTTATAAAGCGCCCTCGAACTTATAACAATTGGAAGTTGCTAAAGTTTTTCATTACTTAATTAAAACTCCCCTCTCTTTCTTTTCCTCGTAATGAATACCCTAATTCTTTTGTCGCTGTTTTTACTTGAAGGTCGTATTTTGCTAGAACCATTGTTTCAGTCTAGACAGAGTTCCCATCGCGATAAGAAATTAGAAAATGCGATACGATGCATGAAATAAAATTTTTATTTACACAGTTTAGACTCTTTGAGATTTTATTCTTAACAGTTTTAAATATATAATGTCTTTGTTTCCTTCAAACATATATATGTGATCTTGTACCACCTATTCTACAGTGTATATTCGTTTATACATATATCATCATTAAAATATAAATAATAATAATAATATAAAAGTACGTGGTGGCCTGTTGGTAAACGGACCGGATGCGGCTGCCACCGTTCACGGTGGTCGCGGGTTCAAATCCCAGGGCACACCTCTGACTTTTCGGAGTCATGTGTGTATTGATAGTCAATCACCACGCACTAAAAACGGTGAAGGAAAACATCGTGAGGAAACCTGCATACCATAGCGATTCATAAGAATTTATATGGTATGTAAGTCCGCCAACCCGCACTAGGCCAGCGTGGTGGACTATATGGCCTAACCACTCTCAGTCGTACTCTCGATTGTAGAGTAGGCCCGTGCCCTGCAGTGGGACGTATATGGGCTGATACAGATATATCATCATTACAAATATTTCTAGTCACTGATGTTCCACATTGTAGATATTTTTACCGTATCAATATTGCGTGCACTGAAAGTTATATTTAATATTTGAATATTTTTAAATAATGGATGCAGTTTCAGTCTTTTTAAACGCGCCCAGTTTTACAAAAAAGTACAAACACGTCTCCGATTTGTAGCCGAGCATTTAATTTCAACACGTGAACACAAACCAAAAGATAAAAAACATTCGTCAAGCGGGGGCGACGTGCGCGCCCCAACGTCCCAATTTATCAGAGACAAAACCTTATTCAATAGCCAATCTAGCAATTTGACTAACAACACAAATGTTGTGTTGCAAAAAGCTTGACGTGTACGTGATACGATTGTCAATATCGCGAATGGTTCAGCAGTTTTACTGACCGTTTTGTGTTTCATTAAATAACCGTTTTAGGATAAATAGTGGCCGATTTTTTATATAAATAAATGTCGTTGACTATACTGTTTCCATTCGTTTATTTTATTTTTGACAGTTCACGCCTATAAAGTACGACATTACAGTAGAACAATATTTGGAAATAAAAGTAGATACTTTCTTGACGGGTAACGCCCACTTAGAGTTGTGCCATTCGTAACGAATGACCACAGATAACAAAAACGATTTTGAATAGAATCAATCAATCGGAATCATTTGAAATAAAATTACATTAAAATGCTAATGAAAACAGTTAAACGTAATATAGTACCCAATATTAGGATCGAATGTATTTGCTGCAAATTAATTAATATGAATAAAGGTATACGTATTGAAGTGACTTTTAATAAGAGTTTAATTTAAAATAATTACAATGATTACAACGAAAATAAATGTTTAGTACCTACTTGTAATAAACAGTTAAACCATGTTGGAATTCATAGTACTTTAAGGATTAAATAATTAAAACAACTAAAAGGTAATTTGTTCATATTTTTATTTATAAACAATCGTCTGTTTCGTCGGAATCGGCGTCGTCGTCACTCGTATCCCCAGTAACACTAATTATTAATGAGTGCATGGGTAAGTTGTCAAATGCGACATCGCGATCCCAATCAGACATTATTTCTTTCTTCGTCTTATCTACGACACTCGCCCAGTTATGAGGCGTCACATTTTCACACGCATTTTTAAGCAACTCCAGCATTTTGTTTGCGGTGAAAGGAGGAGTTGTATTTATTCTCGCAGCATATCCTTTCACTTGCGCCCATATTAGCTCTATGGCATTATACTGGCAATGATATGGAGGAATTCTAAGGACGGTGTGCCCATGTTCTGCAGCCATTTCATCTATAACGTATCGTTTAGGCTGCTTCCTCATTTTTAATATTTTAAGTAACTCTACTTTTAATAGGGACTCGTCCACCTCCTCGCCATTGTTACGGAGCCAGTTTATTATTTCATTTTTTTTACTGGCTTGCGTTGGCATTTTGTTAATTTGCCGAGAGTGATAGGACGCATTATCTATAAATATTGTTGATGGCTGTTCGAGTGACAATAACATTTCCCGAAACCATTTTTCATATACTTCGGAATTCATTTCTTCGTGGTAATCCCCTGTTTTCTTTGATTTAAAAGCTAACATAGCATCTTGCACAAATCCTTTTGCGGTTCCTGCATGACAAATTATAATTCTTTCACCTTTTCCCATTGGCACTGCGGTCGAGGAGCTAGCAGTGTTGTCAGTCCAAGTTTTTGATACCGTGTGATTCGCATTGAGCCAAGTTTCATCGGTGAAAACAACATTCGACCAGTCTTCTATTTTTTTAGCTTGTCTTAAAAATTCGCATCGATACAAAGCAACATCATTGCGTTCCATCAATATTTTTCTTTTGTCACATTTTTTGTATTGGAATCCAATCCTATTCAATACCTTCGCCAAAAAAGACTTTTGACCACGGAACAAGCCACTAGTTTTCAGAGATTGTACTAGGTTATGTAAAGTAGGAATCTCTTTTCTTTGGTAATAATCGTATATATGACGACGAATAGCATCACCATCAAAACTGTCAATTGCTGTCACTTTAAAGGGCTGACGTTTTTTCTTAGGTGTAGATGGCTTGTTTTGTTCCATGCCACTACTGCCGTAGCCTTCTTTAATTATTTTTGAAACTGTTGGAGCAGTAATACCTAATGCTGCTGAAACACGGTCTCTGATTTGAGTCACTGGTATAAGAGGTCCACCATTACGGCTTTCCCTTTCAAAGTACTCATGAAGTCGCAACACAAACTCCCTTGTTTGTCCTTTAAGCACCTTTCCTTTAGGCATTTTGAAAGTGATGAAGGCAGGTACGATGTTCTCAATTCAACCAAATGTAGGAATTCACGGGTAAAACAATACGGAGGAATATAAATACTCAACTCGACGTATGAAAAATGTGAATTAAAATTCAGCGAACGGAAAACACTAGCACGGGCGCGGGCGTCTCGTTGTGAGTGACCACAAAATGGCGGCGCGCGTCACCTGTCTGCCCAGTGTTGCCGTTTCACAATTTGTTTTTAACAACATTACTATTGCCGACGGAAGTGATAAGAATATTAACTTAACATGAGTAAATGGTTTATTTTAATATAATTATTAAATCAAGTAACTTAAATATCCCTGAAGTTTTATAAAACAATGCATGGAGCAAAAAATAAAATATGTATTAAATCGATTAAAACTTGTTTAAAAATAAAATCGTTTGTTATAAAAAATTGATTCGATAACGCATCAGGCCATCACTATTTGATTCAGTACTCGATGTGTCAAAAATAAAATAAACGAATGGAAACAGTATAGCTCGTTTAGAATTTGGTTACGGCTTAATATTTAAGGATATCTTTTGGTGACGAACCGTGAGAAACCTGCTTTGCTAAGAATGGAAGTGGACAAAATATATTTCCAACTCCTCCTATTATTTACTTCATGATTAAATTCGTTGCGGGTTAAAGACAAGTTACACATTCCCGGAACCTCGCCGAGCTTCAACGCTCTGTGTCATTACAATGCGTGCCACTGTTGACCCTGGCTTAAAAGAGTTGCAGTGATGGGAGTGAGGGCAGGGCAGTCTCCACACCGTGAAAAAACGGAATAATTTCTGAAAAGGTATAAATAATGCAGACATTATAAATTCATAATCCAATTTCAGTTACATAAAATCTGACTCACCTTTCTGTAACACAAGTAAATATTGTGAAATTAAATTAAAACGGAGCTGATTACTTGTGTCAGGAATCTCTGGCTCGTTTCCGGAGACGCAATCAAATTAACAAGCCTATTACATACGCATACGCCAAGAAAACGTGTCCCAAAAGTAAACCCGACGCGCGAAATGTGGTAAAATAATTTTTGAGATTAATTAAACAGTGATACGCAAAGGAAGCGGGGTTGTTCGGTTTAATTTTATGTCAAATCTGAGTATTCATATAATTAACTTATTATTACTGGCTTATTATTATAAGGACTAATACGGAAAAAAACTTAGAATTGATTCTTGTGCACTGGTCGTCTGATGAATGACTGTCCATTTGAGTATTGGAGCCCTGATTCGAGAACCCGCATGATCCACAGTTCATAGACGCTCCAGATAGACGAATCAATGAATGATGAATGCAATGAAGAGATAATACCTAGTAAAACAAAGGGTAACGTAGGCGATTTTCCAAAAAAAATATTTGTATAATCACGTACAAAATTCTTGCACATATATATTACTTTATATAAATTGTTTATTTTCTGTGGTATTGATGTAATATTATACGTACTTCGATCAATCTCTTCAGGTTTCAAGCCACATCGGCAGCGTCATTTGTTTCGCATTTACTAGATCGACTAATTTAAGTCAGCCATTTCCTTTGGAGACTACATACGATATTACAGAACTACTTCCTCTTTTGGTTCGACGGTATGTAGAGCAGATTTATTTAAAGCAATTAATGCTATTTTAGTGCTAAAACTCAATGTTTTTTTATCCGCTAATTATAAGAAGACAGCTGCACTAAAGCGGAAAGCCATATAAATTATTAAGGAAAAGAAACAATACTTGGGAAGGTAAACAGCTAGCAGTGAATGACAATAATCTGAGTGTAAGAAACAGAATACTTCAGAAATAATTTTAGTGAAATTACAGACCCTCGACAGTCAACTAATGGACGCAAATGATTGCTTATAGTTTGGAAACTCACTTTTCAACGCTCTGAAACATTAACACTTAATAATTCCGTACGGTAAATATCAACAAACATATTACCTACTTCATCTGTGTAACTCAAATATAATAAATGAAATTAAAAGGGTTTACGAGGCCTTATTTCCAGTTTCCATTTTTCATCGGCTTTATAATAAAAATCAATTAATAATAATATGTATTTAATAGATAAATACATAAAGATGTTAAATAAATAAACACGGTCAACAGTCATATACCTCAAACCTGACCCCACATTAAGATTGAGTCTCGTGTCGTGATTATCAGAAACATGGATGACTTTTCGGTCACGCAAATACCCGAAACAAATACCGTTCACACTAATATGTATTTCTTTCGTTGCGGGGATCCAACACACGGCCTCTTGTATCGCAACCGGCGTTTAACCAAATGCGCCACAGAGGCTGTCAATTATTATATAAAATCTTCAAATAATACGCCGGTTGTGCAATCATATTTCCTCTATTCTTTTCCAACATCATGTACATTATCACAAGGCGCTCTGTAACATTCAAAAATAGACGAGCCTATTTAAATGCCTACAATGTCTACTCTTCGTCCTCATAGAGAAAGTAGTCACTACGTTCTAGCCACAGTTCTAGCTATCCTTCACAGCCATTTACAACTACGTTCTGTATTCAAACTGTTATTATATTCTTAATATACTTCTTATTTCTTAATACTGCCAGCACCATTTTACATACATAAACTCACGCCTATTTCCCAGACGGGGTAGGCAGGCAATCACCATTGTCACACTAAAGTAGGTTGCTTTACTCATACCTTATAGAAATCACCCGTTACAATTTTTCTTTTCCTTTACATAAACTGAGCGCAGACAGTTAGTTGCAGTTATCAATATAAGTTAATCCACTTTTTATTCTGCAGACTATTACAGTGTCTATACGATTAACGACATTTTTCTTTTAAATGGGTTATAAATTCCATGCGATGCCATTTAGCCACGAATTCTCTCGGAAATTTTATACTACAAGAGCTACTGATTGCAGATACAATCTCCTACAGTTTGTTTAGACACATTTTTGGTTAAATATAAAAATCCCAACAACTATAAAACAAAACCACATTATAATCAACAACTTTAAGACGTCCACCACGTTAGCAAAGTGAATAAAAACATAGGTGTACCTAGGTATCTAGATTTACGGATGTGACCTGTTGAAAGCAGCTTACGTTCCACGGCCTCATGCGGTCTTGGTTAAGTCGCTTATCCACCTTGAGGGTAACAATGACTGAGCACATGGTCTTTGGTTCAAGAACAACACGACTAAGATTTAAAAGCGTTACTTAATGTATGTACGTTAATTTTCGAAATTTATTGATGTAGGTGAGACTTGCTCTATAAAATTATTTATTCAACTGTTAGTTAATTAAGATCCTTACACGAAATATACAGAATATATCCAGACTGCAACCGAAAACAAAGCCAGATGATAGACGGTACTTTTAGTGAGTTCAGACACAACGCAACAAAAATAATTTAATTAATAAGAAAACGAAACCTTTTTTTTCCTATCGTCCTATTTGGGTGGTAAATATATAGCTTTTCCTAAAATTACAACCCTTTTGTTTTTAAATAATCTGTGGCACGGAAGGGTTTAAACTCTAAGGGTTTAAATTACGACATTTTTAGTTGCATGGTATCTGTGGTCACTAAAACTACCACCTAGCTTAATTATCGGTCGCAGTCTTGATTTTTACTTCTTAGTCTGTAGTCTTGATTTACCCGGCATAACAAGAATACCTCTTTATTGGATTACTCATTAAGAAAAAAGTCAGTACCGAGTTAGACCAAGACCCGTGGGCGCCAGATTTTCGTTATTTTAAAGCTGAAAGTATGCCTACGCATGGCTCTAACATAGGCGTCACATTCACACGATCAGCAATTATGAAGTTTTAATAGTGATGACTTTGGAAGTTATCGTCGCAGGTTCAAATCCAAGGGCACACCTCCGACTTTTCGGTATAATATGTGTATTAAGTAGATAAAATGAAATACTTGGGAGTAATTATTGATCAAAGATTGTCTTGGCATTCTCACATAGAACTAATTACAAATAGACTCAGAAAGATTAGTTGGATATTTAAATCACTGCGCCATGTAGCCACAAAAACCCTTATTAATAGGATATATAAATAATGCATTAGTTAAATGCATTTTAGTATACTGTATTCCAGCCTGGGGTGGAGCCTCGAAAATAAAATTTCTAGAGCTTGAAAGAGCACAGCGATCACTGTTAAAAGTAATGTATTTAAAGCCATTCAGATACCCTACTACAGAACTTTACAAAGATTCCGACATATTATCAGTAAGAAAATTATATACATATATTATTCCTTATTTTGCGGCTACATGGAAAACTTAATTTTGATCTTGGCATCAGAGTGAATAGGAGAAGAAATTATGTAGTCACTCATTCTCGTACTGTTAAAACTTCATTTGCTAGTAAGCAATATGAGAAACGGTCTTCCTACCTTTACAATAAATTAAACGAACCTCTACAATTTTACTGTATGAATAAATTTGACTGCAAAAATACCTTGGTGAAATGGCTAAAAAATAAAACGTATGATGAAATAGAATCCCTCACAGAAGTAGTGACTTAATCCATGGATCCATTCATGGGTATATTTTTATAATAATAATAATACACACACGCACACACACACACATACACGCACACATACACATACACACATAACTTTAATTATAGAATTTAAGTTTGTTTATTGATATTCTTAACTTTTAAATATTTTCCTTTTTATATTTGCTTGAATTTGTACCTATACTAAAACTACTTTTGGAAGAGCGGAGCCTCCTAACACAAGTATTGTTATACTTAAAAGGAGTGCTCCAATAATGACAATTTGTATTTAGACTAAGTTAAGATAATGCAAATATTTTTTTTTTTTTTATTGATTATAGTCAATCACCACGCACGAATATAATATCGATTTGTTAAAATGTGTGTGGTATGTAAAGTTAGCCAACCTGCACTAGGCCAGCGTGATGGACTATATAGCCTGATTTTCTTATATTGTAATTTCGATTGTAGAGGAGACTCGTACCCTGCAGTGGGACGTATATAGGCTAATACAGAACCTGATTAATGAAATGAACGCTAGAACCCAATAGAGGTCCTTGCAAAATTCATCTTTAGTTGGCGAAAGATTAACGGCAAGCTGTCGTATCTCGTCGTGTCCAGTCACGCAAACTTGGAAACTGTGACCAACTCCCCACAGCCATGTTTCGATTTGATTAAAACCTAATTTCTGAGAGTGCTCTCATCTTATTTGCATGTAAAAATATTTTTAAACTCGATATAAACTTGGTCTGTCAGATGGAATTATCAATGAATTTTACGACTAACCGTTCCCTGGTAGTGGCTTTTAAATGCAAATATATTTACTATTTTACAACGAAATTATGTTTTATTACTTTATTTTATCTTGTACTTGGAACATATTATAATTAAAAATACGTCAATAAAAACAGCCGTAAAACATACATATAAATTAATTTAATTTATTTTATGTAATTATTTATATACTGACACTAAAACGATAATCATAAACTGCTTAGCATGTGCATTTATATACACGTACTTACATGTAGACCTTACCTTACCATTGTAGACTCATAGCGCGATTTCATTATGCAAGTATTGCATGCAAGTGTGTCAATTTGCTTAAAACAATTTTTTCGCGAGTATGCAAATCGTATGGAATTTAAGTTGAATACAAGGGAAGAAGTTCAAAATTGAGTAGAAAATGATGGTCGGAAGACGAAATCATGCAACTTACCTTTGCGCGTTCAATCTTCGCGTCACTTGAATATAAATATAGAATTTAAAACTACCCACGTGCAAGTTACAGCTTGTAAGTAGATTTGTTTATGTTGCATGCAATTCCCAACTTGCATACTTGCCTAATGGAATCGGATCCTTAGTGTAAAAGGTACAAGGTAGTTTTGATTCATTTTGTGATATTCTAAACAGAATTCAGTTCCGTCAATCGTTTTTCGTTGCACTAACAAATCACGCATGGAATTGTAAGTACTGGATCATCTCATCATCAAATGGATGTCTTTCGGTTTGTCTGACGAGTAACCTATGGTTTATCTACGACTCGGTGATCTAGAATCATTAAAGTTCGCAACAAGCAAGATATCATATAACCCGCAAATCTGATAATACCGGAAAAGAAGATTTTGCATTACCTATCTTTTATGTGATTACAAACATACATGGGCCTTCATTTTGTCTGTCTACCCGATTGAGTATTTCGTCATTTTTGTACTGCCGATTTGCTCTTTAGGTAATAAAAATAGAAGGTGGCTTACCGACTTGCAATGGACGATATCTGATCTGGATAGTCTTTACTCTATATTAGAGTTCGAGGTGGGTCAATGTATAGTACAAAAACCTAAATGCGCAAGGCCTGCTCGGCATTCGCACTTAAGCTACTGATCTCTTGTTAGATGCTTTTGTATTGCATTACTCGGAAATATATATTTTTAATATGAAGAATAAGATCACATATTCATTTTCAAGCAGAATGGTGAAATAGGAGAGATTATGCGGCAATTACAATAAATGAGCCACTAGTAAATAAGGTAATTTAATTGGAAAGGTCCCAAAAAATATTACTCTCCCTAGTTGATAGAGACTGCGAATTATTGATACTTGTGGCTGTACGATGATAATTCCGTTGCGGTATGCAACTAAAAAGCTGAAAGCCGTCATTTACTTGTCAAAACAAAATAACCTCAAAATATTGAGTCAAGATAAAATCAAGTCGCAATATTTATTGGCATTCAATGTAATAAATTATTACTTTATACTTTTACAAACGATGAAGATATAGTTATATTATAATAATAATCACAGTTCTAAAATGGCTTTAACGTTACGTCATAGGAAATTCTACCAATCATTTTTTGTAATCTCAAGGAATTACTGCGAGGAAAAGTCAATTTACCAAAAAAACGAAGAGGGTCCGGGACCTCGAATCATACACGGAAAGGAGTATCCCGACTGGCGCAAGCCTTGGATACACAGAGATGGCGAATGGAAGACTAAACTTTCCGTTTTTATAGAGAAAAATCCTAATCCGAACTTTCTTCACGCTTTATCTCAAGTTCCCAATATAACCATAGAACAAATAAAAGAGTGGTGGGGGGACCTAAAAGTTCTTCAGGAAATTGAGAATCAGATGTACTTACCCAATAGAGTTGCAGTACTAGGCCCAAATTTAGCAGCACTACATTTCTTTACCTTCCGACAAGGAGCTGTCAGGTAACTAGCAACTTAGCTTTGCGTTTTTGAATTTTAAATGAAACTTTAAAAACATAAATTAATATTACAGAAATGTTCAGTCACTTATTTGTTCATCATATGCCAGTATTTGTCTGATTTTTAATAGACCTGGCTAGAAGTGAATTGCACATAGGTTCAAATTTTTGCAATAATTGCAACAAGTGTTAAAAACACTTATGATTTATCAATTTTTTGTGATATCATGACTGGCTAATCTCTAATATTATTTATTTAGGGAAAATCATGAAGTTAGTAAAATTATATATTTGAGTTAAAAAATAACACTACTTAAATGGGTTAATTAAATTTCGTAATAAAGCCAAAAATGTAAAATTAGTTACCTAGTAAATGAAAACAATACACAAAATAAATATTCATTTTTAACATTTCAGATTGAGAGGCTCTAATGAATGGATAGCTGGTGATGTAACAACATTAAACCTGCCCCAACAATATGAAGATGGATATTACGTTGAAGCCATAGATTGTTCAAAGTTCCACCACAATGGCATTAGATATGAAGGTATCCAAAACCTGACAGGGCTTAATTTCCTTAAATGGTTATCTCTAAAGAACAACAAACATATTGATGTGTGGTGTCTTGACCGATTAGCTGGACAAAATGGCAGGAGTTTAGAATACCTTGACATAAGAGGTTGCAATTTATGTGTTGGAGGTGTTGTTGCTTTAGCAAGGATGCCAATGCTAAAGTACCTGCTAATCACAGACCCTGGTGAAAATATGGAGTTACAAGCAGCTTTATCCATATTAGAAGAGGAGAATCCCAATTTGTTAATTAAAGCAGATCCTAAAGAAGAGATAGAAGATAGTAGCAAATAATATATTTATGTTATTAGTAAATTAGCAGCCAATATAGCTTTATTGTTGAATTTTATTTATTTTCTTTGTGTTTAATTTATCCTTCCTTCCTTCCTTGTATTCCTTCGGTGCCAGGGTCCTCCTTCCGGCTGAGATTTCTCTATTTCGGCTGGTCTTCAGTATTCTCAATAGTAAGGTCAATCCTCATATCTCCCTCAACAACATCTAGACAGGACTTCTTTGGTCTACCCCTCGAGTACTCATGCTCAACATACTCTTCCCACTTAAATCACAAACATAAATAACTACAAAATAATGAATTAACACAAAATATTTATTTCTGGCATATAGCAATAGTAATGGTCCTTTGATTCTAGTTAGGTGCCTATTTCATATTACGTAAGCTTATATCTATACTCCCGAGAGGGTAGGCAGAGGTGCCAAGACACCCTCATTTCGCCTTGTATGTTCCGTCCCACGATGTAACAGGTGGTGAGCCTATCGCCATATCGGTCACAAATTCCTGACTCTGGGCTGATAATGAATAGAAAAATCCAATATCACCTTGCCTACCACGGGATACGAACCCGAGACCTCAGCTTTATAACCGTACCCTAGTACAACTATGCCACTGAAGCAAGGTACCACTAATGTCACCCACAGCTTATACCGCATTTGCGATAAGAGCGTACACATCGCCAAGATTTCTCAATTTAAATAACTCTCACGGCAATAGGTTGCCCGACACGGGAATCGAAGCCAGCCTGCTATGAGCAGGACTTTTCTCATACTCTTATTTTCTTTCTATTTTGGCACGCCAGTCACGTCATTAAATTAAATTGTAGTGCAAACAAAATATCGACTTTAGTCAGATTATTGATCAGGATAAATATGGGAGGGATGTCATAAATAAAATACAATAGTGTTTTCGAGGTTTTTTTATGTTTTAACATAAGTTCGTACAATGATCCAATATGCTTGAACAAACTGTCCATATTGCTATGGTTTGATTCACGATATAACTGCACACAATAATTTCGTTTTCTTGTTGACTGAATACATTGTCTAAGATAAGATGACGCTCATTGGTCCTTCATTTGGGAGTCAAAACTTTCAAAAAATCCCATCGTGTAAATGTGTTTACTGTTTCAGTTAGTTTCATTCATTTTACGTTTGTATTTTTTTTTCTAATTCAATCTAATATACATTAAATTGAACACTTAAACCTAAATAAACCATCTAAACAAGATATTTACATGACGTCATTTCGACTAAATAATTAGACTAATGCCTTATGTAGAAGAAATAAATAACCAATATGAAATGCTTCATTCAAAATGTCCTTTTGAAATAATTGCTAATGTTTCTTAAAATATAACATTATAACTCGTTATATGCAACAAAGTTAATTCAGTCTAATAAATAACTGCCTATTAGTCCTGTTCTTTTATTGACTGACAAAGCCTAGATGTTCTAAAAGTAAATGGTATAATGGCGATGCGAGTCGGTCGGCATGAGACACAAGTTTGCGCAAATACTAAGTTTTGAAAGTCAATAAGGCACTAGTAATACGCAGTTCATCATTAAGATTTGTTTCATATTTGTTATTAATATATAACACCCGAACTCATTCACACCAAACACAACGTATATCCAAAACGAGAATTATCAACAAGAGGCAAACATAAAATGATGGACAGTTAAAAACAAATTGAAACATTTAGTACAAACTATCACAATCGCAAACCATGAAACAAACGCCTTTTAAATATTATCATTGTTAGTCATTATTGCAACAGTATGTGTAAATAAAATTACAAGATTTAACGCAAAACAAGTACGTTGTCACACAGTGCCGGGGATTTATTACAATTTTCGAATATTATACTTTAATATTTATATATAATTGAATAACTACTCGTACGTGTGAATATATAAGTATCTATGTTTAAAAATGTATGAAAACGTACCTGCCGCGTTCTAACTTCAGTGCAAGTTATAATAAAATTTGCGTGATACATTCAATATTCATTATATTTATTTTTAAACAAGTATATATGCGTAGAGACAACGTAGCGTTACACAACTGATATTAACAAATGGATACGATTATCGATTAGTCGATTAGTTTGAAATTAAAAATCGATTGTCATATAGTTTAACTACTTTTGCTAGAAATGAATATAAGCCGGTTAATTCGCTATTCGACTATTGAATGATTCGATAATATGCAGAACACTGGAGAAAGTTTTGGGGACAGAGAAGAGAGGTCAAGATTGCATCATTTAAAACTACAAAATATAGTCATTCACATTGGGGTTTTATGTTACTATGGGTCGCTAGACGTGACTCCAAGACGACACTAGAATTAAAAAGGGGAAACAATGTAATGCGTGTATATTATGACTAACTGGTAACAACAGTACTATATTTGTATGAGTGTTTATAACATATGTGAATATGTTCAATTGACTACGCGGGGTTTCGCACCAAACTCTGAAATATGATTCGCTATAAACATTATGAGTTCTAACTACGATAAAACGTTTTGTGTCGTGTGAGTATTCGCTTCGTATACACACAGGTTAAATTCCAGATTTTGGCATCGGCACCCATACGCGATTATCGAGATATATATATTTTAACAGTGCGAAAATATCTCTTATACTTATATTATGTAATAAATTCTTTTCTTCCGGACTCCTAAAGCAATTATCTAATCCTATTAACGCCGAAGAGATCATTTTAAAAAATACAATTTTGATATACATAACATTTGTATTGGCCGAAATTTCACATGTATAAATTATATATTTATTTTTCATTTTTATCTATAATAATTAGCATTATCTAAATAAAACCCTAATTACTTTGAGAGCCGGCAATACTTAGCGCTAATATAGAAATATAATTCTAATATTTACACAATGAGATTATAATGTATATTGATTTAGCTAGTTTCCTTATTAATTTGAGCTGGTTCTGTAAATCACTGCCGATAATGTATTAAAAATGATCACTACACCGCTTACATATAGAAGAAAACGTATTTATGTTTCGCTATGAAACTAATGTTATTAATTTTTGAAATGTCTACAATTCGTGTTATATTATCATTATAATTATTCAATCAAAAATGGCATTCAAAACTATTGATCACTGCACTTTCAGTGAACCACTATACACAAGAAAAAACAATTAAATAAGTAGATATTCCTTAGAATAAAAAATGAAAAAATTTAAAACACGTGGAAGACCAACATCACAACATAAATAGAAAACGATACAAAATAATCAGAGATATAAATAATATTAGATCCGCACCATATCTTATCGCATACTTGTATATGATATACGTTCAATCTTTAGCACACATATTATCCTTAAATTTGACAGCGGAAACTGAGTGTGGTATTGTAAAACCCTATGTTCACAACAGCGAAATGTCAGGAAAAAATCGACTAACATGACTAGGTGTTACAATCAAAATATCGATACGTAAAAACATAATCGATACCCGCTGCTTAAATCGGGCTTCACTCTCGAATACGGCTTAAATAAATTTGATTATTATTATAAATGCAATTATTAACATTATCTAAATGGAAATTTTCCACCGTATCCGACAGACAGAATTGCTTCACCACGATTATTACACAATTGCTTAATTTTTACAATAATGAAAGCGTAAAAAACTTGCGTTTACATTCAGAAGGTAAACGTTTAAACAACTGTAAGCTACCACAAAATGTCAGTCAATACATTTTCTAAATATATAGTCATACAACTAAAATAACCAGTTCCACTTGCAGGATTTATCACGAAAAATAAAAAGATTTATAGACTAATATTGCAACGTCAAAAACGACATCAAAAACAATATATCGATAACCGATATAGCAAATTCGTATATCGATAATCGATATAAAAAAATATCTTTAACCGACTTTAGAGTAAATTATACCAGTTCTGTTTCATTAATTTGTATAATCATTATTGTTTAATCGATGTAAAAGTTTACTATACTGAAATATTTATATCGTACAACTGTTCACTGCACATTTTTTTCTTCAGGATATTGATAGTACAAAAGGTATGTAGAATGAATTACTTTCCACAAAGTCGATTAAATTTCAAACAATTTCTACGCGTTGGAATGATTACTTGCAAGTGGAAACGAGTAGATATTCATAGAAAAATAATATAACCTAAACAATACACAAACACACATCGTCGAAAAGTATCTTAAAGTACAGATATACAAATAAAAATGTATTGAGATCGTGCCCATAATGCCAGATTACAGTGAAAGTATACACAATCGTATCATTCGCGATCGTTCGTAAACAATTTCGTTCATAAAGCGAATATTTGGGCGTCATAATAAACATCAAAGTGGAATTTTCTAAGGCTCATCACATATCCGTGAAATTTCAAACTAAAACCGGCAACCTTTCATTTTAAAATCGTTTAGTTTTTGTTTCTCTCTAACATGATCTAGAATACGAATAGAAATCGTAATTTTAATTAAAAATCAATCACATCAACGCCAATATTCAACATACTAAAACGTTATTAATAATTTTTTATGTATTTTTTGTCGTTTTATCACTTAATTAGAATATTATATACATATCATTTGGATAACAATGAAATACTGCAAACGAGTCAGTGCGAGGCTGCAGTATTCCATAAATGCGACAGAGCATTTAACATGTTACATTATTTTCGATAATTTCGATAAAATCGCGTAACACGTGAGCGTTTTTATCGATATCGATATATTTTTCTAAAGCCGACCTGGATCCAGTAAAATTCCCGTTATTGCTTATCATCGTGCACTGGATTGATTTGAGAACAATCTTTTTAAATTTTGTGAGTTCAATATCAACAGATCTTAAGATGAGACGGAATATATCAACTATGAGAGTGCACCAAGTTTGAAAAACCTACATTAGTTGACATTAATAAGATCTCATAATGATTACTTTATCGATAAAATCAACAGTTATTTCGATAAAACGTTACATCACAACTCTACGTGACGGCGCAATTCCGTACATAACATCTGAAAAACTTTGTAACTTTCATTAAAATCTTCACATAATCAACAAAACAGTGGAAAGCTACAATAGTCTTTCGATAATGAGCACAGCATGTTTACATTGTTTGTATTGAGGGTGCACATTAGTGACTATTCTTGCACCACGATGGATATGGTGTACCCGAATCGCTAACTGGCCGTCGATGTCGGCTGCAAAGACGCTGACACTATCGGCGAGTTCACGTCTGTAAAACACAACATAATGGTATTTATTATTATTTATTTATTTATTAATCCTTTATTGCACAAAATAGAAAAAAAATACAATGAAGAAACAACACAATAATAATAGTACAAGAGGCGGCCTTATCACTCTACGTAATTTGTTCCAGGCAACCTTTGGATGGATATTGAAATATAATATATACAAATACATAAAAATAGTATATCAAAATACGAATGTGTATTTTAATATACTATTTTTCATGCAATATACCATATACATTAATATATATACCTATCCTAACATTTACCAAAGAGTTGTTTATTATTCATCCTAGGTTATTAAAAAATCCCAAATTCCTATACACTTAGCATTGCCTCAGGATATGTGTATTTTATAGCATTGCGGAAATAACTAAGATCAATGACTTATGGCCCTTCTAGGTCACGAATGCTTTAATTCTATAGTCAATATCGAGGATTCGTTACGTAACACTGTTATTTTGTTCGGTAATTGTATCGTCAAAGCGCATGCGTGTATCCGGAAATAACCGAATACTGCCGAACAACGTCGTTTTCGTATTTCCTTGCACTAGAAAATTATTAAAATTCTTAGCGACATTCAATAATGCTACTAATACACTATGTATTCTAAGAAATAAATAAATACAACATTATTTAAATGTATTAATTTTATGTAAAGTATCTTCATAAAGCCATATTAATATTCAAGAGAATCTGTAAACGTCTAGAAACTGCTGTTTATATTTGTATTATTTTCTCAGTAATTTATAGCCAAGTGTGAATATTCAATATTATTATGATATTACTATTATACTGGAGTTGGTTTATGTAGTTTATTTCGTCAGACTCAAGTGTAGGCGCCGTGGCTTAGTTGGTTAAAGCGCCTGTCTAGTAAACAGGAGATCGCGAGTTCGAATCTCGCCGGGGCCTTCAGACTTCTCAACCGGGACGATTTTGCACTTTTTTCTTTTTTTGTCGGGGTATTACTGAATATAAAATGAAAATATCTTCCAATGTATTGCAAAATTTATGTCACCATTAATATTTTTATTTCTTCAATAAAAATAAGTTGTAAACAAGCAATTCTTTCACAATGCACTATATTGTAATAAGATTATTGTAAAAATAAACTGACATTATATTCTTGATGTACGAAGAGTATCAATTAATCTATACTTATATTTACCGTCGATTGAACTTATTTTAAATGTTGTTGTAATTTCTGTTACTTTTTTTCTTGTGTACAATAAATTTAATATATAAAAATTAATAAATATTATAAAGCTGTTGTTTGGGTGTGCTAATCTCAGGAGTTACTGGTTCGAATTTAAAAAATAGTTTTTATTGTTGGATAGCCCTTAGATTTATAGAGGAAGGGTAATAATATCACGATATGAAGTACACGGGCAAAAATATTTTCAAGGCTTTTTTATTTTTATTACATGATTGGCGAGACGAGTATGCCATTCGCCTGATGGTAAGCGAAACGATCGTTCATGGAAAGTAGCAATGCTTGGCATTCTACTGCGCTCGCCATCCTGAGACATAAGGCGTTAAGTATCAATATTTCCAGTAGTTACTCTGGCTACAATATCCTTCAAACCGGAACACAACAGTGCGTTTATATTGCTGTTTGACGGGAGATATAAACATTGTGATGGTACCTACCCATGCGGCCTCTCACATATTGAAGACCTACCACCAAAAAATTGGAATAGATTAACCCATTTACGCCCACCGTGCCCAAACGAGGACGGCTACTGAAGTAGCCAAATTTTTTAAATCTTGAAAGTTACGTTTGCAAGTAAAGTGCATATGCGAAATACAATAGTTGTCCTATGTATTTTATAAAAACAATAAAAACAATATAAAAAATAAATCGCCTGTTATTATTCGGGCGAAACTGGGTTAAAAGAATATCTGCATCCGAACAAAGCCGGGCAACTAGTAAATAATAAAGATGATACTCACTGGTAGGCGTATTGACTTCCGAATGCGGCGTTAGATTGGAATGGGCCATCAACTTCTGACGCACTTCTCGGATCTTCAGTTGCAACGATGACTTTGTAGGAAATATGTCCATATGGATGGCCTGCGTGATAAAGAACAACGAGATTTTAAATAAATAATTAAGTGTAGGACGTCTTTGTTTAAAATATACAAACTAATTTATTAATCAAGTTACAGTGCAAAGACATAAGCTTCAATTTTTATGATCTATTTCTAGTGCGGACAATTCCATTAAGCGCAATTTGCGTTATTTTTGAACAGTGTTTTAAAATTGGGTAAATACGAGAACTAGAGTTTAAAACATGCAATACGTAAAAGTATCTTGTATAGACACAATAGGTAAGATATTGGGTAATTAATGGGTTAGAATATTTTTCTGACAACATTATTACCCTATTTCATTTGAGCGTTAAAACTTTTTTGTAAAATCACAATAAATATGTTTACTGTAATAAGTCCTATTTTATATTCTTTCCAATAGTCTGGAAAAACTTCAAGAAAAGAAACAGTTCAATTAGAAACTATTCATAAAATAAAATAAATTTCGATTGAATCAGATTCATTTGCAAAACGTTCATTAAAATTTCGTAAAGCATATAAGAGTACAGAACTAAAACACTTAAATCATAAGTTATAATCAAAAATTTCGCCATTTTTATTTTCCGGAGATGAATAATTAAAATTGGAAAATATACAAAATGCCGTCTCTTGTTCTACCGTACGTAAGCGTTCATTTAGATACGCTATTTCGCCACAAGCTAACGTGGCGCCGTGGCTTAGTTGGTTAAAGCGCCTGTCTAGTAAACAGGAGATCGCGAGTTCGAATCTCGCCGGGGCCTTCAGACTTCTCAACCGGGACGTTTTTGCACTTTTTGTGTTACATATTGGTCTAAATATCTACAGGAGATACATATTATGTGTCTATGTGTCATTATTTTAAAACAAAAAATATTTTCTTTTGTACAAATAAATTACAGGCAAGCAATTCTTCCTACAATGCAGTATAAAATTTTGTGTTTTTAATATTCGAATCTCGCTTATGCGCTTATCTTCGCCCAGGCTTCTTAAACGGAGTTTGTCTTTATTATTATTTACACTTTATTGTACAAAAAGAATACAATCCAAAGTTTTACTATGTATAATTTTTTATAGAAACAATAATATTCTAGCTTGCCAATGCTGAACGAGCTGCTGTGAATTATACCAATATGTGACCTTCGTAAATACTTTTTACATACGTAAAACTATAGTTTATTGCCCATAATTCTCAAATGAGAACTGTTCTTTTTATTTGTGGTAAAAAAATGACTGACCTACATTATATAAACATTTTACAGATTATCAATTCGTAGTGTTCCCTTTTAATAAATAATTGTTAAGCCTGAAAGATGACAATGACGGTGACATACATGAATATAATAATTATCTGAGAGTAATTACCTCTAGAGAGAGCCGAAATGTACTGTACATCGCAAAAATGAGACACCGATACGAATTTCTTTATGTCAGAATAAGATGCAAAATAATGTTCTATTTCATGTGACGTGCCGCTTTTTGTTGATGGGCGAAAAAAGAATTTCGTCAAAGAAAGCGACGTCGTTCACGCAATAAAGCAACCTAATTTTATTGAAATAGGGTCTATTTTAATTCAAGGCCACAATATGGCGCTTATTTTGTTATGTTGCTAGATATAGCTATTGATGTCTCATGTGCGGTTACAGCGTGAATCTCTCTAGAGGTAATTACTCTAAGATAATTATAAACTTGACTTCTACTAGACTGGCACAAGAAAATGACTGCACTGACACCTCATCGAAAGTGTAGTGCGGTAAAAGTAGTGTGTAGACCGCCGAGAAATTACACTAGACCAACATGGTGGATTATATGGCCTAAACCCTCTGAATCGTACTCTCGATTGTAGAGCACGCCCGTGCCATACAATGGGACTCAATACATGGAATGATTTTTTGTTTATTGCTATAAATGGCGAAACGAACACGCCTTTCGCCTGATGACAAGTGATGCGAGGGTTCTTGGAAAGTAGGAAAACTAAACAATGCCATTAATTACATAGCAATGCTTGGCATTCCACTGTGCTCACCATCATGAGACATACGATGTTAAGTTTCAATATGTCTAGTATTTACTCTGGCTACAATGACTTTCAAATCGAAACACAAAAGTGCATTTACACTTATGTTTGGCGGGAGAAATAGACATTGCGGTAGTAACTACCTAGGCGGCCTCTCACATACGAGAGACCTACCAGTACGTTATTTATATAATTATTTTGTTTTATTGTTTTTTATTCCATTTTTAGCGCCTGTAACGTCTCATAACGGCCTTGCAGAAGAACAGCGTTGGTGTCATTACCAGCACATGCTGAGCATGAGCCGTTTCGTGACAAGCAATACTATACAGGGTATATCAAGACTGCTACCGAAAACGAAGCAGGGTGGTAGAATTTGTGGCTTCAGACACAAGGCATCTAAAACTTTTGCAAATAAAATCCACGATTTTTTATATTATCTTTTCCTATAGTCTTATTTGTGTGGTTAATAAATATTTTTTTCTAAAGTAATAATATACACCCTTTTTTAAAGAAGCTATGGTACGCTATGGTTGAAACTAGTATTTCAGCAAAAACTCATGCATTTATCACCCAAATACGACGATATTTAAAATCACAAAAACAAACTGACGCGTTTCTTTTACTTGTTTTATGTTTCTAGGCACTAGAACTACACGCTTTCCTTTTCGCTAGCAGTCTTGATATAACCGGTATACATTGAAATTTTGAGGTAACAATAAACCTTATTGATTGTTATAATGTTTTTTTCCCCAAATAAAGAAATTATAAGAAATATTCCTTTAAATTAAGATTTATTATGTTTTTGGACCTTACTAAAATCAAATATTATGACCACAAGCTTATTTGTGCTCTTATTTCTCTTGTCGTTTTTAGGCAGTTACCTATAATCTAGTGTATATTTGATCGAAGTATAGATGGCATTTGTACATAATATTTGTTTTTTTTCATGCTTTTTTGTTTCTTTAAATATCCGGTGTAATAGATATCAGTAAATGACATAAATAAGGTGTATATTGTGTATATATGTACCTGAAAGTGCGTGGTGGCCTGCGTGGTGGGGAACATGCCGTGCTCGTTGAAGAGCTTGAGCACGAGGTTGCGGCGCTGCTCCAGCACCTTGCGGTGGCCCGCCTCGCCGCGCGCGCCGCTGCCCGACATGGGCGTGCGCGGCGACATCTCCTCCGCGCCGTCCGCCGCGCCGCCCGCCGGTACCACGCCTGGGGGAGGGGGGACAAGTCTATTACATATATACTTTCATACTTTAATTTTAAAAATAACACCTTTGGCGTAGCACACAAGTGTATTACATATATGCTTTCCTATTTTAATTTAAAAAAAATTGCCTGTTAAAGATGAGTTAGACGAATAGAAGTTAATTCCCGGAGACTCGCCGAGCTTCAATGCTCGGTGTCACTTGGAGGGGGACACTAACTCTATTACATGCCTACTTTCTAATAGTGCTTTTTATTCGATATAAGTAAAATACAAGAGTAGCAGTTTGTGGACAGAAAAATATCTAGAATATCTACTAATAGTGACCGTTTAAGATTACCATTGACCCAATAATCCTTTTCTCCACCCGACCATTTTACCTCCATATATTCCTTATTTTGAAAAGCCCGGGCACGGGCAGTGGTAATCACTTAAAAACGTAATCCGAGACTAGGAATATACATCTGGGCATAAAGAGAATATACTTTGAAGATAACTAAACATATTTGATGTTTACCATCATACCATATTTCACTTACCTCGATAGGTGTCGAGATTGAAGTCAGGTCCGAAGAATGTGTTGCCCACGAGTTTGTTGGTGGTGGTGTGAGGCGTCGGCATGCTGTTGCCGTTCAACACTTCGTTCTCTATCTGCGGCGTTACTACCGTGCTCTCCTCATCTGTCGACAAAAAATTACTTTATACTCACATGCAACTATGAAAACTGAAGGCAGACTTTAATAGACATCATATTTATATTATTACCGATTGACGTGTACACTAATACCAATATTTATTTTTATTTAGTTTTTCATTTGTTTAAATTTTTAATTTGATTTTATTTTAATTTATGTTGAACTTGTTGTGATTTCCTATGACTAAGGAAAAACGCTAATTGTTTACTTTGTGATAGTATTCTATTATTGTTATGTGTATTTCTTTGGAAAATACTTTCATAAATAAATAAATTATATTGGTATTTCTGAATATCATAAGTAATTTATATTTAAAACTTCTTTCCTACTTTTATAGTATTATATAGAGTTAAGATAATGTATTTTACTAAATTACATAATACCAACCCGCACTAGGCCAGCGTGGTGGGCTATATGTCCTAATCACTCTCAATCGTACTGTCGATTATAGAGTAGGCCCGGCCCTGCAGTGGGACGTATATGGGCTGATACAGATTATATAATTTTATAATAAGTGTGTGTACCCATGGCGATCTTCTTCTTGCGCAGATACAGTTGCGGACTGCGCGGCACCACCATGGCGCCCGGGCTGCACGCGTCAGGCTTGAACTGCGGCAGCGTGCTGAACTTCTGCTCGAAGTTCACCGTCTCCAAGACCCTGGGAATTCATATATTGTTAGAGGAATAGTGAAAAAATATCACAAAAATCAAATATCACTTTTCTCGACCCGGTATTCTGACCAGAGACCTCAGCTTCGTAACTGTACTGTAGTATAACTACGCCACCGAGGCAGTCATGTTATTTACCACATTATATGTATTTTTTAATAGTGACACACCAAGGCAATTGAGTTCAAACTTTTACACATTATATTCGAAAAAAATCTCTCAATCATACTCTAGATTGTAGAGGAGTGCCTTGCAGTGGGACGTATATATAGATAGATAGATAGATAGATAGATGATATAGATACATAGATATTTGAAAAAAAAATGTGGTAAATCTCTCATATATTAGAGGCCGCCTGGTTAGGTACAGCAGTGTTAAAGTACTGCTGTGTTTCGGATTGAAGGACATTGTAGCTAGAGTACCTACTGGACATATTGAGACTTAACATCTTATGTCTCTGAATGGCGAGCGCAGTGGAATGCCAAGCATTGCATTGTTATTCAAGATGTTGTTTGGTTTTGCTACTGTTATTCGCATCGCTTATCATCAGCCGAACGGCAGGCTCGTCTCGCCATTCATAACAAAATAATTTTTTTTTACTCAATCACCACGCACTAAAACGGTGAAGTAAAACATCGTGAGGAAACCTGCATACCATAGCGATTTAAGAATTTCTATGGTATGTAAATCCGCCAACCCGCACTAGGCCAGCGTGGTGGACTATATGGCCTAACCACTCTCAGTCGAATTGTAGAGTAGGCCCGTGCCCTGCAGGACGTATATGGGCTGATACAGTTATTGATACAATATTATTTTTTAATATTGTCCACGTACTTATCCCGTCCATCCTCGTTGCCCTTCTTGAAGAGGCTCTTCTTGTGCGAGGGGCTGGGCAGGTTGTCGTGCTGGTGCTCGGCGGGCTCGGCGTCGTGCGGCGTGGGCGGCCCGCTCTCCGCCCGCGCCGCTTGCGCCTCGCTGTTGCTGCCCGTTGAACCCGTTGACGTTCCTGGGGGATACATATTTTATTTACTTACATACATACGTAATCGTCTCTCTCTTATATCCCATAGGGGTAGGCAGAGATTATAGACCGCCATTTTGCTCGATCCTGACATACTACTTTCGCTTCATCTAATTTCATCAACTTTCATAAAATGGGGCTATTAAGTTTTTTTTTTTTTTTGGGTGCACAGTTAAGATAATTAGGTAAATTGGTGCGTTTAATAAGTCCCTCTAGATGAATAGATACAATCACATTCGTAAATGTGACCCCACATTAAAACACTCTTATTTCGTGCTTTGAAGATAGCAGAAAATACAAACTACCAACTTCACATCACAAGGATAAAGAAGTTTCCAACACCAATACGACACGAATAAATAAAATATCTTAAACTTAAAATTTTAATGAGCTTGAGTTATTTCTCTAATAAAATGAATATTGTCGCGTGATTGACAAATTATATATTTGTTTAAAAATCAAAAATAATGTATATGTTATGTATATGTAATGTATATGTTACCTCGACTGAGTCGTTTCTGCAGCGGCGCCCGGCCGAGCTGCGCCGGCGTGGGCGCCAGCGGGAACGGACGCGTCTCCTCCACCGGACTCTCCCATTGCCTACAAACAATACATATAAATTATATTCAACTATTATCGATATAATCGACAATCGATTTAACACTAAAAAGCAACAAAATCTTTGTTACTCATGTTAAATTTTATTGTTGGTCGAAAAGCAGTCATATCGCTTACCATCAATTATTCGTCGCAATAAAAAAACTCGAGTATTATTTTTTGATTATCTTTCTGAATCTCATATTGGCATTATACTGAACGTACTACAATAATGAAATTATCTGTGCGGCTCGGCTGTATTATGTAGGTAAATAACATTATCGCTCTAGTACGCCTTGCGCACATAAACACGTCACTTAAATCAATGTGGTAAACACAATATTAACATCCTTAATTTCCATTTACAAGTTATAATATATTAGAGACTGTTTTATAAACAGGATAATAGTGATTTGAATGTATACTCACGCAACTGTTTTTGGCACTGTATGGCTATTGCTTTGCGATACTATCACAGACTGGCCGGTTTGAATGGTCTGATTGTTGGCTTGTGACGTCTTGGCTGCTTCAATGTCTGCAAAAAATATATATTTTAATTAAATAGTTTTATCGATAAAGAAACTTGTAAAATGTTAACATGCAATGACTCACAATCAGTCAATAAATTTGTAAAAGAAAAAAAAATGAATTGCGATATGAATATACTTTTTCTGACTTCTTAGATATATTTCTATGTTTACTATACTTTACTGCAAGTTTAATTCATAATTCCATGTCAGTAAAATAACTCTACTCATTTTAACTTATTTTATTCCCATTTTTTATAGGTGTATGTATGTGTACTTCCATTAAACTCTGGGGGGTTACTTGTACACCGACACGACGACGAATATTCGAACGAAACAGTATGAATGTCTTAATACTATACAAAATGTTCGAATCCTGTATCGTACGTCGTAATCTAAGAATTAGTTCGGAGTATAAATTTTTAGAAATTGATTTTTTTTTTATCTTATATGTTGACGTTCAACGTCCGAACACTCGAACTTCGCATCGTAGTATAGAGTAACCCCTCTGGTATAATCTCACGTACGTGAACGTACCAAAATACGTACGTAATATGCGTACGTGTACGTAAAATAATATATGTATGCGTACCCGCATTGAAGGCCGGCACGTAGAGCCTCTGCAGATGCACGAGGTGCAGCGGCGACTCTGCGGGCGGCGCGGACGCCGGCGCCGCGCTCTGCTTCAGCAGCAAGTTGCCCGCCGCGTCCAGCGACAGGGTTAGCGGACCTACAAGGATATTAGCATTGTTAATATTGCTGTTTATTTAATGTGCTGTCTAACTGGGAGGCCAGAGCAAAACAACGCCTTGAAGACGTCTCGTTGAAGTTCAAGTATACTGTATACCCCTTTAAAACAGAGCGCGAAGGTCAGGACATAAAACGAGACGACCCTGCAACTACGTCGGCGGGGTGTTGACATGTCCAAAATGCGCACGTACCCTACAGATATGATTATTTATGCAAAATAATGTATCCCAAGGTGGTTCACAAATCCTTATGAGCATAACACAAAACATATTCAAAAATGTTATAACAAAGTCAACTCACATGAAGTATTATCACCGGCATTCCTCTTCACAAATGTGACACTCTTCAATAGAGCATTGCTCAACGCAGTCGACGTTTGCGCCTGACTTATCGAGTGGCTCGGCATCGATATCCCACTCGATATAACTTGCACACTACTAGTCGTAGTGGGGGAGTTCATTATCGATGCTATGGCGTTGTCCAGTGCTGCTTGTGTCGATAGATTGGGCGTGCTTAGCGATATTCCTTGCACGCTGTTGGTTAGGCTTTGAGTGCTTGTCGATATCGATTGCGAGGGGTGCGGAGAGCTAGGGACTTGTGGGAGAACGGTTTTGTTCACCGCTGTGAAGGCTGTCCATTGTCTGTGATTATCACCTGAAACAATAATATTTTTAAGTTTAATAACATTCTAAATTAAATGTGTATTTTTATCAAAGTTACTAGTATAATCAATATTCAGTAAATCTTTCCCGAATTATATAACAGATAAACACCCTGTTTTCTTATGGTCACAATAACATCAATTAGTTTACGAGATGGTGAAATAGACCAACAACAAAAATATCGAACTCACTTGTATCAGCATGTGTAGACTTAAAAGCACCGCCGGTAGGCTGGAAGACTTTGGAACCACCTGGACTTGACGCAGTAATGCCTCCGAGCAAGTTGTCTGACGATCCGGCTCTGAAAATTCAAATATAATACAAATATTAAAAAAAAAAACCTAGAAACGTGACTGGAAAACATTGGGAAACATAACACGTGAATTAAAAGTCTCTTACACTTATATATAAGTAAGTTATTATGATCATCCATGGTTATACACATTTTTTGTTTCTATACAATAAAAATCATAAAGGTATTTATTTTTTATGTTTCTTTGCAAAAGCCTTCACATAAACTAATGTTTTAATGCTACACGAATTCCATGTATCTACTATATACACACTATGTTTTATATTTTTATAATGCCATGTATAGTAAATCGTGTTTTTACCTAGCCTTGATTGGTTTAGGTCTCCTAGTGTGGTCGTGATGGGAAGGCAGATAGTCTCTAGTGTCGATGCCTTCGGAGTCGGAATCCGTTACTTTCTCGCCACACTTCAAGTCGATCTCTATAGTTTGCGGGGGCGCTGGCACTTCTTCTATTGTCTGTGTCACCTGAAATAATATTAGTTTAAATTCGAGTATTTTGTTTTTTTTTATTTTTTCCCGCTACAATCTTATGTACTTTTGAACGTCCATAGATTGATTGACAAATATAGTTCGCCTTTATAGCAAGATATTGTACGTATGGCAAAAGATATTATTAATTATTTCACAACGTTAAAGAATTCACATTCAAATCTTGGCTCGTGAGAATCTATGAAAGTCTTTTCGGTCCAACAACACCAAAAACGGAAACATATACTTGTAGATCACACAAGCATATTTTCCAGAGCGTGTAAATATAACACAATTGATGCGAATATAACAATAGTGTACATTTATTATTTTACTATGAAAGAAAATCTAACAGCTAGGGAATGAATTAAATAAATACCTACTTCAAAAGTAAATATATATATATATATATATATATATATATATATATATATATATATAAGTATCAAATGCGTGCGTACCATCTGTTCGTCGTCGCTGAGTACGGGCGAGGCGGGAGCGCGCGCCGCGCCCGCGCCCGCGCACACCTCCGACGGAGTACGCGGACTCTGCGCACACACAATTACCATTATTTATTATTTATTTAATTAAATACATATAGGGTTTATAAAACACATTAAAATCATCTTATCGCTGATAAATACAATTTTACAGACCTGCAATACATAGTGCTCTACTTTATGTAGTCGATTTCATTTGATAATAATCGAAAATATGTCATTTTAATAATAATGAACGCTACAGCAAAGCACGAAGGTCTAAAATCGAATATCATAATTAAACTAGATTTCGAGGCTCAATATAAAAGAAGTGTACTGAAAGTGCAATAACTACTACACACATAATCCATGAAGTTAATAGCAAAAAAAGTGTCAATACCTGAGGCATAGATCCAGTAGGATCTTTGCTACTAGAAGACTTCCTGCGATCCTTATTGCACCATTTCCATTCAGGGTGGGCCTTGAAGTGAGCCTCTTTCACCTTAAAGTAAAAAAAATCAAATTAGTTTTCCTCGAGATTATTTCTACCACACGTGGTATTTTTGCAGACCCCTTATTTCGATACAATTTTTCCTGTAATCTGACAATAATCTATGTCCGAGCGCAGAACATCGAAATTGTGATGGATAAGCTGAATGAATTTAAATATAGGCAAAGTTTACAAAAGATCGGAATATCAAACCGGACACATATATTGCCCAGCAGCGGTAAACTATTAAGTCTTCTATATCTTCAAATTCTACAACAGACAGATGTTTATAGCTCACCTCACTAGCAAGTTCGTTGTACTTCTGTTTCTCCTCAGGTTTAAGCGAGTACCACCACTCGCCCAGTATCTTGCTGACAGTGCGGTTGTCCTGATTCGGGTGCATCTGATGCACGATCTGTCGGTGCCGCTTCGAGAATATCATGAAAGCGTTCATCGGACGACGGATGCGACGCTCTTTCTGTAAGTATTACATTTTTGTCAAGAACGTGTGTTTTTAGTTAAATTTGATTTCAAAATTATTTGAAACCAACTAGGAAAGTAAATATAAGTAACTAGCTTTTGCCCGCAACTTCGTCTGCGTTATTAACTTTATTTACTTATGAGTATTATTTGCGCGAAACCCATTTATGTATATTTAAAATGAAAGTTGCTTATGTCCGATATTCTAACACAACCTTCCGTCCATTCCTTCCTTTTCCCTGACCGTAAATGTGAAACTCTTACACTCATGAACAACGTATAAAATTAGTATAAATTAAAATATTGCTTTCCCTATCCAGTTCTTGAATTAAACCATCAAGCTCAATTTCTATGGGTTATTTTGTACCCACGGAACCCTAAATACTTTTTATAAAATTTCATCCCCTTCGTGCCATTTTTCCAAAATTAGTGCATGCCAATTTCTTGTGTTTATAATAGGTAGCTGAAATACGAATTTACCACGAATGTACCAATAACAGTGGTTTCGATTTTGTATACAAAATTACAACCCTTATTTTAAGCCCTTTGAGGCTAATTTAACACAAAAAAGTAAGAAATTATTTTTGTTTTTAATTGACTACCTAAACTGCCAAGTTTGAAATCTGTACCTTTCACGGTTCGTTTTTCCATACAACACAATTTCACCCTTTTCACTCCTTTAGGGATTGAATTTCAGTAAATCCTTCATTAACACTGCTCTACATTATGATAGGAAGCCCCGTGTAAAATTTCAAGTTCCTAACTTCAGTAGTTTCGGTTGTACGTTGATGCGACAGTTCGGTTCTACAAAATTTCAACCCTTACCACTTTAGGGTTAATTTTAGAAAAATAAAGTATGCAGCTATGTTAGCAGTTAGCAGCTATGTTATGCAAAATTTGCTAACTGTGGCTTTAACGGTTTCGATTTTCCATACAACTGTTTTTTTCCCTTTTCACCCCCTTGGGGGAGGAATATCTTAAAATTCCTTCTCAGTGCTACCCTGCGTCAAAATAGGAACCCTTGTATAAAATTTCAAGTTTATAGGTTCGGTAGTTTCGGCTGTGCGTTGATCCGACAGTTCGGTTCTACAAAAGTTCAACCCTTATTTTAACCACCTCAGGGTTAATTTTAGAAAAAGTCAATATGTAGCTATGTTTGTTTTTGATCGATTTACGAAGGGCAGTTTGACAACTATGGCTTTAACGGTCTCGATTTTTTATACAACCGTTTTTTACCATTTTCACCTCCTTAGGGGTTAAATATCCATAAATCCTTCCTTAGTGCTATCCTATGCCACAATAGGAATCCCTGTGTAAAATTTCACGTTTCTAGCTCCATCAGTTTCGGCTGTGCGTTGATTAGACAGTTCGGTTCTACAAAATTTCAACCCTTATTTTAACTTTAATTTTAGAAAAACAAAGTATGCAGTTATTTTGGTTTTTGATTGATTAACGAAAGTGCAAAGTTTGACAACTGTGACTTTAACGGTTTCGATTTTCCATACAACCGTTATTTACCCTTTTCACCCCCTTAGGGGTCGAATTTCCAAAAACTCCTTCTTAGTGCTACCCTAAGTCACAATAGGAATCCCTGTCTAAAATTTCACGTTTCTAGCTCCAATAGATTCGGCTGTGCGTTGATTAGACAGTCATTAAATCGCTCTAGTCTCGCAACACTTCAACCCCTATTTTAACCCCTTTAGGGCTAATTTTAGAGAAACAAAGTATACAGTTAAATTCCTTTTTATATGACTAACTAAAGTGCCAAGTTTGACAATTGTAACTCTAACGGTTTCGATTTTCCATACAACAGTTTTTTACCCTTTTCACCCCCTTAGGGGTTGAATTTCCAAAAATCCCTTCTTAGTGCTCACCTACGTCACAATATGAACTCCTGTGGAAAATTTTACGTTCCTAGCTCTAATAGTTTAGGCTGTGCGTTGATACGTCAGTCAGTCAGTCACCCTCCTCTTTTATATATATAGACTAGCTTTTGCCCGCAACTTCGTCTGCGTTATTAATTTTATTTACAATATGTTTTATATTACGTCCTCATTTCTCCCCTAAAACTGAGAAAATTCTAAAACTCCGAATTACGTCACTATTTATTAGTGAGCATATATTACTTACTTTATCAACTACGATTTCTCGCTTAACTCCACTTAAAACATAAAAAGCCAAAACCTTACAATTGGTCATTATTTATCTATAATAAGTAAATACTGGTGGTAGGTCTTTCATATGTGAGAGGCCATCTGGGTGGGTACCACCGCAGTGTCTATTTCTCCTGTCAAACAGCAGTGTAAATGCACTGTTGTGTTTCGGGTTGAAGGGCATTGTAGCCAGAGTAACTACTGGACATATTGAGACTTAACATCTTATGTCTCAGGATGGCGAGCGCAGTGGAATGCCAAGCATTGCTTTGTAATTCAAGGTGTTGTTTGGTTTTACTACTGTTCATGAGCGGTCGTATCGCTTACCATCAGGCGAACGGCATGCCCGTTTCGCCATTCATAGCAATAAAAAAAATACTATTAAACATAATAAATTCCTCCCTCTAAAATTTATAATCCCAGAATTACGCACAATTTTACTTATGATTATTATTTGCGCGAAACTCATTAATGGATATTTAAAATGAAAGTTGCTTATGCCCGATATTCCAACACAACCTTCCGTCCATTCCTTCTTTTTCCCTGACCGTAAATGTGAAACTCGTGAACAACGTACAAAATTAGTAAAAATTACAATATTGCTTTCCCTATCCAGTTCTTGAATTATACCATCAAGCTCAATTTTTAAGGGTTATTTTGTACCCACGGAACCCTAAATACTTTTTATAAAATTTCATCCCCTTCGTGCCATTTTTTCCAAAATTAGTGCATGCCAATTTCTTGTGTTTATAATAGGAAGCTGAAATACAAATTTTCGTACCAAAAAAGTAAGAAATTATTTTTGTTTTTAATTGACTACCTAAACTGCCAAGTTTGAAATCTGTACCTTTCACGGTTCGTTTTTCCATACAACACAATTTCACCCTTTTCACTCCTTTAGGGATTGAATTTCAGTAAATCCTTCATTAGCGCTGCTCTACATTATGATAGGAAGCCCCGTGTAAAATTTCAAGTTCCTAACTTCAGTAGTTTTGGTTGTACGTTGATGCGACACTTTGGTTCTACAAAATTTCAACCCTTACCACTTTAGGGTTCATTTTAGAAAAATAAAGTATGCAGCTATGTTTGTTTTTGATAGATTTACAAAAGTGCAAAATTTGCTAACTGTGGCTTTAACGGTTTCGATTTTCCATACAACTGTTTTTTCCCTTTTCACCCCTTTGAGGGAGGAATATCTTAAAATCCCGTCTTAGTGTTACCCTACGTCACGATAGGAATCTCTGTGTAAAATTTCGCGTTTCTAGCTCCAGCAGTTTCGGCTGTGCGTTGATTAAACAGTTCGGTTCTACAAAATTTCAACCCTTATTTTAACCACTTTAGGGTTAATTTTAGATAAATTAAGTATGCAGTTATTTTTTACTTTAATTGACTAACTAAAGTACAAAGTTTGACAATTGTAGCTTTAACGGTTTCGATTTTCTATACAACCGTTTTTTACCCTTTTCACCCCCTTAGGGGTTGAATTTCCAAAAACCCCTTCTTATTACTACCCTATGTCACAATAGGAATCCCTGTGTAAAATTTCACGTTTCTAGCTCCTGTAGTTTCGGCTGTGAGTTGATCAGATAGTCATTAAATCGCTCTAGTCTCGCAAAACTTAAACCCCTATTTTAACCCTTTTAGGACGAATTTTAAAGAAATAAAGTATACAGTTAAATTCCTTTTTAAATGACTAACTAAAGTGCCAAGTTTGACAATTGTAACTCTAACAGTTTCGATTTTCCATACAACAGTTTTTTACCCTTTTCACCCCCTTAGGGGTTGAATTTCCAAAAATCCCTTCTTAGTGCTCACCTACGTCACAATAGGAACCCCTGTGGAAAATTTCACGTTCCTAGCTCTAATAGTTTCGGCTGTGCGTTGATACGTCAGTCAGTCAGTCAGGTTCCTCTTTTATATATATAGATAATGCTAAAACAACACAAATCTTTGCGCTTCTATTTATTGTGATATTATTACCATATTCATCATACATCAAGAGTGCTGCCCAAAGTGGCATTGAGTCGGAAGTCACTAAAATAACCACCCGGCTTCGTTTCCGATAGCAGTCTTGATACACCCTGTATATTATGCTTTCTGCATGCGGAGTACTTTTCTCTCAGACAAGGACATATTTTTGTGCAATAAGTTGAAAACAGATTAAAGGTAGGTCAATAATTTTACCTTATCCTGCGTACTAGCAGGTGAGTTGAGGGAAGAAAGACTTTGAGAGCGTCGTTTGTTAGAATCCTCGCCAGTGCCTGGTTCCTCGCACTCAAAAACCTCATCATCTTCATCTGTGCACATTGACGTCACTGGGTCTGCAATATATATCACTTTAGTTAGTTACATACTGCACCTATATTTGAGTAATATTTTCAAACTATACGTATACGTATGGCTCGACGGACCAAAAAATATCCATCTAAATTAACTACATAAATAAGTAAATACAACCAATATTCACATACATAGACCTGACCCCACAGTACACTATTTTGTGTCGTGGGTATCAGGAACTACGAGAGACTTCAGTCACACAAACACCCAGACCCGACACAAATATCTGTGAATCACACAAATATTTGTCTCAGCGCAGGATCGAACCCACAACTTCACGTTTCACAGCCGGCGTCTAACCAATTGCGCCACAGAGACTTTCAACTTAATCATTTCATTAAAACTGGGCTGTTCATCCCACATGTTCATTTAGCACCAATAGATTACAAATAAACTAGCATTACCATTACCCTCAGTCTTGATCTGATCCTCAGTCTTGATGTGCGGAGTATGCGGGGTATGCGGTGTCTGCGGGGTGTGAGGGGTATGAGGGGTATGCGGGGTGTGCGGGGTGTGCGGCGTGCGGGGGGTGCGCGGGTCTGCGGGCGGCGGCGGCGAGGCGCTGAGCAGCGGCACGAGCGAGGACCAGGGGAACGCGCCGCTCGATACGGAGCTCACGCCGCCCACTCCGCCTGATACTGGGGACAAGGTATTATTATGCTCTAATTTCTGGAAAATCCCTATGAGATTGGTGATAAAGAATTAGTCAATTTTACTATGAAACTTAGTATCGCTGTGAAGATTTTTGTCCCTCGATAAAACCTACTTACGTAGGGAAAAATAAATATTGTCGATAAATATAAACATAAATGCGACCCAGACCCAAAGTTCTAGAAAAAAATAACTTGAACAAAATGTAAAATGTTATGATAATTACTTTATTTTATAAAAATCTGTCATCCGGGATAAAAGAGAAATACTTTAAATGGGCATTCTCCTTTAAACCAGGGTACTAAACAATGAACATAAAAAAATCATCGTTAAAATGTTCAATTTACTAAAATTTTATGTAACCATATTAACTACGTGTGTATAAAGAACTTACCAATAATAGCGGTGTGCGATGTAGGAGGTGGCAATACCGGAAGCAATTGATTTGGATGCACTATTACAGCACTGTTTCCATTATTCATCTGAAAAAAATATAACATATTTAAATTAAAGGAAACTTTAATTTCATTGTCGAATCTATGAGCACTAATTATCAAAAATAAAGATTTAATTTAAACTTACGAGATCACCGTTATCCAAATTCCTGTGCTCATTGTCAGAGTCATTATTATTGATCTGTTGAGACAAATGATTCACCTTTTGTTCTATCTGAAATTATCAATAATAAACCATATATTATTCCACATTAAAATATAAAATTAATACGGTTACAGAATTTCACACTCGTGTAAAAAAATCTATAAAATTCTTGTACATCAACATAACTCAATGTTACATAATAAAAAAAACATCGATAAAATCACATACCTGTATAGTCTCCGCCGGTTCGTTTTTTATCAAAAAATATTTCTTATCGCTCATATTCTGCGGTATAACGTAAACAGTTTTGATCGGATCTTTAGCATCTGGGTCTACCACCGACAACAGCCTGGCTGGTAAAGGCGCCGGCTTCACAATCCTCTTGTCATCCATCACTCGAGTCTCGGCCAGCTCCGGCGGACGATCCATCACATTCCGGAGTATGTTACTCTCCCTCTGCGGCACAGAGTGGTCCTCATCATCGTACTCCGAGACTCTTCTATTGGAAAAATTCTCGTGATTATTCATAGGCGGCGACATGTCGTTGTCGCGTCTGTAATCGTGTATACCGTTCCTTAGTAACGGAGGTTGGGATCGATAGATCTGATCGATATCGATACCGTTAGTCGCCGGTATGTTTCTGTGCACGACTAGATTTTGCGCGAAGTCGTTTGTGTTGCGTATTGTGTTCGCAATGCTGGTCTGATTGAGGGTGTTAAGGTTGAGCGATATGTTGGAGGGTAGTGTGAGACTCGATAGGGTTGTCGATGACGTGCTGATGCTCGTTTGAATGTTGCTCTGTAGGTTCAAGCCGGATGACTGTCCGCCAATCACGTTGGGTTGCGATACATTCGCCTGTAGTATTGTGGGGCCGTTTCGGTTCTCCACCTGTTGATGGAATAAACTTTCGTTTGTTATTTAGTAAGATTGACCCATGTGATTATATTACAAGGGTTTTGAATATAAAGTTAATATGTATGTGTACTTACCGGATAGTGGTAGTTAGGCGCTGGAGAGAGCCTTATGACACTGGTCGCCACTCCGCCGACTGGGGAACTCACTCGTCCTGATCGAACTTCAGGTCTGGAAAAGAAAAAAGAGTATAGGGAATAGAGAATAACTGGCCAATTAATTTAAACATAAATATATAAATAAATAACACCTAACAGTGACATATATAGTTCTGACCCCACACTAAGTTCGACTTTTGTGTCGTGGGTATCACAAACTACGAGAAACTTTTCGGTTTCACTAACACCCAGACCCGAAAAAAGTGCGGCGCTCGAATCCGCAGCCTCTTGTTTCACAGACGGCGTCTAACCGACTGTGCCACGGAAGCCGTCTTGTATGTAATAAGGATAAGTTTATATCTGTATCAGCCCAATACGTCCCACTGCAGAGCACGGGCCTACTCTACAATCGAAAGTACGATTGAGAGTGGTTAGACCATATAATCCACCACGCTGGCCTAGTGCGGGTTGGCGGACTTACATACCATAGAAATTCTTATGAACCGCTATGGTATGCAGGTTTCCTCACGATGTTTTCCTTCACCGTTTTAGTGCGTGGTGATTGACTATCAATACACACATGACTCCGAAAAGTCAGAGGTGTGCCCTGGGATTTGAACCCGCGACAACCGTGAACATGTTGGCAGCCGCGTCTGGTCCGTTTACCAACAGGCCACAACGCACTATAGTTATAAGTTTATATAAATAAATATAAATATTTCTTTCTTTTAAAATTAAGATATACATACGCTAATACGTACAATATAATAACGTCCTACAAATGTATAAAAAGTGTAATGTGTGTAGTAGGCACGTACCGTATGAGATGGTGGTAGAGCGGCGCGGCGGGCGGCGCGGCGTGCGGCGGCTGCGGCGAGGAGATGGGCACGAACACGTTGCTGCGCAGCGCGGGCGAGCGCGCGCCCACCGGCGACGCGCCCGGGCTGCCCGAGCGCGAGCTGCCCAGCGACACTGCGCACGCGCACGCACAGTTGAGTCGTTAAATTACAAATATGGCCATGTCCACTTGCCACAAATTTAACAAATTTAAATTTTTGGATTTAACGTAAATTGAAAAGAGAAACATACGCTTAATAAGTCTATTAGAATTTATATAAATCCACTCTAAAACGGTAAAAATTCGACCATTATTACTTCAAATTTGACCATATGACCCAACGCGTCTTTAAAAAAAAACGCGCCGTTAGTCAAATCAAATTCATCCAAATCTAGCGTCAACCAAATCCCGTAGATTCAATACATACAAATATCATTGATTTCTTGATCATTGAAATTCTCCTTTTCTTTTATGTTATGATGGATTTAGCCACATTTGAAATTTAACGAGTCAATTCATCCTTTATGTTGTATATGTTGGTACCTTAGAGTATTTATAATTTACAGGAGTCCTGGTACTTCAAAAACCAAATTCAAAGTGGTGATTCTAGAAAATCTAAGATAGAAAAATTCTATACTAATATGCGTAATTATTCAACTCACCGAGCATATTAGCGGCCTCAGTCTCGTCAGGATCGAAGCGTCCAGTGACGCGGTAGTGCGGCGGCGTCGTGTCACTCTCGCGGGACGTCTCGTCGCCTTCCACACCAGTACCGCTCGACGACAGCGACTTGCTGCTGCTTCTGTACAAAAATTATTTATTTCATCATCATCATCATCATATCAGCCCACATTAATCCACTGCTGGACATAGGCCTATATTTACACTTTATTGCACAATAATAAAACAAATACAAAGAGAAATCACATATGTACGTAAAAATTATATTATTATTTTATACGATATATTTACTTCAGGAATTGTATTTATGGAATATGGAGCGACGGATATAGGATTCACTTAATAGTAAGAAGTCGTTAAGGCCAATGAATATCCACAAAACTAGAATTTTTATCAGTAGTACGTTGCAAGTTTTCGAGATAGTATAGGTTCTCATAAGGTGTGGTCACAATCATGTTGTCCATAATAAGGCGATTCTAGTTTCATTCTAAGATGTAAAACGAAACGAGGTATATGTATAACCATTCCAAAAAATTCTTGCAATATTATCGATACCTATATCTTTATCGGTTGTTCACTTTATTAAATTGAGATGTAATTAAACTTTAATGTCATTGCGAAATTTTGATGAAATAATACGTCATGCAGAAACATTGACCCCATGTCACAATACTTAAAATGCATCGTAAACTTAATCCTTAAGATATTTTATACCAGATAAGTATGTACGTCATTACATTAGACACATGTGCATATCAACAAATCTAATCTTAAAAAAAATTATATCGTCAAATAATACGTCAATATTAAATATTTTTTCAATGATTCACGTGTCGCCTGTTCAATCAACAATGCATGAATTTATATTTTGAATAATAATACATTGTAATTATTCATAAATACACTAAAATAATGTACACGGCAAGGAACACAAGATACTTTTTCCTCTTGACAATTCAACGCACATCAAATAGGATCCAGAAAATTGTTTTGAATAAAATAAATATATTATACATCCTCAAAATTTGTTTAGGCAAACGGATCGAACTTGGATTCTTCAGCTTTAGAATCGGTGTATTAACGAACTGCACCATTGCTGCTATTATCGGCCGAATACTATCACCAAGCAATCTTTACTGAAAATCTATATTGAAAATGTATCACTTGTTACGTAATTACCACGAAAAAATACCACGCGAGGAAAACACCTCTATATTACCACTGGGCGTGATTACTACAATTTACTCACAGTTCACATAACACAATTAATAAGAACGTGTAAATTGCAGAGTAAATAAAATATATTATGATGCTTAGTACCTATCCTTTATACAGCTCTAAATCTCAGTCGACTTTTATCACGTAGCTCATAGATTTGCTATAAAACCAATGGATTGCCAGTGGCCATTGCAGAATTTTTTTTAAAGTAAATTAATATTTTTTTCGGAGCCACTTACTTTGTGCTGAGGGCAGAACGATAGTAGTGCCTTTTTGAATTCGGTATTTTTCATTAGCTATCTAATTTTAATTTAATTAAATCAATTTGTTCTTGTTCTATTTGATTCACTGTTTAGGAATCTTTGAAGTAAGAATTTATATATCTGCAATCGACTGACATCTATCATTGGGACTATATATTGTTCCGGCCTTATTCATAGACCGTTTTAAAACCTGTTTTAGCTGTCTAATTTGTCTTCTTTGCTCAAACTTAATTCAAAAGTAGTTCTGAGGCACACAGCATTCGACAACTAAAATAGTTTTTAAATCTGTCTATGAATAGAGTTATTAGTATAAATCCATCACGACTTGGAATACGCGATGTAATGATATCGCACTTTAGTATATGTATAACTCAGCAATAATGACATCACTCGGTTTTTCCAGCATAAATTTTAGTTGCTACACTTTTTTATTATTGTATAGGTCCGGCAAACGAGCAAACACGTCACCTGATGGTAAGTGGTCACTGTCGCCAATGAACATCCGCATCGCTTGGATCATAGATGTGTTGCCGGCCCAAGAAATCAGGATGAGAGCGGAAGAAAAAACGATGGGGAGAGGAAAGGGGTATAGAGCATCCGGCAATGTCACTCACTGGATGAAATGTGACAGCGAAACTGTCGCTTCACGTCGATTTCCTGTGAGACAGTAGTACCGCACCGAATGAGCCTACCCATTCATGCTGAGTCATGACTGACAACAGCGTGGCTGTGCCACCTCCAAAAATAACTTCAAATAACTCTACATTTGAATAATAATTAATGAACAATATTTTCTATAAGTTGTTTAGCTCTGTCTCGATATTTGCTTAGCAAACCCTGCTATTGAAGGACCGGGCATTAGGAATTATGTTTTATGTATTTGTAAGGGAACGCCCTGGCAGTTGGTGTGGCGTACAAAATTTTATGTCAACCCACGTGTCGTTTTTCGCTAGTCAGCTGATTTCAAATTAGCACTACATTGCGCTATTCAAAAACAAAGCATAAAACATTTATATAATTAACTATCCATTATATTGGACATATAAATGCTAAAGTAATACGTAAAGTAAACCGTACATTTGGACATATAATGAAGCGTTGCTATGCGCCATGTGCGTGGTGCTTATGAATCAATTTGTTTCGTTGCCATGTTGACGCGAGTACGCAGTTTTGTTTACCAAACAAGGCCATGTATGCAATCCTGATAATGATTCCGTTTGTATGCAATGTAAACGGATCACGTCAAATGAATGACCTTTCCGAACGAATATTGTTGCCGGTTCCTATCGTAACTCCATATCTTACTGGTGCAGCTTATGGGTGTGTGTAACGTGTTTTGTTTATTGTTTTATCTTATTATTATTGCATTATACATTTATCTTATTGCTGGGTGAACTAACTGATAACTGGACATCACTTTCCTCTTCCACTTTGTAAAGAACTAATGTATTTTCTTTGTACTTAATGTATTTTTTATATTCCGCGTGAAACTCCGAGATATTCAAAAAGTTTGTGTTTTAGCTGGTCTGATGCCTTACCGTACAATCTAAAAAACTGAAATAAAATCAGGACCCTTACTTTCAGATAATCTTCATTTCTACATCAAAAGCTATAATAGTTCCTAGCTCTAGTGTACCCAAAATAAAGACCCACAAGGTTATGAATACGTACCGATGCTGTGGCGTGTGCGTAGATCCTTGCGCGAGCGGCGTGTTGGACGAGCGCGCCACGCCCCTCAGCGACAGGTGCCGGGAACAGAACCCGCGACGCTGGCTCTCCTTAGTGCAGCCGTCCTTGGAGCACAACCTCCGCCATTGCTTGCCGTTGAATTTTTTACGAATGCCAGTAGGTGTGGACACTACGTCGCCCTTCTTGTACTTGTGCGGGGTTGCCGCTTGAGATCTGTAGGTGAAAATATTTATGTTTAATATAGGGGGGGGTTTTTGGTTTCGTGTGTTGGTTTAATAGCTATGGGTAGGAGTGTGCAATGGTCGCATGTGTGGTTGAACAATCCAAAGGATTACGGAGCAAATATTTTTATATTTAATTTTGCAGGTAGTCACTGGATTTTGACCTTTGACAAATATGATGAATGCGGCAATAATCAACATCAAACTATCGGTCACATGAATGCATTTATGTCTTCCCTATAAGGGAGAGAACTGACCTGACATACATGAATAGACTGACTGCAAATGTCGCAATTTCTCTATGTACTCTAACGCCCAACCGCTATGGCGGTGAGTCAATGTAGTGTTAACTTAATACCAATTTAAATAAGGTATATTTTAAAAGTCAAAGTAAAATCACGTTTATGAAGCTATAAAACCAAATTCTTAGCTAAAACACAGTCGATATAAGATATTCATTCCTGGCTCACATAACAGAAAACTGAACCGCAAATAGCTCAACAGAATTTCTTTAACCGGTCATCGTACCCATACAGCTTATTTACAGTGACTCAAAGGGATGTTACCTAGGGGTGGGGGGTTGAGATCGTGGTGTGAGGCTGCGTTCCAGCAGGCTGGACGTGCTGCCTCGACTTTGCAGGCTACTGCGCTTGCTGTTACTGCAATCTGTGAATAATAAACAGTATTAATGAAATGTTCGTGGATTAGGCAAACTTTGGCCCAGGGATCAATAAACACCACGTGGCGTTTTTGCTATGTCTATTAAAGTTTGTCATTTTTAAGATAGATATGGTAATAAAAAATAAAGCTATTATGACACTGTTGATAAGTCTCATAACTCATAGGGCTTCAGCCATTGTAACCCCAAAATGTCGATATTTCCTAATGACTTTGTGTAGGACGTTTTGTCTACTATATTGCGCCTAATTAAACATTTAACGTATATTAAAATAAGTGTTATTATATTATTGGTATATTAATGATTACAACATAGACTACTTCCACGAATAATAAAAAGCGTCGATATTTTATTACCTAGAATAGATAAGGTTTGTTTAGTTTATTAGCGGATGAGGACGCGACGATAATTATTATTATTGTATGTCTGTATAAAGTAATAAAATACTATAAAATTATACACATGCGAGATAAAATAAGTAAGTATCCCTTAGTATATGACAAATTACCAACTGGTCAGTGAGATAATTAATTCTTGATATACAATACAATTACCGAAAAAATATGAGTGTTAAGAGTGAAATTTCATATGAATTGTCGTTAATATATGTCGACAATTTAAGACATTAGGTATTAATACAATACATAATACATACTAATAAATTTATGAAAAAAGATAATACAAGTTCAAGTAAAATAACATAAGCAATGTATGATAAATTTTTCATGTTTTCCACGGCTGAAGTACGATGAATAGTAACATTGGGCTAATAATCAATGTATGTAGTTATTTAAAAAAAATCATACCCATATGCGACACATCCGTGGGAAACATGATGTCCTCCCGTCGCAATTCATCGTCGCTCTCCGGATAGTCATCGAACCCGCGCTTGCGAAGCTCGTCTATCGAGCCGTTGGACAAAGCGCCCACATTCACCACCGGCATCGGGGAGGAAGTGAAGAAGTTCTCTCCGCCCATCTGATAAGAAGCAGTTACAATAATAAATAAATAAATAACACCCAACAGTCACATACATAGTCTTGACCCCACACTAAGAACGAGTCTCACAAACACTCAGACCCGAAAGAAATATTTGTGGGCCGCATAAACATTCCTCTCGGTGCAGGGATCGAACCCGCGGCCTATCGTTTCACAGGAGGCGTCTAGCCGATTGCGCCACGGAGACTGTTAACGAGCTGTCAATAAGCACTCTAAAGAAGGCAGGATGAAAATTCTGTACTATATTAGCCAGTATATCCACTGTAGGGCACCGGACCTCCTCTGCAATTCAAAATGATATTGGGTTAGGTGATATTGTCTACCATCCCGGACTTTTTTTTTATACTGGCCCGGCATAATGACTGCACTGCACCTGGTAAGCGCAAATGCAGAGAACGGCATTTGCGCTTACCATCAGGTGCGTCCACTAGAGCGGTTTGGCGGACTTTACATAACTGATAAAATTCATATGACAGCGCTAATGCCACTTTTTAAAACAGTATTCTTAATCAGTAACCCTCTTGCAAGTCAACGAGAAAACACTTTTTTATCAAGCTCGGCTTTGAATTACGGCTGACTGGAGAAAAATAAGTGTCTATATCCCTGACGAGTATCTTTATCCCTAGCCATTCGTCAAAATTATACCGGCTTATTTAATAGCTTTCTCACATTTCACTCCCATACCTATTATGATAGAAAATACTTTTAAAGATTTGTTATCTATTCTCCAGAAGATTTCACGGCATACGTATATATTTTATGATCTTCAATCCAAATTCGTCCTTATTTACATTAACGAAATGAAAATGAAAATATTAATATTTATTGAATCCATAAAATCTCATACATTATTAAGATTCAGTCACTATTTTCTTTTTTCACTACTAGCCGGTTCACAAGGCTGTTTTCGCCAGAGAACATCGCGCAAGAAACGATAGCTTTGCTCTTTTCAAAACGAGTTTACAATACAGTGATTATACAGGAGTCGTAACTTAGTTGAATTCAGAGCAATTCATTTAATAATTTATAGTAATAAATATTAAAATAAGATCCCAAAATAAACATGTTTGCAAAAGATTCATTAGGAAAGTAACAAATCAATCCAATTGTTATTGATCCATTTAATTAGGCGAGGCACAGCTGCTCTTGTATCAGCGCCAACTCCAGAGAATACCTGCCATTAACGTACAGTTTTCCTCATCTTACATGGCAAGGTGCTATTGAATAAAACCGTGATACGAGCGATGAGTAATGTTCACTAATGAATTGTTTTAGGTATCAATGCATGCAAAAATAAATATGACATTGTCAGAATTATAAAGTATCTAACCCGTATAATTAAAGCGTGCATGCATGATAGATTTTTGATACATATCAATTATATTTCTAGGCAAGATTGTGATCCAAAATTGGTTTGATTTTAAATCAAGTAATTTAAAAATATTAAGTGCTTATTGGAAATAATGAATAAAAACCAATCAGATAGAAACTTAACAAATTCAAAGGACTATGTTTCAAAACAAAATAGATCTCAAAATACTAATTGTGGCTGAACAAAGAACAGATAATCTCTGGAGATTAGATTAAATGCCGTTACTAGATAGTTGATTGAATAATCGTGTGCAAAAGGCGAAGTAGGTAACGATAGATGTACATTATCAGTTTGAATGAAAATTTTCACGCAATTCTCAGCGATTATATAAACAACGTGAGCGTGCCGGTTTGCACGTGTGTCCGTACGGTGCCGTAGTTTACAGATAATAGCACCGCGGATGATATTGTGAAACCAGCCAATATATTCATTCTCACAAATGGACTTACAATAAGACAAATCTTTGAGCCTATACTCTGGGCGTTCAAAAGATTAATCAGGTCTTAGGTATAGGGTATATTTGTGGTCTGCCCCTTAAATCATCCTAGACAAAACCTTACCCAATCAATTTCTGGTAGGCAGAATTGGTACTGGCTCCGAACGCGCAATATATAAAAATCTTAAAACATCATTTATTTTTTCGAAACTAATAACCATCTTGTAATGAATTACAAGGTAAAAGAGGAGGTCAAGTAAAAAGGAGAAACAAAAAAAGGCCTGGATTTTGCTGTAATAGTCTTAACATGTCATCATGTTCTTATAGTCTGTCAGTTTGAAAATATTTTTTAAATTCGATGTATGGCAAGACAACCATGCCATTCGCCTGGTGGTAGTCAATACGACCGCTCATGGACAGTAGCATAACAAAACAACACCATGAATTACAAAGCAATGCTTGGCATTCGTTAGGTCTCAATATGTCCAGTAGTTAGCAATGTCATTCAATCCGAAACACAACGGTGCATTTACACGATTTGGCGGGGAGAAACAGACATGATTAAAATATGCGCTGTGACGACACTAGTGTAGGTAATGTGCAATGACAATAAAAATCATCCTGGGACGATACTAAGCGGATACAGAGGAAATACTAACTCACCTTTCATTGCATTCTTTGATACTTCCGCCCACTGAGTGCACCACCCACAAATATCCGTAAAAAAAACACGCGACCTCATAAATATACCACTAACCAGATGCCCTCGACCATCCACTAAACTCGTTGTAGTAAACTAGTTACAACTTTTTGTAATTTAACAGCAATACAATTTCTGACTAACATAAATATTCCGATATTCTAAACAAAAATCACGGCGTGTGTTCAATTCAAATATAGAGCATTAGTATTTTGTAAATAGATCCAAAATCTAAAGCATTTGTGTCTGAATCAGGTACTTCTTCGTTTTCTTTGTTTATGTTTATATTGGATCGGAAAAGAGGCTAAATTCCCCCTGATCGGAGAGTATCCCATCCATAGTGAGAGTGAGTAAAGATGGCCATCGTCCACTATTTGACACAATTATGAGCAGACGCCCTAAAACTTCTTCGCATAACAGATCTTCGGTTATCAGGAAGCAAAGAACAAATAGGCTGAAGAAGCGAACTAGATAAAATTGTGCTTTAGGACCATTCTCAACAAAATTTAAAATTGACTACTTTTAATAATCATTTAGGAAACAAAATTCACATTGCACCTCAGAATGAAAAAAAAACGAGGCATAAATCTCATTAATGTCACCAGAATTAACCAATGCTAGCATACATTTAGAACTGTCTCCTTCAGATCCTAGAGAGAACAAAAATCAATACATCAACATATAACTCACTTGCGGCGGCACATGATGTATGCGTGGGTGCTGCACCTGGTACGCATGCGCGCACGCGGCCTGCGACCCAGCGTCCTCCAACTCGTCAGCCCACGGCGGCTGCAGCAGACGGAGATCAGCCCGCTTCACCTCCACTGTGTCCTTGCATGTGTCGCTGCCTGTTACCTGATCATTGATAGTTTGTTTAGCTTGAGTTTTCAATTCTTGATGAGTGTCTGTCTATGGTTTTTATGGAATAGGAGGGAAGCTGTTGTGAACCCTTTTTGGTTTTATTCGTCAGTGGACTTCGTAAGCTAATGTCAATGGATTTCGTAATCGACTATAGTGTTTTTTGTTCGCAAAAGATGTATTTTACATTTCGCCCAACATTTAACAGTTCTACTTTAGCTTCAAAATAAGCGAAGCAAAGAAAATAATATAGCTTAAAGATCAGGGTTTCGTTGGTGGAGATAACACTCTGATTATTAGACATAATCATTTGACTGCTAGTAGTAGGCGTAAATTAATATAGGTGTATTTTTATATACTTCGAGATCATTATGTAGTTTACCACATACTTTATCTTCAGCTTGCTCACATCAAGTCAATATCTTAATATGCAAAAAGCCAATATCCTTTGCTTTTCGACACCTAAGCTTCATGCTAATGCCCTTATAAAATTTATTACTTCAACAAACACCGTGATCAGCATATTAAAGTCGTATACAAGGCTTAAAAAACCTATTAAATTGTGCCATTATTTGCCTTGTGGTTCGATCACAAAACGTGTCTGAAATTTCTTATGCACATCAAGGTCCTTAAATCCGCGATGCTCGATAATTTAAAAAGGTAATGAGCAACTTCTAGGAAGGCAAAGATGATCAAATCAACTGATATGTATTTTAATTTACACAAGCTTTGGATATCTAGATGTATTTGAATCTAGATGTTACTTGTGATTAAAGTATAGATTTTAAGATGTTAATAATCAACCACACTAGTCTAGTGCCGATTTGTTGTGTATGTATCTGATAGTTATTGATCTCAGTTCTTCGGGCGAGTACATATAAACTAAAATGTTTAATTCGTATGTAAATATTTTTCAGAGGATCATAAAAACTTGCCAATATTCAATATTTAGGCAAGAATCACTATGCAAAAGCCATTGAGAGTAGATAATAGAAGCTACACCAACTGCTATCAATTCTCCACAATTGTTTATGTTTACAATAGAACATTATAACGGTCACAATGTTTTCCCTGTAATTTCCATGCGTTGACCATGAAATCATATTATCCCGGTACGAAGCGCCGCACCGTCTAATTGAGATGTTACCGAGTAATTGAATAATGGACATCTGGGAGAACACCGGCTCATTTATTCATTTCATGAGATTAGGTGGGACACAAAGGAACGTGTTTGTAGCAAATGTGTTGTTGGCGACGATGATACAGTTGTGATGCATTGTATCATTATGTTCTTCTCTGGTTTTTTATAAAGTACTAACAACTTTGATTGCAAATTGGGTGACATTGAAGTATTATGTATTGATTTCAAATCGGTTGTAACATCTTTTATTAACTTGTACGTCGATGAGTCATGGAAGTTTCGAATTACTACGCTACGGACTTTCATTGTCGGTCATATCATTTAATACGAACTCCGCAATATTGAGTAAGATTTTGTAGTGAGTTTTGTAAATACTTAACAATTATTTCATCTACTTTCCATTGAGCGAAAATTAAATAGCATTTGTAATACGCTAGTGCAATCAGAACTGTTTAGTATGGTAATAAAATTTAGTAGGCTATAGACAAGAAACCATCACTGAATACTAATTAATACATAAAAACTGTCTCACCTTAACTCTTATCCTTATGGGCGTACTAAGCACTTCAATAACAACACCTTCAACGAACACATTTTGCACACTCTCCCGGCTCGGATCGGTAGTCCTCACCACGCAAGCACAGCCCAGAGCCAGGTGGCTCATCTGCGGGCTAGCGTCACTGATCACATCCAGTTTGTTCACACCGAAAATGTCACTGTATTCCACGGATTCGTTGTCATAACCGTCCAACTCGATGGTCACTCTGCAGCCCTCGGCGTGGCGGATAACACCGGGTATGTACAGCCCGCGTTGTTTGGCCAACACTCGATGTTCGCGCCACTCCGATAGTTCAATGCTCGGGTACTGATACGGCTTGAGGTCGATGGGCGGCGAGTGTTGGACTATTGGCGATGGTTGGAGCATCGGCCGCTGGTAGCTTTGCGGCTGGTACTCGACCGGCGCCGGGGCTGTTGAGGTGTTGATGTTGATGGTGTTATTGTTGGGGCACGTGGACTGCATCTCCTCCAGCACGGCCGGGTCGAACTTGCGCTTTTTGGGCAGGTTGCGCACGGGAGCCTGCGTGGGTGTCTGCTGCGCCGGCGGCTGGGTGCCGTTGCCGCTGCTGGCGTTGCCCAGGTTGGTCGGGTTGGCCATGGTTATATTCGATGTATGATTGGCTGAGGTTTGCGACAGGCTCACTGTGCCTACGCTACTTATCACTGAAGCGGGAATCTGGAAAAAACATTATAATGATACCAAAAAATGTAAAATAAAAATTATATATTTTTATTTCACTGAGTAACTTTACAACTGAATGAGTAATAAATTAAATTAATACGTTTGTAAAAGGATATAGTAAAGGAGTGTATCATGTTGTAGTGAGTAGTGAGTAGGTACCTGATCATCAATATCAGTGTAGTGTGCGTTGGTGCGGTAGTGGGGATGCGCGGGGGCGGTGGCGGCGGCGTGCGGCGGGGGAGCGCCGCCCGCTTGCTCTCGCTGCATCACCCCCTCGCGCTACCACATATCACTCGGCGCACGCCCCGACACTACCTACAATGCAAACAAAACCTCACTTACGACAGCTGTAGGCTAACTTAACGGTAATGGCATAATCACTATACACATACACTGTACAAACTTTTTTATGGGGTTGGTGCCTTGTAATAGGGCGGCTATTTAAAGTGACAATATTTAGTTACACTGACTGACAATCTATTAATTTAATTATTTGACTTCTTATACGATAATATCAATCTAAATCGACTTAGCAAAACTATTTACACAATATTCTTATCATAATGAGGGAATAACGTCAGACCTTCACATCAGTTGTAAAAATTGTGTAATTCCCCAAAATACAAGTACATTATATTGCAACATATAATCAAAACATACATATCATAATCAAGTGTACTAAACAAAACGAGCAACATATTGCTCAAACACACAACAACACCTACACTTAAAATTCATTGATAATAAGGAAAAATTTAAACAAAATTATCCAACACAAATAGACGTACGCATATTCTACGAATTTAGAAGTCTGCTGTGCTTCTACGAATTTTTCCTACTGCAAGCCATTAACCTAGAGGTAAGTAAGCTTAAACAGCGGCACCAAGACAATAGAATATAGATCCATATTCAATAAGTAGAGCAGAAACTATCAACGCTGATTTTAATATTTGACTTAAACAAGTTCCTAGAAAGGATCCGAGGACTTTAAACAATCCGAGGTTATAATCCAAAAATAAGCTAATTTAATAAGGAGATTAACATCTAACACAATCAATATTAAGGTAAACAATAACAATATTCGTGGTAGCAGTTCCAAAAAATTTGGAAGTCTGCCGACCCATTCATAACTAAAACAAATATTCGCGATTACCGAATATTTAACACGAAACGACAACTACCAAGAAGTAAGAACTACTAATGAACCCGAACTTTACGTCGAAACGTTCAAAATTCAGCCGTTCAACAGAGGTCATTCAATGGCAATTTACAAACACGATAGTAGAAGGGACACAAAGGAACGCCACGTTGAAACATCACCATGTTTTATCAGTTCGCAGAAACCGACAACAGTTGCGTGTAGCCTTGACGCCGTAATCACTGTTTATGTTAATTATAAAGCGTTTGTAACCGTTCATCTCACCAGGTGACTCATGCAACACTGTAACTTACTATCTGAAGAAACTGGGAAACAATTAGACAGACGAAACTTACGATAGATGTTCTCATTTTTCTTATTTTATTGACTTTCTATAATCGATCCCTACTGTTACTATTGTTACAAATTTATTGTTTACTAAAACAGCTACAGTCTTATTCATAGACAGTATTAAAACCTATTTAAGTTATGTATTTTTTTGTCCCTTTCGAACGAATTTTGAATTTAGTTTTAACAAAGAAGACAAAACATTCTATAAGTTGCATGGGTTATAAAACTTCGTGTTCCAATTGCTTACAGACTTTTCAACGATAATCTGAAACCGACTTAGGATGACGTACAATTTAAAAAAAACTTGCTGTATTGTTGCTCTGAAAATGTAATACGTTAATAACGTTTTTTGCATACTTCATACCTTACTAATACAACATCACATCCTGTGATTCATATAGCGATGAACACTATCAAAACAATTTGTTAAACCTGTGCCGTTAAATTGAGACAGTTAATCGCTTAATTTTAGACAAGCAAATCCACCGGCAGTAATATCTGTTTCTCCATAAGTCATCACGGATGAAATGATTTGAATGACACCTAGTATGCAAATGGATTCTGGTCGGGACGTTCATCGGTTGAGCTGAGTTTCTATCCATGAATCCCATTTAGCTCCCCGGGGAAGGCGTTCGATTCGTGTCCTGCTCGTTACTTGTCAATTAGGTTGATTCCAATTCCATTAGGACCGTCTAGCCCGATATTAATTTGTTCGTTTGCACCTTCACTTCCATTACTATTGCTCTTTAATATAACTTTATAAATATAATGCTAATGTCTTTTGGTGACGTCATTCCTTTAACATTAAACGACATAAGGCCCTAGCCCAGTTACACAAAACGCAAAAGCAAGTTATTAAAAAAAACTGATGATAAAAATATATATGATGATGACATCCACATAACAGAACGTGTTGATGGACTAAAAGCGATCAGTTTTTACAACAATTGCAAAATGACAACCAAAGAGTAGATTTATTATTTCCTGTGCTTAGATTAACATTTAGTTTTTTATCAGCATTAGCTTCGGCGTTGAAGAGTTTATCGACAGGAGAAATCAGAGTATCAATAAGCAATCCAAACAAAACCTTTCGAACGGATGTTTATATTTCGAAGACGATATTATTTCAATACAATTGTAGGGAATATAACATGTGACAAAGTATATTAACCCCTGTAAATCACAATTTAATAATTGAGCCGCAAACCGTTCGTGATTTCCTGCTTGCACACAACTATTGTAAGGTCAATGTGGAAATCATTTAATGATTCATACAATTTGTCATTTGTTTCGTTCAATAACAAAATTACAATTTTAGCCTAGTTCTTATAAGTCGCAGAACTGCCCATATTGTAAAGATTATATTTTCGTCAAAGATGAAATTTATTATTTATTATTATAATATATTGCTTTTTCTTAAAATATTATCACGAAAATTCTTATGTCATTTAACGCAGGAGATAACTATATTAAAAGTGATTCCTCCCACATATACTAAAATATAGTTGTCTAAAATTAAAACGAACGTATAATGTACGTCAATCTAAAAACTTGAATAGCAACTACTATTCTACGAAATTCGTACGTTGGGTTTTACGTTGCGCGTACACTAGATAAAAACAAATATAGAAGAGTTATATGAATGGATCAATATTAAATTGGCAATAACTCGGGAATAAATGCAGTTTTGTAACTGAATGGTATACAAAACGCACTATATCGGTGACAATATCAATAAATATTTTGTAAATCATCTGTGAGAATAATTGTATAGGTAAAATCACATTTGGAATTGTAGTAAACAACCTACTACCACTTTGGTAAAATAATTTAACATTTTGAAATACGGAACAAAAACAAATATAATAATTATTTATACCTAAACCCGACAATCACAACACATATCTGTATTCAAAATAAAATCATTCGGCCGCACAACTTCCGCTCCCATTTATTACGGCGAGATTTATCAATGTACTTCGGTAATTATTATTTTTTTGTACATCCAAGGTCTGTAGTTTTGTCCATGATGGTATTTATATGTGTTGCGCAACGCGACACATTCGCATAGTGATGCCAAGTCACCGACGCGAACAGGTGGATGGCTTTCGTTACGCACGTTTTCACTGAGGGTAGACAGTGGAAATAGACGTCATTAATACGCTCGGATTAATGCAGAAGTGAATAATGATATCATGTTATACGGGAGAAATCGATTGTGATACCAATAGTGGGATGCATTTGGATATATCCAAACACAGGTCACAAGCTAGTGCTCTATGCGTATAGTATGTCTAGAATTAACACCTTAACATGCTTCCCTATTCATCAAAATAGGACATTTCACACGTATTAGTTTCCATTGTTCTTGTTCAATCATATTGCAGTCCAAAAGGGTATTTGACTATGATCGATTTTTTGTATTATTTTGCGTACACACAAATACCATTAAAATAACACATTTTTGTCAAAATAGTATTAAAAATGCTTGTAAAACAAATATTAATATTTTTAATAAAAGAGTGGTAGTGTAGCCAGGCCATATCACCGTCTCTTTCACACGCGCACATGGTAATAATTGTGGTAAGCCTAGTGACGTCACTAGTTCTGTTTACTTCCCTTTTACTCCCACTAAAAGTTTTAAAACGTTTTTATGTTGTCTTATTCTGAATTCTGAATTTATTATATTATAGAAAATCTTTGTATGTTACATTTTGGATACCTATTGAAACATAATATTTTAAAAAATACAGTCAACTACCCCATTACTTTTACACGCTTTATATTAGCTTCATTTGTATGTTCGTAACCGACTCCTTTGGGCGCGATTTTAACCCACTTTAAACGATCAGATTTCATTCATACTTTGTAGATTTGTCGAGAACCAATGACAATACAATAATTTAAAAAGTATATGACATTACCTTACCCAGAACTATCAGAAAAATTATGAGTGGGTAATTTACACGCAGCTATCTTCTTTTAATGAGATAGCCGGAGATAGACTGATGTTTTTAGTCGAAACAATTAAATAATAGTTTAAAATACTAAAACTACACGCTTTAATAAAAGACCCAACAAAAAAAGTTAAAATGATTGACAATGAGTTTAAGATTAGGAAATGGAGTGAAATACATTCATTTTCTTTATTATTACAAAGCGTGGGGTTCTTACAACAATGACTTATCCTCAAGCACCCTTTTTAAGCTCCCTTTCCAATCACTCTTTTGCGTACGACGCGACGCAACGTTCTGTCTTGCCTTTAACCCGACCTTCCAAATGAATTTGCTATGTATAATATAAAATTGCGACACGACCAATCCATAAATTGAATTAAACCATAACAACAACATACATAAAGCCCTATCTTTTGAACCACGATAACCCTGCATTTCTAGAGGCAAATCGAATATTTGAATCCGCTAACACTAATTTATTTTGCTATCATACGTTTGAGGATAACGCGAATTAGTATTCCAATATTCGTTTCAAAATTACTCAATATATTTGTATGTCGTATATATGTATATTTGGAATGCGTTTAATTTATCGCGCAAACAAAACCGCAAGTTCAATATAGAATAAGTACTTTAATGAGCGATACAGGAGGAAATAGCGACGATTCCAATGAGGGATTCACCAACGATACAGAACGTCGTCGATATCACTATAGCTTAGTTAGTGCTCACTTTCATAACGCAATAGTCACCATCGGAGCTCATTTTCAATGACATCACATTTCCGACGTCACGCAACGAGCCGCTCTCTTGAGAATGCCGTCTTATTCGGAACACGTAGCTCCGGCATTGTCTTGATTGTAACAGATTTTGCTTGCAGCGTATAATTCTTATAAAAGGTAAGGTATTTTTATCCGCATTTCAATAATTTTCTCATAAGGGCGTGTTCGTTTACATTAAATTCGTGTCAAGGTGGAGACGAATTGGGTCAACTCCGAGCTTCATAAGGGATGATATATATTATAAACGTTCTATTCAGGTTATTATTAGGTTATAATTGTTCGACCAAACGTGACATACTCTCATTTGTAAGTAGTGATATATTGAATGGATTTGCGAATGAGATAAAACCAATAGCATCTCTACCCCATTCTTCAGTAACAATACAATTCCATGCTACATGACAAGTGTCCGTGACCTGATTTCTTCCATAATGGCCACAGCGCCTTCAACGCTTACACCGACGGCAGAACCCAGCCGCCGTCTTATAGAAAAAAAAACACAATAAAATTCTCATAGTTAAATCCATTACTATTATTAAGTATTCAATATCTACCGATGACTCACGGCAATGGTAGAAAATAAAAAATCGCCTTTGTCGCGTACTGAATACGTAACACGATCGCGAAATACCATAACCAGGCCACTTGATGCCAACAAAAGTGTGAATAATTCGACTTGAACAGGAAATCCTTAAAAAAATGCGCTTTCAAAGAGCATGGGATGTGGGAACACCTGTTTTGGGTTGACGTGAAAAAACATCTACGCGCGCCAGTTATGCGTGGGGTTGGCCTTTGATCGTAACTTCAGCGACCGCTCATTCATACTTCAATAAACTTTAAATAAAATAAACTACAAGTAGACTTTGTTTTACGATAGGTTCCACAAACTAGCAATACAAATTGAAGAATATTGAAAACCCCGCACCTACGCACCTGCGAATTGTTATGTTAACGGACTATATGGCCTAACCACTCTCAATCGTACTTTCGATTGTAGAGTAGGCCCGTGCCCTGCAGTGGGACGTATATGGGCTGATACAGATACAGATACATAAAACAAGGGTTGTATTACAGGATATGTTAAGGCATTCACTAATTGCATTCTATCGGTAAATTCACTTGGCATTATAAGAAGTGTGATTTTTAGCCATGGCCATCGATTGATCCTTTCTTATAATATCACGGCACCAAAATTAAATCGGCAAATTACATTATTTACAGCTTTTTACAAGTATAGACGTGAATAATCTAAACAAATCAGATAATCCTCAGACCTTTTCCAATAGTTCACCTCAATAGATTTTAATGTTATGATATTTAAAGAAAAAATATTAAAAAATTGTTGCTAATTTTTTATTTTTTATTTAGGGTCATGAATATTTTTTGTCTGCCGTTAGAAATACCAACAAAACATAAAATACGCTTAAAATGTTTCAAGCCATAAAACAACTAAATATTAAGACATAAAAAGCCTAAGATGCAACACAAATAATAAAAGGACATTAAACAGAGTTATTTTGAATATATAGCCAACAGATGTTTACAAAGCACTAGAATCGCTGTTTGGTCAGGCAATTAAAACGCTTTATTATGATATTAAATTGGATATTCCATTATGGTGTACAGAGTTATGTGAAGGTAAAGCGTAAAAACTATATACAAAAACTAGCTAAACTCTACTTATGAAACATACTATTTTTATGCTGATTTATGCGTCATCATTTTAATCGGCCACGGGAAGTTGAGTGCTAAACATAAGCCTATAAATACATAAATAGCCTAACAAAGGATTTGGACATGTTTGAACAGGTTTGGAGTCAACGGCTTACTGGAATCCAATCTATCAGTGTAAATTATTCCCTTTTTAGGAAGTCTATGATCAGCAAGAAGATATGACTATTGACTTCATAATAATAAACTTTATAATTAATATTCGTGAGAAATCTAGACAAAACCAATCCCGATAAGTTTAGCAAATATAAATAAGTATTGAAGTAAGATTTTGCTCTTGATTCGATAACTTTTTCCACTAAAAGCTTTCGAATTTTAACCCTTCCTGTTTCTCTCGGTAACGGGAATTTAATCAGACAGGATGCTGTAAAATGCCTGCGTCGCAGAACCGTGGCCTGCCTCGGATTAATTTTTTAGAGGTCATTGTCCAGCAACTTCACTCTAATATTCAGTTAAATGTGTTCATTAAACACTTTTGTTTTAAATCTATTTTTTCCTCTTTTATATACAATGAATAAGGGGCAAAAGTTATGTGAATTACTCAATGATTTTAAATTATAGTTTATATTTTCAATAAATATTCAAGCAATACTAGGATAATATCGGTCCTAAATGTCGCGTTACGGGAAGACTGGCATAATATGATTATTTTACGGACTATGATGTCTGTCTAACAAAATACTACAAACCCGGAAAATTAAGCGATGATTCCCAAGAAATAAGTTTTTTTATACGACTTATTTCTTGGGAATAATAAGATAACTTCGAGTTTATTACCCATTTGCAACTGACATACAAAAAAAACATTATTTTTAACACTTTTCGAAATAAATGAATTGCCATATTAAATTTTTAATGAAAATTAATTGTACCTAATTAAATAAAAATTATATTTAATGTAATTATGCAGATAGGATATTGTTCTTGAAAGTACCGATACAGAAATTCGTGCTACAAGTCAATCGCGCTACAATTATAGCAATAAATCAATTGCAATATCTAAACTTCTTCATAAATGGTCAAGTGAATATATGCAACCAGATATGTTTAGGTATCTTTATACATAATATCACGACTCTATTCCCTAAGTGAGTAAGTAGCGTTTATTGCTGAGATTTTACGTTCCGGAAAACTAACAGAAAACGAGGTGGTCGACAAAAATTGCTTAATGTAAAATAGATCTTATAATAAAATGTAACATAAAAACATTAGGATTTAAAATATATTGTAGAAGTAAATAATTAGGATCGTTAAATATATCCTGTTCACTGTTTGCGGTTGTTTGGATGGTAAACAGTTGAGAGACTATCATGGTGATGTAAACTGTATGCATATTTAAAAGGCTATTTTAATTAGATAAAATATTTGCAGGAAGTGTATCATATATTAATAATGCATATAACATGGTGGTGGCAAACCAATCATTTTATCCTCGCAATTTAGTCGTTTAGGGTTAATCCATAAATATCCTGTTTTCGTATTTTTAAATCAAGCCATATTACGTCCGAAAGCAGGGCACGGGCCTTCTCTACAATCGAGACTTTGGTCGCAAGAAGTTAGGCCATAGAGTCCACCACGCTGACCTAGTGCACGTTAGCAGCTTTAACACACCACAGATTTTTTGCATATCGCTTTGGTGTGCATGTTCACCTTCACTGTTATAATGCATGGTGATTAGGCGCCACGCATGGTTTTTGTACAATTACTATCACTATGTGGTACCGGTAAAAGTAAAATATTATTCATTTTTATGTTATCCTTAGTTGTAAATACTACGTAGTTTTAACTGAATTAGATAGCTGAGGTATTGATTATTTTTATGTATAAGACTGTTGGGTGTTATTTATTATTATTTTATTATACTAAGCAACAAGTAAATTGTAAACATTTGAAAGAATCTAAACATCCCACATATCTAACACGAGGTAATGTAGACACTGAAATAGAAATAAAGTATAATACTGACCAATTACATTTCAAAACACATTTCCTTTTCCATAAAAAATATTTAAATAATAGCTGCAGTAACATCCCAATTCCCGACAGTCCATAACATTATCCGTATTCCGTATCCAACAAACCGCACGGTTCTCAAAAGCTTTTTATTAGCAAGCGCCCTTTGAATACAATCGTGTGCCGGACGCGGTCTCAATGCTTCAACCACATTCAACTTATATATTTTTTGTTGAACTTACGTCATCCATACATTCCGTGTGTCCGAACCAACGGAGCATGTCTTGTCCGTGTCTAGTGCATCTTGTCCGCGGCACAATGTCCTAAACGATTATAACTACATATTAAGTGCAAATGCTTTTTTGCTGTATACGGAAGTGTATGCAGTTATTACCTTTTAGAGTGGGCGATCAGTGTAAGATGTTTTCACGACGAGTTACTTAGTTCCTTGTTTTATTTATACCTTAGCTCTTAAAGGAAATTAAAAGAATTTGTGATACGCTCCAAACATGACAAGCCGGTTTATGGGCGTCACAAAATCAACCAAAATATATTTGAATAGATTACTTTACGTGTTGCGGTTTTGTACTCACTATCAAATATGTTTTAAAATATAACTTACTTACGTCATTAACCACATAAAGATCAAACGTGTAACTTTATAATCCGAAATCAGTTAAGAATGGCAGCCAAAAGGTTTAGTTCACAAATGGTCAGCACAGCGCATAATTCATGACAATAAGTAGAAGTGCATTTGTTGCCAACTATGTAAATAACCCGCACACAAGCGCATCAAAGCCACTTGCGATGACATATGAACGCAGCAATAAAACAACTTTATTATATCAGAACTCCATTTGATGTTCAAAAATAATTCAACATCTATAAAATAACATCAGCCGTGCGCGTACAATTACGCAAGTTCCTTTTCCTCTTACATTATTCATAGCGCAAATTGACTTTAGCATCTCTTTTGTGAGCCTTTTTCCAGCAAATGGAATCGCATTCGCGACCAGAACAGTAAGCTATTTTAAGTTAATTCAAAATAGATTTAGCTCGGATCAATAACCCGGGGCCAAAGAGGTCTACACCTTTTGTTTCATTTTTTACACAAAACACTCGGGTATGGTTAGGTATTTAATCACACACTGGTACAATGGAGCGAACACACGTTGCACCACCGGTTTGATAATATCATACTCGCTTAGATTGTGATTGATGTGAAAAAGTGACGAGTTCGACCTAGCTGACGGCCTACGTGCGCTAAATGTAATGCCAGTTTACGTTTTGTATGATCGCTTCCTACCGTCTACTCGCCTAGTACTTACAGATTAATTATTTCACTTTGGCTAACTACACTAGTTCGAGTCAATTATTCAATACACAAACTAATTAACGAAATGTGTTTTTCATTCATGATCCTGCAATTGTAACGTTGATGTTTCCTTTTTGGATCAATGCCAGAACGTTTAACACGGTTCTACAAATATTATTCAATGTGCCATTCCTCAACACCACGTTAATGTAGCTCGGATTAGAAGTCCTCTTAAGATCTCATTAGAGCCTACAAATAAACGGCATTACTTTCTTAGTAACTACCGTTCCAGACCTAGCATTTCAACTCAAGTTAAACTGGTAACTTATTTGATACAACCTACTTGTAATTTTATCGCGTCTGCAGTCAGTAGCAGTTGGGACCTTATATTTATAACCTGTCTGATAATAATACCAATTAGGCAAGGGCCATAAAAACCTAAGTGTCATGTCCGATTATGTTGCTAGTTACACGCACACAAGTGGTATTGTGTAGCTCAAGGGCTCAAGTAAATTGTGATGTTGATAATCTCCCATTATGATATTGCAAGGCGCGCGCGTCCAAATGGAGCAACGACCTGTGAAACGACTGACGGTAACTGGATGGGACAAGTCGAAGATCGCATCATCTTTAACGTGGATTATTCAGTTAAATATCCTAATCCAGCATAGTAATTATGGGAATTACGATTGATAAATTTAAAACATTAATCGTTATGATGATTTTTGTAATAGTTCACTGTAGAAATTGTATTTGGCTATTGATAAAATCTACGTAATCGGTTATGTGTAATGTGCAATTAATTAAGATATTAAACACTGTGTAAGATTTACGTCCTGGAAATAAAAAAATATGAAACTGGCGCGGTAATTTGTAACTGAAAAAAGGTATAAAGTAGAGGTATAATTACTATGATAAATAAATACGTGGCAAAAAAAACATTTTTTTCCTCGTTTGATATAATACCTTAAGAAAACCGCAAAGAATAGTAAATGAGACGATTGTTATGTAGATAATTCGATTGTTAATTCATCCGTCCGGCGTAACCTCGCCTTCTGATACGATCATTTCAAAGGTAACCAATGAAAATCAAAATGGGCCTCCATAAAACTGACTGAATAATAATTAATTTCCAGACTTTGAAAAAGCAATACGTAGAAAAATTGTCATAGAAAAAACGCGATAAAATGACTACTCTGCACCTGTTGACAAGCTCAGTGAAGTCTAGACAGAGTATCACATTGTCAACACAATATTGATGGTTTACTCGGAACAGGACGTGCACCGATTGATTCAGGAACGCGAAACTCTTGCGTGTATCACTACGCCAGGTTCTACACCTGTGCACAAAAGCTATCCGAACGGATACAAATCATCCATCCAGCCATCCATATCAGCACATATACGTCTCACTGCAGGGTGAGGGCCTCCTCTACAACCAAAAGTATCATAGAGAGGAGTTGTAGGACACGAATATCCTACAAGAATTAACACGAAGGGAAATACTTCTATCAACTTATTATGATAAGTTGATAGAAATCTAGACTATAGAATAGTAATTTATGGAATATATATTTAAAAAAAAACTAATCTATTTCAAATAGTTTAAGTTGTTAATAAGCAAATGCATACTTATGACGGTAATAATGTGTAAAAAAACAAGGAAACTATGTAAACGAGTTTATCGAACAATGACCCCGGGATTCAAAACAATCAAAACTGCATAAATTATAATATTATATGTATATTGTTTTCTTAAAGTAATAGAGTGATGGAAACAATCATATTTGCATATAAAAGACAACATCATCTAAAGCGATATGATCGAAGAACAAAATCGTATATCAAGTATTAGGATATTTTTTCTCATAGTAAGTAAATGTATTTATCTTGAAAATCCTGAAATCCTACTACTTTTACTACTTGTAAATTTGTCTCGAAATTCGTTATTCCTTCTTATAAACCATGGTAGTAAAACGGGTAAGTTAGTAAATAATTAACTATGAAGAAATTGAAACTCAAACCACGCCCTTTCGTGACGTGAGGAAAGGAGCCAAAGAAAGAAAAACAAAATCAAAACATGATTTATTCAAGAAGTCTTTTACAAGATCTTTTGAATTGTCAAGTACACCATTTTGCAACGCAAAATAAAGAAAAACCAACGCTTTGAAAGAGAAATGGCGAAAGAAACTCCCCTAGCAACACGAGGTGTATTTTTAAATGATTTGCAAAAACCAAGACTAAAATGTCTAGTCTGTAGTCTGTATGAAGACTGTAACCTAATATTGTACCGCATCACTTCGCTAGATTAAAAATATTATAATCTACAGTTGGATAGACAACTTAAAATACATTGTAAAAGGTATATTATTGGATATATTGGATATAGGTATAAACCGCTTCTAACAGGTCATTATTACATCCCCTATGAAATCCTCAGAGGAGGGGATGTCTAAGTTCAGCAATAGACTTCTGTTGGAGATGACGACAAATGACGAAAGAAAATAATTCGAACAAGTTATTTAATTATTTACGTCGAAATCCATTGAGCCTTATGTTGAGACGCAGCTGAGAATGCCAGATTTTATGAATGTTGCATTATATTTAAATAGGAAATATTATCGAATAAATCCTTATAGGATCTAACTACCACAAATAAACCGAAATTGCAATGCGTATTTAGTGTAAGCGTGAACACTGAATGTTAAAAAATTGGCAGATTAATCACATAATAAGTGTTTGAAAGTGCTGCAAATTGAGGATAAAATAAATTGAGGAAATAGCCAAATGATAATATTTTCGCTTAAATAATTTCATGATATAACTTTCCTTTTACAAATGGATGATAGCCGAATATTTATGTACAAAAACAACATTTAAATTTAAATATACAAATAATAATGGAATTATTAATATTTCTATAGATCGAAAGCTTAGTTGATATTAATATTCAAAGGCCTGTTACATTATAAACTTGAATTGAAAAATCTACTACATATTATATGCATAATATACCTCGCCTAAGCACATTGTATTGCCTTTACTATAATATGGTGCATTAATTTCGTTAAGTAGTGGTAGAAAAAAAACTTTATAAAGTAAAGAAGACACAAGATTTCTGGGTGCCCTACCAAAAATAGTTCAAAAAACAATAAATCGACGATCGTACGGACCGCTTATTCCAACGACTTTCCATGCCATTTTGGCTGCAGTTTACATAATCCAACAACTTGTTGATAGAATTGCAGTGTACGTTCGTGACGAGAATGCATTACACTTAGATTTTTGTCGTACACATTAAAATGATTTATCGATGTACTTAAACCGGGGCCGGGGTTTGATTTCCTTGCAACATAAATTGTGATTAATTGTGCGTATTAATAATAAATTAATAATTAGTGATTATTATGTTGAACTTCATACGGGATTTTATAGAGGTGAACTGCTAAATAGTGATTAGAAAAAGAGGGAGAGTATTGTGATAAATAAAAGGTGATATGCGAAATTATTGTAGAGAATTTTATTTCTCTATTGATATGCAAATTTTCGTTTTCTAGCAATATTGTAAAACTGTGTGGTGTTGAATATCACCATATTGATCAGAACAATGTTGATAGGGCATTAATGAGTTACTTATATTACGAAAATCTAAGAAATTTGTGACTTTATAATGACCGCGTGTTATGAAATCTGTGAGAAATTCTTTGTTTCCCGCAATGACCGTATCAATACAGAGCAATTATGAAATTTATCAAATAATATTTAAAAAACAATAACAATAGTTTGTTGTCCTTGACACAATAAACCACGCATTTTTTAATGACCATCTTACGTCACCATTCTTTCTATACTAACCGTTATATGTAGCACATTACATAATAATGTAATTAATTACATGTAATCTCAATAATACCTTATTCATAGACAATTTTAAAACCCATTTTAGTCGTCGAATGTTTTGTCCCTTTCGAACGATTTTGAATTCAGTTTGGGCGAAGAAAACAAAACATTCGTTAAAACAACACCGGTTTTAAGACTTTCTATGAATAACACCGTATGTATTTCCCTTTTCATGAATTAAATTAAATATAATTAAATTAGTATTATTTGTTTCCATTTTTTATTTTAATTTTTTTACACGCCCTCTCTTTTTTCCTTCTTTTAATTCCTTCCCATGGTTGTCTGTAAGATATTGCTGTTCATTTTGCGCTTGAGTAGACAGCTTTTAAAACGTTTTAAAGGAAAATTGATAAATAATTTCATCATTATTATCACCATACCCAAATAAATAGCAATACGTCTTCGTATCAGTTTGGACGATCGATTTTATTAAAGTATATGGTGCAAAATTACGATATTTTAATCACTTTATTTTATTCAACCAATAAAATATATCCAGGCTTTCTGTATTGCTATTAACTATTAAGTATGGGCACACGTTATGTATTCATTATAAAATCTTCTAAAATAAAACACAAGCATGTCCAAACGCGTTTGGGGTAAGGCCTAACGAGTAACGACCTTGCTCAATGGATCTTACTCACAAGTCACAACATGTAGGTTGAATGAGATAACAATATTATACACAACATAGTATATTATTTTCTGTGAATCACACAATGGTCTAGATTGATCTAATAGAGAAATTAAGAAAGAAAATGTGGGCTGGATAATTGTCACGATACTAATGAGTATCTGCACTGTTGTCACTCACATTCTAGCAATAAGAAGATATTTTTAATGAATTTACATATTATGTTTATTATTAAATATATTTCTAGCCATTGAGGATAGCTTAAATATTTATAATACATGATGAAATAAAACATTTTGATTTTCCACATAATGAGCCTGAACAAATGCAAATTGCATCAAACAAAAACATTCCTTACTTCCAATTTTTTACAAATATATGAAATATATTGTTACTGTTAAGTATATTATTAAATATAAATAATTATAAAGTTCTGTTAGAGACACAAGTCCGTACTTGCCCATATCATTTAACTAAGAGATATAACGGAGAACTTCGTTGGACACTGGTAAATATTTTGATTTGACATGATTGAGCATAGAATTGCTTGAAAATATCACAGTATATCACATATTTATTTCATTGCTATGAAAAGTTGATTGAGTGCATGTGTCTAATGGCTCGGCTGAAAATTATATTTCAAAAAAGATCATTTTTTTTAAATAAAAGTAAATGGCATTGGATTGTTTTAGTTTTGTCTAACATGATATGTAATTAATAAAGCAAGTAAAAGCTAACACAAATATTTACACCTAAATTCAAAACATTTAATGCACTTTAACACTCTGTTAAAGGTATAAGTACTACTTACTAATATTTTTAATAAAAAAAAGTATGTTTTGTACTACGATTATGAATATCATTGTAATACAATAAAATGTTAATTAACTCCAATTAAATAACTATAAAATTTCATCAGCAAGACACAGTACATGAGCCAAGATAATTAATGAATTGTATACCTACATCTAAATATAATTAGCTAGGATATTAACTGTTATACGTGCACTTGTTATTAAGTATAAATTACCTTAAAAATACTAAATTGGGATACAGCTTAACCATGCATCTCTAATGTATTCATAACAAGGCAACACCCCTCATAACTCAACAAAGATCAGTAACCAAACAAAATAAGCAGGTGTGTAGGCCATTGTTGTTGCTACTACAGTTAATTTATTTCGCTTTTATCAGCACTTGTTTGTGATTATAAACATCAATAGTGATTATATTAATGGTTTAGTGCCTGTCACTATGCCGAAACAAGCGACAACATCGTGAGACGGTCGCCTGGTGGCTCACTAGTCACTCACCCCAGTAATCAAAGCACTCGCGGTAGAACAATATTTACACAACAGTACGATAGCCGGACGATCGGCACCTCAGCCAATGCGACATACGCTCGACAACATATCGCGTGGTGTGGTGTCGTGGCCGGACCGCGGCCCGCACCCCTGCACTCGGCTGTGCCCGCTGCCGTAGTGTAATCAGCTGATAAGGGCGATGTAAACGCACCGAGGGACGTGCGTACACAGACCGCCTGCATACGATCGGCGCATGCTTAGAGATTTGACCGAAATCAATTAGCCAGCGGAGTGCCGTGTGCGTACGTAGCTACCTCCGGGCGGAGGCGGCGCGCGTGCCCGCCGAGAGCCGACACTGGCGTGCCGCCCGGCCACCACGGCTGCGCCGCGCCGCCACTCGCCACACGCGCGATGCACAAAATCGAATGCCATTACTTATTCACTGTTGCATGTTTATTGTGGTGTGCTACATGCGCGCACATCATATTTTATTACGGCCTGCGATGCCGGATGGATGGGTACTCACCGTTGCTTTCCATTGTTCCGAACGCGACGCACACTGTAAACAACCAGACCGCATAATAAAACAAAATGGAAGTCCGGACTCGCCCGCGCCGAGATGAGAAATTTTATGAGCGCTCTCGAGTAGTAAAACGTCGTTACTATCCTATCGTAGTATTTCAGCGGCCCCCCTCCAGTTTATTATCTGCCGTCACCAGATTAGATGGTACACCATCACAATACAATATGTTCAATTGTTCACAGAATTCACAAACGTCACGAAATTATAGTCAGATGACGATTTACACAAAAAATAATGTCCACTTGAAAATAATAATCATTGAAGCGTTTGACGTCCCGAGACGCAACACCCACATCAAAAAATTCTACATGGCGACTGAACTGGCCCAGCTTTCAATAATTTCCACTCGAACATATTCCTGTTTCGCTCGTTCACCATTCATTTAATTATTTCTCAATACGCGCGAGAGGGACAGCGATACATAAATATTTCCTATGTATGAATAGAATCGGTGTTGTGAAGTGTCCCTCTCCAGTCTCCCCGGCGATGGCCGAGCTGAGTTGAATGGACCCGAGAAGCGTTCAACCATTGGATCGATGAGCGTCACGTGACACAAATATGTCGCGATATCTTTTGCGCGGCAATATTTAAATTACCACATTGAATCCAAAAGCTCGTAAACATGTTTCCCTTTCGGAAAGTGATATTAAATAGATTGATATTGTATTTTATCTTTGGCTATATCTACTTAAATATTTCTATAAAGAAGCCGTTCAATCTGATATTTTTTTTAACACTGCTTAAAAATGTTAGTGTATATGCGTTGCCTTCAGATTCAATACATATTTGGCATATATAGGTATATGAAGGGATTGTACCAGCAAATATTTGTTAAAAATATGTAGTTGAAGTTGTTTGGAAGATAACTCGACACGAATAACTCCAAATAAATCATGAGGATATGCTAATAATTAATTATATGTGGAAATGTATATGTGGCAAGAGCATATCATCAGAATCCTATTTATATACTGCACCAAGTATTCATCTATTATTATTTGGAATTCTAGGCACATTAGCACATATTACGCCACATTAGTGCAAAAGTTATAATTAAAGATTGTAAGAAGACCCTATAATAAATTTGAGAAATTGGAATTAAAAAGATTTGAAAAGACAATAGATTGGAATTAATTCTTTCGATTCAAAGCCCTATACCCAACTCACACTTTAATGTGATATCTGCTATCATAATTCATTCTGCTTAGGCGAGGCTCTTATATTGGCTCATCCTTGACATCAAGCCAGCGCTACTTCTGTCCAACTTTCGGTCGAGGCTATGTTATCAGCGTACATAAACAACCAGGGCACAGGGTCCTGGATGCCAGATATGATGACGTCGAGCACAGCACTGAAGAGGAATAGACTAAACATAGGCTTCCGGTACCCCTTTCGCCCTCATTGGCCACCAGATTGCCTGCTGCGACACACAGTAGAAGCACTTCTGCAGGTTTATGAATGCTATGTGCAGAGGCGTCTTCTTCGCTCTGTATGCCTCAACAAGCAACCTGACGGCAAATATCGGGTCTGTACAGTGGTATCGAGCTGACAGCAAGAAGGTCCACACCATGAAGTCCAAGCGACTTTCCCGCCTCGATCGGCATAAGGTCAGGACCTACCGCTTTCCGGTTCTTCATTAGTCTACCAACAACTCTGTGAGGCGTAATTGGTGCAACAACACCGTGGATTCTGGGGCAATTCATAATAGGAGACTTTTAAATGTACGGTACGTATGTATGATCTCTGCTGTATAGTACTTGATTATATTTTATCGCCAATAAAACTTGCTTGTAATTGATATAACCAATGATGAATTGCATTATTATGCATCACTCTCTACTTAGTATAAAACCCACAAATATAAATATTTTTTCTCATTTATATTAAAATTAACTAAGTATTATCCTATCATTTTTAAATACATATGGCAATGGTTAAAAATAATATCAAACTTAACATTGGGATAGTCCGAGCCATTGAGACATGCTACAGATGAATCACGAGTGATGGCTACATAATATGGATAGCGCTCTGTTCGTGGTTGGGTCCCCTAGTGTAGACCCAGATTGTGTCAAGCTATGTCATGATCATAGTTGCCAAACGCATTAGCAATTTGTAGAGCCTATACTTTGCATTATTCCTAACCTTGCTTATATAGTTTACTTTCGTACTCAATTGCTGCATAAAATTTGTATTCCTTGGTGTTTATATCTTCTTTGACATTGTGCCAGTACTTTTTTGGCAGCCTAGAGACCTTGAGTATAGATAGTAAGATAGTGCATCCCAGACCTAAAAGAGTATACTAGTTGAAATTAAGCAGCAATTTGCAGGCAGGACATGAGGCTCAAACATCATGTCATGAATTAGTAAACTTATCCCAAGTGTAATTTTTATTATAAATTTTATTGATAATATGTTGAATCTTGCATTCACATGTCATTTTCAACCAAAGCCAAAATAATTCTTAATTTAATCTGTTAAACATATTAAAAATGCATACAGTTACCCGGGTAGGGTAGCATAATTCAAAACATCATTTGAAGATTAAATAATAAAATAAATGTAGTATTGAGATTTTACATATTTATTGTGTATGAAAATATATCCTACTTACTTAAAATTAAGTAATGACTACAAGTCTGTTATTACTGAAACATAAGGTAAATAATTCTGTGTTTTACATACATATTGCGAAATGAATTTTTACATGCACTGTCTTTACCTACAGTAAGTCATTTCATCATTCATTCATTAAAATAAAGTTGCCTAATATAACTTAGATGAATTATACTTCTTAATAATAATATTTAGCATACTACAAATTTACTTCAAATCATTTGCAAGCAAATTATAGCTGGCTGTGTTTTAAATAATTTCTTGATTTCACAAAGGATTTAAGATCAAATCTGTTGCAGTAATACTAGATGCCAAGACCAAAGACGGAGACAATGCAGTACATTGTTTTATTTTCCCAGCGAACAGTGCATGAGCCATCAGTGTTGTTGTCCCAGAAACACGAGGACGCTGTGTGGAGGCCTGCGCCATTCTTCTGCATGATTGTGCATGTCACTGAAAAATAGTTACATAGTAAATAAACAGCTTTAGTCAACTCATAAATGTAACAAAAAACAAATAGAGGGTACAACTTAGTGAACGCATGAGAGAACATGAGGATTTGGAATCTGTTTATTCTTACATACATACCTATATATTTATACGGTTTTTGTAGTTTAGTAAGCTGTCCAAGACAGGACTCAACTACCGCCGATGTCCATTGATTCACTTTGTTGTGTTGATACGCGGTACCCCCGATAGAATTTTCTATTGCCTCCTTAATTATTTTACTCACATCGTCGACAATGAATTGGTTCTGAAACACGTCATGTTGGTGTATAAATATGCAATCAATAAAATACGGTATCTGATTTACCGGCCGCTACTTACTTCCTCAGCCAAATCGTTGCACTCTTTCACCTCCATGATTTAAAATTGAATGTTACCAAACTGAGATGTGTGTGAAAGTCGTTTTGATTTGATACGAAAACAAAATTTTTGACGCTATGGAAGAAAGCAACTCTGAAATTGACATTCACGGCGGGTGTTGACTGTTGTTAGAATTGCGGGTTGTCTATGACTCATGATAGATATTGTCTATGAAAGATTTTGCTATAGCCACACTGGAATATTTTTTATAGGGAATGCACACTCAACTTTGCCCCAATCTGTTTTTTATTTGTTGAACACACGGTTATTATTATCCGTAAAGGAATCAGGGCGCGTTTTATCCAGTTTTCAATTAGTTGACAGCTTGACAGACTTCCATGGCGCAGTTGATTAGACATTGATCCATGGCATTGATCATACACCAGCTGTGAAAAGAGGCTGTGGGTTCAGTCCCCGCACCAAGACAAAATACACGGTAATTGATAACGTTTATGTGATTTTGATGGCATGCTGATTTGTTTAGAGTAAAAAAGGAGGACTTTTCAAACAAATAGCACTTCGTGCGTTCCACTTGACAACCACAACAAAAATCCACGCTCACGACCGCGATTTTTCCCGCGTTCCACTTGTTCGTGAGCTTTACGATCGCAAACCCAAGTGGAACGGGTTATGGGGTTTTTTGAGCGTTGACCAATAGCGATTTACAAAAAGTACAAAAGCCTAAAAGTGGTTAGGATAAACTTAATAAAGTATAAAAAAGACTTCGATAATTTATTGGAATAATATATAATTATTTCTTTTTTTCATTTTGATGGATTATTTGAGGAAGTAGTAACTCATCTAGTTTAGATGAAAAATGTGTGCATGTTGAGCATCCATAACAGAAACATTCACTTCTACCAAAGTATTTATCCATATCTTATAATTTAATTTCACTGTCGGCATTTTTCTTGCTTTGACACTTCAAAATCAAAAAATAAGCATCGTGTGGCCATAAGAAATGACGTCATTAATGACATTTTCAACACGACCACAACGATCGTAATCGTGAAGTGGAACAGTGAAATTCGTGTTTTGCGCCGTGAACGCGGCCCTAATAGAATGCGAGCGCTGTTTATTGAGTGAAGTTGCAGTATTACTGCTGTCAAGTACCTACCTATTTTTTTATAGTGACAATGATACACGATCTGTCACTTTTTATTGTCCTTTTTTCGTAGTGAACATGGATATTTTCAATTTGATAATAAATTAGTTATAATGGCTTCATCGGTGCAAAACAATAGAGTATCACCGCCAGGATATTGTATGTGCTGTCGCGTGTGCAATATGTGGTGTTGGAGAGCCTTTAAATGGCTCCCAGTGTTGTTGATTGTGTCAATCGTAACTTGGTCATATTATGCCTACGTTATCCAGTTGTGCTGTTGTTAGTATATTTTTACAAACATTTTATTTTAAGTAAATATATTGTTAGTAGATAACTTATGATTTAATTGTTTTACAGTTACAATTGAGAGTACAGTCCAACAGTGTGTTTATTTGGTGTTATATCATATTCTACTGATAATGTTCGCATGGTCTTATTGGAGGACTATATTTGCTGAAATAAAACAAATTCCAGAAAAGGTGAGTGATATTTTTCATACACACAAGGAAAAAAATAACGTCGCTTTGATGCCTTTTAAGTCTTAGCAGGGGGTAAAAAAATAAACACCACATCAAAGCTGTGGCACCCCATGGAGAAAGTATTCAATATTGTAGTGATAAACAAAAACTGACGAATTAGCATATTGTTGGTAGAAGTGAAAGTCAAAGTGTTAAATAGGTTACTATAAAGACAACAGAATAAGAAGGCCACAACATTTGTAAATTGAATAAGGCTAAAATAAAAATGGACAGTAAAATAGCATTTTATTTTCTTTGGTTATGGTTAAATGAATTAAAACTATTTATCATAATTAGCTGTTTGAATTCATTGAGAACATTGTAGACTGGCTGGGTTCCATATTAAAATAGATAAGTAATAATATGAGAACAATGTATATAATAGTTATATTTATTACATACATGCACCAATCATGCAAACAACTTATGTGATTGTAATATTATCTACATGCATGAACATCTACAACAGTTAGATTGCAGGTTTATTACTGTCCTATTAAAATTAGAAGGAAAAAGAAAGACAAGGAAGTTTTCCTCTTCCTATAATTTTTCATTCTCTTTCTCTTTTGCTTATTGCATTTTAGCAAAATTTTACAATAAGTATTATAAACGGTAGATAATATGTAAAATGGAAAGCCCATGCTCAATAATTACATTGAGTATTGATGAATCATTTTTATACTGTTGATTATATTACAATTTTAGTACTTAATGACATCATTACTTAATCCACAGTGTTAGATATTAAATATCTATGTAATCTAAAAACATGTCTTAAGCATTAGGTTCATTTCACATTTTAACTATTGCTAAAGATTCTAGACACATAGTGGAAAACTCCTTTTTATTATCAGTTTGTGTTTTAACTTTTAATGTTTTACACAATAACTGCTAATAATGAGATTTTACAACAAAGTTTATTTTAGAGATATTACCTTCTTATTTTCCTTTAAATTTTATTTATTGATTAGCATAATTCAAGAAGGAAATGAATGTCCACTTTTATATACATTTTGTACATTTTATGCCAAAAAGTTATATTTATTTCAATATGCTCCACTTTTTTTGGAAATCCATGCTAGTATCATTTTTATATTAGGTATATGAACTCTTATCAATTATCACTTACATAGAGATTGTCTTATTTATAGAAAATTATTTATAATCTTAGCTAATTGGACAGTGAATATGATAATATAATTATATTGCATGTTCATAACAAAATGAAGAAATAAAATATATTTTTGGTAAGGCCCAAAAAAATGTTTTATTATTAGCACTTTGGCTGTTTATTTGGGTATTAATGTTAAGATAAAATGCTTATTTGATTTCTTAAAGGAAAAAAAAATATACATCAAATCATAAATATAAAAATGTAAATCTTAGTATTATACTGTGTCCTATAAATATAATATGCCCAATTAGTTAAAAACATATATTGCATTTTGGCAATTTAATAATAACATTTGCTCATACAGAAGTTAGTTATTTTTATATAAAACATTTCTTATGTATTTTTGTGGCAGACATAATAAACAAGTAAATAATATGTATATTATGAAACAAAAAAATGTTTTGATGTAATATCATAATAAAACTTGTTATTGCATTTAGCAAACATGTGTTTGCTATGGCTTAAATGTTACAAGTTACACTAATAGTATATTAAGGTTTACATTAGCTATATCTTTGATTTTTGAATTCTTAAAGATTGTTTGTATTGAAACCCAATAATTTAATTTATAATTAAAGTGTAACACATTAATTAAATATCTATATGGTAATTATTTCTATATTAAAACCATCTAATATTTTGGTCATATTTCTTTTTGATTATTTATCATACTTTATTGTAATAAAAAAGGAACTGGAAAAAAGGTACTTAAATCTAAATAACAGTACAAACAGCGGTCTTATTTAGCAGCCCTACTCCAAATAAGAGCTATGTCAATCAAAGAAAATTGAGAATTTTAACGTACTTGAGAATAAAACTTAAAGAATTTAGTAATGACCATGTCATGTCATCATTGATATAAATTGCAATCAATTACAAGTATATCTCATCATAAAATGTCTACCATTGTCATAAATTAGGTAATATACAGTACATTGACTGTTATAAATAAATGAATTAGGTTTTAGTTTTTACACTATGTCATATGTTAAATTGTCTGTGTCTTTTTCAGTACAAACTGCCTGAAGTAGAATTAGAAAAATTGCTTAGTGCTGAATCAGAAGATGCTCAAAGGACAATATTGGAAAACTTTGCTAAGGATCTTCCCATAGTCACTAGGTAAAGCATATTTTCTGTATTTTACTCCCTACTTGCATCTTATATACTAAATTCTGCCTTAACACATCACCAGGTTTATAATTAATCATTCAAATAAATGCAAAAAATAATGAAGTCATTTATTAAAATCTACACGTAATAATATTGATAAAGGTAATTCCATTACCTTCCCACCATTTCCGTCAGTGTGTGATACGCGTGCAAAAATTTTGTTTGTGGTTTCTGCCCTAGTATAAGATATCAATACCCACATAGATCACTGCTTATCTTAAGATTAAACTGTGATGTTTGCGACTTTCAAAAATATATTGTAAATCTTATCTTGCTGCTTAAAACTTATACAAAATTCCTGATCTATTCAAAGATTAAAAATGACTCATTTAAACCCTCATATGAAAAAGGGTTTAAATTAATAATTTTACGATCTGCTTTAATTCGACCGTTATCCTCAATAGGACCCAATTCAATGCATGTTGCGAACATTTTGGATTGAATTATATTATGAATTTATGACCTTTGGGAATCACTCCTTTTGTGTACATAAAATCCCTGGCCTTGATGTCAGGCTATAAAGCCTTATATAATATTGTTGTAGTGTTTGTATATATAACAAATAGACATTGTATATTGTCTCATGGGTACTACCACGGTAACAACATTCTGGTGTAAGACACGGGACAAATTGGATGTACGCCCGCACATGGGGTCGGTATAGTGATTGGTCAGTGCTATACTAACATCAATTATTAGCTCCCTATGTTGTGATTTTTGTCACTAGAATTGTGAAATCTACTTATTGCATTAATATGGTTTTAATTGAATACAAGTTCATCCACATCTTTAAATAATAGTTAGATTTACTCTTTTTAGTACGAAAATTAACTCATTGTCAGAATAGGATTTAACAAACATTTTTGCACAAAAGTACTGTAAAAAATAAAAAATATTTGAATGTGTAAATTAAAATATTGCACAGAATTTCTGGTCTATCTTCCAGTATTTAGTAGCATATTTACTGGTGGTAGGTCTCTCATATGCGAATTGTGCGTGTCAACCTGGGTAGGTTCCACCGCAATGTCTATTTCTCCCGCCAAACAGGAGTGTAAATGCAATGTTGTGTTTCGGTTTGAAGGGCATTGTAGCCAGAGTAACTACTGGACATATGGATATTTAACATCTTATGGCTCAGGATAGCGAGCGCAATACAATGCTAAGCATTGCTTTGTAATTCAAGATGTTTGGTTTGATACTGTTCTTGAGCGGTCGTATCGCTTACCATCACATGAACGGCATTATAGTTTTGCCATTGATAGCGATATAAAATGCTCTAAGTTAATCGCAGTAAAAAGACACAAAAATTACAAAAACCCTATGAATGGACCCATGAATAATGAAAAAAATAACATCTACGAGTATAGTTTGTGATTGTTAATGTTATATGTTGATAAATAGTTGCGCCCCTTTTGAGGCGGGTTCATCCTCTAGTTTATTCGATAAACAAGTATCAACATTGCCTTTCATTAATTACCTACCATAGTTTCCAATAATGACCTCATTCTGTGAGAGTGCACTTGAATGCATTGGACCGGAGCTGGAGGAGGCTAAATCTACCTACTATACTAGAATCATATAAAAAGGGTTAGTGCATGGTTGAATTAGCATTCGATTGAAAGCGAGGTCAGCTGGCCAATTTAAATTGAACTAAATATTGAATGATGCTAAATTGATATTAATATAAATATTGGATTACTTTTTAAACTTGATCTATTTGTATAGTTACTTATACTAGTTATCCTAGAAATATCTATGAACATTATAAACAGGATATTTTTCCTCATGTAATGAAAGAAATAATGGCATATTATGTGACGCGTGTTGATCAGGTCGTGGGATTCTCGTATTTATGTATATTTTTGATTTCCGAATTACTCCTTTGAAAAAATATTCCCTTCGATAATAACTGAATTTTATTTGTTTTATCTGCAGTTTCCATGAACGTAAAAATTCTAGAGTAACACGTAGTTTCATTGATACGTACGATATTCTTATTGTTAGTAATCATGCAACTTTGTGCAAAATTGGATACAAGGCCGTGTCATTCAAACCTACATTTATTTCATATTGTTCTTAAGGACTGTATACATTAACATAGATACGCCCCATAAGAAGCGCAATGTGTTTGTCTCCCGCTTAGTTATAAAAATACTGACATATACCCATTTGGCATTACTCATACCTATATTCTACTGCTCGTCATAAATTTATTCAATCAAGACGCAATCAAACTGCTGGCTTAATGCTTCATCCAACAGTCACATACATAGTACTGACGCCACACTAAATTTGGGTCTTGTAAACACTTTTTCCTTGAGTATTAGAATCTACGAGAGACTTTACGGTCTCATCACAAACTCAACATACGAATTAGCGGCACCAAAACTATGTTTGTCTACCTACTTTGGATTGATGCAGGCTGGAGTAATGGTCTTTATTTATCTTATGGACTGCCCAAAAAAATAATCGGACCAACGCAACGCTTAGATTTTCGCTTCAATATTGTTGCCATTGCCAAATAGTTGTCTATATCGACATTTTATGCAGTGTTAGGAATACGTTCCAATTCTACGGTAAACAAAATATCTGGTTCTGTTAAATTAATTGGCAATCTGTAAACGGCTCCATGGTTAGTCCGGCTATTCCATTGCCAAAATATTTTACCGACACATATTTTATTAACGCAAAACATACAGAAAATACATATATGTTGAGCATATTATCATGCTAAGTAACTAAGTGCGTGGTGGTCTGTTTAAGTGCTTGGTGGCCTGTTGGTAAACTGACCATTCGCGGCTGCCAACATGTTCACGGTGGTCGCGGGTTCAAATCCCAGGGCACACCTCTTACTTTTCGGAGTCATGTGTGTATTGATAGTCAATCACCACGCACTAAAACGGTGAAGGAACACATCGTGAGGAAACTTGCATACCATAGCGGTTTATAAGAATTTCTATGGTATGTAAGTCCGCCAACCCGCACTAGACCAGCGTGGTGGATTATATGGCCTAACCACTCTCAATCATACTGTCGATTGTAGAATAGGCCCGTGCCCTGCAGTGGGACGTATATGGGCTGATACAGACAGAATATTATCATGTTTCTTTTTCTCAATTCTAGACTGTTAAATATGATAAGAAAGTGCAGTGCACGTTTCTTTAAAACGGAGACAAAAAAAGAGATTTTAGAAAATTTCGCCAATACCATACCCGTGTTGACGAGGTCAGTTTCTTTCTACTATTTATATAGCTAGAATTGAGAAAAATGTAATGTAATTAGGTATGCGAGTTAGAACATAGAACAAGGATGTAAATTAGAAAAATAATTGTTGGACGTTGAATCATAACTAGACAATGAGACATCAGTTCACTCATATATGTACATATCTACATTAGTTTTTTTTTAAATGTAGTATAATAAGGTTTCTTGTATAAAACATTATAAGCTGTAAAAATCTTCCCAAAGATTTTAATTTCTTAAAACTTGTACACAAATCTTTGTCTCATTCATGTGACTTCAGGAATTGATGAACGGATTACGATTACGTTTGGCAGATAATCCACACGAAATACGTATTCAACATCATTGTGAAATTATGAAATAATAAGAAATCGGAAACTATCTTAGATTGCTCGTATATTATATAAGGGTATAATCATTTGTTTAACTAATTAGAGCTTGCACGCTGTGGCTTTGTCATGTGGTTGACCACAAAATACGCAACCCAAGATTGTTTACGATTTCTAACTATTTCATAATTCTATATGTATCAGCACATATACGTCCCACTGCAGGGCACGGGCCTACTCTATAATCGAGAGTTCGATTGAGAATGGTTAGGCCATATAGTCTACCATGCTGGCCTAGCGGGGGTTGGCGGACTTTACACACCATATAAATTCTACAAATCGCTATGGTATGCAGATTTCCACACAATGTTTTCCTTCACCGTTAAAATAAGTGGTGATCGACTATCAATACACACAATTTCATCTATTAGCCAAAAAATATAACAAAATTTGAATTGCAGATGACGATTTTCTCATGTATTACTATTGGAACATATACACACGAAAACTTCAATGTATGTATGCACGTATTCGCCCATATACCCATTGTAGGGTACGGGCCTCCTCTACAATCGGGTACGATACTGTCAACAGTAGTGCAAACTTATTTGTTCCTAGGATTGGATATTGGTTTACCTACTTTCTAGACACGGAAGTGTACGTGTCTATAAATATGATAATAGTAATTGTACCCTACTAACCCGAGCGCTCTTGATTATATGCGGTCACTATACATCCTGTATGCATATCGATTTGTAATCAATTTGCTTTTACCCGTAGTTTCTCTGTTGTGGTTCTTATAAAAACAAACTCTCTAATCTGCCCTACAGGATGTTCAGCAGATTATACATTTGTCATTTCTTCATTATGTTGGTTTTATGGCTTTTGCGGTGTTACTTTACCCCAAGTCTGCTAATTCTTAATTATTTTATTGATGACAGATTGTTGATTAAATATACGTTTATCATTTATTTTGAAGATAAAGTAAACTCTGTTGAAAATCATGGCGTTAAATAACAATTACTTGCTGCGTGCTAAAAGTAAAATCAAAAAATAATGAACACAATATTTATTGTGGAAGGCAAATTTTTAACGTACAGGAAAATGATATTCTAATCGTTAAATTGTAATGCATATTAAGACCAATGACGTCACTAGTTTGGTTTTGCATCCCTTTTCTTTTATCCTCTCTGCAAGATTTAAGCGTTTGTAACTTGTTTAATTCTGAATGGATTTATTAAATCTTTGCTAATTAAATTTTGTATATGGCTGTTATACATACAATAAAAAATAGAGTAAAATATCCCATTCAAGAAAAAATAATTATATATATTTATTTTGACAGCCTCCGTGGCGCAGTTGGTTAGACGCCGCCTGTGAAACCAGAGGCCGCGGGTTCGATCCCCGCACCGAGAGAAATGTTTGTGTGGTCCACAAATTTTTCTTCCGGGTCTGGGTGTTTGTGAGACCGAAAAGTCTCTCGTAGTTCCTGATTCCCACGACACAAGACTTGATCTTAGTGTGGGGTCAGGACTATGTATGTGACTGTTGGGTGTTATTTATTTATTATTATTTATACATGCAACTAGCTAATTTCTGGATCTACACCAGTAAACTAATAAAATGCAATATGTAGTTGAGTAATCAAGTAGTTGTAAATCTTTGTTGAACATGCAATGCGCATATTTACCACGTTACACGTAATTCCAGTTGTTTAGTAGTAATTTTTCATATTCTGTACTGCTTACGATGTTACATAAACATAACATATTTTGTTTACCAATAGCTAGTTTAGTTGACTAGTTTGTTTACGTATTTATTTATTTTTGTTTTTTTTTTATAATTTCTTATGTGTTGCATGCATTATCAACCTTTATGCATACTTTCTAAGAAAATTATACCTGTAACTGGATCAATATCCATATTAGCTGAATTTTCTTTAGTGTGACGTCGGTCTTATGATATCCCAATAAATCTGTGGCGCGTAATTAATCAACATCTATTCCCTATCTTTTAATTTAATTGTTAAAATTTTATTATATGTATATGCAATTTGCTTTCCTTTACATACATACATACATAAACTTACGCCTTTTTCCCAGAAGGGGTAGGCAGAGGTGCCAGGGCACCCACATTGCGCCGGTATGTTCCGTCCCACAATGTGATAGGTGGCGAGCCTATCGCCATATCGGGCACAAATTCCTGACTCTGGGCTGATAATGAATAGAAAAATCCAATATCACTTTGCCCAACCCGGGATTCGAATCCGAGACCTCAGCTTTGTAAGCGTACCGTACTAACAACGGCGTACAACTACGCCACCGAGGCAGTCCTTTGTCCCTGTCCAGTCAGTCCCTGCTTTCCTTTAATCAGTTGATAAAGTTATATAAATTATATTATAGCCACATTTATTTCGCCTAGCAAACTGATCGTTCTTGTCAACATAAATGCAATACTTGTGTGTCGAACAATCATGTTTTATATGACTAAAAAAAATATATGACAGTACCGATCAACGACAGGCACAATAAGTTTTATGCAAATCATTTGTAAATGCATAAATTAAAATGCATACATTTAAAATTATTATTTTTTCAAAGGTATTGTAGTATTATCAACCACAGCCCCAATACCAGTACTTGTAATAGGCATCCACATATTTTGATTCATGAACTTAGGTTACTATAAGTAACTACACCTAATGAAGATTTGCAAAATAATTCTATGGTAGGTATGTAAAGACCGCCAACGCCTACTAGGCCAGCGTGGTATATGGCCTAACGTCTCAATCGTACTCTCGATTGTACAGGAGATCCGTGCAAAGCAGTGGGACGTACGAGTATGTATATGGTCTGATACAGACAGATACCTAATAACATTTACTTCTGACAGCCTCCGTGGCGTAGTTGGTTAGACGCTGACTGTGAAACGTAAGGCCGCGGGTTCGATCACCGCACAGACACAAATGTTTGTGTGGCCCACAAGTATTTGTGTCGGGTCTAGGTGTTTGTGTGTCCGAAAAGTCTCTCGTAGTTCCTGATACCCACGACACAAGACTTGATTAATATTAATTTGGGGCCAGAATTATGTATGTGACTGTTTCGCTCAAATTTATACTATAATCAGGGTCCGGAACAAAATTACACGCCAAAAGTGGCCGAGGTTGCTTATACTTATACATTTGAATTTCGAACTATGAGATGTAGCAAAACGTCTTAAATTATAATCAACTTCAGGTAATAATAAACTTTATTCCTTTAAATTAAAATTTATTCTTTTTACGGACCACACTAAAATCAAATAAGATCACATGCATATTTGTGCTCTTATTTATCTTGCCGTTTTTAGGCCGTTGTTTATAAGTGTATATTTGATCGAAGGACTGTTGGGTGTATTTATGTATTTATTTATAGGACTATGTCCGGTTCGGTGCGTTACTGCAACCGATGCGTGCTGGTGAAACCGGATCGTGCGCACCACTGTAGCATATGCGCCCGCTGCGTTCTCAAGATGGACCACCACTGTCCCTGGGTCAACAACTGCGTGTGCTTCCACAACTACAAGTTCTTCATGCTGTTCCTCGGATACGCTCTCATCTACTGTCTCTTCATCATGGCCACGTGTTTGCCTTACTTCATTAGGTTTTGGAAGGTAACTGCCGACGTGCTTTTTGAGAAATTGATTTAGATCTGTGTTGTGTAGCTTTTGGTGTGTTTTTGTTTTTGCTTCCTGATGGTTTTAATGAATTTTAGGTAGTCTTTAATATCCAATATTTGTTTGAATAAATAAGAGTGTTGAGTTTTTAAATTTTGTATTTAGTTATTTTAATATCTAATTATAAAGTGATCTGAACCAAATATAAAATGTACTTATATAATTCAGAATAAGTCTATCACTGATTTCGAATTACAATGATTTCTTAGATATCAATCTGTTTATATCGATATCTGATATCGACTTATCCGTGACTATTCCACATGAAATAACGATATATCGATTTTGCAGATGTATCAGGAATACAAGCATGCCCACTGCGACCGTTTAGTCGAAAACGGCACATATACTAAAATTTGCATGGATATGATTAACGTAAATTGAACTATTTACTTTATCTTCACCAATCTTGTAGAGCAAGTCATTACTTATGTATAGTGTCGTTTGCTATCCGCGCTAACTGAGTTCAATAGGTTACATTTATCGCTTCGTAGATTAGATATTAGTAGGTAGTACAATGTCCGAAGCTGTTTTTGTTTGCTGCATAGGGTCTTATTCATAGACAGTTTTAATACCTATTTTAGTTTTTTATATGGCTTTGAATGGCGAGACGAGCATGCCATTAGCCTGATGGTAAGCGATACGACCGCTCATGAATCGTAGCAGAACCAAACAATGCCTTGAATTACAAAGTAATGCTTTGCATTCCACTGCGCTCGCCATCCTGAGATATAAGATGTTAAGTCTCAATATCTCTACAATGTCCTCAATCCGAAACAAAACAGTGCATTTATACAGATGTTTGGCGGGAGAAATAAACATTGCGGTGGTACCTACCCAGGCGACCTCTCACATTTGAGAGACCTACCACCGCAAATATTATGCCTTTTACGCTCCAACTGAATTCAAAAGTAGATCGAATGAAGAAAACATTCAATAATTAAAATAGATTTTAAAATTGTCTATGAATGAGGCTACTAAATGATTGTGCAGAATTTGAAATCTTAGGTTATTTCGAGGTGAAAATGGTCTTAGATTATATAAAGGATGTAGAGCATACATGGGGATTGGGGAGATACCAAGTAATTTGGTTGAAAATTAGAAGATTGTTGTAAATGAGTTATTATCGGACTTAATCATAATATAATGACGCGACCTATACATATAAATAGACATGTAATAACAAGATAAGGACAGATGGGTGACGACACAACTTATCAATTAATTTATTTATACGTCTAAACACTTGCAGTAGTCCAAACAAATAAATTGAAACATACATGAATGTTTTCAAATGGCTTCGACACGCTCCAGTTAATAAAATTGCATGGAACCGTTAAACGCACAAATTGGTCGAAACAATTTGGTAATATGCACCACGTGACGTCATGAATACTAACCTCACGCGAGTCAGTATTAGCTGATATCTGATAAGAGATAACAAAACGATTTAGTAAATGAGGTGTCAGGGTCGATTAAAGCCGTTGACTCATGCATGCTTAATTCTGTTCGTTCCACATTGTTTAATTAACGGTTGTGATAAGCCGGCGAATGAGTAAATCGAGTTTTTTCTCGCTTGCTGTCACTTTTTTTATATTCGCTATGCTTGTCTTAGCTAAGGCTTTATCACACAAAGTATTTTTAGATATATCTTGTACATTGTGACATTTGTTGACCTTCCAAAGCCAAGTTACGTTACGTAAGCAAATTTTATCAAGCCAAAATATCCCTTGGCATTTGATCCAATTGTTCTCATTGAAGCTGACATTATGAATTTTGGCAAAATGTACTTAAATATTGGAGTCCTATTTTAACAACTTCGATTCATATAACATTGAAGGATCATTGCATTGCAAAGGAAATTTATGAATCCTTTATTCTATAACCCTTTCTGAATTTGATTTCTGAAGTTTACTATTGTTAATGTTAATATAAAAATTACTATCCTCATATTTACGGTAATTTCAAAAAGGTGCATTTCACCAGACATTTAGAAAGGGTTTTAATTTAATTAATGTGTGTTGCGTCAATAGCAATCGCAGTGGGAATGACTTTAATTCATGTATTAAAACAATTAAGATAAACAATGTGGAACGAATAATATTAGTTTTTTATAAACATTATGTTATTGTTGGAGACAGTAGTGGTACGTCATTATTGTTTGCGTTTGTCGGAGGCATGCTCATTTTTTAAATATCTATTGATCATGCCATTATAATTCATGGGCATAACAAGAAGGAAATATTTTATCCCAAAATCGAGGTTAGAATGAAGGTTAATTATGTATATGGAGTAGCAATTCTTTTTTGGATCATACGCTTCTGGAGTGAAATTTCAGAACAATATTAACTTTTCTGTTGTTTTTTTTTCTCTCTCTTAATATTTTATGTAAATTCGTGAAATCGATTAAAATATATCATGCAACTGAAAAGTACATAAGATATAAATATCTTTGGTATAAAAAAGAAACAGTTTTGCCGCTTCTGTACGTGATATGAATAATGAAAGAAGATAATTTTGTGTCTATAAAACTTGGACGCTTACCAAACATTGATCACGTAGCGACGTTGGGAGAATTATAAATCGGAATATAATCCAATTCATTGTTATGTAGCATTATTAAACTAATACTGCAATTTGTTGATCGGTATAATTATAAATCCGTGGTATTTTGTTAATTCGATTGAGAGTTACAAATCGCTTAAGCTAGGGAAATCTTGGTTTTTGATGTCGCGTAAATTCCTTTTCTCAATTGGAAGTGTATACTCACAATTAGCAGATAAATGTGGTTTACTCGCAAATACCATTTACGGTTTCTCGTAACACGTCATTCAGTAGCTTGTTTGACTTAGTCATATGCATACATAAACAAGCATTTACTTGAGAGTCATTGTCATAAACATTAATTCTTTGTATGCAACTTGTCATTGATAAAGAGAACTACCAGTTTCTAAGGGGCTATTTCTATTGGAGAAGTTCTAGCAACGTTTTTTTTTTTTTCAACTCGTTAATTTATGTTAGGATGATATACTGATCGCTTATTGAAAGGCAACCACAATTTATTTTCTGTAGTTCAACAGTATTTACATCGATTGTTAGATATCTATCTCTAAAGTCAAACACGTGGTGTCAAAATCTATTATATTTTTTGGCAGATTAAAAATATTAGTAATTTAGCCATATGATATTTATTTATTTACACTGTATACAAATGATGGTGAATTTAATGCCTGAATTTCTACCAGCCTAATACAGATTACCCATATAAAATTCAACAAATGAAAAATCTAAACAAATGATTATATCGTCGCGTGAAGTTCTCCTATAGAGCTGGCCCCTTGATAAATTTTGCTAGTAAACACACTGAAAGGACATTATATTTCAGGGAGACTTCGGTACGGCGGCCAGTACCGGACGATACCACATTGTGTTCGCGTTTTTCGTGTCGCTCATGTTTGCGATATCGCTGGGCTCGCTGTTCGGCTACCATTGTTACCTCGTCGCCAATAATAGAACTACGTTAGGTGAGTTGATATTTTTTTATGCTAAAAATCCAGTGATCGATCAGTTCACTGGATTTTGTATTATGGTAAATGGTTATCGTCGCCCATGAACATCCACAAGAGTTCAAGACTTGTCGGCGTTATAAAAATTGGAGGGGTAAAGGAAATAAAAATATGGAAAGAGGTAAAGGATATGGGCAATCTCATTCATCGAAGAAACCACGACGGTAAAACCATTGATTTAAGTCGGTTTTCTGTGTGAAAGTGTCACTACCTCGGTCGAGTAGACCTATCTCTACTTTAGTCCAATGAACTACAATTTCACGTGACCACTTTACAAGTGCATGCATATATTTTTTTAAAAATTAAAGCGTACGTCCGTCTTTGTAGTTATAATTCCTCCATTGAGGTCCAACTCGACTGTTAGATACTGAAATTGATCGATAACTTTTATCGATTATAGATTTCTTAATCGATTGTAGTTTTTAGTCAATCAAGTTGCGTGAATTGGTCAACGCATGAATGTAGTCGATTATGCAATAAATATTAATAATTTAGTAGCTGCAGTCACCTTGACCTTTGAAACTGAATTGTATACAATGGAATAACGTAATGTAATATGAAACTAAATCGTTATATTGTTTTCAGATATGCTTATAAATTATCGGCGCTTGAACAGTCCTACAGGACAAATTCTTGACAGAATGCTCAAAACATTGGTCAATGGTAACTGCAGATAGTTTTAGCGCAGATTGTAGAATTATTTGTAATTTTTATAAGTATCTTTTAAGTAAATTACATATCGGTTGGGTCAAAGTATTTTCGAATCAAATCATTCTTTTAGAATACTAGAGAATAAATAGATATATATCGCATTAGTATGTGTATACACAAGAATAAATATTGATTTACCTCATCTTATCATAGTTAGATCGTAGGTCCTCCGTCCATCTTTGATGTATTAGATATAATTTGTAAGAAGATTTCCGTGCGAGTATAAAATCTTTAATAAATAGCTACTAAAATCTGTGTGAACTATAAACAATTACAGAAGCGTTCCGGGCGCCAATGTTCCGCAGTGGCGCTGACAAGAACGGCTTCTCCATCGGTGCTTTCAACAACTTCAAAGAAGTGTTCGGCAGTAGCCCGAACCTCTGGTTGGTGCCAATGTTTACCAGGTAACATTTTTACCACATCCGTATTTTTTAATTGTTATATTTAATTTTTAAGCTGGCAACATTGCCTACGCTTGTATATAATCTATGGAAGCGACTAAACATCGATCATCGTTTGTGATATATCGATAAAAAATATGCACGTATTAGTCACTGCTAGTGACTAAAAGTAACATAAAAATGTAGGTCTAAGGATCTAACAAAATAGATAGAATGCATGCCCCCTTAAACTGTGTGAAAAAGAAGTGAATGACCATTTCTAACGCGCGTGGATAGAGTACAGAAATAACAATAAAAGTGTGAATTAATATCGGAAACACAAATCATGCTAAATTATTATATATGCTGTGTGTAATTTTACCTCATTTTTCATTGAAACGATTTTCTCATCACATTATTGGGTACTAACATCACCCCACGTTCATATTCACGAGATGCAGATACGTTGTGTATACGCCTTGAAACTGCAAAACCAAATATTTATTTAAATTATGCAATTTAAAAAAAATATCAAATGATGCAATTTTAAAAAATGCAACTAAGCGACGAAGTTTTTATTGTTCAATGCGTATTCACATTTCAACTCAAAACTATATTACAAGTCTTTATTCACTTTTAGATAAAACACAAAGTAGACAAAATGCCTTTCAATTATTCAAAATCAATTCATCATTTTTGTATCATTTTATATTCACAAAAACAACATTTTCTGTACACTTTTTTGGGCATGATTTTGAACTTCGCATGCAACACACTTCTTCTAAATTTGGTTTTAATCATAAAATTTTGTTGAAATTTCAAAAACATAAAATGTTGACTACCTGAATACCCCTGAATAATATGACAATAAAATATTTATTCCACATTAACCTTAAAAGTCGATAAAGCACGACACTAACAAAACTAACAGGCATCGGAGTGAAGTTTGCCACAAGGGTTGTGCCGTACAGAAGGTCTGATATAACTGGTGGTCGTTTTGTCAGCCTGGGGGACGGGTGCGAATTCCCGGTGCGTCGCGAGCACCAGCTGCAGACCTTCACGACCCCGCAGGAGACCCATGGCTACGAGTCCATGGGCACCACGCGGTCCAGGTCAGACGACACCGAGCACGCGTCACGGCCCGCGAAACACATACCTTGACTATACATGGCCGCCATATTGGCCCGCGCTCCTCCAATCACGCTAGGGTCGCGGTAATCCGAACATTTATGTGATTCGGGTGTATGGAGCTTACTATGTAGATAGTTTTAAAGTTTTTCTTGTAATTGAAAAAGATAAGATTATTGATATCTTCTGAAATATCTTACGGATAACTATTTCTGGGGCATCATCTTCAGGATCAGTCACCCTGATCATCTAGGCCAGAAATTACCATTTAATTTATGGGCAGAAGGTATTGTCCGGGCCGTCGGGGCTTTTGCATTACCAGGAGTCCGGATTATTCAGATCCCACTGTGTATTCGTCATTTCTATTCTTAGGATGTATAATTTTTATTATTTTGACAGTGGCAATGTACTATGTCCCATAGTATTAAATTATTTGCTGTCTTCCATCGGTTGTAATTGATAAAATCTCTATTATATTATTTTATTATTATAATACTTTATGAATTAGGTAAAGTAGTTGAATATAGTCTGTAGTTAGCGGGTAACTCAGTGCCTTGACATTAGATTAAAATTATCGAGTAAGAAATGTTAAGTTTTATCATCACAAGTGTACTTCCAACGAATTAGTGTGCTTAGAAATTGATGTAGTAAAGCATTCGATTTGAACAAACAATGTACCTAAGTTTATTTCGATTATAATATGCTCAAGATATGTGGATGCGGCGTGCTGACGCGTGTTCAACAGATTGTCGATTCTACATACTGAATTCCAATTTATACGTGTTTGTTTTCCTTTGTTTAAAATATGCAATATGCTTTTTAATGCATTTATTTTTCTGAGCTATATACAACACACAAGACTGATAAACTTATAGAGATGTTCGTATTTTGTAAGTTTTGTGCACAATAAATGTTTTGTTCATTGATTTTGGTTTTTTATTTTTTGTTTATTATCAAGTTGCAAAACGCTTCAAACATGATTATGCGCATATCACAGCCGAGTTGCTTTTGAAGTAGAAAATATAGAACGCATTTATTAGCAAGCAAATGGATACAGTATATGCTGAAACTAAACGTTTAACATTTCTTCAACAGTATTATATTTTTAACACTAATATTGGAATAACAATACGTCTGTGTGCTGTATATTCAATATTTTCCCGACTCCGTTATCTTTCTCTCTCAGTCTGTTTTAGCATGTCTTCCGTTTTCTTTTTTTTAATACGTATTTGTTCCTAAAGCTTCTGTTTCTGTGTCTGTCACTAATTCTTTATTACCGTCTTTAAGAGTTCAACGTAGAAAAATATATATTTTATTGCAATTTTAGCGTGGAGATGGGCCGCGAGACTGAGAGATGGAGACTGTGCCCCAGAAAGGGCAGAACCGTCCCGCAAATAGTATAAGGATAATGTATTTAAAAATCTTTTTCCATTTCACTATATTTTTATTACAATTATATTTGAATAAATCTTGTTCGACTAAACAATATGCTTTTCATTCATTGGCTACATTCGGTTCGGCGACATTCCAAATTTATCAGTCATTCACTTCTTTTTTTATATCGTAGAACAAAATTATTTTTCTTGGATTATTTATTTGATAAAAGTGTCCTTTTGCATGCTAATTTTGTTAAGCGAGATAACATAAGTAGTAATTATGGCGCGATTTAGTTTTAATTGCGCTAAGGAGAATCACACGCTTAACACGAGTAGAAAAAGCTTTAAGTAATATATAAGCACATTATTGTAGGATTTTGAAGTCATCAATGCGTTTCATTTGTAGGCGATGCATTTAAAAATTTACCGGCATAACAAAACACGTGAAAATATTTAATTATATGACATAGATGTTAAATAAGCATTGAATCATATTTAAACTCAACAAAAACTACTATTTCATAAAAAAAAAACTTTATAACGTGTACATAGGAATGTTTTGTGTAAGTGTTTACTGTTTGGTAGAATATTTGTGTGTTAGAAAAAGTATCCGATATTTTCCTACTAATTCACCAATTGAACATAACTTCAAAATTAATAACCTACCCTCACTTACAAAAATAAAAGGTGTGTTATCATTATTTTTAAGTAATACAAATGAATACAATGATTTACAATGGGTAATATAGCTTCGGCGACGGCATCGTGTATCCCACACCGCGACAGGATGAAGAGTCCGAATCTCTACTGAGTTCGGAGCGCTGGGACCGCTGGGGCGAACGCGCCAGACCCTTCGACGAACGAGAGAGCTCCAGCTTCGACGAACTATGAGTGTAAACAGACAGTATACACACATGTATCATTATCAGGTTTTGTAGATAAGGCCTATTTGCCATACCTCCCCGATTCACCCTCATAGATTAAGCATGACGTATTTTTGTTAAGATTATTTATTACAATTGTAATAAGTTTATTTTCTGGCTTGCGCATGGTTTGTGTTGATTTCGAGTAAACTAATTCTTGAAATAATGTACTAATGTATCAGTCTGATGAAATCACTATAGTTTTTGTGAGGGGTCAATTAGTGTTTGTTGGGCTTTAGTGATGTAAGTTATTATCCTTTGCTATATTGAGATAGTTTTCCACACTCTTCTTCGCATGTCTGATACGATTAATTTATAACAATTCAAAACCGAAAGTACGCTTTGCTAGAATTTTCTAGAGTCTAGACTAATTGCCCAAAATAAACATTTTGACTATAATTTTAAGAAGTTTCAAATTCATCTAAACATTGCAAACCATTGCAGAATATGTACTGTATTCAAAAAATACATTGATGCTGTATTTGAAAATAAAAGTTAGAAGATATTGAATCATCAATAATTAATTCAAACAAAATCGTCATACAAGCCTGCGTTACGTGGTCTTTGATTGTGTCTAATTGATGAAATAAAAATATTGAAATAAATTGGTGCTGTTCGAGTTATGGACGAATTCAGATTGTCTATGAATGGAAATTAATATTTATTATAGATAAGTGCTTCGCCTTATCAAGAATTTAAAACGCTGAAATAATTTTCAAATAGAATTTAATTGTGACGAAATATTTGAAAGTTTATTTGATATCATGGCTGGTAGTATTTTCGCCACATGAGCAGATGATGACAAAATAAAAGAAATGGTATTTCATAATGGTAGCTTTCGTTATAAAGAAACTACCTCAACTCTTAGTTTACGAAAGCATTATAAAAATACGTAGATTTATGTTTATTATGTGTTAAGATTTTTTCATGTCAAAAAGTCTCTCTTTTCAATAATGCGTCGACATAATTTTCTTATCATTGTAATTTTATACCGCCCACAAATATAGTTAAGCATTAGGAATATAATGGAAAAATAATGATAGATAGTAGATCAATTGCCTCTATAATAAAAAAAACATGCTATGAAACAATGAAATGAAAAAATACTAATGTAATATCCATAAGCGATAAAAGTACCAAGGAAAGCCTGACAATGCAATAGAAGAACAAATATTAAGAATATACTTTTGTACAATATTTAATTATGCATTACGTAGTTTAATATAGTCATTCTCCTAAACCAACAAAATAGAATTAACAAATTATAAAAGGTAGCTCTCAATTGTCGTTACATGCATACGTTGTATATTCATTTAATTAGTTCTTTAACATTATTCGTCCCAAATTAATCATTATTTTAGAATTTAAATTTGGTCAAAGTCGATGCTTTGTTAGGTACTTAAAATTCGCCATGAGAAGTGCTTATACATTTTTGATAAGACTGCTAAAATAAAAATATACCAATATGTATAGAAAAAAGTATTCATCAATGTAGTTTAATTATCTTCAGGCTGCGTCACACATAGCTAAATATGATGACAGGGCAAAATACAAAAAGTTATTGGCTTATGGTTTTTCGAAAAACCGCCGAAATCCATCCATACGGCGAAATTGTCCATTCGTCCACAAATATTGTTTGTCACACAAAATATCTATTTGAAATTAAAAGCAGATGTGATGTCTCGATGTGCGTAGACGATACATACTCTGGCTAAAAATATAAAAATTATTTTAATTTAATAGATATATGTACATATTTAGTAAGTGTAATATTTAATTATACTAGCATTTATCCAAGTTCCAGGATTGTATTTTCATTTTTGTTTAAACGCACGCTGAGAAAAAGAGAGAATAGAAATTGTTATAGGGAGAAATATTTATTGTCAAATCGATTATAATATTATTTTTGGTAAGTTTCGTATTTAGTACAAATACAGTAATTACAAACTAATAAATAACATTACGACGTAGTCTCGAAAAATATGTTAGAATCTATAAATCTCCGTACACCATTATACAGGTGGTGAAAACATGATTACTTATAAAACTACAGACAATTACTCTCCTCTGTAGTTCGTACACTTAAAAAATACGAAATTATAATCAGCGGTGTTAGCCACTAGGTATTTTTCTGATTATTCCAGATACATGCATAGGTGTTTCTTATTATCATTTAGTGTGTTTGAAATTAATAATTTCATTATTTTGATGTAGCCAACTAAACAATAATTATAAAGTTAATTTTACTCGAAACGATTGTATGTAGTTTGCCAATTGTTTTCACCACCCTCTTTAATTTTACCATCAGAAATTAACTACAAAAATGTAGAACAAAAATTCTTACTGTCCTCAGGATATAACTTAGGCATAGGAAATACAATATGTTGTGTAATAGCAGACATAAAAAACAGTCGGAAATAAATCTGTACCATTTCAGATATACTAAATGGAGTAGTGATTATGTACAATGGGTATCAAATAAAACGTTAATTGACTTATTGATAATGAAACCTAAAGCTGCATGATATAAGAATACAGTCGTAAATTGAATGCGTGCAATATCAGCTATAATAAAAAAACAATTTGTTAAACACAAATTATTTAATAAGAGATTGTATAAATAAAAGATGACATTATAACATTCATCACGAACAAATGTATAGGTGTGTGTAAATTAATAGTTGCTAAGTTTTATAGTACTTAATATTGAGGCAATATTTTTAATCATAATTTGTATTTCTTGCCGTGATTATTTCAAATTAGGTGCAATGTGTGTAGTAAATGGGATTTTGAGTAATTAAAATACTTTCAAAATAGAACACCAATAGTAATAAGGTTCAGAATGGTTTAACTAAATGAGTATTTACGAACGTGTGAGTATTTTATGAGATTATATTACCGTTAACCTAATTACTGGTTCTTATTTTAAAATAAAATATATTTTTTTTTTTACTTTTTGTCATGATTGAAAATATAATTTTAGGTGTGGCTTGAAGGATCATATTTCATTTAGATGCTTCCCCTGAGTTTAGATATTTGGATTTTTGAAAAAAAAATAAGAGTATTAACATTTCTAGGCATTCATTTCAAAAATATCACAATATCTACATTAGGCGTCAAATCACAAACCTAGTCATGTGTTAACAAATTATAGTATAGTTGGAAATTTCAGATGCATTTAACAGAAGTGTTTTTACGTTCACATTCCTTTTATTACATTGTGATTATTTTTTATTTTTATACATAGTATTATTGAAAGTTGAAGTTTGGATTACAAAATATAGAAACATTAAAATAGCGTAATTTCTTTTTATTTTGTAAAAATCGCATTGAATCATTATATAAAAAAATGTAAATTAGACACAGCTTAATAAATTTCGAATTTATAGTATGATAGAGTAGAAGAGTTATATTATATATCTATTTACTTTCATATATAGATTGTGTACGAACTTTTGGCGTCCGTGCTGTTGTCAAAAATGTTAGTAACATTTTTCTCTCTTCACATTCTATTAAATCGGACGTGTATAAATATTATGAGTATAAATGCTTGTTGTTTATATTATGAAACATATCTCAAGAAATGATTGAAATAGGTATTTAATAAATTTTATTTGTAGTTCCAAGTTTCACCACATGCCAATAGAATTGAGATGAATTATACTTATTTGAAGTTTTTTATTACCTGCATGTTGTAAGCTTGATAACTCTAAAAGTATGACCGATCATTTTATTACATGAAACAAATGGAAAATATATATTTTTTTTACATTTTTCAGTAGATGTAGCTATTATTTTGTCTATATTTTGGAATCCAACACCTTTAAATTCGCGTATAAAATGCTTACACAATGTACATAAATAGGTATAATAACAAAATAATTAAATTGTATAAATGTAACGATGTGAAATGATTTTTGTAATTTAAGTACAATGAGTGGAGTGTAAAATATACAAACTGATTAAATTAATATGTGTCTCATTACATTTCCAAAATAAAACGCAGTGTATGTTGAATATGTTTATTACAAAATTAATAATCAGGTGGGTATAACAACTTATCTCAATCAATCACAGACGGTTCTCACAAAGGACAATACAAATGAATTTAAAATACAATTAATAGCTTAAAAGATCTAAACCGGGTACTATAACCACTACTTTATGGTCCAGTTGATTGGGTATAGACTAAAGTACTCTACATGAGAGTGCATTGGTGGGATGTTTTTATATAATAATTAACCAAATATTTAGGTAAACAAATCCTATTTCTACAATAATAAAAGTATATAAACCTATTTTAGGCATAATAAAATCAAACAAAAAAATGATCATTACACGAATGTTAGTTTTACAATGTAACTTTAACAATGAAAAATGTCTATGACAATAACAATAGCAGCCGATTTTACTTGTAACAACAATTATTTTAAGTAGGTTTATGTTCAATTTATCAGGAGGAAAATTTATAACAATTAATCAATTTTGCTTTTTTATCCACAGGTTCTCAATTGTTGAATATAGACCTTCTCCAAGGATTACCAAAAGCAAACTATTTATTTCTTGAGGAAAACCTATGCTCTTTAGTCAAGTAAAATGTATGTATTGATTCTGATAACGCAATTACAAGAAGTGAAGTTAACGGTTACATATTTAGAACTTAAAAATTAACTGTATTCAGATCTTGAGCGTAGACAATAGTTCTCTAATGCCCTTAGCATTGTCACCCATCTTGACGATATCTCTAAAAGCCCTCGCGCATGTAGCTTCCTTCTCCAAGTTCCTGGATATGATGTGAGCTCGCCGCGTGATCTCCTTGGGTATGCCGGCCAGCCGAGCCGCATTAAACCCGTAGGACTTGGGACAAGCGCCCGGGCTTAATTTGTATAGGAAGGTTATTGTTTCTTCTGGTATATGATCGTCGCTGTCTGGAGTGGATTCATCTGTTTCTACCATGCACGCCTGTGGAAGTATAGTTTTACAATTAGTTGTTATTTTGTATATTGCAGCAATGTTTTAATTTTTAGAGTATTTTTTTATATACATGGTATGGTAAATGAGCACACAGGTCAATTGCTGGTAAGTGATCACTGCCGCTCATGAATTTCTACAACGCTTGGATCATGGATTTGTTATCGTCCCATCGAGTCGGGAAGGATAAATGATTGGAAGAGGAATACCCTTTATTGGGCATCTGGAAATCTCACCGAACGAAACACGACAGAAAAGATACCGGGTTACACCAATTCAATACTATATCTAAATGGGTTTACATCATAAGTTGAAGTATAATATAGTAGTACCATGTGCGCGAGCTTGACGTGCGGGTGTTGTGCGAGGTGTCGCACGAGCGCGTGGTAGTGCGTGGAGAACAGCGTGCGCGCGCGCCGCGCCGCCAGCCGCGCGCATGCGCCGCACGCCAGCGCCGCGCCGTCGAACGTGCTCGTGCCGCGACCTGCACGCACACAATAATACAACTGTATACAATATAAATTTGGGGGTACGCTACTACAAACTACTACATGTGGTGCTGTATACTTTAACAAATTAATTCTATATCCGATGACACGTAATACACCACTACTTTGTGTCTCTTTTCTTTAAAAATTTATGATCCGCTAAATTATACAACCTGTTTTAGCTATCGAATGTTTTGTCTTCTTCGCTCATACTCAATTCAAAAGCCGTTCAGACAAAACATTCGTAACTAAAATGGGTTCTAAAACGTTTGCACAAATCTGAAGGTATTTTAGATATTAATTAATACTAATATCCTTCGTGTCCATATATTAAAAACTCGATCAATATTTTACAACAACCTATTTTTAAATACATCTTTACCGCTTCCGTAAATAAATACATTAGAAAAAATAATTAATAATTCAAAACCCCATAAATTTCTACTTAATACTTTATACTACTAAAAAAAAAACTAATATGAACCCACATACCCAATTCATCAAGCAACACCAGCGAGTGCACGGTAGCGTGCCTGAGAATAACAGCTGTCTCATTCATCTCCACGAGGAACGTGGACTGTCCCGCCAGGATATCGTCAGACGCGCCCAGCCGAGTGAAGATGCGGTCCACCACGCTCAGGCTGCATTGTTGTGCCGGCACGTAGCTGCCCTGGAATAGTGGGGATTGTTGGGAAGAAAATTAGAATTGGGAATTAGTCAGATTCAAGATGCAGCGGTGAAAAAATTAACAATAACTATGCAAAAGGTACTAATTTAAGTCAATTTGTGAAGTAGTGAAAGATGCTTAAATAACTTTTCAGCGATTGGAAAAGTGAGGTAGGTATGTGGCGGAATGAAAATCCACCATCCACCATGTATATATATATCATATAATATTTACAAATTAATAGCAACGTGAACATGGAAAAATATTTTACAAGAAGAATATCAAAAACTGACGTATGTCATTATTATATACAAAATTCGCTGGCCGTTTTGCGGCGAGCATTACATGACTCCTTGGTCCACATCACTCCCCCACCGAGACCGCTACTGCGGGCGATAGTGAAGCGCAAAGTGTAGGGGAAGGCCGGGTAAAGTGAATACCCCGGGCAAAGCGAATACTCCCCACTATTCCTAAATTATTATTTTCTCATTCAACACGCCACCACTGTTACGTTTGGCCATCTTGGTTTTATACGCGGCAAACAGAAAAGCGAGGGTCCGCCTCGCGTCCCATCCGTGGAGTGGAGATTTGTGATTTCGTTAATAAAAGATTGATTTTATGCGGTAAGTACATTGATCAATTTTCCTTTATTACTAGTTTTTTATTTATAAGAATATCTTAATTTGGTAGCATATCAAAGTAGCTTTTTATGGTATATTTAACAGAAAGGCATAATTATTAGTTTCTGTATTAATTGTGTTAACCTCAAAACTTACCTAGTCGGGCAAAGTGAATAGGGCAAAGTGGATATGGTCCACTTTGCTCTATTTACTTTGACTGCCACTTCTCATTGGTGACTTATTATCTAAACATGTCTTTTATTTGTTTCAGATGGTGAATAAATATAAAAAAAAATCTGAGCAAGGGACGTGGGATGAAAATGCTATGCAAACGGCTATTGATTTGTGCAGAGTTGGAGAATCAATAAAAAGCACAGCTAAAAAGTATGGTTCGGCTTATGCGACCTTGTATAGGCAAACCTTGTATAGGTTAAGTTTTTTTTTTCATTTTATCAAAGTTATTTTTATGTTTTTAGAGATTAAATATGGGTATTCACTTTACCCAAGTACTGTATCCGCTTTACCCGGGGTACCGGGCAAAGCGAATACTTTCGTACTTTTTTAAATTTTAATTGTAGTAATTATTGTTTAAATATTAATGGTAACTTATGTCCGTATTTGAACGAGCAATAAATAAAGACTGGTTTCTGATAATGATTTTGATTTTGTATTATATACTTTTTCTGCTGTAACCTTAAATACCTTAAGGTATCCACTTTGCCCGGCCTTCCCCTACTCTTCGACCAGAACGGGTGATTACTCCAGGAGGTGTCTCCCGGTCCTCGTTCTCGCCATCCGTGGTACGATCACTGCTCATCAAATATGCAGGCTTGAGTCTGTCGATAGAAACTGTAACGACTTTAGTTTTGATCAAGATTTTGAAAGTCTTATCTCCTCTCTCTATCACCTTGTAAGGGCCTACGTATGCAGGTTGCAGTGCTGAACGTAAAGCGTCTTGCCGCAAAAATACATGCTCAGATGTTCGCAAGTCCTTAAAAATGAAGACAGGCTTGGGTGTGTGTCGGGAAGTAGAGCACGGCTTTAATTTAGCTGCGAATGATCTCAATCTTGATACGTAATTTGTTATATCAGGAAAATCTTGTCTTGGTGAATCAAAAAATTGTCCAGGTAGGCGTAGCGGTTCTCCATATAATAATTCTGCGGGAGATGACTGGAGATCTTCTTTAAATGCACTACGAATTCCTAGTAACACCAGTGGTAGACATTCTGTCCAGTGTTGATCATTGTGGCACATGATGGAGGCTTTCAGTTGCCTATGGAAACGTTCGATGATTCCGTTTGCTACTGGATGATAGGCTGTAGTCATCTTGTGTTGAGAACCAGTAAGCTCGGTAAGAGCTCTAAAAAGGTTCGACTCAAATTGTCTTCCTCTATCAGTAGTGATGGATAACGGGCATCCAAAACGAGAAATCCATCCTGACATTAGGGCTTTAGCTGTTGATTCTGCCGTAATATCTGTGATTGGTATTGCCTCAGGCCAACGCGAAAATCTGTCTATGGCAGTGAGACAGTAACGAAATCCGTTTGATATGGGCAGCGGACCGACAAGATCGATGTGAATATGGAGGAATCTTCCTGAGGGTAATGCAAAAGTGCTCAAAGGTGATGAAACATGTCTCGAAACCTTTGCGCGTTGACATGGGATGCACGATCGGGTCCAGTCACGGCAATCCTTCTTGATGCCAGGCCATACAAAACGCTCGGTAACCATTTTAATGGTTGCGTTGGCACCTGGGTGGCTGAGAGAATGTATCAAGTTAAAAATTTGCTGTCTCATTGATTTTACGACGAACGGTCTCGGTACCTGAGTACTAGTGTCGCAAATGAGGCGGGTTCGTGTACCAGGTAACAGCATCTTTTTGAGCTTTAATGAACTACCGTCTTGCAACAATTTCTTTAGTTCCGGGTCATTCTTCTGCTCGATGGCTAATTTCTCTAAATCACAACCAGCTATGACTTCTTCAATTCTGGAGAGTGTGTCCGCTACTACGTTGACCTTACCGGATATATGACGAACATCAGTAGAGAACTGCGATATATAATCCAGGTATTTGAATTGTCGAGGCGAACATTTTTCTCGATTTGTAGTGAAAGCGTTAGTAAGCGGCCGATGGTCTGTGTATATTGTGAAATTTCGTGCTTCCAACATATGCCGAAAGTATTGAATCGATTTATAGATGGCTAACAGTTCGCGGTCATATGGGCTGTATTTAATTTGAGAGGGTGTTAGTTTTCTAGAAAAGAAAGCTAGAGGCTGCCAACTTCCTTTGTGCCATTGTTGAAGTACGCCTCCAATTGCAGTACTTGATGCATCAGTAACTAAGGCCAGTTTAGCTTTAGGATCTGGATGAGCTAATAAAGTAGCTTCAGCAAGTCCCTTCTTACACTTCTCGAAAGCTGTTTGTTGCAATTGAGTCAAATTGATGGCTTGTGATGCTTTCGTTACATTCTTCAATAACTCAGTTAAAGGTGTCTGTAATTCTGCCGAATGTGGGATGAAACGATGGTAAAAATTATACATGCCAAGGAATCTTCGTAACTCCTTAACTGTTTTAGGTTCTGGAAAATCTATAATTGCACGCACTCTATCATTAAGCGGACGCACACCTTCTGCTGATACGTGGTACCCAAGAAAAGTAATTTCTGGTACCCCAAAAACACACTTCGCAGAGTTTAACAACACGCCATACTTTTGTAGTCTCTTAAATAAATCATGAAGGTGACGTTCATGGTCTTCTGCTGACTTTGAGTAGATTAAAATGTCATCCAAGTAACCATAACAAAAATCTAGGCCTCTAATAACTTCATCTATGAATCTCTGAAAAGTCTGCCCGGCGTTACGCAAGCCGAATGTCATCATAGGGAACTCGTACAGACCAAATGGTGTTGAAATAGCGGTTTTTGGAATGTCCTCTGAGAAAATTGGTATTTGATGGTAAGCTTTCACTAGATCTATTTTAGAAAATATGGTACATTCAGAAAGATTATAATTGAAATCATGGATATGTCTAATAGGATACTTGTCTGGTATTGTCCTGGCATTCAGTGCGCGGTAGTCTCCACAAGGACGCCATCCATTGTCCTTTTTTGGGGCCAAATGAAGTGGTGATGACCACGGGCTGTCAGATGGACGCGCTGTACCGTTTTTGACCATCTCGTCGAATTCTCGCTTTGCGATCTGTAATCTGTCAGGAGGTAAACGACGTGGACGACAAGAAACTGGAGGTCCCGGAGTTGTTTTGATGTAATGTACTGTATTATGAAGACATTTTTTCGAAAATCCGGCTGGTTTTGTTATGTCAGGATAATGTAACAAAATTTTCTTATACTTGCAGTCAGCTTGGCAAAACGTTTTAATAGACAAAACGCTCAGGGTTGGATTAACGGAAGATGCGATAGTAGTTAGTGACGTCATGCTATCTATAAGACGTTGATGCTTGCAGTCAACTAATATGCCAAAGTATGAAAGAAAATCTACTCCTATTATGGCTTTGGCTACATCGGCAATTACGAATCTCCAAGATAAATCTCGGCGGAGACCTAAATCTAGTGATAAATGTGCAAATCCATACGTTGCTATCTCCGTTCCATTGGCTGCAAAAAGTTTGTAACCAGTCTTACAGCATTTCTTCTTGACTGCGGAGCGCGGGAAAACACATAAATCTGATCCTGTATCTACCAGGAACTGCATCTTCGTCTTGCGATCTGTTGCGAAGAGGCGGCCTGAGGATTGCGGACAGTCGCTGGCCGCCACTAACGACTGCGTTTGGTGTTTTCCGAAACAAAACTGCAAGGTTTAGTGCATTTATTCGAGCTAACACCAAACCTACGATGGTACCAGCAGTGTGGATGTTCATTTGGACGTGAGCGTGATCGGGAACGATACCTTGATGTGGAGCGGGAACGGTTGCGTCTCTGAAGGTCCACGCTCATGGCATCCACTCTGTTGCTGAGTTCGGCTACTGTTCGTGTTAGCGTTTCGATGGCGTCTGCACTTGCGACCGGTGTGGACGTGCTAGCAACTTGACTAACTTGTGGCATGGTTACTGGAACGACATCGTAAACGCGGTCCGCCAGTTCGGCCAGGTCTTCCAGTGTCATCTTCTCTTGTTGTGCAGCGATGCAAGTTTGAAGGTGGTTGGGTAGCCGGCTGGCCCAGATGGTCCGTATAAAATCTGAAGGGACGTCTGCTCCAGCCAGGTGTTGCAGGTGTCGGAGGAATTGCGTCGGTTTTCTGTCACCCATCTCCTCGTGCATGAGCAGCTGTTTTATTTTGCGCTCCTTCGAAGCTGACAATCGACGCACCAGTTCTGTCTTCAATGTCTCGTACTTGCCTGAAGCAGGAGGAGAAACGACCAGGTCGCGTATTTCTGCTGCATGTTGCGGTTCCAACTGCGCCAGGACGTAATAAAATTTTGTGGCGTCGGCGCTGATGTTCGACAGCATGAATTGGCCTTCCAATAGAGCAAACCACAATTCAGGATCATTCGGGTTGAAAGGTGGAGTCTTTACTCCAACACGGAAGGTTTCTCCCAGCACGACGTCCTTTCCCTGAGCTTCCATTTTGAGATTAGTGCTCTTCTTGAACTTCGGGGTCACCAATATGTGGCGGAATGAAAATCCACATGTATATATATATATCATATAATATTTACAAATTAATAGCAACGTGAACATGGAAAAATATTTTACAAGAAGAATATCAAAAACTGACGTATGTCATTATTATATACAAAATTCGCTGGCCGTTTTGCGGCGAGCATTACATGACTCCTTGGTCCACAGGTACAAATAGAAAAACATTAAATTACAGTTTTACTGACAGAGATTAAGCTTATGAATCTAACGCAAGTCTTATTATAGAAGACAGCCAGATTAAACTGAAATTGTTTATCCTTAAATTAAATTTAAAAAAAAACATTAACTGCCTTATTTATAGACTGTTTATAAACCTATTTATTTATCAAATGTTTTGTCTTCTTCGCTTAAATTGAATTTAAAGTGACAAAACATTTCTCTTCTTTACCTTTAATTATATTGCATCTCCCGCCGTATCTCTGCACTACCTTAAGGTCGACCGGTAGAAAATGTCATCGGGCATAGTCTGTACAAAGAGAAAAATAAAATAATAATTCTCACCAAATGAGCTAATACTGTGAGCAACCCCACTTGTCTCATGAGTGTAGATTTTCCTCCCATGTTGGGTCCAGTGAGTAGCAGAAGACTGGCATCATCAGTTCCCAAACTTGTGTCGTTCGGAATGAAGTCTATTACATTGGAGATGCATGGGTGTCGACCTTCCACTATGTTGATGTATGGCTAAAATATATGATAGGATTTTAATCAATTTAGAGAGTAAGTATATATAACATAAATATTGCTTTCAAGCTTGAACACAAATATATAACAACTAGCGGCCCAGCGAACTTCATATCGCCTAAATAGTCAATTTAAAATAACTGTTTCTATATCGAAATTAAACAATTACCTACTTAATACATTTCTGTACCACTGTCTTGTGTTGTAATAATCTGTGAAAACTTACTGGAATGTACAATGATAAATATTATTTAATTATTTTTCTAACTTTGTAAGTTATATTGTAAATTTGTTTGTTTTCCAATTAAATAAAATAAAATAAAAACAAATCAATTGAAAACCAAATGGTACACTAAAAATTTCTAAGATCCCTAATGTTGTTATTATCAAAAACCAAAACTTCTTTGATTTTACAACTCAGTCCAGTCAACGTTGCAATAAAATTATACCTTCTTCTCGATATCAAAGGTGACTTCAGGTAGACAAATATCACCACTCTGCTGCCTTGCAAACTCAGTGAAAGCAAGTAATATATCAAGTGTGGCGATACACTGCACTGCCGTCTCCCACTGAGTGTAGTGTAAGGAAAACTTCTCGAATATTCTCCGGCTTAAATCTTTTAGTACGTTGGTCTTCTGTTCTTCTGCTGCTATCATACGTGCCAGTAACTCCTGTAAAGACAATCGTTCGATATTATTTTGTGATAAACAAATACACCCAAGTCACTACACATTACTGACCCTACACTAAGATCGAGTCCTAGAGTCGTGGGTGTCAGAAATTACGAGAGACTTTTCGGTCTCACAAACATCCAGAAACAAATGCCTGTGGATCACAAAAACATTTGTCTTGCTGCGGAGAAAAAACCCGCAACTTTTCGTTCCACAGCCGGCGTCTAACCAACTACGCCACGGAGGCTGTCTGAATAAGTTTTATTGCGTTTTCTGGAGGATTTTGTTTTTAAGGACCACAATTAAATCCAGAGATTGTAAGCTTTGGATCATAAAATAAAATATAGTTTAATAGGTATGCATAGTATAAGTTTATAAATTGAACCCAAAAGTATATTTCCCCGCAATTTTTATCGTCTTATATGTGGGTAGATTACCAAAATTCGATACGGCCGCATCACGCCGACCGTCAGTTCAGTACGAAGTGACGTGCGAGTAACATTTCGGTGTAACATTTTAATCGTTCTCAAAGACATTTAGAGTGACTATATGGCCTAACCACTCTCAATCGTACTCTCGATTATAAAGGCCCGTGTCTTGCATACGGGCTGATACAGATAAAAAGACATTATTCTAAATTTCGGTTTGTGACTCTGTGACTGTGCTGGTGCATCAAGCAATATTTATCAGAGGATGTTCAGGTGAGTGGTTTCGTTATATGATGATATGAATGTCGAGTCGAGTTTAATGTTCAACTTTACACTGAATATTCAATAATTTAGATTGAGAAATACCTGAATGTTACACCAACAGCTAAAATATTAACCATTGTAGTTGATATTTCAAAAACGTATTTTATACCTTCAGGTTAATATATATTTCCCAATTACTCAAAATAATGTTGGTCAAGCAAATAGCTGATGGAAATTCTAAACCGAAAACAAAAGCACACTGCGCGGATACTTCGAAAACACTACTTTACTTTTACTTTTACTGGTGGTAGGTCTCTCATATGTGAGAGGCCATCTGGGTGGGTACCACCGCAGTGTCTATTTCTCCCGTCAAACAGCTGTGTTAACGCACTGTTGTGTTTCGGGTTGAAGGGCATTGTAGCCAGAGTAACTACTGGACATATTGAGACTTAACATCGTATGTCTCAGGGTGGCGAGCGCAGTGGAATGCCAAGCATTACTTTGTAATTCAAAATGTTGTTTGGTTTTGCTACTGTTCATGAGCGGTCGTATCGCTTACCATCAGGCGAACGGCATGCTCGTTTCGCCATTCATAGCAATAAAAAAAAAAAAAAAAAACACGAGTAAGGAGTCATTACAAGGCCAGTAAACTGTGTTATAACAACATTTCGAGTTTTTTTAAATTCTCAATGACAAGACGAGCACGACAGAAGCCTGATGCTAGCAAAACCAAACAACACCATGAATTACAGAGCAATGCTTGGCATTCCACTACGCTCGCCATCCTCGCCAATTTCATTCAAACCGGAACGCAATAGTGAATTTACATTGTTGCTTGTCGGTACAAATAGATTTTGCAGTGGTAGCTACCCAGGCGGCCTCTCACATTTGGGAGACCAGTAAAACATTACTATTTAATCAATGAATAGTTTACCTTAGTCTCCTCGGTTGAAAATCTCTTGAATCCTTTCCTTGCGCCTTCCAAGTGATACTCTGAACCCGCTTTAGACGCCGCGTTTTGTGGTACTTCTAATTGATAACGCTTCTTGTCCGTACCGACGTATGTGATCTGAAAATATTATAAAACAATATATCTAACAGTCACATGCACCAGAAACACAATATCGACATTATGCTAGATGTATCAGAAATGATACCTAAATTAAGGCATCACCTTTGAGCGATAAGACTTCCAATTATACTTTTTATATGTATACTTTGTATGTGATTTTCAATTGTATTTGTCTCTTTTGTGTGTGTTTATAGATAAATAAAGTCTCGAACAAGTCTAGAATCGAACAAGTATTCTTTGGTTTCTTAAAACGTAAAATATGGGCTAACTTACTCTACAACGGAAATACTTTTCTTGTTCAGTCAAATAATCTTTTAATTCCTTTTCAATTTCCTTTATGAGTAGTAGCGTGTTGTCGTACTCTTGGTCGACGCCCTCTCCGGGAAGTATGCGACCTTCTTTCTCCGCCTCTTTCTGGTTGAACGACTCCTGAAATGGAAGTTATGTTATATAGAGAAAAATACATGAAATTGGTGCTCAAAGCAATTGTTTACTAACAGAAACAGCTTGCACAATATCAAATATGACCAAAAAGTGTTTTTACCGACCCCTTGTCAGTGTAGAAAAACGAAAGTAAGACGAAGAGTATAGTAAATTCTTACCCCCTTATTCGTAAGGACTTAACGCAGTTTTCAAATGCCGTCAACATGAGCTGACTCAAAAACATTAGTAGTTAAAATATATAGAAAAAATGATTATGAATAGCAAAACTTAACGAACGTTTTATGTCCTATTAACTTGATTTAACTAATTTACATTTATGTGGTTGATTAGCGTTTTATATTTTATTTACAACTTCTAGCCTTAATATGTTAAAAACGTTGATGCACACAATCAATTCAGTTTTCGATATAATTGACAACAAAAAATCACACATACCCTGAAAAACTTCAGCGTGTCTCTATAATCAGGATACTTTCCCTCCGGAGCGAACTGCATGAGAGTCTTCAAGAGAACCGAATCCACATCCTCAAACAACTCCACTAGTTTCAAAGCAGTCGTGAATCCATTCAGCACTGATATGAAGTCTAGAACTTTCCGCTTCGAATATGTCTTCTCCTCGTAGAATATTGCTCTTGCGTCGGGATGGTGTTTCGATCTATTGAGGTTACCTAGTGCGTGTACTCTGAAATTTAATCATACTATTGAGTATTGGTGATAGGATGTTCACATTCGGATGGTGGAAGATGGGTGGTTGAAAACCTGTTGTAGTGACTTTTGCTAGAACGTTGCGTTTTATGTTCACCTGTGTATACCCAGTTTCGACCACAAACGACATTTAAAATTACTAAGTTGAAATAAAAATTATAGTCATTGCCTCCCTGTAACCTTATTTCATTCCAAAAAGTGGATCAATTTTATAAACCTGATAATGTCCCGAGCCGAAAACAATTCAATAATATTTTTTTGTTAACCTATCCTATTCATAGTTATCATCTAACAGCTGCTGCTGGACAAAGGTCTCTCTCTTTGATAAGAGAGGGAGTGATCTCCACAGTTCGTTCTCTAAGAATATTGAATTACCAAAAATGTAGTTGACCGACACAAAGAATCAAATGCTAAAAATAAATTCACAGTATGTTAATATTCCTTATTATAGCAATACCCACTTAGCCAATAGTCGTTCCAAGTCTGGCAACGTAGTGAGCATATTCTTGGCGTCCTGGCAGACCTCGTGATTGTCGAACAACCACTTGACGGCTTGTTGGCGCTCCTGGATCACTGTCAAGTTACAGGAAGGGGCACACACCCAGTGGTATAACAACCTGGAAATGTATTGTTCCATTATTTATTTACCTACAAAATTCTCACTTCACTCTTAGATCAACAGAGAATTCTATTTCTCCCGTCAAACAGCAGTGTAAATGCACTGTTTTTTTTTTTCAGATTGAAGAGCATTGTAGCCAGAGTAACTACTAGAGAACTATTGAGACTTAACATCTCATGTTTCAGGATGGCGAGCGCAGTGGAATGCCAAGCATAGCTTTGTAATTCAAGGTGTTGTTTGATTTTGCTACTGTTCATGAGCGGTCGTACGGCTTATCGTCAGGCGAACGGCATGTTCGTCTCGCTATTCATTGCAATAAAAAAAAGGAATAAAAATGTCTTTAACCCAGCAATTTGAATCAAAGAATAATAAAGAAATATTCTAAATCACTAACCTCTTCCCCATAGCCGTAGAACAATAGTTCAATTTATCGTACAAACACCCCTCATCTTGTACTATCCTTAAATTCCTTAAGGTAATAGCATCAAGAACCATAGTGTTGCCCCCTTCCCAGCGATTTTCATCCTTATGCTCTTGAGATAGGGTCTCGTTTAGAACGTCAGGCGGGGCGTAGGCTGTGAACTGCGACATGCCTAGGACTTGTATGTCTAGAAGGCAGTCGGTTAGGTAGGACACACAGCCGCCTAGTGCTTTGATGGCGAGGCAGCAGTTCGGGGCTGGTGTAAGACCTAATGCATCACCTGTGAATGAAATAAAATGTATATTTTCGTCTACTTGCCATAACGTCTCTTATATCTCTGTAGATTAAAGAATTGTCAACTTCGGTGGATCAAATCTTTAACTTCAGTGCCCACAACATAGATGGTTAGTTGAATTATATCGGCCTACTAACAACTTCATTATTTAATATTGGTTAGGCATTACACCAGCATGCTGACATAATGCAAATTGGAGCACTTCATATAGCCTTGAAATTATTGTGAATATCTCTCACTATCGCAGGTTTCGCTATTACGATCACCTTCACTATAAAATAAGCCATAGTTTATACCAGTGAATCTTAAGCTTTTAGTCACGGATTGGACAACATTTTTGTTTTGCCATTGACCACCCGACCCGACTTTTCGGTCTCACAAACAACCATCGAACCATTGAAACAAATATCTGTGGTTCACACCAATATTTGTTTTGGTGCTGGAATCGAACCGCGGCTTCTAGTTTTACAGTCGGTAATAAAACATGCTAAAATTATTTTAGGTATGGCCTTAGGATATCTCCGCGGACCACTGGGGATGCTTTCATGCACCACCAGTGGTGCGCAAACCACCAGTTAAGAACAACTAATTTATACGAAGGCACTTTGTTATTACTAATATACCAATACAAAAATAGCTTAATAAATATCGATTTTCCCTACATAGCTTAGAACGGAAATATATTTATTTAAATTATTATACCAGTATGTAAAAACTGCTTGATCCCCTCCGGCCAGTCTCCGTCCTCATTAGTTCTGTAGTACTTGTCTGCTAACGTTTTGAGCGTTTTCTCCGGAGTCCACATGTTCTGGGGCTCTTTGCGAGCGTTGTGTGAATGTGTTGAGAGCAATTTACTCGTACTTGACGTTGTGGTTTTACGGTCGTATATTACCTACAAAACAAGTAATTTGTTAATTAATCCATATTTTATGCTAAAATAATAATTTTAACCCTTACGTACCATAGTATCTTTAAAATTAAAGGACGTAAACTGGACACTATTATTTTAGAAAAAAACTATATGTTCACCACATAGGAAAAAAAAACGACAAAACCCGTCGTTTTTTTTTTCAAAATGTTTAGTTGCATTGTATTTGAAGTCTGTAGATTATGCCAGATGTATCGGAAATGATAAAGCAAGACATTGCCTTTGATCTTGATACACCCTGTATAATAGATTTCTTTGAACAATATATAACGTTTAAGTGAATAAGTACCAATGCTGGAGGATAATGCGCCAGTGTAGTGAGCAGCCTGGATGAATGTTTGTCGTCTTGGAACTGTCCCACGTGGAACAAACCTATCGACGTGTCCACGAAACACACGCCGTAGGTACTGCACCCGTTGCTCTCCTACAACAAATAAACATTACATCAATATTCATCTAACAAGAGAACATTAAATTGTATTTATTGCCATTTTTACTTTATTGATTTGTATTGTCTCTAATCTGATATTCTTTTTTGCTGTGTACAATAAATAATTAAATCAATAAATTACATCAATATACATCTTATAAAAGAATACAAAACGCAACGATATTATAATTTTGAATTTTGTAATGGGTTTTCACATTCACATTTAGGTGAAGTCAAAAACCATGTTGGTGGACAACCAGGATGGCGAGCGCAGTGGAATGACAATCATTGCTTTGTAATTCATGATGTTATTCGGTTTTGCTACTGTCCACGAGCGGTCATATTGCTTACCGTGCAATGAAATAAAATTGCATGTTCGCTTTGCCATGCAATGAAATAAAATAAAAAATTGTTTCCAAAATCAAAAGTAATTTGCAGGATTCCTCACCATATTTGTTCCACCTAAAAGGTACCAATACAATAACTACAATATATATCATTACCTCCTCCGCAATAGCCATCATGAAGTTAGCATCAGCGTCACAAGGCCCGGAGTCCTGCAGCCCACACACCTGGGTGCCTCTCAATGTGACCTGGCAAATCTCGCGCCGAACCACCTTGTCGAACTTCGTGTTCTTACCGGCTGCAAAATTATAACAGAATTTTATCAAATGTTTGTCCTAATCATGATTTATTTATTTTAAGGTGACATCAGGAATAATGCCGAAAGAAGAAGAAACTTGAAAGCTAGACTATTCTACCCCTGGTCTTTAGAACAAGGCCCTAAGGCGTCCAAAGATCTAACTTTACCAGCCCATATACGTCCCGCTGCAGGGCACGGGCCTACTCTACTATCCAGAGTACGATTGAGAGAGGTTAGGCAATATAGTCCACCACGCTGGCCTAGTCCATGACTTTACAAACCATAGAAATTCATCCTAATCGCTATGGTATACATGCATACAGGTTTTTCCACGATATTTTCCTTCACCGTCATAATGTTTGGTGATTGACTATTAATAAACACATGACTCAAGTCAGAGATGTGTCCTGGGAATTGAACCCGCGACGACCAAACACGTTCGCAACTACGTCTGTTCCATTACCAACAGACACTTAAAATTAAAATATGAATAATATTCAAAAATATTCCAAGTAGTTTATAAAATATAAAAGTGCTTACTTATCCTACACCTCTCCTGCATCATTTCAGGCGTTTCTGTTTGCTCCACGCGGGCCACTTTGTATCCTTTAGATACCAGGGTATTCGCCATTCTGCTGTACGCACTTTCAGGAAATCCAGAATGCGCAAATTCGCCCTAAAATATATACGCAGTTATAGCTTGGCAAAAAAGAATCTGTTTTTAATGGGGGAGCTTAGATCGCTTTCAATATTAATATGGCAACCCGATTTACTACCAGGGAAAAGGTTTAGATACTTGTTATTTTTATTGATTGTTATTAATAGGCTCTTTATTTATTTTACATCACAAAAGAAACAAATATCGTATGAAAAGGTATAGAAATGCCTATGCATAAAATTATTCAATAAAGATAATGACATTTTTAATAATGTTGTCATAATTACTTTAATGCCAATTATCACCACATCCTACTCTTTTTTGCCAAGTTATAATGTAAAATTACATACATACACATCAAATACATAATATCCTTTTTTTGAAGTCGATTAAATACCTGACTCAGGAAGATTTATGACTAGCAATGGGACATATTTATTTGGGCTACTACCATCCTCCATCAGTCTCTATCTTTTTACTAACACTAGACAGACTGTCAGAATTTTCATACAGGGCTACGTCTGCGTGGCTTGTTATATAAATAAATAAATAATAACACCTAACAGGTTCATATATAGTCCTAAACCCATACTAAGATCGAGTATCAGGAACTACGAGAGACTTTTCGATTTCACAAACAACCAGACCCGAAATAAATATTTGTGGGCCGCACAAACATTTCTCTCGTTGCGGGGATCGAACCCGCGGCATCTCATTTCACGGGCGGCATCTAACCGATTGCGCCACGGAAGCTGTCAAAGGCTGTTAATTCAATATTTCAGATATATACCATTACAAGAACACTTCCATTGATGTACATAGAAGTAGAATGCCATAACTTCACGCTGTAAATTTCTTTCTATCCCTGTAGACATAAATATTATGCTACACATTATGTAAGTTTGAAATACCTTCATATAACTAAATCCAAGCTCGTTGACTCCCACAGCCGCATCCATGTGGTACAGTTCATAGAACTTGCCAACTTTAAAGAACAACACACAATCATAATGCGAAGATTTCATCTCCCACCACTGACGATGTGCCTGCAAATGTGCATAATTATTTTATTACATAAATAAAGAACAACCAGCTCATTGCCGATTGAAATAAATCAATTTTTTTACGGATTTTATCTTAAATTTGGTTTAATATATAGCAATGTATTTCATTCTCCAACGTTCGCGAAAGTCGCTATAAAATCCGTAAAAAATAGTTTTATTTCAATGTGTAACATTTGCCAAAAATCTAAGAAACTAAAACTTATTGCTGATTAAAAATTATTTTAAAAGCCAATAAAATATCAAACTTATTGCCTTATATTCATATGGAGAATACTATGACAAAACAAAATAAATTAATAATAAACCCAACAGTCACATACATAGTCTAATATAATAACTAACAAAAGGAGATTAAGAAAAGACATTCATTAAGAATTCATGGCTTCCCTTAAAAAAATAATATACAAAAACCAACTTACAGGTGTCTGATTCTTCAAGAAATCAGGTGGTACATACAATGTAGATGGATCATAGTCAGGATGATCAGGCCTTCTCTTCATGGCATCTCTGATCTCACCAGGTTTGAGCCACTTCAAGTTGCAATGGACCCAGTTACCATCATCACTTACTATTGGTTTCTCTTCAGTTTTAACTGGAGCTGGAGGGGGCCTAGGAAAATAGAAACAAGTTTTTTTATTAAACATACAAAAATATTAATTTTAGGTAATGATTTTAAGTAAAATAATGTGAATTCTGTGACAAATAATGTGGGGAGGTCCCTCAAATGTGTGAGGCTGCCTGGATAGATACCACTACAATGTCTATTTCTCCTGCCAAACAGCAGTAAAAATGCACTGTTGTGTTCTGGTTTGAAGGACATTTTAGCTGGAGTAACTACTGGGCATAATGGAGTCATAAGCATTGTTTTGTAATTCATGGTGTTGCTTGGTTTTGGTATCATCCATGAGTTGGTTATATCACCTACCATCAGGTGAATGGCATATTCATCTCCTAATACTAATCACAATAAACAAATATAGGTAAAGAATAGAAAACAAAATGAATTTAACCTTTGATTAGTATATTAAAATAAGCATTTAATGTTTTAAAATTAAATGGAAGAAACATATTTTCTTAGATGACACTCAGGAAGAAATGCAGATTTTTGGTCATTATAGGACAAAATAAAATATACCCATTTTTAGAGACAGTTTCAGTTGATTTTCCTTTCTTAGAACTTTTTGGTGATTGATTTGGTTCTGACTTAAAACTCTTCAGCAGTTTTGTCTCCAAGGTAGATTTTTTCTCCTCTTTTGGGCTTTCTATTTTATTATCTGCTGAAATATGAAGTGGCTGTTACATCTTCTTCAATGAATAGTAATACACATTTAGAGCAGGCTTTTTGTAAACCATACACATCTTTTATTAAGTTTTTCACCATGATATGCAATGTTTAAAATTCAAATGAGGCTAATTTGGAAACATTCATGCAAATTCTTGACACTATACTAAACAAACATTAGTTAAGCAGCTTTTATGATATAACATACTAAGTGATAAGCTTACCTTTATTTTCCACATCTGAATCATCAGAGTCCAATGGATTGAGCCTGATCCTTTTCCGCCTTTTAGGAGCCACTGGAAGTTCTTCATCATCACTGAGAGCCTTATTCAGCTCAGGCGAAGGTGTAGGTTGTCTCTCGCGCTTTTTATCTACAGTTCATAATTTAAAAAAAGCCTTCAAGTGAAAAAATTATTAATTATATGATTTTATACATAGCTTTGTGTTCCAGATGTTAATGTTGACTATATAGATTTTTTTTTATAGACAGCTTCTTCAGAAAAACTATTCTGAATCTGATCATCAGTAATTAAATGCTTAAAAATGTGAACATCTTGTTTAGAAATGTAATCGAAATATGTTTAGAACTCTATATTAATGAATTAAACTACTTCACAGAAATAACTTCACGTGGATACTGCGGATAGTGGAATATAAACTTACTTTCAATTTTATTGTCTTTGTCGTTACTTTTGGATTCCGGTGTTGGACTGGCATCGGCATCAACAGTATTCTTTACCTTTTTATTAGCTGGAGGGGTTTTGGAAAAATAATTAAACAGCGTATTCGCTGTTCCAGTACTATTTCTTTTAGACATTTTATGTGTAAATTAGCAATTAATTATTAAATTTAATTGATTAGTGTTACACAAAATAGTTCCGGTCACAGACGACTAAAAATACAGACGGCCAACTCCATACAAATGTTTTAACACGTTAAGCAAACTCACACAACTACATGTGTTTATACATTCTACATATAGAATTCCATAGAATTCATTCAAATGTTCATCGGACCTTTCTTTCTTTTCATTGATAATTTTACCACTGACCAATAGTATTCAAGATTATTGTTCCGCGTATTTGAGCCATCTTTTTCGCGCGTTATACGTATATATATTTCGACGCGTTTCGGACCAGAGCTGGAAATCGGTACTTTACCGAAGTTCCGGTTTTTGGCGCAAAACAGTCAAGCACAGTCAAGTGTCAATGTCAAACTATTTTGACAATTGGATACGTTTCTTTACATGCTTTATTTTTAATAAGATTTATAACTTTTAAATTCTTGTAATAAACGGATTGCTATAGCCTATATCATCTCATTTTGCAATGTGTATAGGCCATAGCCCAACATTAAGATCAAGTTTTGTGTCTTTAGTGTTAGAAACTACGAAAATATTTTTAATCTCATAAATACCCGAAACAAATACTTGAAATGTGATCACACAAATATTTGCCTCAGTGTGGGAATCGAACCCGCAGCGTCTCGTTTCACTGTAGGTACTGTATTGCATCAGCCTATATTGGCACGGGCCTCCTCTACAATTGAGAGTACGATTAAGAGTGGTTACCACCACAGACGAGTAAATAACTCGTCTGTGGTGGTTAGGCCATATTCCATTAAGCAAGTTTCAAATTGCATGCAAGTTGAAGAAACTTACATGTGGGTAGTTTGAAATAAAGGAATATATATATATATTATTTCTACGAATAGCGGGACGAGCATGCCGTTCGCCTAGTGGTAAGCGATACGTCCGCTCATGAACAGCAGCAAAACCAAACACCTTGAATTACAAAGCAATATTTGGCATCCCACTGCGCTCGCCATCCTGAGACATAAGATGTTAACTCTCAATATGTCCAGTACCTAGTTACTCTGTCTTCAATTTCCGTCAATCCGAAACACAACAGTGCATTTAAACTGCTGTTTGACGGGAGAAATAGACATTGCGGTGGTACCCACCCAGGCGGCCTCTCACATATGAGAGACTTACCACCAGTAGTTTTATTCAAGTGACGCGCAAATTGATCCCGCACAGGTAAGTTGCATGATCCGTCTTCCACCTATGATTTCCTCTCCAATTTTTAACGTCTCCACTTGTATTCTAATAAAACCTTCATGCTCATTCTTAAAAACATGTTTCCAATGCAAGCAGCTTGTGGCGCGCAAATGTCACGTTATACTTGCAGGCAACACTTGCCTAATGCCTTACCTGGCCTTACCTAATTCTTGAATTTTAGTCGACTAATTTTAGACTAGACTAGGAAAATATCTCCTGAACTTCTTTAGCTATGTAATATTGTAAAAAATACTTGTTTATAGAGAAATTTAGGAACAACTCGCAATACCATACACTACGTTTAACAAATTACCTGCATACCTAAGATAGGTATGCAGGCGTAGACAGATAATACTATTTTCTGTCTACGTATGCAGGTAATTTGTTAAAAGTAGTGTATGGTAAAATATTTTAAACAATGATTTTATAAACTCCAAAAACTATGATTGTTTTGTAAATCATAATCAATATCATAAAAACATATTTGAAGGATTGCATTCGGAAAAATAATGAAATAATACCAATTTCGTAATAATTTATTAAATGAAAACCTATGTGTTTCAATTTGTCATTAAGAATTCTAAATAGCCTTACAGATTTATTAAAATACAAAAGACCTTATGCTAATTGTTTTGGTGTAACAATGGCAGTGGCTTACCATTTAGTACTTATGACATTTTAACTTTTAGTCTGCACATATGGAATGTTCCTCTGAAACCTTTTTTGTCCTATAAAAATATAACTAAATCTCATATATCATTACTTAAATAAAATTATTTTCCGTAAGTAAAATAAGCACCATTTATAATGGATAAAATCAAATTGTATTTCTTAACTATAAAAACATAAGTATAGAATTATCTAAAACTATAGTAGGACTATATTCTTGGGGTAAACATACCATTTTTATATCTCATTGAACCATTATCTTAATTTATTTGTACATAAGCCATAAAATTAAAGTATCCATTTTTTTAACCCAGAAATAAGTATTTTTAACAATATTTAGACTTATGACATAAATTATATGACTCAGTTCAAAATATATGTCAGTTCAAATAAAAACATAGCTATAAATTGACTGATAATGACCTCTGTGGCAAGATAGCTTGTAGACATATGCTGCCATATATTTTATTTTCGCATAAAAATAATTTTAGGTTACCCAAATTGTGATATTGAAGCGTTTACAATAAAAAATAATCCTATGATTACTTCATAGGAACCCAATATATCTTTTCATTTCAAAATCATATATAAAATTGTCGAGTAACTTTATATTTGACATGAAATGATATCCATAACACATAAAAATATTATCTTGCATAAAATATCCGGCCATAATACCTAGTGTTTGTGTCAATAATAAATAAACCCAACAGTCTCATACATAGTCCTGACCACACATTAAGATCGATAGTGTCGTGGGTATCAGGAACTACGAGAGACTTTTCGGTCTCACAAACACCCAGACCTGAAAGAAATATTTGTGGGCACAAAAATTTATCTGCGGGGTTCAAACCCGCGGCCTCTCGTTTCACAGGCGGCGTCTAACCGCCTGCGCCACGGAGGCTGTCTAGTCTGTGTCTACATGATAATCTGTGGTTCTGGTACAGACAGAGCTATGGACTTGTGTGGTAGTACTTGTCCGCCATTGACATAGAGTTCGTCCTTGACGATGACGTCTTCTCCCAGTACGGTACAGTTCTCCATTCGCACCCAGCGGCCCACGACGGAGCGCCAGCCCACTATGCAGCCGTCCAGCCACGCGTGCTGCCGGACACACGCGCCGCGTAGAATCGTGCTGCGCTTTATACACGCGCCTGGGACAAAACATTATTTTATTCTCATTAATATTTTCAATTGAAGAAAGGAAGGAAGGAATCGTGGAAAGAGTTGAGGGAGACCTTTGCCCAGCAGTGGGACAGAATAGGTTATTAAAAAACATATTTTCAATTATAATTTGTTTGTATTATCATAGTAAGTAGTTTAGTTACAATCTAATTTTACTTTACGTAGGTATACTTTTTTCTTGTGTCTGTGATGAATAAAATGGTTTTCTTGCCTTGCTGGTTTCTGTCTAATCTATACTTACATATTATACAGTGGAAGATTTTGTTTGTTATCTTTTATCTCAAGAACTACTAGTTCGAATTGAAAAAATCTTTTGGTGTTGGATAGGTCATTTATCGAGGAATGCTATAGACTATATACGCTATGACATATAGGAGGAAGCAGTAGTGCAAAATTTAGAAATACGAGAAAGAAATATTCTTTTTTCATGGTCCGATTGGTCGATGTTCTAAATTGATAGTCGGAATTAAACATTTTGGTCGACATTTAGAAAAGTGTATCTGCACTCGGGCGGAGCCGGGCCGGACCGCTATCACAGCCGCTATTATGTTATAAAAATATTGAGGTATTTATTACATTGGTGTGGACATCGCAAGCATTTATGTGCACTGCTAAATCGAGATGGTTGACAATTGTTCTTCTGCGTGGGTGTACGAAAGACGGAAATAACTATACGTGTGCCGTTATGGTGACATTCATTTTGTTCACGTTGTACCTTCTAGTTTAATATTCCGATAGTATATACATTTTAAAAGTTACTTTCTTTAAAGCGTTATGTATTTCTATTATAATTCCAGTAAGAACTAAGCAAGGGGCCAAATATTTGATATTTGGTAGTCGGAAAAAAAATGTCAGTAAACAGACATAGTGTACAATAAAATTACTAAGTTTAATAACTGCGCGTTTAAGTTCGACAAAGACAACGATCTAAATTAAGATTGTAAGATAAACCAGTTTATTTGTAAGTTTTAAAAACCTCCCACAAGTACTGTGTTATGGCTAATGGGTTTCTGTGAGACCATTTGCTGTGCTTAAAATTTGCTTAGACGCATACGCACTCTTTTTTTATTTTAACGCGACAAATAAAACGGACATTTTCTCGCTACGACAGTAATAAAAATTATCACATTTGTGACAAAAAATAAATACCATAATAATTTGACATTGAGCCAAACTATGTACTCAGCTGGCATGCAAAAATCATTGAAATTTTGCAGATTACATACATTTGTTAATTTCCCTGGCTTTTAAATACTCTAATTAACATAATTATATCCAAGCTAATCAAACAAGCGGAATGCGTGTGGAGAGAACGACAAAAAGAGCTTATCTTTTATAGGACTATGTTGCAATGACAATTTTAACATAATATGTTAAATTCTCGTTGACAAATAAATTATAGCAGCGATAATCAATGCTACATAATATAATATGGTGCTGTATAAAGTATAAGACGATGTATAGGTACGATGAAAAGATATTTATAATGTTAACATGAATATCAAAATCTATCCGAGGTTTTTACTATAGCATTCAGTGAAAAATAAAGCGATATGACAGCATTAAATTAGCGATCTAAACAGAGTATTCATACTATGTATAGCAATAATAATTCATACAAACAAACAGCGATTAACGGGATCCTAGTGTTTCTTTTTTCTGTACCGGAACTTTAAAAAGTACTTAGACTGACTCATAGCGAACATTCGGTAGGGTAATGTCATTATATCTTTAAAAAAATTAGACAAAGTACTGCTGTATAAATGCTGCAGTTATCCTGAACGACACATTACAGCGCTAATAGTTTGTTGTACGTGTAAGTCGCTTTATGAGCAGTATTTCATAGTTTAACGTCCAAGGCCGCCCGACAATGATAGATTAAATTCCGTTGACGATATGTCTCTGTTGACTCATACTACCTATTGAGTATTAAACTTTTAGTATGCAAAAATATATTTTCATTTAAAATTTTCATTGTGACTACTATTCTGATTGGATTCATTTCAGTTACCCAAAAAATATTTAAAAAGCTCGACTAATAATGTAAATTACTTTTAATCATGTATTCGTTTTTGCGACATGTTTGGTTACAAAAAGCGTGTAAAAAGCGACGTCTTTGTTTACATATTCTGATACAGTTCAATTAATCATGAGAAGAAAAAAGTGGTCATTTCCGGACATAGACCCTTTTGCCTTGGATGGCGATCAATATGTGTGTCTGTTGGTATATTTGTTAGCCTGCCACAATACTAATATTTTGAATAATGCTTACCATCTTCAATAACGACGCCCGGTCCTATGGTAACGTTGGGTCCTATCCGACAACCCTTGCCGATGGTAGCCGTGGGGTCAATCAGAACATTGCCAACTACACCTGCACCGTCGTACAATTTGTTTGAGTTCTTCTGACGGAGACTGGTTAAGTATAGACACATTCCTAGAAATAAATATGATACGTTCAACATTACCACTGAATAGTTTTATTTAATTTTATGTTTATTATATTATTTAGGTTTTCTTGATTTTATAGTAAATTGTGACTAACCAAGACCCAAATGGGGCATTATGCACGACTATTTTAATTATTTTAAAAAACAATTCATGCAATAAAACACTTGCTCAAAACATTTGAACATAGAAGTTAAAAAAAAAATTAGACATTTAGTTTTTATGTTTATCTGCTACAAAGTAAAGCACAAACGTTAAAAAATAGTAAAACAAACATTTACATAGCTATAAATGACAAGACTTGGTATGTCTTACACAATAAAAACTTGTTTATGTCGCTTATGCTTCTACAAGAGTAAACAAGTAGTATCATGCATATTACATTACATCTAATATATTGAATGAATAAAATAATAGCAAATAAAGTCAGCAACCTTCACAGTTCACATCCAATAAAACCATAATTTGCTTGAGATAGTACATTTTTATCTATCCACACAGATTCCATCATACAAAATTAATAACGCTCATAAACAGCCGAACCAGTCACAAGTGCTTTATCTCAAATTGTATACATCTTCCTTCTATATTGCCGACAAAATTGTGACAGTCATCATTAATCATCCCTTGTCATTGAACTCTACACGAGAAGCACTAAATTAACCATCAGGTAAATTACAGAAGCTTTTCTCTGCTAGTATAAAAATGAAAAACAATCAATCTAAAGCAGTGGTTCTTGAACACTTCATGATGGACCATTTAACAAAATTTCTGGCTGGCTATTTTTTTTTTTGGTTGTATGTTAACAAATTATCAAAATGTAAATAAATGAAGTTTTTCTATGTATCCATAATTAAGGATGGCTAATTGGGCCACTTGGATGCTTCCAGGGATCACCTGTGGCCTGTGGAATATCAGTTAAAAACCACTGATGTAAACTCAAGAACTCAACTCTGTTGCACCAAAGTCATGATATTATGGGATAAGGGCAATAGAGAATTTCAAGAAAAGCTTACAAACCTGTCAAAAAGTCCTTTGGTTGTCCAACATCCATCCAGAACCCTTGTAACTCCATAGCGTGGAGTTGTCCATCTGCTGCCATGAATGGGAATACTTCCTTCTCTATTGACATTGGCCGTAACTCTATTCTACTTAGTACTGAAGGGTTTAATATGTACATTCCTGTTGAGAGGTATATAATATTTAGTGTCAGTTTGTGGCAATAAGCTTTGTTTGTTTTGTAACTTATGCTCTGGGGAAAACGACGCAAGGATCGTCTTGCATCGTCGTCTGAGGATACTGAATCTTATAATTAATAACCATGAATGTTTGATTTGCTACAAGCATTATTTTATGTGTACCCAAAATCACTTAAAACCTTCAATCAAATATACACTAGATACACAGTTCCTTGTAAAAGTTCTGTTAAAAAGTGGCACCGATGCATGACATGAAAAAAAGTAAACAAAAAGATCACATATTCCAAATATATTAACACAAATTCCACCTTATTCCTGGAGCTTAAAGTAGCTTTTCACATAATATTGTCTAAAGTTATGCGATGTTTTAGAAGCAAGGGTCGGTGCGTGACTGAAGGCGAAAGAGTGCTTAAGCACTCTTTTTTGGTGCCATTTTCTAAGCGCTCATGTTGTATATTTGATCGAAGCTTAAAACGTAGCAACTATCGGTAAATATAAAAATATCAAGTTTAAGTGAAACTTCTTGTGATTTCAAATTTTATGAAATGAAAAGACTTACTGAAAATAGTTCATTTATGTGTATCGAAGTATAGAGTATATCAATAATAATATATGGAATATATTTTTGTCCAAGTTTTCTTAAATTCGATATTCTAAATGGATAGTCAAGTTTGATTATTTTGGTTATTTTATTTAGTTATTGTTCCGTAAGGACTCAAATTCCATGTCTGAATTGAATTGAATACTTTTGCCTTTAGTTTTAACTTTTTAGTTGTTGATCCAATCGGTTTCAAATCTCGAAAAAAATATAGAATATAGATATAGCTAGAATACCTGCATTAATTTTGTTGGATATAAACTCCTGTGGTTTTTCTACAAAGCTCTCAATGACTCCATCATCTTTATAAACTACTACACCATACTTAGAAGGCTCTTCTACTTTGGTTACTACTATAGTTCCCTCCTGAAAGAATTAATTAATCATTAATGCCCAAATACTGGAGCGCAAATTAAATATAATTTGCGCTTAACTACATTAATCCCGCTTAAATGTACTGGCTAAGTAGGGTGCGATGTTAAGAGCAACTTATTATTTGAATGGTGTTCCAGTATTCGGGCGTTAGAGACCTATTTCATCTTAAACATAAATTCAACTACTGTTTAAAACATTCGCAATTCATCATATGTAAACTGTTTCAGCATGGAAGTGATAAGTCAAATATATAAGCAGCATTTAATGATTGCAAATATGTATTCATCATTTTTAGTGAAATTATTTTCACTTATGACATATCCATTGCTGAACTAATCCATACCTATAAATTCCTAAAGTGGATAATGTAATGACTAATGATCATATCTATTAATCACAATGTTGAATGTTAAAGCGAAAGATAACTTTTATGTTTACTGCTTTGTTACATATAAGTTAATTAAACTGATAAAAGATAATTTCACTGAAGCATGTTGAAATTTTTTATGTTGCAACAAATGGCGAGAGGAGTATACGATTCGCCTGTTGGTAAGCGAAACAATCTCTAATGATCAGTATCAAAACCAAACACCACCATGAATTACAAAGCTTTGCTTGACTTTCTACAGTGCTCATACTCCTGAGACTTAAGATGTGAAATCTCAATATGAACAGTAGTTACTCTGGCTACATATTGGAATACAACAGTGCATATACACTGCTGTTTGCCGGTAGAAAATGGCATTATAGTTTATAATTTTAATATGCATGTTAGGTATTTTTAATATTGGGTCATGAAAAACTTCCCAAATAATGAAAAATTTCATTGGGAAATTTCAGAAAAAATAAAATGGACATTTGCCAATTTTTACTTTAGATAAGATGATAAGATCTTTAATAATTAAAATATTATCATATGCATTAGGGATAATATAAAAAACTAATTTTTGTTTGATGTATAAATATTGATAAAATATGACTTCATTAAAATGTGATAAGAGAAAATGGAATAAAAATAATTTATTTACTGAAATATTTAACAAAGCTTATGTATATATACAAAAATATTCACTAAAGTAACATTTGGGATAATATAAAATGTTGGTATGCATACAATAATAAAAAATCTTTGCCCTCCATGCTAGTTAGAGCTGTGTTATGGCAGGCCATAATTATTTCAATTAACAAACACATTTCACTACACTAAAATAGCTGTACTACTTGGGAAAATATTTAAATAACTAAGATTTCTGAGAAATAAAAACATCAAATGTAATGTAGGGAAATAGTCTGTATAAGAAACCACAATAAGGTATACAGAAACCAACACTAATATAACCAGTTAGCTTAATTGGTGTTATTCAAACTCTTAACTACAGTTAAAAACTTAGTTCCTATATGTTACCAACCGTCTGTGTTCTGTACATCATTCTAGTACAATAAATTACTATAAGCAGAAAGCAGGGCCATTACTATAAGATGCAATCCATTACTTACTTTATAAAACAATAAATATTGATAGCTCACCTTTCCATGACTTCTGTGGTATTTTGCAAGCTCTTTAAAAGGAAAGTCACAAATGACATCAGAGTTGAGAACAAAGAAAGGTTCTGGGCTAGTACTAAGTAATTCCCGTGCCAAAGCTAGAGGCCCAGCTGTGCCCAGCGGTTCAGTCTCATGGGAAAATGTGAGTGATACACCCAGTTTGGACACTTGCTCAGTTAGTTCCTTCTCCATATCTTCTGCTCTGTATGAGACAGCTAATATAACCTGAAAAAATGAAAGTTCTTTAAAAAATGTTTTTGTTCAAGTAAGTAGGGTGATATTGGATATATCATATATTAGATAATTGTAATTTTTTATGGCTACTTAGGGGCTAAGTGTGATAAAGAAAATGTAGTCTAGATTCTGTTATACATGTATCCCAAAAATAGGTACTAAACCAGGAATGGGGGATAGATCAAACTATGACGGCACAGTAACAAAAAAAACATAGTCCTATCCCCATAGTTTTTACGAAAATTGATGTGTCGGCGGCTCATCAAAACGGCGGGACTGGGAAGTAAAAAGGATAGGCATTGAATAATTTTGATTACGTTAAATAACTTTTAATTACTAATGTTTGGATTATTTTAACATACCTGAGTGACGCCGGCATCCACAAGGGCTTCTATTTGATGCATAAGTATGGGCTTGTTGGCGAATTCGACAAGCGGTTTTGGCCTACTCAACGTCAAAGGTCTTAAACGAGTTCCATACCCTCCAACAAGGATTAAGGCTCTGATTTCGCCAAGTTTCTTATCGGATCCACACATCTTCAAGAATTATTTTGTACTAAAGCAAAACAGACACTTTACTTTATAATTACTTCTAAATTAGTCGCTGTGTTGTTAGACTACTTGATTTGACCTAGAAAACAAGTTTCACGCACAAATACGAATTTAAAACTAACTAAAAGTATTTTTTCGGAATTTCCGCAAAAATTATATTTACTCATACAAAATTACACGTCATAACAAGACCATAGACAATTGACAAAATGTTTCAGAACCACAGACTAAGGAGTAAATACAGAACCAAATAAACTCAAAGAGTAGATAATAGATAATAGAATAAAGTGTTACCAGGTGCAAAATGCTAAAGTACCATGTCAGTAGGCTAAAATTACCGTATTTTCAGAAAAAATACTGCAGATTTTAAATCTAAATACCGTGTACACTATCGTATCAATTATTTCGATTGATGCTTTTGAAAGCATTATGATTCGGAAACCACTCATCTAACAACTTTTTTTGATAATGTTTAGGTTATCGGCAAGTTCTTGCTAGTTTTGCTTACTGCAGTTATATAGTCGGCACAGTTTCGATATCAATCTCAAAATTATCACTGTCACTTTAATCAGTGTCTATTGGTGCCTATTATGATCTTGTTGGATTGCGTAAAGTATTATACAAAATACAACTTGACGAGTGTGGTCAAATCTACCCAGTTGAAGTATACGATTCGTTTTAGGTATTTTTGAATTCGAAATCTTATTATAAAAATATAGTAGAAAACGACACGGTTATTGACCATTACCGTAGATCGTGTGTTGGTAAAAATACCGTGCATCTACTGTAAATACCGTGGTGCTGGCAGCACTGTTGAACCTGAATTTTATTTTTTAAACTAACAAAATAATTCGGAAATTATTGACAAAAATGTCTTAAAAATCCCATCTAAATTATAAATATGCACAGTGCAATTAAAGTGCATAAGTGAAATAAAATATAAATTGCGAGATTAGAATAATTAAATAAATAAATATAAATAAATATGTTTGTGGTCCGCACAAATATTTCTCTCAGTGCGGGGATCGAACCTGCGGACTCTCGTTTTACAGGCGGCGTCTAACCAACTGCGCCACGGAGGCTGTCGATTGGAATTGGCGCAAAACAACTGCTAATTTATTGATTTTAATATTGAACTATGTTAACTGTTACGTATTTCAAAGACATAATGCCAATTAAAAAGTAAAATTAAATTATTTTATAATATTAAACGAGTATTATGACATTCTGGTATCATAAAAAATGTTATTTAAAAAATCTCAGAAAAATCTTTATTATTCAAAAATAGAATACTCAGAAGCAAGACTATAAAACAGAACAGGATTGAAGAGACCCTGGCAACATTCATAGCTAATTGTCAGTTACGTAATGGCTGGCCGGGGTAGTAGTTCTGTCAGTGTCACTAAATTATTTTGTACCTTTTTCCTTCCGTAGACACATTTTTCTAGTTCTAGTTAAACAATGGCTGTCTCAGTACGGATTCTTTCTCGGTTCAAAGGTAAATTTCAATTTTATGTCAAATTAAATTCAAACATACTGCGGTGCTGATTTGACCAAGTCACATATTTTTTTTGTAATTGTGATAACCTATGGTAATAACCTTGCTGCTCTATTGGTACCCAAACCAGCTTACTGTATTTAAACTAGATTTACATATAATACGAAAGCTATCATGACTGATTAAATGAGTTCGCAAATAAGTTCGATACATTTTTTCAATGTCGTTTCTATTAGACCTAATGTAACCGAGACCTTCGTCTAAAAATACGCTTTCTATCCCCAGTTGTGATAACATGTCGCTAGGACATCTGATTATTACATAAAAGTGAAAGAAATATAAAGTGATAAGGCATATTTCTTGAGTTCCATTTATTTTAGTCATGGATCAATAACTTGACCTTTGATATTGGGACATTGTTCCTCTTTGAAGTTGTCGTGAAAGTTTAGAATACAAGATGGTACCTATATTTACTTCAATTTAACATTTGGATATAACTTTATCTGACATTTTTATTTTAAAACCCATTATTCATTTAAAATCAGGTTCTCCATGTAGACATGTTTTGTATAACCATGTTTGTTTTGCTTCACTTATCTTAAGCTGATATAAAAGTATGTGCTTAAGAAAATGTTTTGTTCAATTTGTTTGGTATAATTTATCTTATATGTTATAACCAGGGTGTTGTGATATATATGTGCAATAAAACATAATACTTAATTTATAAATTGATAACTTAAAACTTATAATTGCATTTTATTGACATTTCATATATACTCTTCATATAATTTTATCAAAGTCATGGTGATAATTAATAGGGGTTTAACATATAAAAATATTAAGATAAATCATCAATTCATGAGAAAGATTGTGGTTTTTTTATATAACATGTTTTTTTTTTTCAATTTGTAATGATAATATAGATTTTCCAACCATTTCTCTTAGAACTTAAAAATCTATACTCCTATGTTATACTGTTTTGAAAGATTGGGGACATATATAAAAATAGAAAACAATATAGTATAAATGTTTACTTTGTGATAAATAAAAAAGATAGGTTGTTTTTTTTATATAATTGATATGAGGATAATTTATACACTTGGCAATGTAAACAATTGTAACCATCAAAATTCTTGGAAATATTGAGATTAATTTATTTTAAATTAAAATGCAAATATGTCAAGAAAACATATATCTTGTTAATTTTAAAACATTCTAATATCAAATAAATTCTCAAAATAAGTGAAGATAACTAGTTAAGAATATAAGAATATTCTTTTAATTGTTTAACAAACCAATTATTCCATTCAGCTCTTTTCCATGCAGACTTCTTTCTATTATAAATATTAGTATTTTATTCTAATTACTATGATATCTATCAATTGTAGCTAAATGTGGTAATTTTACCAGGCATTATATTCAAAATATCCTTTAATAATTGGTGCATGTAATTTATCATACATAATTAACAATCATGTTTCTTTCCATAGATGGATTAAAACTCAGCAATGTTCGATTTGCATCATGCGCGCAGTACTCCGACACCCGGAAAAACTTGGTATTAAAAAGTGACACCAAAGTCATTGTCCAAGGTTTTACTGGTAAGCAGGGCACATTCCATAGTCAGCAGGCACTTGACTATGGCACCAAGGTTGTTGGTGGTGTGTCCCCTAAAAAGGCGGGAACTAAACATCTTGGCCAACCCGTGTTTGCGAATGTGAGAGAAGCAAAGGAGAAGACTCAATGTCACGCCTCTGTGCTCTATGTCCCACCACCTGGAGCTGCTAAAGCTATCTTAGAGGCCATTGAAGCTGAAGTGCCGCTCATCGTATGCATCACTGAAGGCATCCCGCAACACGTAAGTAAATTTTGTAATCTATTATTTCGGTTTTCAGCGATATACCGGCGGTAAACAGGTTATTTTCTCAATTCAATACATTAAATTAGGTTTTTGGTATCGTGGATAATGCGGAATAAATTGAATTTAGATTACGTAAGTCAATTAGCTTAGTTCCGCTCGTTTGGCCACACCCCACAGGCTAAATCTGCATTGCGGAAAGTCTCCACGAGACATTTTCGATTGTATAAACGATAAACAAACAAAATAGTTCTTTTGCAATTTGTATCAATTTATGTTAATCGCATAACTGCATAAAACTATATATAAATTATATTTACTGGTGGTAGGTCTCTCATATTATGTGAGAGGCCATCTGGGTGGGTACCACCGCAGTGTCTATTTCTCCCGTCAAACAGCAGTGTAAACGCACTGTTGTGTTTCGGGTTGAAGGGCATTGTAGCCAGAGTAACTACTGGACATATTGAGACTTAACATCTTCTGTCTCAGGATAGCGAGCGCAGTGGAATGCCAAGCATTGCTTTGTAATTCAAGGTGTTGTTTGGTTTTGCTACTGTTCATGAGCGGTCGTATCGCTTACCATTAGGCGAACGGCATGCTCGTCTCGCCATTCATAGCAATAAAAAAAAAATATTTCGCTACATCCACAGCCGTATCAAATTGGTATTAAATCGCAATGAAATTTTAATGATTTTCGCTGTACGGAGTATCAGCCATCAGAATAAAAACCGCGTACCAAGATTCATGCGTATAGCCTCAACCTTACAAGTTTTTCTGTGGCTTTAATACATGCTACAAAAAACACACTAAAGTCTCACGTTCTTATATAATGTAATTAAACACATAGCAGTATCGGAATTCCTACAAGTTAAATGAATATATTATTATATAGCTGATGCATGCTGGCTACCAACGATTTACTTGGCGTTGAATTGGTTAATTGGTAAACAATGAAATTCATGAAATATTTCTAATAGTTGCAAAGTTTTCCACCACAAGCAATCCTGATCTTTGTATCCGATATAGGTCGGGAACGCCCGCTTACGTAATGCACTGACTTGCACTATTTTCCCATATCAGCGACATAACCTACAGCAAAAAGTTTCGTATCAATAAATACGCGATAATAGTAACCCCCCATGGATGCCAGGAAGGTCGTAATACATGATAACATTATCAATAGGAGTATTACGTAGATTTGTTTGAAATAGTTTAATTTAAATTAATTCCAGCATCCTCGAAAGATTATTTGTAAATAAGAAATTAATTATTAAAGATCTGTCCATATGTAACGGCCACGTGTAATTCTTTTAATGTGGACATTGTGTTTTGCAAAGCCAATGTTAAAATATACGATTTTATGACTGTAATTCTTTACCATGAACTGTTACTAACAAGGCCGCTCTTAATTCCTTTTGCCCAGGACATGGTGCGCGTGAAGCACGCCCTACTGAGACAGAACAAGTCCCGGCTGGTTGGACCCAACTGTCCCGGCATCATCGCCCCGGAGCGGTGCAAGATCGGTATCATGCCCGCCGCCGTGCACAAGCGCGGTTGCATCGGCGTCGTGTCCCGCTCCGGCACTTTGACCTACGAAGCCTGCCATCAGACCTCTTTGGTAAGTTTATTTATATTCCTATATTACTACAAATACAGTAGTGGTTGGTAATCGTATTCGCCTTGATAGCAATTATTATTGATATTTGGGAACACGTTTTACTGGTGGTAGGTCTCTCATATGTGAGAGGCCATCTGGGTGGGTACCACCGCAGTGTCTATTTCTCCCGTCAAACAGCAGTGTAAACGCACTGTTGTGTTTCGGGTTGAAGGGCATTGTAGCCAGAGTAACTACTGGACATATTGAGACTTAACATCTTATGTCTTAGGATGGCGAGCGCAGTGGAGTGCCAAGCATTGCTTTGTAATTCAAGGTGTTGTTTGGTTTTGCTACTGTTCATGAACGGTCGTATCGCTTACCATCAGGCGAACGGCATGCTCGTCTCGCCATTCATGGCAATTTAAAAAAAAAAAAAAAAACACGTCGCACCCTACCATGTAAATGTATCTGTTTCAGTTTGTGAAGTTAGCTGAGACAACAATCTCTCGTCGATGAATGTTTTATTTGTATGATACCATATTTAGCATCATGTGGTCTTTAACAAAACACAATCAATAATAGTTTGCTGATGGAAGGAAGCCACTACACACTCAGCGTGTTGGCCTGTTGGTAACGGACTAATCGCGGCTGCCTGAATTGTCCTGAATGTGCATGTTGGTCGCGGGTTCAAATCCCAGCGCGGTTGCTGTGTGTATGTGTTAAGTCAATCACCACACACCATAATGGTGAAGTAAAACCGGCATACCATAGCGATTTGTAAGAACTTCTATATGTAAAATCCGTCAATCCGCACTAGACCAGGGTGGTGGACTATATTTCTTAAACCCTAATCTCGATTGTGGAGAAAGCCTGTGTCCTGCAGTGGGTTGATACATATAGGTAGATGTTTGATGGAAATATTATAATAAACCGGAAACCGAGCTTTATGGTTTAGACATGAAACTCGTCATAGTGAGCACGTTATATAGCTCTCGTCAGACGATAGACCTAAATATACATATCTTAGGTATAGTTCAATCAGTTAATCTGCCAGCAAAAAATAATACGTTTAATTGAAACGTCATACACGTTCTCTATAATGTCCTGTAATATATTGTCGTGGGTATTAATATTACGGTTTATATCTATGATTGATGATTGTAATTGGTTACATACTCATATATTCTAAACAGCTACAAGCCAATTGCTGGATTATAATAATTGATTAAAATTAGTAAACAAAAATGAACACTTTTGTCGGGAAAAATCAATTACAATAATCTTTTTTGTTTTTTTATTACATGGGTCTGGCAAACAGGTCATCTGATAGTAATTGATCACTGCCACCCATGAGCATCCACAACGCTTGGATCATGGATATGTTACGGGCCCATCAAATCGGGGGAAGAGTGGGGAGGAAAAAGGACGGGAGAAGGAAACTAGTAGGTAGCCGGTAGTCTCACTTACCAAACGAAACGCGACAGCAAATCTTTCTTTTTATCTTCACCACGAATTTGGTGCAAACAGCTCTTTATTCCAAATAGGTCTTACGTAAAATTATCACTCTGACGTTGGGCGTCCTAATGTTATTTGCAAATATTTGTAACTTCATGTGTCAAATGTTTGTTACGAGATTATCTTCAAGTCAAAATAAACGTAATCTTAATGTGATAACAAGAGTTTCCACAGAGTTAAACAATGAATAATGATTCTTGTAGGCGTTGCGTTCTATTTACTAGCACATATTAATCCTAGTATAGTAGCCGGGCAATGGACGATAGATTGTAAACTCAGACGCCCACAGGTCAAGTTTAAAACCAGTATATTAAATTGTAGGAGAATGGTTAAAGTCAAGGCTGTATTATCTTTTAATAACAAATGCTAGCGGTTTTATTTAAAGATAGCTACGTACTACAGTTTATTGTACTGATAGGTCGATCACGGGGGCCGTTTCACTTCTATTTGTACAGTTTTGACGCAATGCGTTACGTGTTTCGCTTATCAAAAGATGTTTTGAAACGATAATGAAAACGCCCAACATACTCTTGCATTCTCACCAATTTCTGAATGTCTCGACGATTTAATATGTATCATAGCACTCAGACGCTGTTCAGTTATTCGTTGATGGTAATAATTTCTAGATGCCGATCTGCCAATCCTATTTGTAAATTTATTTTTGCATTAATTAATACGATGCTCTGATTCTTGTGAAAGGTTGTAGTGTATTTAACATGACGATACAATATTTTAATCAAGGCTCCGAAAGGTTCTAAAAAAGACCTTCTAGCTAAGTAAGCTTGACTACTCTTCCAATGATTTTAAGAATAGTGCCTATTAAAGTTGCCTTACCGTTTTCAGACTGGTCTAGGACAGTCACTGTGCGTGGGTATCGGTGGTGACCCGTTCAACGGCACAGACTACATCGACTGCCTGGAAGTGTTCCTGAAGGATCCAGAGACCAAGGGCATCATTCTCATCGGTGAGATCGGTGGTAACGCCGAGGAATTGGCATCTGAATATCTCACCCAGTACAACACTGTAAGTAAAAAAATCACTTTTCTTATTATTATTGATGCTGTCAATTATTTTAAGTGTTCTTATTGTATTTGTTTTTCTACAGAAAAAGGTACACATAAAATGGATTACCTAAGGTTAAATTTACGTTTCGCTGTAATAGTTAGATACAACTTGGTGTTAGTATTACCGTATTTTATTTTAGAATGTTGGTGACTCTTATTACGTTGGGTTGTTGATAGATTGGCTTAAAGGCCAAGTATCCGTAGATGAAATAATAATTATAGTCTCTAGAGACAGTAACGTAGTCATAACATTGTATATTCTATGACTCAGTAAATGTCTGGGTATATATTAATTACAATTCGTACGGGTAACAATAGCAACTTATCATATTGTGATATCATTTTTATAACGTTTCAAAATCCATCCAAGGAAAAATCATGGTAAAATACATAACTACAGATAAGTTCTGCGTTTCGTCTATGTGCATAACTTTACTGAACAATTAGTCATGATAAAAGATTAGCATTACGAGGTGCCTATTCTAATGTCTATTTTGCGATTTTATCTCTAAGATTTATTTCCTCCGAGAAACATTTGAAATTGCCTAAGCATTTTATTAGACAAGTTTCTGTTATTAAAATGTAAAATTTATACCATGAATGGTATCCAAAGTACAAATATATAGAGATATAGATTGGAGTACTATCAGTCTTCTTGAACAAAACATTTAATACTTTTACGTGGAATTATTACACGACAAAGCTTATTAAGTTATACTTTATCAAATAGAATTTTAGCTTCATAAGCCTAAATTCATTTAATAATTATAACCTCGTCTTTATATACGAGCATCAATAAATTATGCTTATGAATAATTTTAATATTCCAGTAAAAACGTTGTTTATTTGTTATGTTTTAGTTTTACTTGCCACGTTGTACTATTCATAGATAATCGTTTTACCTACCATTTGTATTTTATTAGGCCAAAATAAAGCCATACACGTCGGATTCAAATTAACACTTCTTTTCAAATGTGTCAAATTGTAAAGGCAAACATGTCGGTCGCGGTAACTAAATTAGTAATAGATATATTATATCATAGGTTTATGTATCATTCGCTACCTTTTTATAGGCGTTATTTTCTTTTTAATTTATTTCAACGTGAATGTTAATACATACAACATTGTTAATGATAATAGTTCGCGTAGCAAGGTGATCTTGCCTTTATGTGCCAACTGCCAAGTGTATATTTTATTATACAGTGTGTTAATTTTATTGAAGTTTAAAATGCAGTATACGGCTATATTACTTAGACAGCTGTATTCATTATTTATAGTCGTAATAGATACGTTCACTGTTATGACTCGACCTTTGAATTCTTAAAAAATAGAATCAAACGGCTGCGATGACATAATTTACAATAAACTTGCTTAAATTATTCTCAAAATAGTATATTTTTTGTCCTTACATACGTAATCGTCGCGCCTGTATTCTATAGGGGTAGGCAGAGACTAGACCGCCACTGCTCGATCTGACATGATATTCTCGTTCTTTATTACAGTTAATAAAGTGATTTATTGTTGAAGTTAATCTATACAGGCCACGTTCTAAACTTAATAATATTCTCGACTCGTTTTTATTCATACGGTGTAAACAAACCATTTAGATCCAGTTTAAAATAGCTGTAGATACGGTTACCACGCATGTCTCAATTCAGCCGCGCGCCGAGACAAATTAATCAATAGGGAACGTACTTGAACCCGTTTGCCCTAATCGAACTACCATTATAATATCTCGGTACTGCGTTTTAGAAGTAACAATGCGATGAAACTTTAATAGAAGTGAAGTAATTGATACACGATTCCAGATCACTAATATGCGCGAGATATGATAGCGCACTAGATGGAAGTTTATACTATACATGATTGGATATTTGTCCACCTATAGCCATTGTTGGTCATTTTTATCCGTGTCGTAAGAATTTATTCTTGATAGTGTTAATTATTGATCTGCTCGTTCATATCTCGTGACTTTTTGCAAAGATTATTACATATATATTTATATACCCTAGATCGTTACGTAGTCAAATGTCCTTCAGTAGCCGTAGATACTTTGAAAATGAGGTTAATTGTATCTAAACATAATTATAAGTAGGTATTTATTCTAAGTATTTTGATATAGATCGGAATGGCAATAGATTTGGTAGTAATTAATTTAATTGTTTTCTATTTCAGGGTCAGAAGGCGAAGCCTGTAGTGTCGTTTATCGCGGGGCTTACAGCTCCCCCTGGCAGGCGAATGGGTCACGCTGGTGCTATCATCTCCGGCGGCAAAGGCGGTGCCATGGACAAAATCAGAGCTCTCGAAAAAGCCAACGTAATCGTCACCCGATCCCCGGCTAAGATGGGTGAAGAACTACTCAAAGAAATGAAACGACTGGAGATCGTCTAAATTACGCTTACTGAAAAAAATATTCACGATATACTTATACTGTATAGTGTTTAGTTATGTATTGCTATTATTTATTTTCGATTGATATTACAATCGACGATATTATTGCGTTAAATTGTATGCAGGTAAGGAACGAGTAAAATTTCGTGACACTGACTCGATTAAATTTTGACAACCATATAATTTTTCTACAATGAAAGACAGTCCATAAATTCTAATACTTTAATGTTTAAACGTACGGCACAAAATTAGCAGAGAGCACTTTTTAGAATATAAATTCAATGCGTATGGTGTATAAATATTTCCGCTCTATAAATTATTTGCTAATTGGTGTTACATGTTACTCAAATATGGTTGAAACAAATTGTAAACTCTAAATACATGCGTATTAACTACAACTTTGTTTTATTACATCTATGATGTATTCTCAATAAAAACAAATCAACAGTGTCAGTCTTACTGTTATTCATTCGAATGAAATAGTATAGATGGCTTTGCATGCTGTTCTTTATTTGACTAAAGCTGTAGACATGTATAAAACTGTCTCAATAAACAAAAGTTACTGTTTTAAACAGTATTTCGACAATTTTCTGAAATCTGACCACCATAGCTACACAATTAGGTTACACATTATTAATGAAGATTTACAATTTTAATACTTATTATGAGACATTCATATTGAGTAGATAAGGAGAGCTTTTAACTACAAACATAAATGATCTATTGATAGAAAGATTTACGATTAAACAATTTTTGAGCATTATGCTGGTTGCACACTTAACAAGACATTGGATTTGTTGAATGTTTGTAGCTCAAACAAGTATTATGATTCTGTAATGGCTAAAATCTTTAAAATAAATTATTACTGCCTCGAAAACTTGAAGAATTGTTGGAAGTTTAAATGTCGTTATAGAGGGTGTACAGCCCGCATCACAGTCCTCAAATACCATTTATTACGCATAATACTTTTGTGTACATTTAAGACTTAAAACATACACAAAATCTCGTTATATTACGATAGGAAAACAACTAAAGCTTTAGTATATCGCGTCTGCCGCGATAAAAATACTACAATAAAACCTTATAGCTATAAGTTAACATTTTAGAAAAATAAAGTACCTAACACAATATTCTAACAACATCACAGTTCCATGGAGAATATGATATCTAAAACCTATACTCTACTGGAATATTAAATATAAGGTACATAAATGCTTATCACACAGTAAAAGGGAAAATGTTAAAAGATTTCTGTGTCTACCATCTGTCACGTCGGCCTCGACCACCGCCGCGGCCGCCACCACCCCCACCCCTACCTCCACCTCCACCCTCTTTCTCCCGCCTTAACTTCATAGCTTCAAATCTTTGTGCCATCATCTCAAGCTCGTCAGGAACATCTTGGTTTGCTTCCTCAAGAATTTTAATCAATTCTCTAGCATTCGCCCAATCACCCCTTGATATAAATGACAATGCAATACCTGTCTTACCAGCACGTCCCGTTCTACCCACTCTGTGCACATACTCTTCAATGTGTCGTGGGAAATCCAAGTTTACCACATGAGTCAAATCCTTTATGTCAATTCCCCTTGAGGCAACATCAGTTGCCACTAGTATATTGACTGTCCCATCAACCATTTCTCCCAGTGCTGCCTCTCTATCACACTGCTCCCTGTCTCCATGTAGAGACTGACAATTTATCCCTTTCATGCATAATTCAGTAGTGATGTGCGTGGCTGTTGCTTTTTTTCCACAAAATATTATAACTTTATCATTAGGATCCATGCTGTGTAAGAATTCAAACAAAGCTTGTTCTTTGTCATCTTCATCAACAAACATAAGTTTTTGGGTCACAGTGTGAACAGCTGCCAAGTCCAAAGATCCAACATTGACTTGTATAGGATCCTTCATGTATGACTGGGCAAGTCGACGTACTCCAGATGGCCACGTAGCTGAAGTCATTACAGTTTGCCTGTCAGGTCTCACATCAAACAATGATTTTCTGATCTGTGGTTCAAATCCCATGTCCAACATCCTGTCAGCTTCATCTAACACTATGTATGAAAAGTTGATCGCATTCAAATGTCGAGCAAGCACTAAATCATTAAGTCGTCCTGGAGTGGCAATTACAATGTCTACACCTTTGGTAAGTCCTTTAATTTGCTCCTTGCGATCGCCGCCACCATACAGACAGATGGATTTAATACCTTTGTAATGATATTTTCCCACCTCCCTCTCTATTTGTTGGGCAAGTTCTCTAGTAGGTGCCATGATGAGAACTACTGGTCCTTCACGTTGATCTCGAGGAATGGTTTGACCTTCAATGTGAATAAGGGCTGGTAACAAAAATGCCAATGTTTTTCCTGTTCCAGTCTGTGCAATACCAATCATGTCCTCACCTTTTAAGAGGATAGGCCAAGCCTGACTTTGTATGGGGGTTGGCCCTTGAAATTCTTGCTTGTATATTTCTTCCAATATTTCTGGATAGTTTTTAAAAGCTTGTTCAAAAGTCAAAACTGGGTTCGGGATAGGCTTAAGATCAGGTTTGTCATCAAAGGTTCGTCTGACTTGTATATCATGATTAGCCTTACGCCATTGTGCCACTTTATCTTTAGGCATTGCAGCTACCTCAGGATCTTCTTGGTAAAAATCTTTTATCACAGGAGGCAATTTTGACCATCTGGAATTCTGTTCCTCATCATAGAAAGCATTTAGTTTCTGCCAATCTATAATCTGAACTCCACCATCGCTCTTCTTGAAGAAATCTCCCGAGCCAGCACTGTTATTACTTGTGTTTAAGTCTGGTGGTGGAGGATCTTCGATCAAGTCATTTATCAATTCTTCTGCTTTGGAAATAGCAGCATCTGATCCCGTTAAGGTAATATCGGTCTCATTTCCGTTAGAATCGCCGACGCGAACTTTTGCATCAGACTCTGTCTGCAGATCGCGGATCTTTGATCCACCTTTGCCAATAATCTTGCCAACTTTTTGGGAGGGTACAAATATAACTTTCCGGTTAAGTTCTGGTCTCGATGAAAATCCTCGATTGTTGTTCTGTTGAGTATTGGTACCATTTTGTCTCCAATTAGTGTCGTTATTAGTGTTACGACCTCTACCGCCTCTCCATGTTCTTGTTCGATAGTTATTTTGCACCGACGTGGATGCCGGAGGTTGCACCACCACAGGGTGGTCTTCTACCCAATCATCGTCCCAATCAGCCATTTAGAGTTATTTTAGTAAAAATTACCAGTAAACGGTCTTGGAGAAAGTTAGGAAAGAATAACCGCACACCAACAAAATAAACGCCGGTCGATTAATTTGACATGTGCTTGAAGAATGTAGATTAAATATTATTTAGTAAACTGTTTAAAAATATAAATTACATGTACGACTTAATCACATATTGTATTTTGCTTTCTAAAAAATACATAGCTTTAATGGTTTATTTATCCATTATTATTGATCACATGTGTCTATAATTCATAATTAACTAAAAGCAAACCATGATACGAAGTTACCTGTGAAGTTACTCAAACCTTCGATCAAATATACACTAGATACAACATGAGCGCTTAGAAAATGGCACCAAAAAAGAGTGCTTTAAGCACTCTTTCGCCTTCAGTCACGCACCGACCGTTGCTTCTAAAACGTCGCATAACTTTAGACAGTATTATGTGAAAAGCTACTTTAACCTCCAGGAATAAGGTGGAATTTGTGTTAATATATTTGGAACATGTTATCTTTTTGTTTACTTTTTTTAATGTCATTCATCGGTGCCACTTTTTAACAGAACTTTTACAGGGAAATGTGTATCTAGTGTATATTTGATCGAAGACTCAAACCTTTATCAGGAAATTGAATACCATACTTAAGTAACTAAATAATAAATAAAAACGTAACGCATAGATGTTTCTTTACGGTAAACTTTCTTCCTATTTTAATTTAATTTCTAAGATAAAAATAATAAAGAATAAAATGTTCAACGTTTCGTAATTGCAAATTATAAGTTTACTGATTCTCCATCACTTGTAGAAAGCATTTGATTAGTTATATTTTATTATCTGTTTCGCTTGTGCTTGCGACGGTCGTGCGGACAAGCAGCAGGCAAACGCGAAAGAACACTCGATTCTTTTTTACCTGCCGTCTCTCCTTTGTCAATAGTAAACAAAAAACACATCTCAACCGATAAAACAAAATGCCCCCCTTAATCTAGTGCCCAGGAAATTAATAGATCTTTGCGTTTCGGAATCTGACAAGATGAGCAACTGGGCCAGAAGGATGCATCGGCGAGCAGCTACATTGAGCAATGTGGTTACGTCTTGCGGGCATCCTAATTCCCTGCCGTATCCTAGAAGACTCGAAAAAGTGAAATTTGGTGTTCCGCTCCATGAAGTTTGCAAGGACGACATACCCGGGCCATTGCTTGTTAGTACCTTCAATATGAGCCGTGAATTTCGTTGTCAACGCCCTCGGAGTAGATAACGCAAAGTTAAAGATTAATTCTAGTTATCTATTTGGATTTAACAGTTTTTCTAATTACATATGCTTTGTTCTTAAATTTTCGGACCCTTGTGAAGGCTTCAACCCATAGAAATAGTGTCGTGAAGTGAGAATACGATGTGGTGCGTTTTGGTGGTTTACAATATGCGAATGTTATTTAGGTGCTGATATTGAAGTTGAACAAGGAGGCGCCGTTACGCCGAGATGTATTCCGAGCTCCAGGACACCAGGGCGCCATGAAGAAGCTCATACACTTCCTGCAAACTGGCCGGTTGGTCAATGTGGATAACTACTCTGTGTATACCATTGCCAGTGTGCTGAAAAAGTTCCTAAGGTAATTATACTCATGCCATATTTTTTGCATACTTTTTCTTAGATACTGTAGGCTGTTATAAAATATGTAAATTGATAATATTAATGTTGAAGCTATTGATGAATGAACATACAGGACAGAATTTAAGTTTATTGCTGTCATTTATTTTTGTAACTACGCATATAAAAATATTTATTAACTCCGGGTGTATATGTATGTATTAATTTACTTATTTATTTATTTGGAATTTTTTCAACATGAAAATAAAACATAATAAAAGAAGTACAAATGGCACTCAAGGCAATGCCTTACAGACAACCATCCAATTTATTTAAGAGAATTTGAAAGAGAGGGCAATGTAGAAAATTATAAATACAATATAAGTACAATATGAATTAAACATATTATAAGTACACAAATATAATATGTAACATCTTTACTTATTTATTATTTACCATTTGTTGAAATGATTAATTTTGATAACAATATCTGAAAAACTTCTTGGTATCAAATTACGAGTATTGATTATGATTAATTTGTATTTTTTTTTGTAGACAGTTAACTGTATTATAATTATATTGATTAGATAATTACCAAACCCTGTTGTATTTATAAAAAGAAAAACATACAGTAGAATTGAGAACCTCCACCTTTTTTTGAAGTAATTTAAAAAGCCATGTAAACTTAAAGTAAAACTGAATTATGTGTGTTCCTATCTCAGCCACAACAGATAATTATTAAGATTGAGTAAAGCTGTGTGCACCTTATCAGAAGATCTGTAACATCCTCAGATAAGGTATATTGACTTTATCACTAATAATCATTTACAATCTAAATTATAATTGTAAAAAGTGCTTCAACTGAATATGATTCATTCAATATTTTGTAGATTTTTATGTTTTGTTTTGAATGTTTAATTATGACTAACCTTATAACAGCTTATGTTTAATATTATTGTAACATTAGTAAGTTTTTTCAAAGAAAATTATTGGTAATTTTTACAGTTATTGTTAATTTCAATTTCCATGAAAAAATATTCAGGAAAATATAAGGTAAATGAACTAAGTATGGATCCAAAATTATTTACTAAGATCCTGAAGTCATTGAAGGTATTGACACATATATAGTAGGTATATAAAGTAATGTTTCTTTTCCTGAACTTCTTTGGTCCATTGTATTTAAAAGTATCTATTGTTAAGTTTTTATTTTAACATGGAATAAGGTGAATTTACCCATACATAAACAATTAATTTGATGTGCTCCATTGATTAATTTTGTGTGCATGCACAAACAAGTTATTGTTGCATAATTTGTACTCATTCATCAATATATATTGTTGGTTGTGCATCTGTTATTATGATACATTGAAAAGAAGTAAAGTAGCTATCTTATTACATGGATATTATAGTCATATTGGGAAAATTCTCTAAAAAAATGAACTCTAGTTACCTTGTTAAAGATTTCTGAGATGACTTTTTGTTACATTGCAATGTTTACAAAAAAGCATACTTCATTTCTATTATTAAATTTTACCCATAATTATTCATTAATCAATAGAAATGTTTCTTTGCACTTGTATTTTCTTTAAGACTAGATGTATAATAAAGACACTTGAGGCAAATGAATTAATTGAAAAAAAATATTAATTGTCTATCAATAATTAAATTATTGACTAAACTGAATTGTAATTCAAGCGTCAGACTACATTCTCAGATGTCATGTGTACATACTATAATTTATGGGGAACTTTTCAACCAATTAACAATAATTTGTTTTTAAAATATTTTTTGTTGGTTGCACAATCATTTGTCTCGGTATGGATATCGAACACGCGATCTCGTGTAACTCAGCTGGCGCTGCATACGCCACGATGGTTGTTGTTGACAATTCACTGTTAATAATGTTGCTTATGATCTGTGATGATAAATCATAAGAAAATAATACATAACATACATAAGTTCATGGTAATCAGTTTTTGATTTGACTGCCTCGGTGGCGCGACTGTCTCCGATGCGCAGTTGTACTATGGTACATTTACAAAGTTGAGGTTTCGGGTTCGAATCCTGGGACGGCAAAGTGATTGGGTTTTTCTATCCAATATTAGCTTGGAGTCAGGAATATGTGCACGATATGGCGATGGGCTAAACACATTGAGAGACAGAACACATGAGGCGAAACATGGGTGTCTTGATGGATGGCAGCTCTGCCTACTCCTTCTGGGAAAAAGGCGTGAGGTTTTGTATATATAGTCTTGATAGTCTTCGTATTGCAGGTGGTTAAGATGCGGACTCTGAACCAAAAGACTGCATTTTCGATGTGCGCGTCGCGTCGTGACAAATATCTGTGTGGCCCACAAATATTTGTTTCACTGTGAGACCAATAAGTTTCTTATAGTTTCTAATACCCATGTTACAACATTTTGTATCTTACTGTGGAGACAGGATTATGTGTGTGTGCCACTAGTACATTGGGTGTATTTATTTATTTTATTTTATTTGGGGCCAGTTTCCCCAGTTCCTGATACTCGTCTGTCAGATAAAATATAAAATTCGGTTGCAAAAGTTTATATTGTATTTTATCACGCAGATAATTACCAGATAGCTATTATATGGTGAAACTGGCCCTTAATGTTCTTTTTGTCTGTAGGAAGATACCGGGTGGTGTGTTCGGGCGCGAGGGTGAGATGCAGTTGTTTGCGGCCGTGGAGCTGCCTGAACAGGAGCAGGTCGACGAAATACGAAGGTTGGTGTGAAGTTTAATAGTATAGTTAACATCCCAACATGTTTGCTAGTAGTAGTACTAATAGTATCTTTATCTTACATCAGCAATGAATGAGATACGATAAAGATTGGTCACACATTTAGATCATAAATTAATAGCATTTTGCCGGCTTTACACTTTACCTCGTGTAATTGCATGACAACATGTGGTTTGTTTAAATACAGCAATATATATTTTTTTGTTGGTACCCTTCCTGCGTTTCCCGCGATTTTAGTGGAGCCACAAGTTCATAAATTATACGTATAGAAATGATTGATGTGATTTCACTTTCTATTTATCTAATATTCCTGTTTTTATACACGTTATTGAGCTTAAAATTTCATTGATCATGATAAGAGATACTGCTGGACTGTAAGTTCTTCGCGTTTGATTCTCGACGGCTACTGTCATCAAGTGCACATTCCCAAGTACTAGTTATCAATGTAACAACTTAATAATCTGTCGTTTAAGTCACCGGTTATTGATATAACTGTTACAGTATTTATCAGTCCTTGTCTCAAGCCTGTTGCGGCAGGACAACATTCTAATGAAATACCAGAACTTACTTTAGTATGATTTATGTGTTCATTGTTTGTAGTTGTATGTCTGATAAATGAGGGCGTTGGAAGGTTGAATAGTTGAATTCACAGGGTGTAGTTCACCAATCTCTCGAGATCTTATATACACCTGTCAGCTTTAGTGTAAAACAGTCAACATTTACATTAATATTCAGCGTTCTTTTTACCTAACATAACCGGCTGGTCTGGTTCTACTCCGGCCGGTGCCAAAGTCCGCTTTCCTACTCAATCTTCTTTATTGCGCCTTGGCATCTTCCATTGTATGACTATTTGTTCTCATAAGTACCTTAATATGTATGTATGTAATCTTAATAAATCATAATAAAAGTTACGCTGACGGACGAGCTGCCTGAGGTTGTAGGAAGTCGTTGGATGCAAGCCGTTTCCTACAGGTCGATGTGGAGATTCTTGGGGGAAGCTTTTGGTCAGCAGTGGATTTCCTGATGATTGATGATGATGATTATGAAAATTTACGTACATACATACATAAACTCATGCCTTTGCCCTAGAAAGGGTAGGCATAGGTGCTACCATGACATCCACGTTAAGCGTTGTATGTTTCGTCTCACGATGTGCGAGTCAGGCGAAGGGGCGAATCTATCGTCATATCGAGCACAAATTCTCCAGGCTGATAATCAACAGAAAAATCCAATATCATTGCCTGACCCGGGATTCGAACCCGAGCTTTGTATCGTGCTGAAGGTACAACTCTGCCACCGAGGCAGTCTGTAGTTTTGATGGTATGTTGAAACTTGAAGTTGTCAAGTCCTTAACGCACATCGGGTTTCACAAATGCACTGTGTGAATATTCTTGAGCCTTATATTTTGGCAATAAATTGTGTAATGCTTATTAATGGTTTTGAAGTAATTCACTTGATTGTGTAATGGAGTGCAGATGCATCCGTCTGGCGTTCCCTTTGTAAAGGTCAAGAACTCGTCGTTGAGTGCTGTATTGTCAGTTTATTGGGCCTTATGGACTTTGTGAAAGCAACTGATTAATATATGTACATGGACAATATGTGGCAATATATCATGATTACATTTCTTCTGGCGGTATGAATGCATTGAGGTTTAGCACTATTGGTTAGTCGATATGATTAGGATTACAATGTTCTCTAACCTTAGATATGAATGAATACTTCGTAGAAACCTGTTTGGTTAAGGTTTGGAATCTAAAACCATGTTTTTTGGCTGTAGGGTCAGATCATTTTTTTTTTTTTATTGCTATGAATGGCGAGACGAGCATGCCGTTCGCCTGATGGTAAGCGATACGACCGCTCATGAACAGTAGAAAAACCAAACAACACCTTGAATTACCAAGCAATGCTTGGCATTCCACTGCGCTCGCCATCCTGAGACATAAGATGTTAAGTCTCAATATGTCCAGTAGTTACTCTGGCTACAATGCCCTTCAACCCGAAACACAACAGTGCGTTTACACTGCTGTTTGACGGGAGAAATAGACACTGCGGTGGTACCCACCCAAATTCCCAATTTTCAAAAAAAGCATTAAATTCATTAACTTAGAAGGGGTAGAGGGTAATTCTTTTGCATATACGAGCAATAATATAACCTCCGGTACAATATGTGTCCTGAAAGACAATAATCTATCACAGCTGTATATAGGTCTTCAAATTTTCGCGCCGCAAACTTTGTTACTGCGTCAAGCAACTTCACTGTTATTTAAATTGTTTTTTATAAAAGCTAATATATCCTATCTGACAATGAAACCTTAGGACTTTACAAATAATCACGATAAGCAAATTATATTTTTTATAAAAACTGACCGAACATAAAGTGCATCGACATAGGCGACGCGACGCGACGCATCAATTGTAAAAAGCCAGCGGTGACGTGAGTAAACTAACAACGTAAACATTATAACAAAGTGTTTGCTTTGAAAAACTCGTTAAGGAAGATGATGCGAATGCAAATACATGTAAATTAATTACGTATGGTGTATGCGCTATCGCTGTTCACCTTTATGTCGCGCGCCCGTTAAGTGGAACAATTGAACAATCGTTTGTACCTATTTGGTGAATAACTGACGCTCCCCTAACATTTTATTATTGGTTATACTTGATTTGTATTAAATTGTACAGTATCATTTATTTTTTGGTGTCACAATTCTTATGCAACTCACGCAGTCTTCATTCTTTGAATTGGAACTGATAACGGCAAAATGTTACACAATTTATCGACAAATGTTTTAACGACACTATTGATGGGGCTGTACTATGTAAGGCTTATTTTGGCATAAATGGGTCCTGTTGGTCGTTCTACTGTAATTATGCAAAAAAATCTGAACATACATATGTTACGTGCTAGGCTCTAGATAACTATGCTACCCTTTGGACGATTTGGCATTAAAGTGTATGGAATATTACATGTGTTACCAGTTTTATTAGTACATTATTTACTGGTCCACGATTTGGTTAATTTGCATAAAATACATACATTTTACTTAAATGATGTAAAAGTTATGCACGATCACCATAACTCGATGTGTTATAAGCTTTCAAAATATTCAACCATTCTCAAAGATGCTTAACACGTTAACTGCCAATAAAATGAGTATACTTTTCAATGTTGTTCGATGATTAATAATTCTTGATGGAGAGTCAGAAATTATTCCGCAAAACCCATTATTAAGAGTATATTCTAACTAAGTAGTAAAAAAACAATCGATGAAAATTTAACAGAATATGTTATTTTTCGTTGGATTGATAGGAAAGTTAGGTATCGCACAACATTGACCGCGTTGGCAGTTAACGTGTTATAAACGGACTTGATTACCTACTCATCAACATTTTTACACTCAATAAATAATAATTAGGAAAGGTCACACGACGCTTTTTGTGCTATTTCAACGGGTTTGTATGTTTGTGAGGCGCGAGATTTTAATTTTATACTTGAAATAGGATGTGTGGTTGCATGTTAAGGAATTGCTTCGTGTTATCTTTAAGGTGAATAATTTAGTATCGTACGCTGTAAGGTCAAGTTAGACACGACATTGAAAGTATTTGAATAATTAATTGCAAAGCGGCCATGTAGAAAGTTAAATAAATACGAGTTTCGTTTGCTTACAAGTCAAAATACTTATCGAAGTAAATATAAAATATGCATGTGATTTATGAAAAACTATCGATTATTAAAAAAAACATTAATATTTAACAATTATATGCAGGTAAAACTTATAAATCTTTTGGGATACCTATTTATATATGGTTAGAATGCTAAAGACATTGCATTGTAATGATTCCTTAATAAGAAAAGGGCGAAGCTTATAATGTGCGTTAAATCTACCTACGCATTCAGGGGCGTCGCCAGCCGATGGCCCGGGGACTTACTGAATGGATTTACTGAACAGACCTATAAGTACGAGTACCTTTTCTCTATAAACTAACCGAAAAAAATCGGTAAAATAATTAGCACACCCTCGATCACACCCTCGTAAATGATTCCATTTTCAAGTTATGAATTATTCTCGTTAGTACGATGTTGTCATTAAGATGAAGATGAGGTTTTAAGACGCCATGTAAATTAAATTATGCTTTTTTTTTAAATGATGTGTTTAATATACCATTTTCAAAACGGGAGGAGTCTGATCTCTTAAAATTAGAGAATGCTTCTACAGTCAGTATTGATACAAAGCTCTTATTTTCTCCATGAAAATTTCTTCTGCATTGTCACAACGTTGTTTGTTTACCGCAACGCAACGGCGGGAAGGTATTCAACTTTCAAAATATGCCGCAACACGGCGACATTATAGATAGGAACAATGGTTGTTTATAGACGTGCGTCCGGAATTTTGATGCGGTAACATGATGTGGCGGGAGACGAGTGACGTGTGGCGACGTGTACGTGCGCTTTATACAATTTATAATTATAAAAATGCACGTACATGCATGACCAACGGTTTTTTTGAATGTGTTCTATTTTTTTCTCTCTATGGCTCATCATTGTTGCGCATACGGCCTGTGATGAATTTATCTTTAACCCAATTTGAAATTGGTTCTTGATAAATGTATTCATTATTTAAGTATGATATCGAGAAATTGACGAGTTTCATAATCTTTAACGCCTTCTTGAAGTTTTTTTGGTGTAAGGTTATTTAGTTATTCTTCTCGGTCATCCTAATTTAGTTCGTGCCCTGCAGTAATTATTTTTTTTATTGAAAAACATAGACACTTCGCAACAGCATATCTATTTAACCACGACAGAATATAGAAATTTCGCTAAAACATAGTTAGTGTTTTATAGTCATTATTTAAGAATAATACCAAAATATTTACAAAGTCTAGTAACATGTACTAAACCAGAATGGTGACTGGGTGGTCTGATGCCTAACTGTAAGCCCCACTGCGACTATACCCACCAGTGGTATGTATATGGGCTGTCAACACACTAGTATATAAATACATCTAAATAAGGCTGGATATAATTTTTCCGCTTGTATTCATACAAATGCGTTCCAAGTAAGGAGCATCTCCTTGATGTTCGCCTAATATGGACGCCTAATACGCCCGTGTCTTCTATTTGTGAGCATATGAAAGCGTTTATATGATAACGGTATATTGTCCACACGTCTTATTATTTTGTTGAGATATGCTACTAAGTAGTGGAATGACTGCGTCTGTTTCTGTGGCCGCTCTTCGTAGGAAGAGACAGAGATAAGTTAAATGCGTTGTCATCCACAGTCCTCGTCAGTGGCTCCAAGTAGCGGTAGAGTGGGTATGGACAGTGCAATGCACTGTAAATCCATTCCCGCGGCCACACCCCGGTAAACCACGGCGGCCCGTGGGCTAAATCTGATGAGGATGGGGCTTTTTAGCATGAATGTAAAGTCCTGATGAAACTCCCCAATACCATACAGTTTCATCCGAAAAGAAGGAAAACTAAATAAAACCCGGGTCGGTACATCCGTTAAGTATCTGCAACCAACCTGGCTCCGCACGTATCGACTCGTCGTTCCTGCGGGCCAAGCCAGCGAGGTCGAGAGGGTGACGTAGAATCTGGGCATTCCTACGTTGCCATAAAGTCTGCCGTCCCAGGCATAGTAGCGTCCGTGGAGAGGCCACTTCACCCACTGCAGCTTATGCTGAGTGGGAAAAAACACGGGGAGTGGCAGTGACCGGTTATAAGTCCGTACAAATGGGCGTCAGTGCGGGCGCCAGGGGTCACTCCTGACAGTGGGAGGGTCCATCGTAGACCCAGCGACTAGTTACCGCCCGCTTAAGCTGGGCAGCCCCCAGCCAATAAGGTACTAGTCCGTCTCGGTGCAGTCTTACTCCCTCTGGGTGAAGGGAGTACTAGTCTAACAGCTAGATAGGCGGTACCGTTAAAAACGTCACCTACTTCACAGAAAAGAACCGATAATAGGAATAATACAAAACAAAACACCTTATCCATGCGGCTAGCGACATGGAATGTCCGCACAATGAGGACAGGTTTCCCGGACAACAGTGGAAACATCATATGCGCCGACCACCTGCGCAAGACTGCAGTCATTGATCTTGAATTGCATAAGTTGAATATAGCAATAGCAGCTCTTCAGGAATGTAGAATTGCTGACGAGGGTTCTATACGTGAAGAACATTTTACTTTCTTTTGGAAGGGTAAAAACATCAACGAAGTTCGTGAACATGGTGTAGGTTTTGCAATACGTAATGACATCTTAAAATCGGTCGAGGGACCTAGAGGCTTTACAGAACGTATCATGTCGCTGCGAATGCTTACTACTTCTGGTTTTGTAACTATACTATCCGTATATGCTCCCACTCTAACATCATCTGCCGAAAATAAAGATTTATTTTACGAAGATCTTACAACAATAGTGAGACAAATTCCAGCTAGTGATCGTGTTATATTATTGGGAGACTTCAATGCTCGTGTAGGCCAGGATAGTGTATCCTGGTCCGAATGCCTAGGAACCCACGGCATTGGAAAAATTAATGAAAATGGCCAACGCCTCCTAGAGTTTTGTGCTGTAAATCGTTTATGTGTTACCAACACCTACTTCAAAGGCAAACTGTTACGCAAAGTTTCATGGAAACATCCAAGATCAGGCCACTGGCACCAGTTAGATCTTATTTTGACCAAAAGAAACAACCTAGGGGATATAAAACATACACGTTCATTTCATAGTGCAGATTGTGATACCGATCATTCGTTAGTAGTTTCAAAGGTGTGTCTTAAACCAAAGAAAATTTATAAATCTCGTCACCCAGCTAAAAAACGATTGAATATATCAAAATTGAATAATGAGGAATTAACTACCCAATTTACCAAACAAATAGAACAATTTGCACAAAGTTGGAACCCTGAGTCATCAGCTTTAGAAGACTGGACTAATATTAAGAACATTTTAACAAACACCGCTGTAGAAGTATTCGGGATGGTTCCACGTCACAAAAACGATTGGTTCCAAGCTAATATTGACCATCTTGAACCACTAATTACCGCTAAAAACTCAGCTGCATTAAACCACCGTCTTATGCCATCAACCTCTACAAAAGAAAAACTTAAAGCAGCGAAATCTGTATTACAGCGCAACACCCGATATTTCGCAAACGCTTACTGGACAGAACTTTGCCAAAGCATTCAAGATTGCTCTTATACTGGCAATATTAGTGGTTTGTATTCACGTATAAAGAAAGCAATAGGTCCTATCCCCAAAAAAACAGCACCGCTTAAGGAGTCTGACGGGTCTATCATAACTGATACAACACGGCAACTCGATCGATGGGTGGAACACTACACTGCCCTATATTCCAGTCCCGTAGACATTGACATCGCAGCTGTGGAAAACATTCCAAAACTGCCCGTAATGGAAGACCTTGATGCTCTACCTACAATTGAGGAGTTTCACACTGCGATCAATAAGTTGAAGAGTGGAAAAAGTCCAGGAAATGATGGTATATCAACAGAATTGTTGAAAGTTAGGTGCGTAATGCCTCTTTGTTACAACTTATTGGTGAAATGTTGGCTTGAGGGGGAAGTACCACAGGATATGCGTGACGCCAACATCGTGACCCTGTACAAAGGTAAAGGAGATCGTGGCAACTGTAACTCATACCGCGGTATATCACTACTGAGCATTGTAGGCAAGCTATTTGCACGAGTAATCTTAGAGAAGCTACAAAAACTCGCTGACCGCGTTTATCCTGAAGCTCAATGTGGGTTCCGCGCCCAGCGTTCTACTACCGACATGATTTTTACATTGAGGCAACTCCAGGAAAAATGTAGGGAACAAAGAACTCCCCTCTTCATTGCTTTTGTCGACCTCAACAAAGCTTTTGATACTGTGAGCAGAGAGGGCTTATACACAGTGCTGGACAGAATAGGATGCCCACCAAAACTATTATCTCTCATTAAATCTTTTCATCAAGATATGAACGGCACAATAGTATATAATGGGCAATCATCAACCCCATTTTGTATGCGTAGAGGCGTACGTCAGGGCTGCGTCTTGGCTCCAACATTATTTGGTATTTTTTTCTCACTTCTTTTAAATAGTGCTTTTCAAGATGACCAGCAAGGCATGCATCTTTTCACAAGGGATGACGGCAAGTTATTTAATATGGCCTTGCTCAAGTCGCGTCGTCACCGTAAAGATATTTTCGTGGATAGTCTTCTGTTTGCAGATGATGCAGCCTTTGTCGCTAAATCCCCACAAGAACTGCAAACTATTGTATCGAAATTTGCAGATGCATGTGCTCACTTTTCCATGTCCATAAATGCAAAGAAGACAGTAGTCATGGCCCAAGGATGTATCGATAAACCAGTTATTATGCTAGGGGATACTCCATTGGAGGTCGTTGAAACCTTTTGCTACCTGGGTTCAACGGTATGTAGCAATCTATCAATCGACACTGAGATTGAGAGTCGCATTGGCAAGGCGTCAACGATGTTCGGAAAGCTCCATGCAAGGGTATGGAACAATAAACACCTAACTGCAAGCACTAAGATGACTGTATACGGGACTTGCATATTGAGCATACTCTTGTATGGGGCAGAGACCTGGACGTCATATTATAAACAAGAGCGTAGATTGAACAATTTTCATATGCGCTGTCTTCGGAGTATTTTGGGTCTCACGTGGAAAGATAAAGTTACAAACGCAAGGGTTCTAAGCATTGCCAAGTTACCTAGCATAACTGCTTTGCTACGTCAAAGACGACTGCGGTGGCTTGGGCATGTGCATCGCATGGAACCCTATCGTTTGCCAAGACAGCTGCTCCTGGCTGAAGTGGCCCACGCCAAACGCCCTGTAGGTAGACCACTTCTTCGATTCAAAGACAGCGTGAAACGGGATATGCTGTCTTTTGAGATAGATCCAACCAAGTGGGAGGAAAAGGCGGCCGAGCGTGCCGAATGGCGCAAATTCGTAGCTGACGGTGTTTCTGCTCACGACAAGGCCTGGTTTGAGCAGTTAGCCCGCAAGCGTGAAATTCGGCATCATCGAGCTGCTCTTCCTCCTTCACAATCATATATAGGCACAGAATTTAGCTGCCCAAAATGTGGCCGTATTTGCCGCGCACGAATCGGTCTAATAAGTCACCTGCGTAGATGTACTCAATCGTAACATCTCCATTAGGCGCTATTTAATCATCTCACGTAGATGTTAATTGCCGATGATGATGATGATGATGATGCTACTAATCCATTTTAAAAGCTATTTTAAGGTGCTTCTGTTGTTAGAACGCGTTTAGAGAAATTAAGCTGCTGTAAAAAGTGACTGAATTTATATATTTTAATTATTTAATAAAGATTAACAATAAAGATTGTAGACAAACAAAGAGAACATAACAATATAATGAAATAACATCTATTAAAAGTACAAAAGGCGGTCTTATCGTTAATAAGCAATCTCTACCAGACAATTTTTGGAGGAACATAAAAGAAGGATGAAGAAAGGGCAGTGTAAAAACAAAGATAAGAAAAGCTCCAATAGATATAAATAAAATAAATGAATGTCGGGTCAGAAATTATTTGGTTACTAAGATTTCCAGTTCTTCTATACTCCAAAGAGTACCTATGTTAAGCTGACAGTTCTATGTGTTTTCAGTAGTCAGACTACAACAGTATCCGCTGATCAACATTTCGTATCTTAACACTTACGTTGGGTTTGTGCTATATTTATTGTGAACAATTCAGAAGTGATTTCGATCGCGATTTTACGACCGGCTGTTTGTATGACGTCATTACTTCAGGAAATGATACAATCCCGTTCAAATGAAGTATTTTTATTACATACACAAGTTTTCGGATCACAGTATTTGTATTCATCAAAAATTTACACCAAGTGCATTGGCCCAACCAACTAAAGACCTAAAATACACAGACTGTAGGCTGATAAACTGATGAAATATTGAATGGTTACGAACAATAAATTGCGCCACACACAATCAAGATGTGTTGCGTATAATGAGAGATAATGTGCGCTAGCGTAACGGATCATTGGTGCGTACACCTTCATCACACGCCCATACGCTGCGTTCTCGTGTTCATTCATAATAATCTTGCACAGAGACGGATTTTACGCACACTTTTATATCAAAATATGTATTGTTAGAATTTTTCTATTGAGGCAGGATGTGCATTGTATTCTGAAAGGTTCTCGGAAAGAAAATTATCAGTAGTAAAAATTGTGATTATTGCAAAAAATATGATGCAAAAATAGAGATTCGCGGTGCACTTTGCTTATTTAAATTGTGGGTAAAGGTTTCCATTTTAAACTGTGAGCTAACATCATGATATGTTTTCAAGGTAGTCAAATAGGTTGAAGTAGACGTGTCACTCTAAAGGCTGAACGATTAGCTTTCAACAGTTTGTTGTTAAAATATTTAGCGAAAATTTATGCTTAGCGATAGATATTCTACGAGTAACATTAATTATTACCAGAGGCGGCTCGTGAAATTTTTTGATGGGGGTTCACAATAACATAATTGAAAACTAGGGCTTACTATTTATTTTATTTGTATACAAAATCCATTCGCCGGTATTTTTGGCGTGCGAAGATATCTATTACTTTCTTGTGAAAATCAGAAATGGAATTAATTAAGCGTTTTTCTATGCTTATCATACACTAGCGGCCCGGGTACAAATAGATTTCTGTATAATAATATGTACGTATTATTATTATACATATAAACCTTCCTATATAGGCACGCTGCCGCCGCCCCGGCCGGCCAGTACCGCCGCAAGCGCTACGTCCCGCAATTTTAAATCTGTAATATCTTCGAAAATATTCATTTAAATCTTGTGCTGTAAAGGACCATATAGATCTATATTAAATCAACAATGTATTTAAGCTATTTAATTGGATAAGGATTAATGCTGTATTGGTTAAAATCGCTTCGAAAATTAGCCATTATTTGTCGTAAAAAGTAAATGACAAAAAAATGTTATTGTGGTATATCCATAACAGATAGACATATACCATCGCGGAGTTTTCTGTAGACCTTTTCAATGTGTACAAATAATTAGTACATTATTTTGATAAATCTCGTAGGGTTCAGCCTGCGTTTGCAATGTAAGCGGAAAAAAATTGATAATTAACGACATCACATTAGAAACCTCAAAAATAACAATATTTCTCCACTATTTAATGGATGTTATTATACATGTAAACCTTCCTATTAAATCACTCTATGTATTTAAAAAATGTAGTGATAATACATTGAGACGGTCTTGCGCCGTACGAGTAGTATTTCGCGTACCTGAGTGACGCGTGAGCGGCGCTCCAGATTACGCTTATTTCTCATACGATATCTTTTGTTTCACGCGTCAGCCCGGATCGATGCTCTCTTTCGCACGCATTGAATACAGTACTAAGAGTCGTACTAAACTTCGTTTCATAGGAGCGCAATCGCTGGCGCTCCACTCGTTACAAATTGACGCTACATGTACCTATATAGGTATTTATTTTTATAGGCATAGTAAAATATAAAGAATGTAATGTAAGGATCTTATGTATTATAAATATATATAAATTAGCTACGTATGTAATTTTCGTGGGAGTGCACTGCACCAGCGCTCTTTCGGATGAGCCGCCTCTGATTATTACAATATAATTTAGTTGTGTTTACATATTTATTTTTATTTCTTTCTTTAGTTCTGGTTAACTAATCCACGTTAAACGCTTATCGTGGGACGTATGCCTACCTTATCTATTTCTAATTACGGATCTGTGTTGTGCCGAAGTGACCGCGTTTATTTTCGTACTACCTTGAACCGGAGGATCAATAACCTCGAAAATTTTGTGCAAACCCTGTCGTTTCAGTTTTCCGTCTAATTGCTTCACTTTGTGGAATCGCTGGAGCGTGATCAATTTAAGAGTCGCTTACAAGGTTTTATATTTGTTAATTATCTTGTTGCAATTGCAGACAATGATCTATTTTTATTGCTCTGAACTTAGAAAAAGTAAAATTATTCCTAATGGTTTGCGTTGTGGGAGGATTATCGTATTCGCCTGGAGATTGACCACGATGTGATGCTGCTATGGTGGAAAATCAGACCTAATGGCACATGAGTCATGTGTTCCGTTTCGAGGTTAGCATTTGTGTATTCGGTTTGGATGATGCCGGAATCATTGTCTTGATCGATAAGAGATCCTCCAGATGCATTATAGTCATTTAAATGTCTGCGAAAAGTGTCCTAACTCCTTTGAGTCGGAACAACTTTTGTTCTACCCAGTTTATACCAGCCGGTGTCTATTTTCTACTCAATTATTGTCATTTGATCTGATATTTAGCATCTTCAATTGTAACTTATTTGGCTTTTATAACTTGCTTGCCGATGTTAACCCAGAGAAACTGTGAAATCCCAGAGGTCTCTACGACAAATAGCTGTAACTAAGGGTAAAATACATTGTTATGTACATACAAGTAGGCAATAGAGTCGCCCTTAATAGCAGTACCTACTACGTATACACATGCAGATACTCAATTCCGAGTCAGAAGCGATCCGTAAGTGAATTACTCGCGCGCTATGATTTTGATTGGCAGGGACATTGCAGCCCGACTGTTATCCACTTTATTTTAATAAAAAGGGTGCCAGTATAATATCTTGATATTTGCAGGGCTTTTTATTTGCACTTGTTTATTTGTGGTCTATTTTCGTTATGAAAGTGGTGTGGGAATGAATGCTAAAATGTTTTTCTTTTTTGACCGACTTCAAAAGGAGGAGGTAATCAATTCGACTGAATTTTTTTTTTTTGTATGTTTGTTACCCGATTTCGCCGGTAATTGCGAACCGATTTTGAAAATTTCTTTTTTGTCGGAATGAATGATATACTGGGTTGGTCCCATAAAAAAATGGTGAAGATCTGATGAATATCTTCGGATCTGCCGACCAGAACTCCTCAAAATTAAACAGTCCAGCATTAATTCTTTTTGCGTTAGATTAAGTATAAGTATATTATTACAAAGGATGGGTGAAAATGAGAAAAGGGTGGGGGTGGGGGTAGAAAATAGGTACAATTGTAATTACTCAATATCTCCGGCAGTACTTAATCGATTTAAAAAATAACTTTTTTGTCGAATAGTATTATATATTAGGTTGGCCCAAAAAAAATATTGTGAAGACCTGATGAATATCTTTGGACCTGAAGGGCGGAACTCCTCAAAATTTAATAGTACAGCAATAATTCTTTTTACATTAGGTTCACTATTACTACAAAGAGGGAATAGAAAGGGGCATGAGGAAGGGGCGTGGGGAAGGGGGGGAGGATATAAACAAATATCAATACTTAATATCTGCGCCAGTAAAGAACTGATTTAAAATAACTTTTCTGTAATATGTTGATTACATATTTCTGTATAATGTTGATTACATAAAATATAGTGAAGATCTGATGAATTAGTACATATCTGGAGAGCAGAACTCTTCAAACTGGGCAGAAACGTCCATTAGGTTCAGTTTATGTGTTTTATTAAAAAAAAGGAAGTAAAGAAGGCGTAGAGGTGAGAGGGTGACGAATGATTACCACGCATACGCACTCAATATCTCTGGCAGGTTGAGCCGATTTTAGTGATTTTTTATCATAAAAACGAAATGACAGGTGGCTACATAAAAATAATCATAAAATCGAATAATTATCTTCGGATCCGAATACCTATTATTCATTTTTGATTCTGAAAATATAAAGGATCACAATATTTCATTTTTATATACATTAATTCCAATTTTTATTATATGATCGCCTTTGTCATCATTACTATGCTTATGAAAACTAAAAAGTAAAAAATAAAATAATTTAATTAAAAATTAAAAGACCGACTTCAAAGTGCACTACAAAGTAATAAATAATATATATTTCATTATGCTAGTAAACATTGATTAATTTTCTTAGTGACTTGACTAGCCAACAAATCTTAAATACGCAATATTTTGAAGGCGGGTCGCCAAGTGACGAACACGACGACTTACACTTAAATTAAATTTGTGTTAAACATTCTAGCGAAAACAAGCAAGTTTTACACGCAATATAATTTGTCTAAACGTATATAAACTCACGCACTTTTTTTCCAAAAGGGGTAGACAGAGATTCTCCTGGTATCAACCAGGACACCCACGTTACGCCTTATGTGTTTTTTCCCTCGGTGAGTTTGTGGGCGAGTCAATCGCCATCATTTCATATATAGTAATGTACTCTGTGATCGCCATATCAGATACAAATTCTAGACTCCGTCCTGATAACTAATAGAAAAATCGAAAATTACTTTGCCCGTCCTTAATATATCAGCTCTTAATGAACACTGTTGAGCATCGGACTTATCTGCAATCGAGGGAAAGATACAAACTTAACTACTTCCCTTTCTTATATTTTCCTCACCATGATTCCTATCACTGTTAAAGTGCTTAGTAATTGTCTATAAATATAAAAGTGACTCCAATAAGTCAAAGGCGTACCATGGAATTAAAACTCTTGAGCACTGTATCTTTTATCGTATCCAATTCATTATAATTAGACCACACATATGACACATAATAATTCTATTAAAATCTCAACAATGTACACGTAGGATCAATATGTTAAATTAATTTGTTTCTAATTTACATATGGACCTTACTGAGCGCTAACGATACAGGATGTACAAGTAGATAATATCAAATTGTGTTACATTTACTTAAATTTGTTCTTGAACGGCACTTGGCGACCCGCCTTCATAATATTACGTATTTAAGATTTGTTGGCTAGTCAAGTCACTAAGAAAATTAATCAATGTTTACTAGCATAATGAAATATATATTATTTATTACTTTGTAGTGCACTTTGAAGTCGGTCTTTTAATTTTTAATTAAATTATTTTATTTGATTTAGAATTCCTATGTTGAATCAGTTGATGCGTTTTCTGGTTACCATGTTAATGTTGTTATGTTCTTCTATAATGGCTTATAGATTAGCTATGATATTCGTGATGGGATTGCGCGGGAGTAATGTGGAATTTATAAAAGACGAGCAATGTCGTGGCTTAAATCTGCCTAGCCTAGTCTCTTCAAACAACTGTTGGTTACAAAAGGTTTTTAAAACTGAGCATCTAAAATATACTAAGGCTTTACGGGGTCTAATGGTGGACATAGATTAAACCTCCTTAGATAGTCGCCAAATTGATTAGTTTTGTGCTCTTGTTTTTTTTGTCTTTTATACTTTTTGTTTCTATAAAGTAGTTTTCAACTATCTAAATTTTGTGTGATTTTGCGCTATTCATAGAAGGTAATTGCATGTATTAAATTAATTGTTGTTTGCAGGTTGCTGCTGTCACTACCAGTGTGCACGCAGAGATTGTTGGTGCTACTCTTCGGCACGTTTCGAGTGATGGCCTCCAATGCTGATAAAGCAGGTGCGTTCACACTTTTTACTAGTTAGTACTTTGTAGTTGTATGCTCTATGTTGCGGGTTTTAGAAAGTACTTAAATCTTTCGCCTTAAGTACTTAATAAAATTTTGGTAAGTATATGGGCTTACGAGTTCTGAAATGAATGAGTGGCCTCAAAGACGGATGGACCGTTTTATATCCATTAGCCTTTATGTAAAAGGTAAACCTTTTCAAGATTACGCTGTTCTTAATACCTTAATTTTTTGTAACAATAGCAGAGACCATTTAATACGAGGTTGGAAAATTATTAAAAACAATGAAGGCAATGATTTGCCTATGGTTCTCTTGCCAAAATTAAAAATCGATAGAAACATGCTACCCCCCAGATGGCTTAATAGCTCGTTTAGTCAGAAAATCGTAACATCACGCAAACATTCATGAATATATTTTTTTTAAATATTGATTCTGCAAAGCCAGGAAATCTCATTTTCCCTAGAAACAAGCTTTAGATTGTTCTATTTATTTTTCGCTTCAGAGAAGTCGTCGTTCAAAAAGTGTATTGTGTGAATATAAAGCATGATGCAGCGCTTTCAGGCGAGAGTCAAAAACGTCTTTCAAATCTAAAATGGGATTGTATCGATCATGTCAGCATTCATGATGACTTGTCGGTGAAAATAAACGCTTAGCTGGTCTTAGTATGTGCGAGAATTCATTCGTTTATTTTATTACAATTTTCAACAAATACATCTTTCATTTCTATATTTCGTGCGGTTATGTCTTGGATCATGGATGGGGCTTTTCTAGGATGGCAGAATGATGTAATAAAGAAAGTATTTACAACACACACAAAAATAAATCTTACTCGTAAATAACTAAGAATTTAATGCAAATTATACATTTAAATAATTGTGTTAAATATTCTCAACTGAGCGGGGTGAATGAGACTTAAATTAGTTATTGTTTTAAAATGTATTCCAAGTATTTATTTTTAAGATAACAATCCTTCAATTATTTGTATTTGGATAATGCTCCAAAAATTGCAAAGTTTTATAATTTTCGATCCACATCAAGTTCAACACATATTTTGACCTTATGCACGACGGTATACTCTCGGTAATTTTAACGTTGTACGGATCAGTGACGAGTTGGCCTAATTTCGTGTTGACATGGATCATTGCCTTTTTAGATGAGTAATATTAGGCTTGCTGCACATCGAGATTGATCGTAACTTGGATATCGGCGAATAATTATTGGAATTTTGATCTGCCAAGATATTGTATTTGCCCTGATGCATCCTAGGCTTTATGCATGAAATGGATTCCTCTTTTGTAATCTTGAATGATAAGAAAATAAGGTAATATATTTACATAGATCTGAGATAAGTAAATAGGTGTCGTACAGTGCTTTCGATACTAAACCAGAATATGGGTTAGGCGCATTTTTGTACAGCTTTGTGGCATGGTTCCCAGAAACTTGTAGAGAAACGTCAACTTCAGTTCCGATCTTTCTATTATAGGTTTATATTACTAAAGAATATCTGTGATGTTTATGTAAGCGCTATCAAGAAGTCTCACTACATTTAAATTTACCGATTCTTGTATTCATTTGTGTCTCTTCATCTTTATCCGGGTATGCATCAGCCGCTGTGGCCGAGTGACCCAAGTGCAGTGTGACACTTTTAATCTCAGTACAAAGAAACGAGACACTTGCAGGAAGTGTGACGTCATATTAAACCAACACGATTTTTTCAGACGAACAAGTCAGTGCCCCTTTATAAATGTGATTCATTCTATTTCCCATACATCTTGAATGGCCGATGATGATGTAAGGTCCTAACATATGCTGCCAGTTAGTGTGCGATACACTATGTACACGTGTTGATGGCTCTTAGATATTTTATCTCAGATTTGTAACTAGAGCGTCTATAACTATGTAAAACTTACTAGGTATTGTCTCAATTGTAATCTGTGAACAAATAATATTTTTTATTTTGCATTATTATGATGTTGTGTGTGATATAAACTCCATAAGTTAAACGTCTTTTGTTGCAAATATATGATTGTTCTATTTTTTAAAATTCCATTTTTAAGCCAACATTATAATGTAATTGCCGTATAAACAAAATATGTATTCATGAAGTTATCTTTGAATTAAACAAACCGGTTATAAATCGGTTAGTTTATTTATTCAAAAATTTGTCCGTGATTGATTGCGTGTAACACGATATTTTACAATTCATCCAGTGCCTACTACATTTTTGGTGTTATTCAATTATGAACTACTGTATATAGTTATTTGAATTGTAAAATATGTTTGTATATCGCAGAATTAATTAATGATTGTAAGCGATCCATACAAACATGAAAAACAATTGATGAATGATTAATTTAATTACCCGTACTAATAAATTATATTATATTGCCAATAAAGCAGAGCTCTGTTTACATTTACATTGCTAATTGAAATTTTCACTCAAATTGACACACGCATTCGACATTGGCCGTCCGAAAATAATTATTCGTAATTATTCCAATTAATAGCGCTGTCGTTGGCACCATTACGTGGGCGTCACTGATGCAACCGGCTCTATATTGTGAATTGTTTGATCTCGTCTCTTCGGATTATTGTTTGACCTATTTAGCTAACATCGTCTATGTGTAAACCTAATTCTTGCAGCGTCTTTGCATTTTATTACTCTGCTGCGCGTATTTGTTAGTTTATGTTGATGTAAATCGTTCGTCTTTGAGCTTTTGTGACGTCTGTTTTTGATGAATTGTAGTTTGTACCCCATGCGGATCTGCATGTCTTAGTCCGGGGTGATATTGTTGTGCTTCGATGAGGTGGAATTATTTTAGCATAAATGTATATTATTATTTCTTTTTTGTAATATCCTTGAGGTAAGACATGCCGTTCTTGAAAATCGTCTGCATAGATATATAAACTCACTTCTTTTTCCCAGAAGGTGTTGGCAGAAGTTAAGGATACGCAAGTTTTGCCTCGTGTGTTCCGTCCTACGATATGATAGTGGGTAGTCCTCTTGCCATATTGGGCACAAATTCCTGATTTCGGGCTGATATTTATTAAAAAAATCTAATATTACTCTATCCGACCCGGCATTCGAATCCAAGATTTCAGCGTTGTAATCGTATCGTACAACTATTCCACTGAGGCGGTTAACAGAAATAGAAATACTCGTTTCGAATCTAGGATCGAAAACTCTTTCAGTTTCTAAGGCGCAAGTATCTTAAAATGGAGTTTGGACTATGTGTATGAATTGGGTGTATTAATTTATTGTCTTCCGTACATGTTTATTTATTTCGCTCTATATACTGACTAGTATAAACGCGGACTTAATTCTCGAGGCATTCTCTTAAATTCTACCTTAAGGTGGTGAAGAGATGAAGCATAGCAGATGTATTAAGAATAATACATAATATTACATTTGATTATACGTTTTCGTAACACTTCTTCACATTACAAATAAATTTACTGCATTTTTAGGACACCAGACGTATTACATTTAACACATTGATGTGTTAAATTAAAATCAGTTCCGTTATTTGCACAATTAACTTTTATATGCGTACACACATACTTTCTCCGCTTATGCAATGGCGTGGTTAATTACAATTTACGTGTTCCTTAACATTTCACGTTTACATATTGGTGTCTGTTATGAATGGTTATACAATTAAAAAGTTGTTATGATAAGTCAATCATCGGAAACTAGTTATTGCATTTTGTGATTTACTGGTTGCTGTCTTCAACCATTCACTACGGTGATTCTAAAACAGGCGGGTTGCTATATGATCCGAAACGAATGTCGAATGTTCGGGCATCGTCCGAAAAACTACGAATGTGCCTAGGCATTTCATAAAATGTTCGAATTCTTTAGCGTACGTCGTAACTATAGATTAAGTTCGGAGCGAATGATAGGTATTATGAAGATTGATTTTGAGAAATAGAATACTTATAACTTGTTTCGGACTTAAAACGTACGAAAATTCGAATTTGGTTTCGATCTAGCGACTCCTCTGGATAGTGCGTGTTTTCGTAATATATCCTGAGTATGTTTTAATCGACAAACAAAAAGTTATTTCCTTTAAAGTGAAATTGACCATTACAATGTTCTTCCTGAAAAGGTTTGATATATTCAGGTGAAACCACGATGTATGAACCAGGGCAATACCATACAAACTGTTTATAGATTAAATATGCAATGAATACATAATGTCCTGTTCTTAGATTAATCATAGCAGATGAATGCATACCATTGCCATTGTGGTTCCATTATGTTACAGGAGTACAAAGGAAGTGACGAACGCGGCTCGTGTCTGGTAGTCACGTTCAAATAGTCACTGGTTGATACTTTGAGGTAGATGGTAAAGAATACTCAATAATTTTCGTAAGTTAGCAAACTGCCAAAATAAAACAATTATTTCAGGAAACAGTATCTTAGACGCGGAAGGATCAATTAAATATATGAATATTTTCAAGGAATATTAGATTATTATCAGACAACTTGAAAAGACAAATATAATACTGGGAATTTCGTAAAAAAATACATTGTTATTTGCCGCAAAGTTATTTAGCAACTGTCTATAATTGTTTTACAAATATTTTCGTTGATACAAAAGTTTTAAGTGGAAAGTAGTTTCTCCCAGGATGTATTTGAGTACTCGCCCATCACAGTACGTTATAACTCATAACCTATTTTACTGTTAGTGAAGCACTGAGTAGTGAACTTCAGTTATGAAATAATGGCGAAGTTTAAGTGTGTGAGTTGTGGGATAGAGTTTCCGGGATGTTTTGAAGAGTTAATGCTAACTGTTTAAATTATTGATGTAAATGGTTCGTGCAGGTAGTTTGAAGTTTAATGTAATCTAAAGACTTATTAATAATTTGTTATAATTTTGCTCCCATTCCAATAAAGTCAGAATGCAATACGAGATAATCTACACATCTTGTGCGCACTGAAGGCTGTTAATTTTCAAAATCATAAGATACATCGTCACATTGGTTCTGTTTGATACATTGAAATTGTACTGAAAAATTGGTGGCTATCATTTAAGTGCACACAAATAAAGATAAATAATATAATCTTTAAGTATATACAAAGTCCGCTAACCCGCACTAGGCCTACTACACTACGTACATGGGCGAATAGCCTAATACAGTACAGTACAGCTACCAATAACTAACTACCAAAAGTTAAAAAAATGCTAAAGCGGCTTCTACATTGCTGCTCGACTAAATAGTTCATCTACTGAAGTTTCTTGTATTTCATTATATTTCTTTTTAGGGTTATACGCGTGTTTTGCTCTATATATCTGCATATTCGTGGAATTAAATTTTCTGTATTAGTCATAATTAGCTCATGTTTTTGCACACAATTGTATAATATATTCTTGTTCTCAGTAGCGTGAAGTAATGCGATGTTTTCATCCGTATTCACTTTCAATTTGTTGCTCGTTAAATTCGCCGTCTGTGGCATTAATTGACGTAATTTGTCGCCTAAATAGTTTTTTAGGGCGCGAGAAAGTAAACATGTGAACACACAAAGATTTCCTGGCTCATGAACTTATTTATTTTCGCGTGAAATAATAAACTCTTCGTTTGGTATGCAAGCTAAACGGGAACATTTGAATAATGGTTTACTCACTTAGGCTTCATATATTTTGATTATTGAGATATATTTCTATTTAGATAGTTCCGATTACAATATAATTTGTACTTGGTTTAACTTGGTTTACTTTCAAAAATTAAATCGTACTTTGAGATCGTTCCTGAAAATGTTATGGCAAAGTTTAGAGGTCCGTTACATTTTAATTTGTAGTGCGATGGTTGAATAATTGGTTTATAGCGGAGTGCTTTAATTGGGTCATGAGAAGTTAAACTTGCAATAGTCGTGTTCGGTTTTTTGAAATATGCACCATCACGTGAAATATTTAACAATTTGTCCTTAATAAACATGTCAACGTCGGGTCAATATATAAATTGTTTGGAGCAATAATATTTTGAATGACTGCATTGGAGTGATGATACGCTGATTTTAATCTTTTATTACTTGTTGCTGCAATGTATATGGTGCAAGGCAGTTTATCATTAAGTAGAATATGCACAACGATCCACTTTTGTCTTTCTAAAAGTCATAGATTACATTTTTTCTAAACTATATCAGAGAGGAAAAAATATATTGTTTCTTTGCATTCAAGAATCCTCCATTATTCCTGAGGAGCATAAGCGATAAAATATTTTCAAATAAGTATACCTGCACCTGGGCTTAGCCGGCCCACTAGTAATGAATAAAAGAAGTATTCGCTGTTAGCCATTCCCTAAGGCAAGAGTGTCGTAAATATTGAAATCTCAACGGAAATGATTGTGTTTCAAGAAGGAAAAATATCTTGTAATTCCTAATAACTGCTACACAAGACATGCATCCTACTGTGACATTGGGCCTATGCGTTTTACACTTATTATATATAACCTTTCGATTGCCGAGATATTGCACTTTTCACTATCAGAATTTAGAACACTGGCTGCTATCGAATGCTATGCTATATCTTAATGAATCAAATCATTAATGCTCTATCAAAATACTTACAGATATTTTCAATTTATTTTTAAATCATCATGTCTGCAATGAAATAAATGGTTCAATTCAACTGGAGAACCCGCTATCGAGATATGGTTATCACAATTACGCCTGCCTGATCAAAAGCTAATATTAAATATCATTAGATAAATGTTTTGGTTATTTTCAGGCACAGGTATGACGTCGGAAGCTCTGGGCGTGTCGGTGGCACCGTCGTTTTTCCACTCTTGCGTGTCCGACGGCAAAACGGCTACAATGGAGGACGTGCAAAGATTCAAGGTCAGTTGACAATGAGCTCTTACCACATTTAATGAGCCGTATGTAGGACGTTTATGTACCGGCAATTGTATCGGGATATTGTTATTGATCTCTGATAAACTGTGGGCATATAGGGTATTTTATATGGTTGTCATGGTAACGGCGGTGTGTTTCCATAGCGTAGGATAGGTGTGTTCTGAAATAATGACTGGGCTGTTGTATGGACCTAAGAAAGTAGTGATATCTTGGTTAGTAAAATTGAAACGGGTTTCTTAAAGACTTGCTGTAAACTGAAACTAAAAATATTAGGTGATTTTTGCATATAAATACACCTTTACAGCAAAATCCATATGGGGAAAATTTAATAAATTTTATGGATTCACAACAGAAAATCATTGTGTTAGTACTATTAATGAAGTTCATATGATTTTAATATATCATAAATTAATGCTATCGCTTTGTAAAGCACAGTCGCACCGTTATCGAAGTGTCTCAACATGTGGACATCTGTTTTTGTACCGATAATTACAGCACGTGGTTGGATGTAAATATTACATGTCACATTATAACATTTGAAGTGGTATCAATGTCCCATTAATTAAATATTTGTGCCTTTTATGTACAGTGGAAAATTGGTTTAAGACTACTTAGACTTATGTTCCAAGTATGAGAATAAAATTTTGAAAAAACTTGAAGAAAATGCGATAGTCTATGTGGTGATTCTTTTTATAAAAGTATGGTGCTTACTTGATGTAGTTATTACTGCTGCCCAAATTCATGGACAAACGGATTAAAGGAATATGTTATTGCGCTTCTTGTATTTTCATTGGCAATTTAAAATTTGACGATTCCCGTATTATTTGTGAAAAAGATATATTACCATTGTAAAGGTGCCTTACATATAAAGGGATAAAGCCTAAAAAAACCGCAAGCCTTAATAAATAAATCCAACGTCATTTTTCTTCTCCGCGAAATATATTGAAAGAAAGAAAAAACTTATATTGTGTATACCGTTGTAAATAAGATAACGCTATTGTTGTAATTCCCCCGTGTTTATAATTGAAGATTTCCAACTGATTGCTAATCCCGTTTATCGCAATACAATAAGTCAATAAACACATTTTTATCAGCAACAGTTAAGTGGGGAATCTAATGGTGTTTCCTTATCAGATAAGGAGGTAAATTTAAATTGCATTGCGCACGCGCAAGCTGGCCAGTGACATTGAATTGCGTTTAAATCTCGTAATAAATTTCACAATTATGTTTCTTAATAAAAATGGAAAGTGGCTTCTCTATTGTTAACGCCTCATTGGTTAAGAGGTAGGTAGGGAAACACCGAGGTCTTTAACTCGAGTCCTAGCGTAATATTTTGATGATACATCAGTCTATAAAACTTAATATATATATATATGTGTGTGCACATTGAAAAATTTACCACCCAGCTTCCTAGATATCAATTAATAACTTGAATTATATATTTCTTTATATCTCATTATAAGTGAACTGTATATTTTATGAGAAAAGATTCTTTAAACGTGAAATGCATGTTGCGCCGACGCCACGTAAATGTGCCATAACGGTGAAAGAAAACTGAAATAATTTAATTAATGATATTGACAATGAAATGTATTATAGTTAAAAAAGAAATGTTCCCATTGAAACCTAAGTTATAAGCGACTCCAGAACTTTTTCTCATTTGTCGAACACGATTATCGCAAGGCTATATAGCGTGGGTTATTGTTCCAGTCTAGTTTTACTCTTCATATCGGCTATGGTAATTAGGTTAACTCGGGGAGCCTACATCGAATGTTCGGGCGTCCATTCTCGAGGGTCTTTTCGGACGCCCATCTAGTTACTCGGTTTCACTTCAGAGACATCTTAAATAGATTTGGACATAATAAAAAAACTTAGAGAGGAGCAAGGCTGAGTGACATATTTGTGAAAATGATCTAATTCTGGTCAACCGTGTATTGAGGTTAAAGGACACATTTGTAGTTTGGTATTTTATTTTAATAATAAAACCGATATTTTACCATATATGCCTTATTATGATAACTAAACATAAAGCATTTATTTGTGACCACGTTTAGTTTAGGCAGAAAACCATATCCAACCATGTCCTTTGACATCAAAACATGATTTAAAAAAGAAGAATTCTGTACAATTAAGTCCACAACGGTGTTTAATATGTGATTGTTTGTCGTGTACTTGATGTTATAATGTATAGTTTGTTAGCATGTGTATATAGCTTTACATTGTTCACTAAACTTGTCTATAACATGCGGCAAAAGGCTGAAGTGTGCGTGAGTACTAACATTATACAAGTTTTGTTCATTCACTTCACTATTTGACTGTACATTGTTATTCTGCGCTTCCGTCTACGCATTGTTAATTTCTAGAATTTTCTAACACTGCTTATGTATAGCACATAAATTATTATTTAGATTGTAAGATATTTTTCAACAGTTTCAGATGCTTTTATTGCTAAATATACTTTACATGTCCTTCCTATAATACGTATCATTCTTAAATCACCTAATTACATTGATTAAACTTAACGACAACCCCTTGCTAAAATTGCTTCAATATTTATATTATTTAATTAACTATATCATATTAATTAGCAAAATCTAGATACTCCTTCAATACTCATAATCATTTCATTTTTATTCTGTCTATATTTTAATAATTTCCCGTCAAGATACAAATATTCCTCCATCCATTATCTGTTTTGACAGATAAGCTCTCCGGAAAACCTTTCATAGTTCACTCTTCCTGGAAAGTAACTTGTTTGATTAATTTCATCACATTCTGTTAAACTGATAAGGTTTTTGGTTCACGTTAAATTACTCAGCGCATTACTCACACATCCGAACGTAATTCAATTACCGCAACGGAAGTGGATTCTTTCATTGACACGCTTCAACTACTGATAGCGCGCGAGTTGAATGCAGAGCTTAGGAATGCGGTAGTGCGGTGATCTAATTATTGATGGCCATAGTGGGTATATCGATAATTTTTACATTGTTTTAAGTTTTTCACTTAAAACTAGATAAACATAATTTAAAAAATAAACAAGATAGTAAATATCACACATTTTCAATAAGTAATTATTTTACACACTAAAATCAAATAAAGCAAATTATTTATTCACAATTTTCGCTATTTCTCGTGCTTGGCCACAAATAAAATTAGTTATTTTTAACATAATTGATGGAAAATTTGTCATAATTAATTATTAAAAATATATATATAAAAATATGATGAGTATCGTAACAAGCGTACGATAACTCGGGAAGCACTGCACTAAGCTGCAGGCCTGGGAGGGGACACGTGTGGACGGCGGAGGGAGATGCTACCGCTCTTTACCTCAGGCCCCGACTGCATTCAACTCGCGCGCTATCAGTAGTTTATTAGATCATTTGTGTATTGCTGTGGTAAAATGTTGTGAGAATGCTTTTGTTGAATCTCATGCACATGGTAATATAGTTTCCATCCATTGTGAGACCGAAAAGTCTCTCGTAGTTCCTGATACCCACGACACAAAACTTGATCTTAGTGTGGGGTCAGGACTATGTATGTGACTGTTGGGTGTTATTTATTTATTTATCTTTTTACCAAAACATTCTAAATATTTTTAAGAAATATATTAAAACAGTGCATGATATTATGCATTTTAGAATTAGTTAAAATAAATTGAGAATATCCTCAACATTTTTAACGATTTACACGCCTCTCCTTTGCACAAAACACGTTTGTAAGTACTAGAAGAATGCTTTTTGTATGCAATCAAATGTATTCGCTCCTCTTCCTTATAAATAAAAATGTACTATCAATTTCTCTTCTATGCAAAATATTTAAACTATTAATATTTACTAAAGTTTAAGGCGAAATGTAAATATGTAGAATCGTATTAACTACAATATTGAGGCCTTATTTATAGACAGTTTTAAAATCGATTTAAGTTATCTAATGTTTTGTTCTTTTCGAACGACTTTTTGATTCAGTTTGTAGGAAGAAGATAAGACATTCGATAACTAAAATAGGTTTTAATTGCCTATGAATAGGGCTGTTAGTTTTTATTATGGCAGTCATTCAATTTAAATAATATGTTTTTTTTTGTATTCCTTTGAATGCCAGGTCTGTATCCAGACAAAAGACTCAATGTTCACTTATGTACTAAATAAAAACAGTATATTTTTAAATTACATTATTTTTACATTTCGTCTCAAACTACACTTAAACTTCTATACAAATAAGTATCAAACATAGAACTAAAACACATTTCCCCACCAGGTGGCGACACGCATAATGCGGCAGTTGATAGAGCAGTTCAGCGCGGGCGATCTGTTCGGTCGCGACAACTACGAGTACTACGCTCGCGTCACCGGCCGGATACTGAGGGTGAAGGACGAGTGGATATGCTCGTTCAGGGACCCGCCGCCGCCGAGACACAGGCGGGATCAGGAGGCTTATGCTAGTAAGATGATTTTGGAGATTGTTCTAGAAGGATTTTTTGTTGTAATCAATGGTGACACGACTGATGGACGTGTTGTTCGTCTGATGGTATGTGATACGACCTCTCATAGACAGTAACAAAATCATGAATTGCAAAGCAATGCTTGGAATTCCAACGCGCTTGCCATAAGACATAAGATGTTAGGTCTCAATATTTCTAGTAGTTGCTCTGGTTACAATGTCCTCTAAACCGGAACTTACCAGTATGAACACTGCTGCTTGGTTGAAGGAATAGGCATTGAAATGGAGTAGGTACCAATGTGATCAGGTTTCTGCTAGTGAGATATTTTGTTGTAGAAGATATTGTAGAAAGTTTATAAAGAAATGTGGATAGGTTTGCAACAATTGCACAAGTTACAAAATTTGTAACCTGTGCAATTGTTCTCATATTATAAAAAAAAAGTTGCTATTTGTCAAACATTGAGAATTGATTACGGAGGAGGGTTCAAACAGAAACTAAACTTTGCAATAATACAAATAAAAGTTACATGTAATGTTAAAAAATTGTTGGAAAAATTACAGATCATCAGATAGCCAGAATAATTACCTACTTGTCTACATACCATATAGTTGCGACGATCTAGTTTTGAAATTCGGCAGCGGCATTATAAAAATGTATGGATATAAAAATGTAATTAGCCTCATTTCCGACGCAGCGAATATGACGACATAAACATTTCCTCATATGGAGACGAGTCTGTGTGTGATACATTCCTTTTAGACAACATAAAGTGTTTTATTACATTTAAAGTTTTAATGGATGTTTCGTCTGAGTCTAGCAGACTAAAATCAACTAGAATGAACGAATGGAATGTCAATGAATGGTTTAGATTTTTAGTCCCAGTTTAAATTTTGCTAAAATAATTTCAAATTCGGTGTGGCTCAAATATATTATGCTAGTGTTCGATATCATTTGGACACCAAATAAAAAAGGCTTTTTTATGTATCCATCGACCTGTGATTATGTGTTTAACATCGGAATGTCATAGACGTAGTAAAGGTCTATCAGAAAAACGATCGAACAATTTCGGAAAGTAATAATATTAATTACGACTCCATTATTTTTTTGATATTTTACTTTGGAAATCATGACTAACATCAACTTTACAGGCTTTTTGAAACAATGCTCATATATTATAAGTTTACGAAGCGTAAAATTCGCAGCTCACATCAAACAATCAGTGTTTCGCAAAACACGGAAATTGAGTTTTTGTTATGAGAACCTTAGTCACAATAAAGAGATTGTTTAGTAAATATATTTTAAGACGATACTGTGACGCGCATGCAGTTTCAATTGTTTAACATTAGTTGATTTGACATTGAGACTCCGGTCGTAGATAAAGTAACGATTTAATTCGAGGCTAAGACGGGGTTATATTTAGACAAAATCGTTGAAGCTATGTGATAGTATGGTATCGGAACCGGCAATACAAGGATATTGTTATTCCCAGTGACTATATCGCCTCATGATTAGAACAGATCAAGAACGATGTGCTAGACATAGAAAAAGAAGTGAATATGCTTGTGAAAAAGAAACATAATCATTAATATTTGACCACATCAATGATATAATGTAGAAAGTCATTAGAGTTTAAAGATTCTTAATATTTGAGATCTCAAGCCAACTTTACCTGTTGGTAACATCGCGCTAAAAATGGGAGGCCTATCTCTAGCAGTGAAATTACTGTAGTTAAAGACAATAGGAAATAAATATGTAACTATTGTGTTTGATTTTTGCAGGGCAATTATCATTAGAGGCAGAAAAAACATGGTTGCAGTGCGAATGCGATCGCTGGGGCAACAAGTTCAATTTAGAAGGTAAAGGTAATGTGGTTGTTCTACTAATACATTTTTGACGCAGTTTTAACGCAGTGTAATACCAAAATAATTTAGTTTATGAAACTCTACTATTGGTATTTAATCACCAGTGGTATGAATGAACTAATATTATTCAATAATAAACTCTATTTTTATATACAGAGTGTTGTTTTTTGGACACGCGAAACTTTTCACACTTGTAAAATATTTGTAATTAACGCTATTTAAAACTGCGTTGAAGACACAAATGCTGCTAATGCTTCTTACTTGAATACATTTAGAATATTTTTCGCAGGTCATCAAAACGAAACTCGTTTACTCGTATAAGTTAAAACTAGCCAAGTTTAATTAGTCAATTGTATTATATTTGGTGAGTCGAGTTTGAGAAACGATATCTAATACACACATACATGCGTATCAATTGTCATTGAGAAATCATTAACTTGTGCATTGGCGTTGTTAGGTGTTTTTATTAGTATTAATTTTTTAATGCTTTGAAAATTAGAGCAGACAACATCTATTCATTCTCCTATGGTAGAAAATTCGATCGATCTCGAAGTGCACCAGATAAACTATACTGAAATGAAATCCGTTAATGTACGTTAAATATGTCCGTTAAATATGTTTGGTATTTTTCTGGTATACCTGCATCTTGATATTAAGCACTTTCCTTTTTTCTTTAGACTAGGTATCGACGCAATTTTTGATTTCTTTCTTAAATATTTTTTATCTCTAAAATACCAACGCAAAGATGATGTTGGAGACAGAAATGAAAGAGTAAACATATCGGTTTATTTCTATGAGTTACTGTATATTCTACCTAATTTCGCCAATGCTTATTTTAGACATTGGGTTGGTGGCAGGTAGCACATAGTCGTTAGTCAAACGTGTTTTGTTTGTAGATTTAGTTTTTTTGCACTTGCAAAAAATGTCCCCAACGTTTGGTATCACATCCAGTTTATTATAAAGAAATATAAAAGATTTATGGATTTTATACTATTTAATCAGAGCCAAGAAAGGCAATATGCAGGTGTGCGTTTTCTTTGACAATGATTTTCTTCCTAATTGATAATCAAAAGGATTTATCAGTGTGTTTACATGTTAAAACCCATAAATAAGTCCCCATACAATCCACAATAGAGTAGAAATGCATCGATTAGCCATATCGACTACTCCTTCTTGGCCGTGTAAGCGCACCTTTACACTAATACAAAACGATTAATTAAATGTACGTTCATACGCATTAGCATTATGTTATCTGTCACAGTAAATACTAATAACTGGATCGGTGTAATTATAAATAGGTATTCAGTCATAGTTTAAATAAATTGGATTTAATTACCATTTGACAAGTGAAGTGGTAAATCTATGACAAGATATACGGTTATTCATTTGAATTTGAATCGATCTGATAAAAAAATTGACGGCAATGCGTGTGCGCACAATTGATACCATCTAGTGTGGAAATCTGCAAACTGTCTAATCCGGTGGACAAAGCGCCCTCTGTTAGATGCAGCTAATGCCATCTATGAAATAGGAATGCAAGTATTGGACAATAGGTTGACCTTGAAAGGGGGTTGCTAGGTGTAAAGCGATACCGGTTGGCGATTCATACTTGAGTGGACGTTTACCAAGCGTGCATGCACTCCTATTGAAAAGTGTTGCATTTCTTCTGCGTCCGTGAGAAGTGGCCTTATAAACCTAAATAGGAAATTAAGAGTTGTGATTGCTTGTTTGTAATGTCGCGCCAAATGAATGTAACCCAGCCGGCTGATAACGCGTCTGAGAAAGGTATGCATAGATAAGATCTAGGTCGTGTCATCTGAAATTAACTGAAGTGAATCCGTATGTTTCAGCTCTTATGTCCCAAACATATTTTGGGGTATTATGGGGTGCTATGATTTGGGGGTATTAAAGGGCGCGATCATGAAAATATTTACTTGTATGGGACTGTCAGAAAATATTTTTTTTATTATTAATATTGGAATATGCCGTTAATATAGTAGATATTTCTAAACTTTTCAATGTCCATCTGTCCATAACCTCTTTGAGGCATTCAGGCATATATGAGCACTATTGACTTAATTCTCCTAAAAAATATAGAATTGATGTAAAGTAAGGTTCTGACGTTTAAAGCTTAAAGTTAAAACGCTTTAACATATCAGGGTGCGGTGTCCAATTTGTCCTAATCTTAATTGCAATTTTCATTAGAAGCTGTTCAAATGTCCGTGTTCGGTTAACCAAAATTATCTCGTCATATATTTATCTTTTCACTTGTGGTATATGTTTCGAGATAACAATATCTTATTAGCAACTGTAGGTATTTCATTTGTGGTAATAAAAATGTATCCTAATTTAAATCCGTATGACTCTTGTTTATCTGAGTTACGATACGAATTCTATCTCAATAAAGTAAAAATTAGGCCCCAGTAAGTGTCTTTTCATTTGGATTTTGTTCTTCCATGTCTTAAAATACTAACAAAAGTTGCAGCTGAGAAAGAAATGTTAAACAATATAATATACTTTTAGAGCATATACAAATCGTATTAATAGCCATATAAACAAATTGAATCATCAAGTTCATGTAGCTGTATTCCTTCCATTATACTGGAGGAGGCATCGTGAACAAAATGTTTGCTACCAGTCATTTGGGAAACCAGTAAAGCGAGAGGGAAAATAGTTTGGGCGTAGGTGTGACAGAGACAGATATAGTTCATCAACTGCGTTTCCATTGAAGCAGAGACGAGCATAACTGGGATTTGTAGGAATTGACCAATCATATTCGACATGCACTTATGTGATTAGATCATTTCTACACATTTCCGTTACGCTCCGCTCAACTCTGCAATAGGAACGCTGCCTTCAGGCACGCGGGGAAACAATCGAGAGAGAGGGAACATTAACATTGCCATTCAATTTTGCCACATTTTGTTCCCGATAGTCCCTCCATGCCACAAATATCTCCTTTAAATTGACGGAATGGAGTACATAATGTATGGAGGTGTATATAGGTCTGACGAAGTCTGAGGAGTGCCAGTCGATGCCGGCGCTGATGGGCGTGGTGGGCGGCGGCGCGGCGGGCTCGGTGCTCGGCATCATCCCCGAGCACAGTCTGCTCGACTCGTGCACGCGTCTGTCTATATCGCTAGAGGAAAGCGTCTTCAAGGTCAGTGCGTTTTATAGGCTAAGTTGGTATTTTAGTTCAGGTTTGAATCCTGAATATGTGGACGGTCGCTCGAGGAAAGCATCTTCAAGGTCAGTTCACATTTAATTCACATTTAATACCCTACGATGTGTTTTTTTTATTTTAGGTTTGTATCCTGAGTTTGTGGACGGAAGAGGCGGCTTGAATTTCCAAGTAATTTTTCCTCTTTTCACTGAAACCACTTTTAATGGTATTGATAATTTACCAAAAACCCACTGGAAGAATTTTTATCTGATATCAAAATTACAATTTTAAATGAAAGGCACTTTTGATTGTGGTATATGAAAACTGCAGTAGGAGTTCTATGATCGATATATTATTTGAACAGACATAAATCAATATAAAAGAAATGGGATAATCATGTTAATCGTGTTGTCAGAATCGTTGTTAATGAATAAAGAACGTAATTTTATACTATTCATTGAGTAATCGAAGAAAAGAGAACCACCGTTTTGGCCGTTCTCTCATAAGGTTTTAAATAATGTTCGTAAATTCCTTAGCCTTGTTTCTCTAATGTATATGCATCCAAATTGCAGATATCAGTAAGTTCTTCGTCGCAGTCGTCTCGTAGCAACTCGAGCCCGCACATGACCCTCGAAGAGTTGCGCGCCATCAACAAGTACGCCGAGAGTACCAAGAGCCTCTCCTATCTCCCTCAGGTATGTTGTCAAACTCTTGCTGTCTCTTTCTAATATATCGACTTCTGATTTTATCGATACTTTGTAATATCATGTTAAAATACTATCGATATATTTAAATATCTCATGTCTTTTCTAATAATGATAGGGCTTCTTCAGTTCTATGTATTTTTACTTCTATATAGTTTTATAATGATAATGGATACTAATTAGATCAGAAATCGTTTTCGATAATATTCTGGCGTATTGATATAATTTGAGTTGATGAGTTATGTTAATATCTGTTTTTGATTATAACTATTACTTTTTTAAATATTTATGAATATTCTATGAGCCGAATTAATTTCCGTATAAGGGTTGTAAGAAAAATTGTCGTTACAAGTAAAATTAACCGAATTTTAATTTCACATTACAAACTCATCCGGTGCAAAAAATCTGATTTAAGTATATCCGTTTCAATGCCCATGTATGCGTTGTGTAAAATAAGTCAATAAAATTGAGGTTACTGTAAATGTCGCGTCCCATTATCCATTGATACTTGTCAATAGTTTTCACTTTGGTGTAGCTTAACAAAAGCCGCAATGTACGCATATGTGGACAATAGAACGAATTGTGTGACGAGTGTATAAAGCGATCTGTTTGGATTCTAGCGCTCACTGAAGGACATGTTTTATAAGTGATGGTGACGACACTTTGCTCAGTATCCACCTGTAGAATCTACTACAGCCGTCTGTCTCCCTTGTACTGTCTCTCCGCGTGGATCATTAGCAAACACCACTACATAATGTATTTTATTATTTTTATGTCGTAAATAGTACTTTATATTTTTTTTTGGGAAAATATTTTTAATTTCTGGCAACCCTGCGCATTCGATGTCAAAATATCTTATTATTTGTAATTGTTTTAATATTGTTGCCAATGTATTTAATTGTTGTAATTAAATGTAGGCACTATTTCGGATACCAATGTTATTGCATAATAACTACGTAGTATTTATTAGAAAAAAAAAATGTTTATAGAAAGTTAGATGTTAGTGAAAAATATGTATCAATTATAAATGTTTTTAGTGTAGCAACTTAGTATTTGAAATAAGTATTAATGTGTTTCCTTCTGATCCACGATTCTTCACAAATTGCATGTCTGTTTCCCTTTCAAAAATATCACTAGGAAATTTGTGGCTGATCTGTTAGTATTTAGTTACTTGCTCTTATTCCAACGCGCTATGTAAATTGAACACATACATAATATAAGCGAGGCAATAAATATGATACGGGTTTTGGTATATTTTAAGTCTATAATAACATTCATTATGAACCAGTAATATACTTTGAAGGTTTTTTTTTATAGACAGCAAATGTTGTCTCTTGATGTAGTGTTATTTGTTCTTATCACTTGAATAACGGTATTTGTTAAATACATTTCAATGGGTAGGCAAATATATCCAGTAACGACCTAGTAATTTGTGTTCTGATTATATATTATATAGGGTGTTTGGAGGTTTTATCAATGATCCCGAAGGTTGTGGTTTTCCCTATAATTTATAATTAACACCCTTCTCCCCTGATTGTCTCTAATTAATATTCAGGTAATGGATTTAATACTAATGACAACTGTTCATGTTTTCTTTCAAATTAACTGTATTAACTCGTAGTTTTCATTTCGATAGTACATTCAATACCTATACATGTGGTGGGTAGTTTCGCCTTTCGCTCGAGTATTATTAACGCTCACTTAGATACGTCAAATATTCATTCAATAATGTCTACTAGAATGTATGTAATACACATATTAGCAACATTGGTATTAAGATTTCGAGGGTTAAAATTTCTTGTCGATAATATTAAAATGTTAAAGCATAGGTTAGTTCATGCGATTGGCGTGCAATCGGCTGTGCCATGTGGGAGTATTGTGGGGGTTAAATGAGGGCGAAGTTGGTGTGCGCGGTCGCGGATCCGGCGGCCTCGGGTGCGGAGGTGGTGATGTGGTGTCGTGATGGCGTGGTGGTGGTGCGTAGGTGCACGAGCGGCAGCGGGCGCGCATGCGCACGCGCTCGGAGTGGTTCCTGCAGCCGGCCAGCTCGCTGGACGCGCCGCGGCCGCGCGCCGGTACGCCCCCGCTGGCCCCGCCCACACCGCCCCTCCCCCGCGCCCCGCGCCCCTCGCGCGCCCTGCACGCGTGCCCCTCGTGCTCGGACCGCCGCGGCGAGAGCACGGCACTATACGTGCTTGTGGCCTGCCTAGAGTTTTTGTTTTGAACCTCGCGCACCGGTACTGTTTCTTCGTGTTTGTTCGCTTCGGTGCGGAGGGTCTCACGTACGCTCGTCGAAGGCTTTCCTCTCGTTGTGCGGACTTTCTGAGCGCTTTCGTCTCTTTGAAACGGCCGATTGAGAAAAGCTTGCCGTTTAATTACAAAATTTTAGATGACGATTCGATGTTACATTATAATGAAACTTTGTAACATAGAGAGAAAAAGCCTCCGAAGCTTGAACTAATACCACGGTACTTATCGCTACAGGCTCGCTTCTCGCTTGTTTGGCATGAGTTGTCGCACTGTTCGTTCCTTCACGCACGTTGTGTCTGTTGCTGTGTTGCATGGCATCACTCAGTCTTCCTTTTTGACATTCCATTCTCTTCAGCGGTTCCTTTTTGGTCATCTTTCTTTCTCCTCGATAATATTTTATTCTAATTGTCAAATTAGCAATCGATATATGGCTTTTGAAAATACTTTAGATATATTGTTGGATAATGTTTGAAGCTTAGCAATGAAGACAAAATCAAATGAAAGTTTTAAATAATGCCAGACGTATCGAGGCATGTACTATTGAGCTAGAGTTTAAATACAGGTGCGGATCTAAACTGGGGTCTTAAAGTGTCCCAGATAGTTGAAGGCCTAACCCGTTGAATTGTACTAATATTCAGTATAAATACATTTAAACAGTTACGCTGTGACAGACTGTAACAACCAGACCTGCGCCTGTATAAATCGACATTACATACATCTCAGCATGGTCGATGTTGTGACGTAAACATCACGCTTATTTTATACATAAAACATACTACATATTATGTTGCGTATATCTGAATAGGGATGGATTCAGCATCTGATTAAAGTATTATGTCAATCATAAGACAATCAATCAGTAAATATTTGGACCGCATTTTATCGATATTTTTTCAAGTTTATCGATTTCATATCGCCTCGTGCTTAGAATCCATTCTTGAATAAAAATACCCAGCTAAAGTTATTGCATAGCATTCAATAAGTTATTTGTATTTTAATGCATATTATTTTCATTTATGGCAAGAAATATACATATACATATATTTGTCATTGGCTTTTGATGAAAACTGGGGAGTAATAAAATTAATAAAACATCCTGGATATAGGAGATTTTAAATATATAGTTAAATGCTCTCCTGTTTTTATCTTTTGAAGATTATTTTACAATTATGTTAAATTAATCTTTAAATAAACATTTTTATCCATGCATATCATAGTTCTAAATGCTTTAATCGTTTTTATTAGTTGATATTCTTTTGGTTTCTAGTATATTACAATTATTAATTTATAATTAGAATTGGAAGCGTTTAGAAATATGAATTTTTTTCAGCATACATATTGTAGTTTTATAGTATATAATTAAAGTTTGGGGATGTAGACAGCGCTAATGTAAGTCTGTTTTTTGGTTCTGATTATAACACTTGGACTTGATGAAATTATTTTTTAAAGGATTAGATGAGATGTATTTACTCTATAAAAGGACTGTATATATTTATGTTTTTTAATTAATTAGCACGTGTGACGCTATCTACACCTCTAACAAAAGTTTGTATTTGGGAAATAAAAATTAATCATTTATTTCATTCCCAAATATTTTTTTCCCCAATACTTTTAATTTATTGCCTCCCAACCAAGCGAAAAGTGTTTCAAATGGCGTACAATTATCTAATTTGTAAATTATAGAGAAATATTGTTTGGCTTGGCTGGAAATGTATCGATACAATATAGACATTATGCGAATCTTATAATATTTCATGACAAATAAAGTGTAAAGAAAAATAAATTAAGTCCACATTATCGAATTGTATGGCGGGTGGAACAACGGAATGCTTCGTTGGTGGCAGGTTTCATAGAGGTAGAGCGTGGGCTGCGCACTCTTATAGAGTTTAAGCAAAAATATGTTGCAGAAGTATGAGACAAACCGAGTGTGCGATAAGTAATGATATTTCCAATTATCAAGCTTGAGACTGCAAAATGTCGAGAGTTCTAATGTTTAAAATAAGCATTTTAATATTCAAACGAGACGACCAGTCTTGTTAATCATATCTGTTAATATTTTGAATAGGTAAACATGATTGTATCGACTCTATTTGGAATGCACTACCAAATATTAAAAACTACTTAGAGATTGCGCAGTCCACGTAATATATGCATCCATTTATGGGGGGTTATTAGAAACAAGGATATTCGATATATCGTTCGATCCGCGTATTAAAACCGACTTCTAGTGCCTTCGTATCGATTGTTGAACAATTTAACAGGGTTCTCAAGTGTCGGATAGAGAATAATCGACATTTTAGTAAATAAGAAGTCATTGGAAGTAGATTTCAATATGAAGAATCGCACTATACAAGAGTGCCACGAAAACGAAGCCGGGTGGTAGTTTTAGTGACTACAAACACAATGCTTTTTGTGATAATCTATAGTTTTTGCTAAAATAATAATTGAAACCCATGCGTACCAAAGCTTGTTTTAAAAGAAAATGGTGTACACTATTATTATAGAAAAAACTATGTATTTACCACCAAAATACGATGATAGAAAAAAAAAACATCGCTTTTTTGCAAACTGTCACTTAAACTACCACCTGGCTTCGTTTTCGGTAGCACTCTTGATGTACTCTGTATATCGAGTATCGTGTTTGGTAGCCCCCGGTATGTCCCCGGTACGAGGTGGAGTGTACGCAGGTGGCGAGCGGCGCAGCTCGCGGCGTCGGTCGCGGCGCGCGCGCGTGTGCAGCGGCGGCCCCGCGTGCCGCGCACTCGCGCACGCCGACGCTGAAGTCCCGCTCCCTCTCCAGCCTCGTAAAGTGACCGCCTGACCCTCCCTGCCCGCCCTCTCCGCGCTGCCCCAGCCCAGGGACGCGGCCGCAGCGCGCAGACCCTCCAGGTAACTCCGCCAAGTGGGGCTGATCGATATTGTACTTGACCTCTCAAATATCGATAAATACCACCGGCACTAAGCCAATTTTGATCGACTTGTACTTCTCATATATTGATAAATACCACTAACACTACTAAATCGAGATGTAATAATAGTGTCGATGTCAATATGGGTAATTTCTACCACCTCACTAAATGAAAAGTGAGGCGTATGACGTAGATGACGATATCGATATTCGTCGATATAGCGTAAAATGTCGAATTTAATCAAACGTCAATGTGTTTTGGTTGCGATACGCTGCTTTTGGATGTAATAGTGTAATGAATAAATATCGATATTAATAGTTAATGTGGTAATGATACATTGACAACATTTGGATTTTTGTAACTCACGAATTAGAATACAAAAAAATATAATTAATCTAAAATAATTTGTGTTATACACAAATATTCTTGTTTGGGATTTGGATGTTATACAACTGTAAATCTCACTTAGTTAAAAGACAAAAGATTATGAAGTTAGTTCTAAGCATGTTTAATAATAACTATTAAGGAGGTCGATTACTTATTTTTTACCTTTTCAATTAATATATCGATCAGTCCCGTTATTTGTCGAAGTATGCCCTGGAAATTAAGAGTCGCGTGAGCATGAAGTGCATGTAATATTATGAGGTAGATAAAATTATTCGATAAAATTCTGATTACGTGCTTAATATATCGAATTGCCAATAAACTATTAGTAATTTGATATACTAATCAGGTAGTAAGATTTGAAATACAAAATTCATATAAACTTGCTTGAAATACAAGCACTAAGGATTGATGCCGAAGATTATGAATTTTATTTAGAATAGAAAAACCTTTCATAAATTCAATCCATTGGCTATGTGTTGAATTTCTTTCAAGATCACAAATAAAAATGAAGCTCTCTATTTTTTAAACCAAAAATATTTGCAAGTTCCAAATTTTTACTTTCTAAAATGAGATCTGTATCTCAACTTAGACGAGAGGTGTAGTGAAATAACGAACAAAGGTTTTCGTTTCGACTGAAATTTATAGTTGATGTAGTAAAGCTAGGGTATAAATAAAATGTTGTGTTTTTAAGGAATTGTTTAAACGAGACATATATTTTTGTTTACTTGGTACATAGTACGCGGATGTAAGATTAAAAAATCACAAGAGCAAAGATTTGTAAAGCGTCATCACAAGGGCATCGATTCGATGTTCCCAAGTAACTGTGCAACTAACTACATACATTCCTGTAAATAAATTATTGAGATAGACTAAGTATTATATAGTAATGAGAACTTAATACATTCTAAATTGTTTTGTGCTTTATCAGTATATAGTTGTAATTATAATTCTTTGCATTTCTTTCTACCTCAGTTGTTCTTGGACAGTTTATTTGCTCATACTGTACATAATACACGTATCTCCAAGCTATGCCAAAATTTATAATTAATTGGAAACGATTTCAATTCTCGTACACAGGTTATTTACGAGCCACATTATAAAAAAAGACTGAAATATCTTTCTGATGGTTTACTTATGCGTCTTTGGAATTTATAATGCGTAGCTACATTGTCAAGTTTGTATTGTCTATTATTTAATAGTACAAAATGGAGTTATGCAGTCAAAAGTAATGGCCAATGTAAAATCGTGTAAATATGAACATGAGAACATTACGATTTTAGTATATATGTATTATAGGTGCTAGTTGTGTCTGAAATGTCTTATGAATATTCTAAATTTTAGTTTTCTAATGTTGACATTTGATTCACTTCACTATTGTTAGTATTATGTTATTCAGTTGTAGGATCTACAGAGAATCTTTTTTTTGTTATCCTATGTAAATATTTAATAATTTAGTTTTGCACATGATTATGCACATTTTTTCGCACATTAAAGTGTATTCAGTTAAGGTTATTGTTTAAGACTGTTAGAGTATTGTGCAGCATGTGTTTCGACTGGGAGTGTGACAGTCGGCACTGCAGGGTTTACGTTCACGGTAGTTGTGGGAGAAGGCAGCTCAAACATTGTAATAATAATAGTTAGCAGCTAGTTTTAAACGCTATACGATTGTTTTGTGGCCATATTGTGAAGTACCTTATCGTTTGATCGGTGTTTGTTATAGTGAAATTATGCCACTGTATCCCGGACCCGCAAGAGTGAGTGAAGGGTTAGACTCGTGTTTATCGATACATTTAACCGCTTATAAATTGTTGTTCGTATATATAAATATAGATACATCTTTAAAAAGGTTACATTAGTATTTTCTTGTTTAGTATATTAGTTTATTTTAGAGGAAAGTTGATACTGTTCGTAACGATGCCTAGAAAATATTTTTGTTCAAACAATAGGCATGTTAGATAGTTTCATATTATAAAATTAACTTATGAATATAAATAAACGAGTTTACATGTGCATTGGTTATCGTCTTCGAGTTATTAGACTTCGAATAGTCGATATAGGGAATTTTATGAGTAAATATCTGATAGCACATTGTGGTAAAGTCGAACAAAATAGGGACTTGTTCAAAATTAAAGCGGCTTGCATTTTTTTTTATATTTGCTCGTCCAAGTTCCTGTGTTCATTGTTTAGATGTAGGTATGGATGTTGTAGTGTAAAATTGTATTAAGTGACTCACACGATATTCATTTCGTTGATTGTGGATGTTGTTTGTGGATCTTCAGCTTTCTAGAGGAACTGTTGGGATTTAGAGATATTGGCTGGTAATGGATGATCATTAACACCTGTTCAGTCGGTAACCTAACTCAATTTACAGTTAACAATAAAATCAAAACGTAATAGGGGTTCCAAATGTTCACAGTATATTGTCTAAAGGAGCTATTAGAGGAGAATCCAGATCCGAAACTAGTGTCGTGTGAAGCGTGCTTTAGTCCGTGGTGTGAGTGTTGTTGTTGTCATCACAATGTCAATGCACCCAGCGATCTGCATTTGTGATAGCAATGGCGGCATACCTAATTTTTGTAATGTGTAATATCTTATATATTCGTCTTTGCGATAATATTTTTTAAAATTAATATTTTTAAAAGTGTAACACGATGTATTAACTGAATACGAGTATAACATTTTTTGTATGTATATTAATTATTGTAAGATGTTTCTCTAATGTTTAGATAGCGTATTTTTTCATTTTATAAGACTGTTCTTATTTATTGCTAAAACTCGAATAACACATTAATTGTTTTATCATTCCACCGACTTTAGTATTGTAACAACCGCCAGTTGCATTTGAGTATTATTTTGTGTTGTGATGGAGCGAATATGCTATTTCGAATATGTGTATTGGACATTGAAAATAAAGGGAGATTGTCGCAAAAAGTATTGTTAGTAAATATACCCTTGTTTACAATTAACATTTGTCGATAAACCATCGAGCATAATCGCTATTACATCACTATTTTGTATACGCTGACCACAAACTAAATTTTTGATAAATTATTTTGTTTTCGTCGACATTAATATTTTAGTTTCTGGTCCTCCTATAAATTGTTATTTGATCTCGAAGCTTTAAAATAACACAGTTTCATTTTGTGTTCAATATTTTATATTTCGATTTATGTTTTGTTATTATGAAAATTAGTGAAAAGATTATCAGACAAAATAATTATTTCGACATTGTTTTTGCCACATTTAATGTGGGAATTAATTATTATTAATTCTGTTTTGTAATATGTACGTTATGTAAATTCAGTTTGTATTTCACATTATATTTGCACAGTTATTACACAAATTATAAAAAAATACACGATAATAAAATTATAACATATATTTAAGTGTTTTATTTTCTTAGGGGCTGATATTTAAATTGTCAGATAAAAGTTCAACATTGAAATTATATCCTTTAGAACTAAGTAAAGGGAAATTTTTATGATAACAAAAATCATTATTTATTTGTATCATATTTAATCCTACGCAAGTTTGTCGTTGTTATGGTATCTTTAATGAAAGAAGAACCATTTTAAAAAAATATATTTATTAACGAAAATATAAAAACAGTACTATTAACAAGGCAATCAAGAAATTTTGTTGATATTTTAACATGGTAAGTAATATTTTAACATTTATTACATCGATTGTATAACTTACAACTCTTAAAAAATCGGCAAACATTCTTGCCATGAATTTTATGCAACATTTGATTAAAATACCAATATCCACATCCAAAATATTTTAGGCCTTAAACATAGCCTTATAATTCCCATTCAGCTGCGTATGCTTTTTAATTCATAACAATGTTGTTTAAGGCAATCATTTTTTAAAATCCTTTCACCTTTTTCCCTTTAACATACACCTGAACAATATTTCTGTCATCCCCCAGGTAAATAAATTTTTGGAGGAGGCTAGTTGCGTTTTCTTCCTTATTTTGTACCAAGTCGTACTCGTAGTTATCGATAGCTCCGTCCTTCGCATACACATCAATAACGAGTGCATCAAATTCTTTTCCAACATCGAAACTGCCGATTTTGTCTGCAAGACCCAATGCTGCAAGAAACATTAAATGGTAAAAAAATATTGATTATATCAGATTCGAAACCTAGTTTGATGTCCTAATGCCATTGAAAATATTTACAGTTATTTAAAAGTATTGATAAGTATTTTTAATAAATCTGCAGTAGATTACAAAGAAATAGTATAGATACTTTAACGGCGAGGAAAAACATCGTGAGGATACCTTGCAAACTATAGCCAATTTGTAAGAATTTCTATAGTATCAAATCAAAGGGTATCGGGAACTACGAGAGATTTTCGGTCTCAGAAAAAACTAACTGTGAATTTCACAATATTTGTTTCGGTGCGGGGATCGAACCCGCAGCTTCGCGTTTCACAGCCAGCGCGCCACGAATGCTGTTAAATATCTAATAATAGATAATTAAATTAGTTTCAGTAATTATTGACCAAATAAATGAATAAATACAAATATTATTTCACCTTTAGCTCCACCCAGTGTGGCCAAAAAGAAAGCTTCCTTCCAATCTATAGCGTATCCATCAGATCCATTAAATTCTAAGTGCATTGAAACGTCCATTGTCCTTCGTAGAGCGTCCAATATGGAAGCACTATCTCCACCGGAGACATCTGAAAGTAATTCAATTTATACTCGTATGTGATCCTTTGATTGTCGAGAGTTATGCCCGAATACTGAAACGCTACTTATCCCGTAATATGCCAGTGTATTACATGTGGATTACATGTACATGGCCTAACCCTTCTCAGTTGTACTCTGTATTGTAGAGCAGACCCTTGCCCTGCAGTGGGACGTGCCCAGTGTACACGATTCAACAGGTATTTAAGGTTCTTAAATATGCGGTAAAATATCCAAAGGCCTTAATATTCGAGGGTGTACTTGGGATCCTCTTATTTTTCTATGTTTTCGAAAGTTTTCTCGATATTTATATTTTATTTCTTTATACGCGACACATAAAAATAATTGACTTATAATGTTTATAAGTTGAAAACAATGCTGTATTATTATTTAATAGAAAAAGAGGGAGGTAGTCGGTAAAATATGTCGAAGAAAAGACTATGTAACGACTGATAGCTGTCATTCGTGAAGAGGCTTTTCTGTGTACGAATCATCGCGTGATTGAAGCAATGTTTAAATATTTATTGTTTTTTCTTTAACGCGAGGAGTTTAACTGGGACTTGCATGGTTAAGTGTAACTGACTTTTTAATAGAATTTCATTATCCGGGCATTAATCCAACATGTGAGTGGTCGAGTATTTAATTCATACACATTTCATTTATCCCTATACCGCGCCTACGCTCGGTTCTATCGTTCGGCCTGATGGCAGGCGACAACCCTTTTGGGAAGAGTTTATATAATTGTAAAAAAATATTTTGGATAGTTTTATGTTGAAGTTGATAAACATTGTCGGATCTGCTACAGCTTGCATGCAGAGAGAAGTAAAGCAAAGTTCGCGAAGCCCTGTTTAGTTGCGGGGATCGTATCATACCCTATATGTTATATAATATGCCTAATCGAGGTCTGGTCGAAATCATTTCAAGATTTGAGGCCTGCAATGTTAACTAACACTGCAAAAGACACAAATATCTCCCCTTATGATTATTGCCTTCATGGTCATCGATTTAAAACTAGGGATAGGCCCTTCAGTACATTTGGAGTTGCAAAAAATGATCGTGAATGTCGCGCTAAAATAAATTTTAAATTAACATTATTTAATATATTTTGTCTAAACGGTGATGAAAAATACTACCTTCATTTTTATTAAACTTTCTGTTATAATACAAGCAAGCATTTTCAAAATCGTAGCGAGCGACGACTAATTTCAGTAACCATTAGATGCACTGGAGCGCGCGCACCACTTATGTCGGAACACTACGCACTTTCCGACCTGTCCATATATTTATGTCAATGTTTATCTACCTACCAGTCCCCAAACCAACAGTGATGTTGTGGTCAAGTAATTTCCTTACAGGACACAGGCCCGACTTGAGTCTAGTGTTGGAGGCTGGACAGTGGGCGATAGACGTGCCTTTCTTTGCTACTAACGCTGTTTCTTCATCCGTCATGTGCACTGCATGCGCCATTATACACTGGATAATGTAAGTATATAAGTTAATTCAAGTATAACTTGGTAGGAGAATATGACGCGGCGAAAATTGGAACTAAAGAACAAAGTTATGGCAATATTATTAAAAACGCCATTGCTGTGTGCAGATAAATTTTAACTCGGTTTTCAGGTGCAGTTTTTGTATTTAATATGAAAAAAAGGCCCAGTAAAAACAATAAATACAATTATATTTAAACATTTTACGTCGCAGTGTTTTGAGTTGCTATATCAGTTATAAATCTGATCTGATCTGACTTACGCCAATGGGTATTACTATTAGCTATTTGACCATCAGAGAAGTGGTTCCATTGTTCTCCTCTGCCATTAAAAATTTTTTGTAGTAAAAGTATAAATAATGCCCTTCTGCTTTTTCATCAATAAATTTTCTTACACAGACAGTTTTGATAAACTTATCACCAGTTCTGACACACGATTGATTGTGATTGCTATAAAATAAATAAAATAATTTACCCTGTCATTCAAAAGTTGACAATCATCATACACTTCAGCATAACTTTTACATTCAGGATTCAACTGCAGCACGTATTCTATTTCTTTCAGATTTTCACATAAATGACTCTGAAATAAAAAAATATCTGTTAGATATATCTTATATTGTCTTATTTTATTCTTTTGAAAAAAGGAAGAAATATGAAACAAAATTACTAAAACTACATGTTTTACTGGTATGGGAAGTGAAAAGTGGCAAGCTTCTTGCAGTTCAGATAGTGTGTCCGTTACAAAGAGTTCATCCATACACTGTGATAATGTTAAATTGGGTACATTGAAGTTACATAGTACACAATTGCTGCTCTGAACTCATTTAGTCTGACCAATGGGGACACTATTAAACAAATATCTAAATCTTTACTTTCAACACGGTATTGAAGTTATTAATGAAAGAACATAAATGCTATAAGTTTCAACTGATACATACTTGTATCCTGCAGCCATATTTATCAGATATAGCTCCAAGATTAGTCATAAGGTTTTTATCACAGCTGACTGCAAATCTTGGTGTGATCACCGGCTGGACCAAATCACTCTGTAAAAGATAACTCTCAGTACAATGTAATCATATAGGAGTATAATATTTTTAATTTAAATATACTTAAGCGGGGTCTTGAAGTGATGATTTTGTTATTGTTATGATATGGAAATTTACTTCAATGTATGTTATTATTCAACATTGTAAAATAGCTTTGATTGTTATCTCTGGTAAATTGTATGTGATAAGGGGATAAATGTTATCATAGGACATAATAAGTATAAACAAATAAAAATTACAGACTGTATGAATAACGTGACCATACGTCCCGCTTTAGGCGGGACAGTCCCGCTTTCGGGAAATGTGTCCCGGTGTCCCCAGCAAGCCCGACATAGTCCCGCTTTTGAAAATAGACCAAACGATAAATAAAAAGTATTCCCCGCTCGAAATGCTTTATCGAACTACTACTGAAAACCGTTGCATCGAATTATTCAAGCACTTTCGTAAAACACTCTTGATGTAACAAACTTTTCTACAATTATTGAGTATGTTATGTGTCTGCCTGGAAGTCACACCATTACTAGGGCTTAATAAATCGTGCCTATTTATTACTATTTTGTGTTTAGTGCTATGATTACTTTTGGTTATTCGATCTTCTATAATGAAAACTTGTAAAACACCAAAAACTTTTAATTATTATTTATTTCCACAGATGTCCCGTTCTGGCACAAAAAATAAATGGTCACGTTATGTATGAACCATATGAACATCATATGCATGCCGTGGTCGCCTATAATTGTAACAGTATTTACCACCAAGTTAACTATATCGCTTTATTAGTAAATACATGTTACATGGGTGATCCCAATTAAATAAAATAAAATGGTCATATAATACTTTTACATTCATTCAGCCAAATTTTTCTCTTTTAATTCAATGTTTAATTGGAAGTGTATGTGAGTAACTCCACTTACCCCAAACTCTAGTACTTTTTGTACAAATTTTTCAGTATCAGCCAACTCACACTCCACATTATTATAGTAACCTGCATCATTTTCCAAGTTCATGCTCACTTTGCCAACCAGAGCTCTTTGGCCATATTTGATTGCACTTTTGGCCAGCTGCAAAGTACCTTCTAGATGAAGAGAGCCGAAATAACATGCAGTTGTAGTGCCATTTCTTAGAAGTCTTTGCTGGAATGTAACATTGTATACAATAACAAAAATGGTATTATAAAAATGAATATATACAACAGTTATAAGCTTTTAAAATCTAGTAGATGCAAAATTATGAACTTATGATTTACAGGGCTCTTTTATTCCTTGACCTCCCAGTTCACAACTTGCTTAATGATGAATGCACCACAGAGGTCAGCATAAAGTAAGTAAGTATTTTAATTCGTAGATTTAATATGTTTTTTTTTTGTAGTATTGCATCATATTACTTAGTTTAAAAGAAATATGTTTGTACATAATTGGACAAAATTAAATAAATAATATAAAAAATGGATTTACTAATAAAGCAAATATTTTCTTTACATTAATTTTATTTTATGGAATTATATTCTTATCTCATTTTATTCTTTTTAAATAAATTAATAACTCACCACAACTTGATTATACACTCTTGCAGCAAATTCAACATCACTATATTTTTTTTCCAAAGGGAATGTGTATATATCAAGCCATTCAAGCAGGGGCCGGTCCAGCCCAAGCCCAATATTTGGAAACTGTGGAGCATGGACATGGCAGTCCACAAAACCAGGGATAATAAGCTGACTGGAAGATAATTTTATCACATCTACATCTGCAAATAATCCAGATTTTTCTAGATTATTAAACTCCTCAGTGGATCCTTTCTGTGCGATCTGAATATCAATACAACAATAATTATTAAACAAGTTTCATTGTGATTTGAATTTGGTTATACCTTTTTCAATTTTTTGGAACTTAATTGGGACAATTGATATTGAATTCCATAAAATTGAAGAACTCATTACTTTACCTTTCCATTCTTCACCCACAAGTAACCATCAAAATATACAAAATCTTTTCTAGAATTTGAAGAAATGAATAAACCAAGGAAAACACTATTTCCACTCATTTTCTAGACAACTTTAGCTGTATTGAATACTAATTTAAAATAGTTGCATCAGTATTGTTATGATTTTAGAATGGCATTGAAACTTCGCTACTCGCTAGCAAAAGTTTATCATGCCGCCGCCTGCACTGATAACAGTTTTGACAATTGACATGACAGGAGTCAGGAACTTTTTCCGTCTAAAAGTTGCTGTCATTAAAAGTCTCATTATCATTTACAATGATTATAGAATAAAATCATTTACAATGATTATAGAATAAAATCATTTATCATTAAATGAAAAGGTTTCTAATATGATCGTCTTAATATTTCTATTACAGAATAGGTAAATTTTATAATTTTATTTTATACATTTTATAAATTTATTTATATTTAAAATATGACTTTAAATTGTATAGATACTACAAGCAAACTTCATTATACTTATACTTTAAGTTTACGCACGGTCAACCCTGTGGTCAACCGCAGCAATTTTTTAAACATTTATATTTTTTCATAATTCGAATATGTCTTAAATTTTTTTATACAATGAAATGGATGTACAATGAAAAGTTATTTTTATTTTATAGATATAGTATTAGTCCTTTAAATGGATGTTCAAAATGGCATATTAACAATGTTGTCTTATGTATATCATATATTTATTATAAGAGTCTTTACACAATATCTAAGTTCCCATATGTATTTTTTTATGATGAAAATTTTTGCTTATCATTCCCTAGAAGTAGTAATTCTATACATCAACTGATGCCAAGAAGTCCTGGCATGTTCAGCACCATCTCGCCAGTTGACAAATAAACCAGTACGCGCACTTTGCACCCAGAATACGGAATTGGATAACGCTGCTCTCGCAAGTGATTCTTCCAGCCTATTGTGGATTTTCCGTGCTTCTTCTAATGCCTACAAAGTAACAAGTTAAATTTTTGTTTCGTAAATACTAAATTCAGTGAACGTAAGGAATTATCTTTATAATAAATTAGTTTAGTTACCTGATTAAATAATGCAGTAGCTGAAGTTAAGCGTCCCGATAATTTTAAAGAATTCGCTTTTAACAATATCCAACGAGGATATAACGCCCGTAGAAGACGCACATCTTTTTCAAGTTTTGTTAATTCTCTATCGGCTATTGATCGCAGTTCCATTAGGTCTACAACCTACGCAAAAAATAGTTGTGGAAATTAAATAGTCATCAACTAGAAACATTCGCAAAATAAAATAACTTACTTTTTTTAAATCATCCACTTTTCGGGCTAAACTCTCTAACATGCCTTCAGCAAGTCTCATAGCGCTTATAAAAGTAGATAATGAACCATCATCATCTTCATTGGTAGACCAGCTGAGAGCTTCAGACTCGAATCGTTTTGCTCTTCGTTCCATGTTTGCTCTAAGCCAATAAGTCCATAAACCTACCACGAGGCGTCGTCTACTTTGTCCAGCCGATCTACCAGTCTCTAAAGCATACTCTGCATAGCGGCTTATTTCATGCGGTGACTCAAGTTGAAAACCAGCATCTAATATCAAGTCTATACACAGAGCAAAGTACCAAGTTTCACTGTCTAGTGAAAGGTGATTTTTGCCTAAACGAAGAGAGAGTTGAACAATGTCAACAGCTTCTTCAATGCGACGTCGTGTTAGTAAAATGTAAAATAAATCCGGTATAATCTCAAGAGAAATGTTATCAGCTTGAAGAAATCGACTAATTGCTAATGCTCGGAAACCGGATCGTACTGTGGCTGCAAGATTACCCCTAGCCATGCGTGCTCTAAAAGATGCATTAAATAATTTTCCTACGGCATATAGTTCATCTGCTTGTATGGGGTGCGGTAATTGTTTCAATGATAGCGTTGCCTGTTGTTCAATTTCCGCTGTGGCGTCAGGCAACCCGCGATCCAGTTCTACTTGTATAGCATTACTATATGCATCACATGTATCAACCACGCTACATGGAACACTTTGTACTGTTTCGAGCGCTTTAAAAGCTGCAATCCTAGATATAGTTTCTTCTCCGAGTGAAGAATATAATAAAGTTGCTACATTAAGACAAAATACCGAATCGGATTTCATAAGAATTTCATGAACACGGTATTTACGAGGTTTGATTTTGAAGGAAGATACTAGGTGCTTAAATTTTAAAAATTCTGATACTTTGTGCAAATTTGTTCCATAAATTCGTGATCCATGTTCTATTTCAATTCTTGCTGCGGAAAGTTTTCCATTCATTAATAGCGAAGCTGCTTTTAGCGAATAAATTTTGCCTAAAAATCTTTTCATTTCAAATTTTCCTATGGTCTCTTGGTTTTCTCTGCACATATTTTCGGCTTCCTCCAATTTTGGATTAACATTTTCAAAATTAGTGGCTAGTAAGTTTAAATAGCTGTATTTTATTAAAAATTCTATAGCTTTTATTTTTAGTTCAGCTTGTTGCGAATGGTATATGAGTTGTTCGTAAACCATAATATTTAATTCAGCGCAAGTACACTTATTTATATTTATCAGAGATACACCTTTTTCTATATTAATGTTGAATGATTTCTTCATTTTGCTCGTTTCCACATCATCTAAACTGTCCACTGCACCGATTTTTTGCCAATCGTGGGGACTTTGTGCTTCTACAACTGCGCGTAACATGTCAAATATTTTTGTAGTATCTATTTCGCTGGAGCTAATATTTTTGAATTGTAAGTTAGTCATCGTTACTCTTTTACTTGATCTTCGCTTTGGTGCATCATCTGTATTACTTCTAACTTTCAAAATAGGTGTAGATACAACATTTGACTGTATATTTTGTGATGAAGAAGGACGTTTATTTTTTATATCCGTCTCAACAGTTTTAGAATTGTTCACAGAATCTGACTTAGATTTATTCAATCCATTGGAATTATCGTTTTGATCTTCAGTAAAAGATAAATTTCTCAATTCAATGTTTTCTATTTCTTTTTCTCCAGAAACTGTTGACTCTGTATCGTTTACTGACATTATAGTCTCTACGGAACTTTTCGAACTGTTACCAACGTCTATATAAATATTCGACATAGACTGGGCCAACATTACAGTCCCACCACATTCAAGACATTTTTGTCGATTATTTTCCAAGTAACTCACGACGCGAGAGTGGAATTCTTTTTTCTGGTTTATCGGCAACAATTCGTAACAAGTTTTCCTGGAGTTTTTATTTTTAAACCTCATAACTTTACAAAATGCATACTTTGGAAGGCCTTCATTTGCATCCGGATCATATTCAAAATTACAGTCACACACCAAATTGATTTCATCAGTATAATGTATTGCTCCAGTAGATGTTCCTTGTCGATTCCATTTGTGCATTATTAAATTAGCGCATGATAATATCCGCAGAGCAAATAGTCTCTTTATTGCCTTTGCGGTAGTTATTTTATTATTGTCGTACATTATATTTTCTAAGAGGTCTCTCGATATAACATTTCCGATAACAGATGCAATTTTGAGTAGCAATTGCTGATACGGTGTAAGTGAATCAATTTGTATCATTATTAGAGCATCTAAGTTTTGCACATTTATATTAGTATTTAATTCTTCTTTGCGAGTCACAACACATATTGCTACTTCCTGTGTATCATCCTTCATTATAAGTTCGTCAAGTGTTGTCTGATCTTTTACATCGAGAGCTTGTGGGTGTAGCAAATCTGGGTCTGGAAATTGTAAATCCTCTTTTTGCCAGTCTTCTATTTCCGTTACAGGAATCTTCTTTAATTCTAACGCTCCAGAGGAAAATAAGTGTAAGATGAAGCTCTCTACAAGACCAGGCATATCATCACATTTATTTTTCAAGGCATTGCATAGATCGCTCGGCACCGCATTAACGTCTAATATTTGACATGCTAAGGCCGGAATCCAAATTGAAGGTAATGGTCCTAGTACCATTTTTCTTATATTGTTATTAATAAATACACTATAAAGCCATGTATGCATAGAACTAAATTTTCCACGAGTCACGGTTAGTACGGTAAATATTTTCATGCTATTGAGCATTAGTGATATGAATTCCCAAGATGATGGATCTAGATTTTGTAAATCATCTAAAAATATAAAGCAGGTTGTTGGTATACACCTGATCAGCTTGTTAAAAATAAGCTTTGCTTTTTCCTTTCGTTTATATTCGTCTAAAGAACGACTACCTTCGTGATAAGCGAAACGAACTTTAAGAATATTATTTAAATAACATAAATCATCACTGTATACTTGTAATAATTGGACTATTTTTTCTTCTTTAGCAAAACCACTAATTGGTTCTTTGAGTCCTAATATTTGATTGATGAGCTGACTCAACGCCAAGTATGATGTTGCGGAATGAATTGAAGTCAAGTTTAAGTAACACACGCTGTATGCATTATTCCGAGCAAATCGTGCCATCCACTCCAGCATTCTGGTTTTGCCGATTCGAGATTCGCCAACAAGTAAGAGTGCATCAAAATCTCTAAATGGTAAATGACTATCATTTAACCAAGTTTGAAAATATTCCATTTCATCAATACGGTTTAGTAGTGGAGGTATCATTGGTATATCATATAATTCTTTGACTCTGATTTCTTCTGTATACTCATAAATTTTACCGGGTTGGTTGATACCTTTTAAAACTGTTTTGGGTTGTAAAGTAAATCCATTTGTAGACATTTTACTCTTTACGAAAGTTGTTTCATCACAAGTGATTTGATTTCGAAAATTACACATTAATCTTGCTGCTTTATTTACTATAGCACCGATTACTGTAAATTCTCTTCTTAGAGGATGTCCAACTACTCCACAATAGACTTGCCCAGTTGTTACACCAATAGACACTTCTAACACTCCGTCAAGTGCAGATACAGATTTTTTTATATTGTATGCACATTTCAGAGCGGCCTGGGCTTCGGACTCATGTTTAAAGCCACGTAATCCAAATATTACCAATATCATAACATCTTTATCAAAAAGAATAATCTTATTAACACATCCCATAGATTTGTACACTATTTCACAGGTTATCTGGTAAGAATTATTAACAATAGTTATCAGTTGTAGAAACGGACATTCAACCGGTTTCAGCGTCATAAACAAAACAGAAACTTGTCTCATTTCAGTGAGATATTCTAACGGTTGATGAGCATCAATTTGTGTCAATACAGGTCGTATCATAAATTTGCGTATTTCGGAGCCAATATTCTTTTCGTCAGCTAGTAAAATTGTTTTGCGAAGGTTAAGCACTTCATATTTTTTTAGTATCTCTGGAACATTAACTGTTTTAGGCATGTCCCAAAATGTTTCAGGTAGGCTTTCAATTGCAGTAAATGGCTTTTTTATTTGTCTTATCATACTTCCGAATCCAACAAATGGTTTTGTGACGTCTTTTTCATGGGGATCATACAGAATAGCTTTTATGGTAACGTATCCATCATCGTTAATTACGTGATCATAATTTCTTGAGTAACAATGTCCCCAAGCAGTAGGTGTTAATTTCACTTCTCCTGATGCGCAAACACTTTCAGCAGCTTTAGCTTCTATTACTGGTAAACCAGTAACAACGTAGTTCATATCAATCCCAGTACCGATTGGGGCAAACATCAGATTGCCAGCTGATATTGCTAGTTTTACTTTTAAATTTACTTTCACATCAGTTTCATACGACGAATATGAGTGTTGTATGATCAATGCACAAGCTATCACTGTGTGAATTGTATGGCAAAGAAAGGTTCTTTTGTCTGTCTTCCAGAGAGCAAGAAAAGCATCGCCAGCAAATTTGAGAATATCCCCGCCGTGACTGTATATGACTTCTATAAGCGAACCTAGGTAAGTATTTAGTGTTACAGTTAGCCTGTACGTGCCCCCTTTACCGGTGTTATTGTAGCGTTCTGATAGTGCGGTATATCCAGAAACATCTGCCATTAAAAGCACTCCCACGAAGCGTTTGGGGTCACTTGAATCGAATCTAAAAATATTAAGGTGTATGTATAGGCAATACAAAGTTTTTTTTATTTATTGTTTGTTTTTTGTTACTATAATTACCTGTCCATTAGCAGTATTTCATCGGGTACCAAGGTCGACAGTATGAGAGTCTGTTTCTTTGTAAGCTGTACTTCTACGTCTTGATCGGCTTTATCTAAACATTCACTTTTCCTGTCAAAGAATTCTTGCACCCAATCTTTGATTTCTTTGTATTTTGGTTCATCATCATCTGTGTTTTCGTCCATGAAGTCGGTACCCCTTCGTGATACCCTTTTACCATAATGCCGCCATTTTTCAGTATTTACTACGACGTTCATTGAATTTCTCCTGGATCGGGCTCGGGGTTTGCGAAAATTCATGATTGCTTTTTATGGCAGATTTTACATAAATTTTTCTATGTATGATCAAATGGATGGCTGTATTCACTTAAAACTTAACCTAACGTAATGAAGCAAATCTACGAGGTCATGAATATTAAAACAAACTGTAATAATGTAATTAGATCGGAGAAAGCTCGTCTACGTGGATTACTTTGTTTATAATTATGTAGTCATTGTGACATATAGTTTGACAATTGTATATTTTTAATTTATGTAAAAATGTGTTGAGTTTGAACATGGTTTGTTGAATGAACAACACAGTGAGTATTGCGAAAAGATATAATTTTCCAATATTGAATTGTATTCGATTTAAACTATCTTCTTTAAATAGAAATAAGATAATAATGTGAAACAAATTGGGTCAGGTATACTCACTACTGTAAGAATAAATAAAAATCAATTAGTTAATCGAAACCTGTACTTTTCCTTTGCAACCAGTTTCAACCACAGACCTGTACCAGTGTTGAACAAATTAAAGTATTATCATGCACCACTTAAATGCAAATTGCTTCTATGGTGTTGATAAACAGTGGCATAAATTCTTTAAAACGGTACAGTACGAGAAAGGCGTTACTTGGCTACACATGTGTTCGTTTTATTAACACGTCGTATTGGAATATACGGACGATGGACCTCTCTGACAGTTCATTTTTAGACAAAGTGCTTAATATTGTTAAAGAGGAAAGGTCTGATAATAAACCGTTAATAGAATTCAAACACCCAAAAGAATTGGAGGTAAGTGCTATTCAATTTACGTCGGGTAATAAATGTAAACGGTAATAACGAGTTATTTATAAACATTTGCTGTCGTGAATTGGTTTAATGATTGTAGGTATATTATGTGTGAAGTAGGATATTGGACGGTTGTAGTTGTATAAACTATTTAAAAATATAAAGAATGTTACTTTTTTTTTCCACAATTGATTTTAGATGATTGACGAAATTAAAATAAAATTTAGTGTAAACGTTTTATCGTCTGTTTGAAATGTTAATACATTTTGAAAATAAATAAAAATTACTTAGATTGTTGAAGTACCTTGAACTCACTGGATACATCATATTTGTGCAATTCTACCGGAGTTTCATCACGTCTTTCGCTTAAATTCGCGCCCTCGTTCCTGCTTCTCATGAATCGATAATAAGTAATTTTACATAATGTTCGGACAGTTCTGGGTCTAGTAAAAATTTAGACGGCCTGATAAGAGTCAAATGTCTCTTTTTATTTACTAAATATAAAACATTGATCGATTCGAAGAATTTAAATAAAATTGCATGACGGAATATATAATTTTATCAGTATTTTAATGTCGTTACCCCTTTGTATCGTTTGTAAATGAGTAATTAATTACACATTATTAACTGTTATAATTTTCCAGAGAATATTGAACTTGGATGTGTCAGAGGGAGTGAATGATGAAGATTTAGAGAAATGTGTCCGGCAAGTACTCAAATACAGCGTCAAAACAAACAAAGCGATATTCAGAAATCAGTTGTATGGTGATACAGATCCCTATGGACTTTCGGGAGCATGGCTTGCTGAAGCTTTTAATACGAGCCAGTAAGTGTATATTTAATCTGATTTTCTATTCTCATTTTTCTATCATTGACTTCTACGACTGCCTCGATGGCGTAGTTGTACTACGTTACGCTTGCAAAGCTAAGGTTTCGGGTTCGAATCCCGAGTTGGGCAAAGTGATATTGCATTTTTCTATTCATTATCAGCCCGGAGTTAGGAGTTTGTGCCCGATATGGCGATTGGCGCGCTTCCTATCACATCGTGGGACGTAACATACTAGGCGAAATGAGGGAGTCCAGGCACCTCTGCCTACCCCTTCTGGGATAAAGGCATGAGTTTATGTATGTTTATGTATTTTTCTACCACAGCCTCACGGACAGAGGACATATTGATCGTAAGTCCCTAGGCACAATCTTATCTATTTTCTGGCATACTCTGTGAAGATCGACGCGCCCTATAGCGACTTATGTTCTTGTCTCATAGCATTGATGGTAGTTTTTTGCGCGGTGTCATCTCTTGAATATTTCTCATCGATGATAATGTTATCGTATGATTGACTAGTTCGTATATGATGAGTATTGTGCTAGAGGATGTATGTTTTGTGGTAGTTTTATATCCTGAATAAAGAGTAATCGATAAGGCGCTACAGTTTTGAATCAGATTTTAATTCTATAGCATATTTAATTTTTGTACTCACTAAACTAATATTATAAACAGGAAAGAATGGGTTTTTTGTTTGCATTGAATAGGTTCTTCGATTGGAATTCGATTTGAAAAAAACAATACATTATTTGAATCGTAAATTATCCCTGATGATCATAGGCGAAAAAATATTTTCAAAAAAGTGCATCCGCATCCAGGGGGTGCCGGGCCGGGCCGCTAGTTTTAAAACAAAGGATAACGATAATTCGTATCATTGTGGACAACTAAATACGTGATATTTTGTTAATTTCCAGATACACATTTGAAGTGGCACCAGTATTCACTCTCATCGAACTAAAAATTCTAATCCATGTGCTGAATTTGTTCGGTATTCCCAATGGAGATGGAATATTCAGTCCAGGCGGCAGTATATCCATGTTATACGCTTTAGTAGCTGCCAGGTTTAAAGCTTTTCCCGAAGTCAAGAGCAAGGGCATGAGGGGTTTACCAGAGATGGTTATTTTCACTTCGGAAGATGTAAGTGCAGCTACGTTATTTTATTATATGTACAGGAAAAGTAAGTTCTTACTGGTCTGGTTTCTTATATGTGAGAGACCACCTGGGTAGGTACCAATGTCTTAGGATGACGAGCGCAGTGAAATTCCGAACATTGCTTTGTAATTAATAGTGTTATTATTTTTTTACTGTTCATGAGCGGTCGTATCGCTTTTTATCAAGAGAATGGCATGCTCGTCTCGCTCTTTATTGCAATAAACAAAATGTTATGTTAGGCAGTGAAGGCTTCATGGTTCATTACCATCGTGATGTTCAATCTTTTCGTTTACAAGCTTGGGTTATAGAATTTTAATTGCATTCAATGCAACAACTCTGTTGTTATATCTACATAAAACTACAAATCACTGGAACCTCGAAATGTTTTTCTTACACACAAGAATTTAAAAAGCTACGTTTCGACTACGTCAAACAAACTCCGTAAATATGTATGTGTATCATAATTTACCTCATTTAGCTAATAATTAAATATTGTATTAGACTTGTTGCAATACACAGCTTTAAAAATGATCAATTGATTATATTTGACTGACATTTCTGCCTAAATTAATATCTGAACTGAAATATTTTTCAGAGCCATTACTCCATCCATAAAGCTGCACACTGGTTGGGTTTTGGAACCGAAAACGTAAAAACTGTACGAACAAACGAAAAAGGACAAATGGTAGCAGACGATCTTAATCGAGCGATAGAAGAAGTGAAGAAACTTGGAAAATATCCGATAATGGTGAATGCTACAGCTGGTACTACTGTTCTGGGGGCTATTGATCCATTGAATGAAATCGCTGATGTGTGCGAAACACATAATATTTGGATGCATGTTGATGTAAGTTTGTATTTAATTCTCTTTTTATTTAAATCGAGTAGTGAATTCAATGCGAGTTCAAAATGTTCTTCGCAAATAAGTAGAGCTGATACTGTAAAGTGCACCACAGATTCCTTTTAATTTGTGTTGTTAATATTATACGTACAATATAGAGACACTATTGTGAAGTCCTGTAACAAAAGTTTACTTTAATCCTTTTTCATTCCAGGCATGCTGGGGCGGCAGTCTAATGTTATGTAGCAAATTTCGGAACCGACTTTCTGGAATTGAAAGGTAACCCTAAATAACACACCCACTGATATAATTATAGTAACCATGAAATACAAGGTATATCAAGACTATTACCGAAAACGAATCTGGGTGGTAGTTTTAGTGACTACAAACACAATGCAACCGGAATTTTCGTAAAAAAACGCTACAAATTATTTATTGTGATTATGTGAAGTGATGTTTTAAATACAGTCGTATTTAAAATAATATTCTTTTGTTTTTGATAAAATAATAATGTAAAGCCTTGCGTACCATAGCATCATTAAAAATGAACGGGTGTACACTATTATTCCATAAAAAGTATGTATTTACCATATAATACGACTATAGGGAAAAAATAACAAAAAACAAACCGTCGCTTTTTTAATTTAGTTGCATTTAATTTAATTGTTTAATTTAATTTATTTAATTGCAATTCAAATTAAATTAAATGCAATTAAATGCAATTCAATTTAATTTAATTGCATTTAATTTAATTGTTGTAATTAAAATAATTTAGTTGCATTGTGTCTAAAGTCACTAAAACAATCCCGGCTTCGTTTTCGGGAGCAGTCTTGATATACCATGTATTTGTGTTTGCCATCCTATAAATTACAAATAAACATTTCCAGAGCCTTTTCAATATCATGGAACCCGCACAAGATGGCAGGAGCACCATTGCAATGCTCTTTGTTCCTGGTCAGAGAGAAAGGTCTGCTTCACGAAGCTAATTCCGCATCAGCACAGTATCTGTTTCAACAGGATAAATTTTACGACGTGTCCTATGATACTGGTGATAAAAGCGTTCAGTGTGGGAGGAAGGTAAGCTATAGGAAGTCTACTGTTAAACATATGTCTCTCCTATTGGTTTCCATAACGAATGGTTGCAAGCGGCCTGCATCCTGCAACCTTTATAGTTTTTAATAGTTTTTTTTATTACTTCATCTTAATAATGGTAACGTACTTATTATTTATATGCTTACGGCTTTATTCATACAGTTTTAAAACCTAATATTATAGTTAAAGAATGTTTTGTCTTCTTCGCTCAAATTGAATATAAAAGTCGTTCGAAAGGGATAAAACATTCGATAACTAAAAAAGTTTTTAGAACTGTTTATGAATAAGGCTGTTAATGTTAAAATTTAACACGCATATATGATATTGAGATGCTAGGTATAAAACAGTAGATTGTTTGTCCAATTATAATCGAACAAAAAAATTGCCGATAGGATATTCCTTTCATTAATACCACTTTAAATTTCAGTATTAATTTACGTAAAAACTATATTAAATAATTGATAACATTTCAGATAGATGCTTTCAAGCTATGGATGATGTGGAAAGCGAGAGGTGATGTTGGGTTCAGCCAGCTTTTAGAAGGTGTAATGACAATCGCACAGTTCTGCCAGGATACTATAGCCACGAGACCTGGGTTCAGATTAGTGACTAGCGAACTGCAGTGCCCTAATGTATGCTTCTGGTACATACCGAGGTTCATGAGAGGCAAGGAGGAAAATGAAGGCTGGTGGGAGGTTATGCATAAGGTATTTTTTATAATATTTTATACTACTATTTCAATAATAGAAAGAGTTTCAAATATTAAAGAGGAAGCTTAATTTCTAGACGGAGTGGAGTGTTTTTCTTCCCATAAATAAACAAAATAATTTTGAATATTCGAATAGTTAAAAATTATCCCTTTGCTATGTAAATATTAATATCCGTAAATAAATAGGTATTTTTTTAAAGAAGTTAACACTCTTGGCTTAACAATTTTTACTTCAAATTATCTACTATCGAGTAATACTGGTGGTAGGTCTCTCATATGTGAGAGGCCATCTGGGTGGGTACCACCGCAGTGTCTATTTCTCCCGTCAAACAGCAGTGTAAACGCACTGTTGTGTTTCGGGTTGAAGGGCATTGTAGCCAGAGTAACTACTGGACATATTGAGACTTAACATCTTATGTCTCAGGATGGCGAGCGCAGTGGAATGCCAAGCATTGCTTTATAATTCAAGGTGTTGTTTGGTTTTGCTACTGTTCATGAGCGGTCGTATCGCTTACCATCAGGCGAACGGCATGCTCGTCTCGCCATTCATAGCAATAAAAAAAAAAAAAAATAATTTCCATACATTTCGTACTATAAGTACTGAAAAAAAATATAGTTTCTATTTTTAGTAAATATCGAATTTAATTTAAGCCGTATTTTTAATGCTTTCATAACTTTGAATAAGTATTTTCTTCAAATAAACCATCAATTGTTATTTTTCAGGTAACGCCAAAAATCAAAGAGCTCTTAACACTAAACTCTTTATTAATGGTCGCCTATTCACCATTACGTCATCATAAAAATTTCTTCCGTCTAGCGATCTCCTTTCATCCAAAGATCGAAGAGAAAGATATTCTTGGTATGATAGAAGCAATAGAGAAATGTGGTGAAGAAGTAACAATTGACATGTTACACTAACTACATAAACGGAGTGCGGATATAATTATATAAAATATAACGTATTTCATTTATAATATATTCACAATATATAACGTATTTTGTGACCTTATTTTGATTTTTCCTCCTTAGAGCCAGTAGCGATTTTAACATTATCGACACCCTGGGTAATATTCTACGAAGTCCTATTTAAGTACTATCCAAATCCAAGTAAAAGTAAATCATAGATAATAAACTACAGTAAATCCTGGCCTTCGGCGGTCCTTTCGCACTGGCGCCCTAGTAGGCTCCTAATATTACGGAGCGCAGTTGAATGGCGCACTGTTCTACTGCGCCCTACCCTAACGACAGCCCTGCCTTGAGCCCACGTATTAGAGAATTACATATGAATATTTAGCAGTAGAAGAGCCACGTTGTTGTGCTCAACATCAACTCAGCATGATTGGGTAGGCTCATCAGGTGTACTACTGTCTCACAGGAAATCGAGGCGAAGCGACAGCTTTGCAAACATTCATGATTCAAGCATTGTAGATATTCATGGGCGGCAGTGATCACTTACCATCAGGTGACTAGCTTGCTCGTTGGCCAGACCAATAAAATAAAAATAAAATAATTAAACGAAGTGCCTAAAATTATTTTCAATTGACAAGAACTTACAAGCCTAAAACATATATACGTAATGATGATATAATACTGTTGTGCCTACATTTATTCCATCGACGGTTAGTAATGTATTTCATAAGGATATTATTAAATTCATAATTTCATTACCTTGCTGTTTGTTACTCAAAAGATTTTATACTCGTATAAAAATCACTTACAGTTGGAATTTCAGTTGTAAAAGAGTCCTGTGTTCAACAGTGGCGATAATTATGGGCTTATACAGTAAATATTTAAAATAACATATAGTATGGAAAAGACTGTTTATTAAACTTTTGATAACGAACAAAATACATTTTTGACTGCACTATACACATTCATAAAGTATGTCTAAATTGCACTGATACATTACCAATAAACAAATTCATCTACAATGTCAAATAAATTGTGATTTGATTCTTACCCAAATAATGTTGTGTTACTATTTGCCTTGAGCAGGTATTGATGGCGATTTTGAGATATTCACATGAACAAAAAATAAAGACGTCCAGAACGCGGGAATTGGTTGCGAATTTATCGCGTGAACTGAATTTTGTTTTCGCGCGATACTGGGTGCCAAACCGAACAACTTTGGTCCCTCGATGAAAACGCACAAAATTATACTAATATAATGTCATGTCTATTTATTATGTCAGTATTCTTCACCGATAAATATTACTGAGTTATGCGCACCATCATAGACCAAAACGTAACGCTTTGATCGCTCATCACTTCGCGTGCTTGTCGCGTCTAATTCGCGCGTTGTGGACAAGGTCAACTTAAATTTAGAAGCGTGCGTTCTCCATGATCCAGTCGAGGTACTTGTCGACGCGTGTGTATATGCCGGGATGGTTGGGCTCTCCGCAGCGTAAGCCCCATGAGACCACTCCGACCACGGCCCACCGCCCGCTCGACATCTGATACATGAGCGGACCGCCGCTGTCGCCCTGCGGTCACACGGATTTATTTCGTTACTCGAATTTAAGGATCGTGGGTTGTAACACAATAATGATTTATTTTGGAATGTTTGTATTTCAATGTGGTATTAATGTAAATAATTGTGACAGGCGTAGTGGAATTGGTACGTTATCTGTGAAATTAGAGATGATTTCGATTCTCGCACCAAGGCGAATGTTTTGATGATATTAATTTGGTTTGGGTGTGGTTGTTGGTGAGATAGAAAAAAAACTTATTTGTGACGTGAAACAACACGTGTGGGGCTGGTATTTTGTACGTGAATGTCGCCTATATTTATTTATTTTATTGTTACCAAAAGTTGTTCTATAACCTTTAGTTATATATCATACCTGGCAAGAATCCATACCGCCTTCGTGGGCACCAGCACATAAGCTTTCATCGAACACGGAGTCCACAAACGAGTCGACGCATTCCTGATGGTTCCAAATTGGAATGGTCACTTCCATCAACACGTTGCTGTGCGGACCTCCGTACCATTGCGTGCCCCAACCTGTAAACAAAAATTATCAAGTACCTTCCTATATCTATGCCCTATAAGCTCCATTATGTACAACATTATATTTTTTTCCAAGGCGTTACGTAAAACTAGTCAGTTCCTAGGGTCAGATGATCGAATATAACACTGATTCGAATTGTTGACAAAATATTGAAATAATGAAATGTGTAAAGAATTTGTGCAAAGCTTTCATAATATTTCATAATATTTATATTGTGTTAAATTATTTCAACAATGAAGCAAGTATCTGCTAAAAGCTTCATCACGGTTTTCTGTAAAGACTGGACCCGTTGGAACAGTTCTTAAAAATACAGAAAACAGAACTGTTGTGGAATTAAACATAGCAATGCTTTACTCAATCAGCTAGGAAACAAAAAAAAAACAAATCATACCAATAACAGTAGCCGTTTCATCAGCATAATTCAACCCCAGGGGCGGTAGACATATGGGCCATACGTAAGTGTTGAACACTGCAGGCCTGTCAAGCTTCAGAATGGCGATGTCGTGGTGATAGTTAGGAACCTCGTAGTTCACGTGTTGGATCTTCTCCACCACCTTGAAGTTATAGGAACGGGAATCGTTAGTCCGCTTGAAGTCGTATTCGCCGAGGCGGACAAATAACTCGTTTGCCTCCCATCTGGAATAAGTTTATTAACATCTAATTAAGGTTGCTAGATGGCACTGGATGAAGGTTGTTTACGTTTATAAAATAGAGGAAAGTCTATATTAACCAGGGGATTTCCGGGGGTATATAGGTGGAATGCACATCGAAATAAAATACATAACAGAGAGACCTGAAACTACAGGGTAGTGTCAGCTCTCCCTATAATGAGATCTCTGTAAAATGAGGGAGGTTCTAAAACTTATTGATTAGAGTCTTTCGAGGAAAAGTCCTTACATTTCATTGGTTTAAACTCTTTCGCTAAAACCAATGAAATGCTTGGAATCAAATGACTTTTGACCTCTCAGATATGTATGTACTCGTATAATAGCTCTATTCGATTCATAGAAATAATTTGATTCATAGACAGAATGTCTCCAAGAGTAAGCCTTTTGCATTTATGAATGTAATTATATACGTGACTAAGAGGTGTCTAGACAATGGTAAATTAGCATATGTACATAAATTATTCAAAACGTGTAGACAGGCAGCGTAAAACCTATCAATTGTATTCATGACAAATGATATTCTGGTAAAACAATATTTCGAAAAGTAGTTATAATATGTTAAATAAATATAAGATTTCAAGAAGAAATAATTTCCTATTACTATTACAGATTAGGAGTCATAGAAAAAACTCTACGAATATTCCTAAATTCTTTACATAATATTCGAATTTTGTACCGTACGTCGTAATCTCACACTATGCTCGACGTATATGATAGGTTTCATAAAAAATAGTGTTGATTTTAGAAGAGGAAAACTTTAATATTATATGTTGACGTTCAACGTCCGAACATTCGAACTTCGTGTCGGAGTACAGAGTAACCCCCGTGATTTCCCCCTTATTCGAAATATGTTTTCTTTGTGTTGTTTCAAAGTTCCATTGTTTACTAATAGGTAAAATCCTTAAAACTCGCCACAAAAGGAGACATATTTCTCCAACTATACATACATGGAAATCGAAATAACTTTTAATCACCAGGCCATATTTTGCAACATCAAAATAATTTGCACAAGTTAAAACATTCATTCTATATTTGTATTCCCAATTTAATCGGGCAGGATGCTGGTGCGAATGTTAAACAACAGATAATTGGGCCGGACGGGTCCTTCCGGCTAGCAATTGGATTACCTTCGTGTGCAATGTGCTGCTGTTAGAACGTGTCTATCGGTGATGAGGACCCCGCCGCAGTACTGCTCGAAGCCATAAGGGGTGACAGAAGCCATCCATGGCCATTCTCTTGGGTTCGCTGGACGGGAGCCCAGGACTCTGCCTTGAGGACGGGTGCTTAGACCACAGCCTGGGGAATTTACATTTAATATCTAGAGTATATGGTGAAGGTTGAGCTGTTGTTTTGACGAGGAGAATTTGGTTTTTATAATATGTACACATCACCTAAGTATTTCACCCTACATCAGCAAGTGTCTAGGTCAGCCATACTCAACCTGCGGACCTCGTGGCTATTTAATGTTTGGCCATCATAGGGTTGCAAACCACTTCAAATTTCGTGCCAATCATTGAAGCCACGCTCGCCGAGTAAAAAAAAATAGGTTACTAGACAACCCTACCGCGATGAGTTGCGTTGAGTCGGTCCGCAACACCATACCTAATACGTATTATCGGCCCGTGTAAAAAAAGGTACCGCTGTTCTATGTGCTCCACCATATTTAAGGGGGTACTATTCAAATAGAGTACTAAATGAAGACACACAACTAATTCCAACTTTAAATGTTGCTTTTGAAACTGTAAGGCGAACAAAACTCAAGACAAATAAACAAAATAGTGTGAAAACCATTTCAAGAATGTTTTCTGGTCAATATCTTTTTACAATTAGGCACTGAAAAACTAGAAATAGTAAAATTTACTACACCTCTATTCTCAGCTCGTGTAATTTTCAACAAAGTTTCGTCTTCTCCCTCCTGCGGCGCGATTGCAGGCAGGTCCCCAGCCAAACCTTCTGGCCCCAAGATATTCTGTTCATCAGGGCAGCACACACCCATCGATCTTAAAAGAATGGTTTAACATCTTACTTATATTGTCGCTGAAGTTAAGACTAAGAACAATATTACTACACATTTTCGAAATTCTTAGTTTTAATAATGTTCGTTTAGCGACTGTAGGATCTTGAGCTTTTAACAAATCATTAAAATACTGCAAAATCTTAAATGGTCAATTTAGTTTGGTGAAGATTAAGATTCAGTTTACCACAATGTAGTTTAATGCACGATAGGGATGAATCGATTTCGTTTATTTATAATTTCACTTTTTTTCATTGCAAAAGTAACATGTTTAGTGGGTATGTTCAGAGTACAATATTACTTACCGGTCTTGAATGACACAAGCGTAGTTCATGAACTTGACAAAGTCGTTTTTGAAGTCATCCTGGATGCAGTAGCGAAGGTGTCGACAATGTCCGCTTTTGCCGCTTGGAAGTCTACACGCTTGGTACGCAATGTTTCCCTAAAACATAAAAGTGTTTTAGAGAAATATCTATTCAAAAAGATTATGATTACCATTTTAATTGTTATAACTAAGATCTATTCATTGTTTGTGTCGTAATATTCAGGCGTACTTTAGCGATTAGCGGCTTCATTCATATAAGTACAGTTTTTAACGACGTTTGAATTTAGTTTAAGTGAAGAGGACAAAACATTCTATAAATGCGATAGATTTGAAAACTGTCTATGATAAGGCTGTAGATATAATTCGAATCAAAAAGGAAAAAGTTCATGGAATTAATTATAGTGAAACAGCAATTTACGCTTTCCAGGTTTTGCAACTTATTATACCAACAATATGATTGCAGAAACTATAGATAACTACTCCTAATTTAAATTAGCAATATTAAAATTGCAAAATTTGTAATAAGTTTATTATAAAGATAAGAACTGAAGGCGCGGTCGTACAGTAGGCGTGAGATGAATAGAATACAACACAGTACACAGCGAGAACTAGAAATCGGTTCGCAAAGGCGTGGAAATTACTAAATTGGCGCCGTATGCTCTTTAACACGAATAATAAATCATTGACGCCAACATAATTGAATATGACATCGGCTTCGCAGACTATTATAGTTAAAATTGCTGATAATGATGTTGAAATTTGTAAATGGAATGATTGCATTTTGCCGGGTACAATATTCGTTTTAATCAGATTCCCCACTACTGTTCACCTGACGGAAAACTGTCATAGTAACTACCCACGTAAATATTTCACATTTTGGTTCAAGTTTTGTGTATCTGAACTTAGTATTTGGTGGTATGAGAAGGCTATTTCTCCCTAGTGAATAATCTATCTGGATTGGATTAAAGAGTACAGTGACTACATTGTGCTACCATCACGTGGTCTGTTGTCGCTTTGATGGGTAAGTAGTAAGTACGTATGTACGAACATTACATCAATTTTAATTAAAACTTCTTGTACTTAAAATAATGTTTAAAATCCTGGAATGAGGTTATTTATTTTCGTAAGTCATAAATCTTCATCAAATGAACATAAATTGTCCTTTTACGGGCCTGAGTATGTGTTTATTAGTGTTCAACCATTTTAAAAATATCAATCAGTTGTTTGTTTATAACAAAGAAGATGTAGACTGCAGTCGTTTTATTTAAAAAGTAATTCTAGTTTTAAAACTGGACTAGAAAGTTTGATTTACAGTTTTAGTATTTTTAACTTAATATATTTTAGCAAATAATTATCGGTCAATCCTCATTGGGTCAATCCGGTATAATTTTACCAACGAGACATTTTTTTACTCCTGTATGCTTTTCCAAAGTAAGGGGAGTTACTACATAAAATTTGTGGGACTGTTATCATAATTACTTATGATCTTATTAAATCTAGAAATCCACCTTACAGACCTTTTTTATAAGTCTTTATTTGTTTAAATTGCATTTTACGTTGACTTCAAGATGAGAATAAGACAGTGAGTTCGAGACAAACGTTGGTTAAATCCAGTAGCATATGTTTCGGTTGCAACCGAAAATTTTTACGTAGTTTTTCGTACCCACCACGATCTAAGATTTGTATCATATGGGGCCAATATTTCGATTATGGCTGTTGGACTTATTTAACACTCATTTGACATTATTGTTAAGTTTGAACTAGTGCAATGTATTGAAATAAAACTATTATTTACGGATTTTATCGCGAATTTAGTTTAATTTTTACATTTTTAACTTCCCGACGTTTCGATTACTTTACAGCTTTCGTGGTCACGGGGCGGACTGCAATGCAATGTACCTGATTAGGGTTAAGCTGGATGAATCGTTTGGCTCTTCCACCGCCAATATGCATCCCGCCTTGTTCTATGATGTCTTGCCATACTGGATCCTGCAGTTCGGCTGTAAAGGTAGTCTTTTATGACTCCATAACTATATCTCTATATTTGGTTTCGTTAATATTCTCTCTAGCAAAGAAATTTTAATGGGCATGTCATATTCTATTAAAAATGTATAATTGGTTCACTTTAAAGCAGAAATCAATAAATAAAATTGCGAAAGTAGCAAGTAACAATGCCACTACCACGAATGGGTAGGGTTTGGAAATTATTCTTAATATGTTAATATCTTGGCTTAGTTTATAGTTTAGTTTTTAGTACTCACAGTAATCTCCTTTATCCGCATTCACACAAACCAGAAACAGAAGGAACACAAACAGCATTCTACCAAACACTAGTTCTCGCAGACAACTAAACGTTCTGATTTATTCCAACGCACCACAGGAACTTGATACCGTGGTGATTAATCCACAGGATGCGGCTTGTGATAGCAAAATTTAATAAAAATTTGAAGGCCGATACACTGTCATCTCGCAGGATTGTGTTGGTTAATGATGTTAGCCGGCTACGTGCAAAACATGTTTTTAAAGAATATTGGCCGCGTTCTTACGAAGTAGCTGCACTAAGTATGTTATAGATTTTGTAGATGTGGAGTATTTTTTGTACATATACGTTCTATGATTTTTTTACTTGAGTAGTCCGAAATTTGGTAGTAGACGAAGATAAGCTGTGACACTAGATATGAAGAGTAAATACAAAGAATGAATAGTTGAGACATTATATTTAAATATAACTTGGTTTAGTAGGTAGAGTCCTTTATAAGAAAAAGATAAGACAAGTGGTGAGTTCATCCCTGTGTCGGTTCGAAATTCGTTTAAAGTTTTTGAAACCCGGGAGACATGTACCTATTTGTCTACAATTAATTCGATTAAATAAGCGTTTGTTGAGGACTTTGACTTGCTTACCTGTACTTACGTTTCGTACTTTCAGGCACTAGTAAATTCGAATTAAATAAAAAGTTGCGAAGGTGTCACCATTTATATTTCTAAAGGTGAATCAGTCTAGAAGCATGAGTACATTTTTTTCCTTTCACACTAAATTAATATAGCTTTTTGACGTGACAACGTCTTAAATTAGGTTGCGGCTGGGAGTCACTTATGAAAAAGTGTAACGCCCGGTAACGTTACGATGAGTCACCGAACGAGAGAGAGGCCCGCCGAATGCCTTGCGTCTCTCTCCCACTCAACTATGATCTAATTATAGTTGAGTGATTAATTTAATTATATTCATATCAATAAATATTCTACCGAGAAAAAGACGTTGTCACGTAAAATCTTCGCCCGTAAAACCGACTTTACAGGCAACCTTTTATTACAACTGTTTTGTAATTAGCTTTATGACATTTATACTAATCAAAATCAAGTTTCGAACAAAAATATTTATCAAGAAAAATCTTCATGTGCCTAATATTAAAAAAATATCTATCTTCCATTATGTATGAGTTTCGTATAAATGATATCGTTTACTGGTTAGACATGGATTTAGAAGTTATAGAAGGTTTTTTTTTGGTTTTATATAAATGCCAGGGGATTACTCTATGAAACGATACGAACTTCTAAAGTTCGGACGCCGTACGTAAAACTACATTAATGTGCCTGGGTACTCCACGAAATGTTGAAATCCTCTATCGTACGTCGTAACCATAGACGATATATAATAGAGAATAGTATTGAGTTTTAGAAGTGGAAAAGTTATATCTTACTTCGGATGTCGAACATCCGAACATTCGAAGTTCGTATCGTTTCATAGAGTAACCCCCCAGAACGAAATGTAGACGGCGTCTGTGAGTCCAACATGATGGGTGGTATCGTAAGATTGCAATTAATTTTAACTCAATTGATTTAAGTGTAAATTATATACGATGTATGATTAGTCTTTGAGGAGTTTGACTAAAAAGACATATGTTTTTTTTCGGCGGTAGGTGTTAAAAAAGATAGACGTATTTATAGTATCGTATTTTTAATTTAAATTATAATACACTATTTATTTGGTATACTTTGCGTGCATTTAGTTCTTCACATCATAAGTGCATTGTACTAAAGTTAGTAGCTCTGTATGTAACAACATAGCTCCAAATACACCACCTGCTAGCCTGCACCTACACTTTTTACACATTGAGGCAGAAAATACAGAAAATGGCGCAATTAGCTGATATCCAGGAGACCCAGAGTAAATTAGAGGATATCTTTTCAAAGAGGATGGCTGAACTAGAAGCAAAGTTGCAGTCTGGTAGTCAAGCAAAGGACACTGTGGCTCGTGTGGCTGAGGAGTTTCGCACATTCCGAGAACTGATGTTCGACATGCTTCGTCTGCTGAGAAATCAGATATGCGAGTGTGCTCGGATGATAGACACCATCGAAACACGGCATCGAAGGAAGGCACTTCTTTTTCTGGGTGTCTCAGAAGATCCGAAAGAGGACTGTACAAGTGTTGTCCTTAATATAGTCACCAATACGCTGGCCTTAAGAGACTTCTCTGCCTGTAACATAAAGGCATGTCACAGAATTGGGACCCAAAGCAAGGATCACAGTCGCCCAATACTTGTCCGATTCTGTGGTGTTGAACATCGCTCTTCGGTTTGGAGGGCTAAGGCAAAACTGAAGGGTTCTCCCATCACAGTGAAGGAGTTTCTGACCAAACCACGGCAGCAAGTTTTCAGCAAGGCACGGCAACACTTTGGCGTCAGATCGTGTTGGACCCAGGACGGTACAATTGTCATAAAGACCTCTGATGGTAACCGTATAAAGATATTTACTTTAGACGAGCTCACTCCGTTGATGGCGAGGTATCCCCGGGCAGTGGAAAATTCTTCAGTGGTCAGAAACAACAGACCCGCGGTCTCAACGGTGGCAACAAAACAGCGATAATTACTACGGTTCGAACATAACTCACGACACTCTAACATGGTAGTTGATAGCTATTTATTACATTTACTAATTTACTTTAAGTTAATAACTCGCGATCATTTTATACACCTTTTTGTTTACACTTTACACATTACGTAATATTTAATCGCGTGAATTGTGACTACTCGGTCATAATACCCGCGCAAACGCATCAATGTACCTACTTTTTTAATAAAATTTACGATAACATTGTTGACGTTTGCCGGTTGACACATTTGTTTCGTTTAGAAATCTTTCTTTTGTTATTACAAGTTCTGTTTTGCTACTCAAATTTATTTTTAGATTCTTATATGAGTGCTATTTTTTATTTATTTTTTTCTCTTTATATTTTGTTCGTTTTTTTTTTTATATTCTGTGTTCAGTAATCTTTAATGTTAACAATAATGTGTATGTGTATTGGCTGGCGGGTGGTGCTGAGACTGATTCATTGCACCACATTTATTCATTTACATTTTATCGTTGTATATTTATTTATTAGTATTTATATATATATATATATATATTATTATTATTATGTCTTCTGATGCTGATTCTTTTATAACTGCCACTGATTCTGCTTCTATGACCAGTGACGACAGTTTTTCTTCGCTACATGATGGGCTTGGTGACTTGGTGCGACAAAAATTTTCTTGTCAACTTGACACATTTAATATCTGTCACATTAACGCACAAAGTTTACCAAGTCATTTTAGTGACCTTTCGGATACATTCGCTGATGCCAACGTGCATTGCGTCCTGATTTCTGAGAGCTGGCTCAAACCTCAGTTGGCTTCTACCGCTTATCCTCTTCCCGGATTTATTCTTATCAGGAATGACCGGGTCAATATGAGGGGAGGTGGTGTAGCTGTTTATCTACGCTCTAATTTTAAATATAGCATTGTAGCTTCCTCTATTGACTCGGCGCCGGCAGAGTATCTCTTTCTCGAGGTTTGGGTCAGGGGAGTGAAAACCTTACTTGGTGTCGTTTACTGTCCTCCTTCTTTAGACTACTTCTCCAGTCTCGAATCGATTCTGGAATCTTTAGGATCGGAATACGCACATCATATCATCATGGGAGACTTTAATACCAATCTCCTTGCCCATAGCTCCTGTCGTACCCGTAAGCTCCTTGACATCCTTAATTCCGTTAGCCTATGCGTCCTACCCCTTCAACCCACTCACCATAATGCCAGTGGAGACGACACCTGGCTTGACCTCATCCTTGTTTCTGATCCTTCCCTTGTGTCCTGTTTTGGCCAGTATCTGGCTCCTGGATTCTCTCGCCATGACCTCCTGTTCCTGTCCTACGCCTTAAAACCCAATAAGCCCCCGCCCAAGGTTTTGCGCAGGCGTTGTTTTGGTCGCATGAATTTGGACAAATTGCGTAGGGATGCCGAGAATCTGGACTGGCAGAACCTGACATCAGCATCTACAGTGGATGAAAAGGTCTCGATCTTCCGTGAAAATGTGCTTGCACTTTACGATGTTCACGCTCCCATTAGGCACATAAAGTTGAAACGCCCTCCTGCTCCTTGGTTGACAAGTGTTATTCGGATGGCGATGAGGCGTAGGGACCGTGCCTTTCGTAAATTCAAGAGGGATCGGTCAGATGCTAATTGGTGTTTATTTAAAACTGCAAGAAATCGTTGCAATCAGATGATACGTAATGCGAAACGCCGCCATATTCTCGATAATATTTCCATTTCCACCCCTTCCAATATCTGGAAATTCCTTAGAACGCTAGGTATTGGTAAGGGAAAACATTTTGAACTCCCGAGTACGATCAGTTTGGATGATATCAATCTTCACTTCACCAACATTACTCCACTTGATCATCAAACTAAGTTATGTACCCTTACATTCCTTAATTCCCTTCCTCGTCCTAATATTGATCCTTTTTTATTTTCTTCAGTTGCTCCTGGCGAGATTCGAAAGATTATCCTTTCCATTAAATCCAATTCCATGGGCTGCGATAACATCAGCCGTCGCATGATTCTTCCTTTACTCGACCTACTCCTCCCTACGATTACCCATGTAATTAATGCTTCCCTCGACACTGGCGTATATCCGTCTACGTGGCGGAAAGCCTATGTCATACCCCTTCCCAAAATTCCTAATCCGTCCACTGCCAACCACTTCCGTCCTATATCCATATTACCCTTTATGTCCAAGGTGCTTGAGGCTTGTGTATATAAGCAGCTGTCCAGGTTTGTTAATCTTAACAACTTATTAAATCCTCTACAGTCTGGATTCAGACCTGGACACAGCACTACCTCTGCGCTCCTCAAAGTGACTGGCGATATTAGAAAAGGCATGGAGAACTCCAAAGTCACCGTGTTGGCTCTAGTGGACTTTACAAATGCTTTCAATACCGTCAGTCACGATATCCTTTTATCTATCCTCTCCTACATTGGGATCTCGTCCGAGGCACTGAACTGGTTCTTATCCTATCTTCAGGGGCGTCAGCAGTCGGTACGTCTCGATGACACTTCATCGAAATGGCGTGACCTTCACTCTGGTGTTCCTCAAGGCGGTATACTTTCTCCCTTGTTGTTTTCTATCTTTATTAATCTTATAACTCAAAATCTTCAATGTGCGTATCATTTGTATGCCGATGACTTGCAGATCTACTCGCAGGCGGGGATTGACTGTGTTACTGAAGCCATAGACAAAGTAAACGAAGACTTAGCCCGTATAAAACAGTGGGCCGACAGTTTTGGTCTAGCCGTCAACCCAAGTAAATGTCAGGCAATTATTGTAGGTAGTCCAAGGATGATGAGTAGGTTGGACTCTACACTTATCCCTCCTCTTACTTATAATGGCACAGTTATTGAATGGAGTTCCGCAGTAAAAGACCTAGGCATACTGATCGATTCCTCTCTGAACTGGCGTGCTCAAGTTAATGCAGTTTGCCAGAAGGTTACGGGTACTCTACGTGTTCTTTATCGCCTGAAGAACTTCCTTCCTGTGAAAACCAAGACAATGCTTGTGCAAACCTTGATATTTCCTTTAATCGACTATGGTGATGGGTGCTATTTTGATCTGGATGCAGAACACCTCAATAAACTCGACCGGCTTCTTAATAACTGCATTCGATTCATTTTTAATCTCCGAAAATATGATCATATTTCTTTGTTTCGCTCACAGTTAAAATGGTTACCAATACGTCAACGTCGTTCCTTACACGCCCTTACAACTCTTTTTTCCATTCTTATGTCCCCTGCTCCACCTTCTTATTTGTCGTCTCAATTTAATTACTTAGGGAGTAACCATAATAGGAATCTTCGCTCACTTAATAATCTCCTTCTGCAGTGTCCTTCCCACACCTCTAATTTCATACATTCTTCTTTCTTTGTTCAGTCTATTCTTCTGTGGAATGCACTCCCCCTCGAAATCAGGTCGTCTAGTACTCGTTTGACATTTAAAGCGAAAGTCCGACAACATTTACTTAATAAATTGGCAGAATAATCTTTGTATGTTTTATGTAGTATATGTATGTATAAGTATAAAATATATGTAGTTTTGTATATTTATATATGTATTTATATTTATCTTTATAATATATAGCCTATAATCATATATATTTATGTACATATAATATATTCTTTTGATATTTATTAGTTTACACGTGAACTTTTATTTTATTATCATTTAGTGATGCGCCTACTTTGATTTCTCTGCACCACCCAAAGGTTGACTGGGAGAGAATGCCTCAGGCATTAAGTCCGCCTTTATACTTTGTATATAAAGCATTTAAATAAATAAATAAATGTATTTTATGTTAGAAGCTGAGAATACAATCGTGAAGAAGATTTATGGTCCGTTAAACGTAATATCTTATTATTTGCATTTGAAGTGGAGTTTGTACATTGCTGTTTTTGTTGGTGAAATTATATATCACCAACAAATATATACTTATCATATGACTGCAATAATATTGCTTAAGGAAATTGCTTACCGTGCGTGTAGATATTAACTTGATATTTAACCGAGTTTAACACGTAAAAATGTAACGACCTATATGTTTAGTAAGTACCAAACCCGCCTTTAATATGTTACGCATATACCTATATTACGATTTGTTAGCTTATATAACTTATTGACTGATAAGTATATTAAATAATGTGAACAAGCACGATGAATTAGTTATTAATTTTAATTTTTTAATGTTTTTTTTGAAGTCGGTTTTTACTTTATCTCAACAAATCAAATATAATGCACCGGGTGATAAGAGTAGTAGCAGTCCAAATAGTCTCTGCGCCCTTAACATGCGACATCTTTTGGTGCACTTTCCGATTTTACACATTTTTGTATCGTGATTGATATTCAGGCGTATACGAATATTTTGTCTCCAGTCATGGGTTGTATATATCCTTGAAAACGCATCGTCACTTACCGTATTGTAATTCATCAATTCATCTATCTTGCCTACAAGTTGTCCCAAATGCTTACACCTCTTACGAGTGGATAGCATGTTTCTTTGGATAGTCGGAATGAGTCTGTGATTTATTTATCACTATTATAATATGTAAATGTAACTTAAGAATCTTTTACTCTTACCCTTAGTATGTAATGGAATTTCCATGATGATTTGAAACATATATAATGATATCCAGTTTGTGGACGCAATGCCTTTTGCAACAAAATTACTCCTTTGATGTTATTTATGACCAGTTTGAAAGACGATCAAGTTAATTTATCGGCGTTTTATCCTACAAACTGTGGTACAAACCGATTACTATAGGGATTTATTGCTAAATTTTAAAAGAACCTTGACAGAATGCTAAACCTAACAGAGCAATTGTTTAGTCTAAGTATGCTAGTCAACACAGCTTGGTTCAATCTTGTTATTGTAATCGGATAATTAATTAATTATTGTTAGTTTGGCGCCATTTTGATTGCATACTAATGTTTTGGATGCAAATATATTTTGCTTAATCTACACATAAAATATTTTATTAGTGGTTCTATATTTATAGAAATAAAATATCTCGAAAAGTTGGTACAAAATATTTGTGTTTACCATCAGGCTCTACTAATCATTAATTTCTTTTGGCTATTAAAAAAACAATAAATATATTTTTATGTAATTATTCCTTGGTTTTATATGAGCATTGAATTCCATATTTATACATTAGTTGATATAATTATTCATGGAAATTAATAGGTGTAATGACTCTTCGGTCTCCATGCCTCCCATTATAAAAGCTTGATTTCTTATTTTTGTGCTTAACGTATGATTATCCTTTAATATCTGTGTTATTTTCTTGTAATTGTGTTTATACTTCTTATTGGCTTGTAAATGTCATGGGAAATATGTTGGTGGTTCATTATATACTTTAGAGCAATATTTTAAAACTTTATTCAGACTTTGTTTTGTCCTAGGGAAATTGTGATATCTTTATTTGTTAGTTTATCTGGACAGTATTGTTCTTACCATGCTACTGCTCGTTAGTTTTTTTTTCCGTATTTTCTTCCTTTTTCTTTTCAATGATTAAAATTTCTCAAGCCACTAGTCTACTCCTTGTTTTGTGGATGTCGTGATGAACTGCTTACTAGGTTAAGATATTGTCTACTGGAAGACCACTGCTAAACATAGACCTTCCTAAACAATTTCCATAGCCTTCAGATGGGAACGGTTTTCTGTGACCTTTATTAGGTCATAGTCCCATCTTTATCAGATAAAACTATTTATAATACATTTATTCTGCAACAGGACCTACGTGCAAATCTTAGTGCGTAACATGTGCGTAATTTGTGTCAAATGTCGAGATAAGATCGACGTTTATCTAGTTCATAAGTCAGTTGAATTTAAATTAATCAGGACGAAAACGAGGTGATTTCAATTTAAGATAGCTAAATGTATTCGTTGTGTATATATTTGGAGAGCAATGAAGTATATACTATATGTATTTCTATCAAGGCTATTATTTTCTGCATAACACAAAAGGTAGAGAAATAATATTATGCCATATTGAGACTGTTTATTATTCTATATTTTGCATATGGTAAAAGTGACATGTTAAAGCGAAAATTACATATGAATTCTAATGTTCTGTCTAAAAATTGTACCTAGGACCTCATGGTTCTCTACTATATGTACACACTGACAGTAGACTATAAGTTATTTCATGTTTTCCCATACTCTACTGGTGGTTACTGGTGGTAGGTCTCTCCTATTTGGGAGGCCGCCTGGGTAACGTAATGTCTATTTTTCCAGACAAACAGCAGTGTAAATGAACTGTTGTGTTCCGGTTTTAAGGACATTGTAGCTAACTACTGGACATATATCTTATGTCTCAGGATGGCGAGCGCGTTGGAATGCCAAGCTTTACTTTGTAATTCAAAGTGCTTTTTGGTTTTGCTACTGTTCATGAGCAGTCGTATCGTTGACCATCAGACGAACGGCATGCAATTTGGTATACAATATATTGTATCAGCCCATTTACGTCCCACTGCAGGGCACGGGCCTCCTCTACAATCGAGAATACGATTGAGAGTGGTTAGGCCATATAGTCCACCACGCTGGCCTAGTGTGGGTTGGCAATATATTGATGCCATAAAAATATTATTATGCAATGAATTGTTAGATTATAGTTTTATGAAGCCTTATTGACTTCATTTCCCTTAAGAAACAGTCATTGGCCTATTATATAAATATTTTGGTAAAACATTTCTCACAGTATCAATTGTTATTGAATAATATGACAATGCCATGGCGTCATAGTAATAATAGTGACTAATTAGTTATTGAATTTTCTCGGCTTCGGTTATAATATACATAAATAAGTCATATTAGACGTCCAGTGACATCAAGAAGTTGATTGAAAAGTTGGATAATTGTTTATTGACTATTTCGCTTTGTTAAAATGTGAACTTTCTATGTTTTATGTAGAAATATTTTGAAGTGAAAATTAGTGCCAATTAAAGATAGTGCAAAAGTTTAGTGGCATGTTAATCACTACTCTACCACTATCGTCCAATCTCAGCGATGCGCCTACGATTCCGAAGGTTTGTGGGTGTTGATGGGCGTCGGTAAACACTTTCACTTCACACTTGCATAGCAAGATTTGTAATTTGTAACGGGTTAGGTGAAGGTTCATAGAAAAAGACATAAGAGGGTTTATAAAACAGAAAATAAAAGCTTCTAAAATCAAAATTAATTCCATATTACACCACGAAAAACACAAAAAGAGGTTCTACTTAACAATAAAAAAGCATTCTAAATGCAAAATCAATAACTGCCAACAATAAACAATATTTAAAAAAAAAACGTGTTATATTTTGTTTCCCCAGCCAGTAGCTGTGCAGGATGGATAGTAGGCCGTAATTAAAATACTCGGCTCATTAAGCAGGATAAGTCGGTCGGCGCCGGCCGTCGCCGCAGGACACGCAGGACACGGCACCCGCTCGCAATTTGTCGTTTCCTTTTTAAGGTGATCGAGCGTGGAGCAATAATGTTGTTAAGCCGCTGCACTGACTTGGTTTGTCTCAGGATCTGATTTTATAGTCTTTACTGGTAGCTTCATACATGTGATAGCTTGAAGATGTATAATGTGGATACATCCTAATTTAAATAAATAAGGATAAATAAATAACACCCAACAGTCACATACATAGTCCTGACCCCACACTAAGATCGAGTCTTGTGTGGTGGGTATCAGGAACTACGAGAGACTTTTCGGTCTCACAAACACCCAGACCCAGAAGAAATATTTGTGGGCCACACAAACATTTCTCTCGGTGCGGGGATCGAACCCGCGGCCTCTCGTTTCACAGGCGGCGTCTAACCAACTGCGCCACGGAGGCTGTCAAAGGATGTGTCCAAGGTATGATTTTGAACGATATTTAAGGATTCTTAAAAAATAATGCTTCAAAAAACATATAAGTATTCGAAAACAGCATCAAAATAGATTGTAAAAGGATAGATATATTAATATTTTTAATAGTACGGTGGGGACGCAATAATGGGGCCAATAAAAAAAAATAATATTGTTAAGGATGCCGTGTTAAAAAAGCTATCCTTATGAAATTAATTGGTTTAAGAAATTGCATACGTTCCAAAAAAATATTTTTTGAGCGTTTTTACTATAACATTGTAGGAATACCAACACCAAATATCCATCCATAACTTCTAAGCCTAAGTGAAATGGCTACTTGAATATTGTAATGAGTCGCGACTCGCGAGCTGGCTGGTGCAACGGCGCCCACGATTCCTTGTAATCTATTTCGGTGCTAGATTTAACAGGTTAGTGGACGCAAGTTGTGGCCTTGTCACTATGAAATCCCGGCGTCTATCTCCCACAGATAAAACGCACTTTATAGCCGATATTTGAAACCGTTGATACGGAATTCCTTGCTGGGACGATATTAAATTTAATTATATAAATAAAGGAATTTATCAGAACAATGTCATTATCACATAATATTGTATTCTGATATTCGAACTTATAGCGACTGCAACATATATGACACACCAGAAGGGGCATTGCATTCATTGGCTAGGAAATATAGTTTGTACCTCCAAAATTAAATTGATAGTCAAACATAAATACATAAGCTTTTACCTGAATCCTCAAAGAATTAAAAGAAGGTCAATAACAGTTCACCAAGTGCCTGACCCCGAGACATCGAACCCAGGATCTCATGCTTCACCGTACATATGTGACATAAGATCAATGAGGTGAGTCAAACAACATAGATAATTCCTAAGTATCGAATGAATAAATAAAGAAAAAAAGGTATAACAACAAAGATAATTAGCATATGTTTGGCATTACAAAATTAATTAGGTCAAACCTGTACCTAAGTTTACCTAAAACAGAGACAGTGCTTTCATATTTATCTGTCTAATTAAAATAAATAAATACACCCAATAGTCACATACATAGTCCTGACCCACAGATCACTCCCAATCTAAGTCCTCACCCAACACTAAGGAGTCAAGACTCGACACAAGTTTCGTGGGTATCAGGAACTATGAGAGACTTTTCGGTTCACAAACACCCAGACCCAAATGAAAACAAAACCCAAATATCTACAAGACAAGTGAATTTGGTTGATATATTGAAAAATATCATAGCGGTATGTATTCACTTTCGTTAAATATTCGTGACGTACGGACAGGCCGCCTGTCCTTCTGCATCTGTAGGTTAGTATAAGTCAAATCTGGTGAAGGGAATGCGTAGGCAGCGGTTTCTATTACATTCGAAATTGTATAAGTCGATGTCAGCGAAGATAATATTAAATTGCAACGTGCATTCATCAATTAACTAATGAAATTTTGTATTTGCAACAACCGAAATGGTTCGTTACACTTTGCCTAATATTAAGAGCGTCCTTCAGATCAGTTTTGTTACAATTAAAATTCTAGTATTATGCAAATTATTTCCCGGCTTACTGTTATAACATCGCCACCGACCAAGTTAATAGCTTTGTTTAATACCTATAACTTTTATTAGGTTAAGTAGCCGATGACATTTCGCCTCAAGGAATATTTCGTAGGATTCGGGTCGGCTTTATCTGAAAATAATTGTTTTGTTGCTCAAAACATGGCAATTTCGCATCCTGACGTTATTAATTTAAATAAATTAGTAAGGGCCTGTAATCATATTTGTCACACGGTCGTAAATCCATTGCTGATTACCCCGTGAACAAAGTTACGAAATATAGCTTCCCGTCGGACATCAGTCATTTAGCAGTCGATCCGCGTGTCGGAGAAAATATGCTTCCTTAAATGGGTAGAGGCACCTTATTATACATGCTGTTTGAGGTTAAATATAAAATAGCGTGTTTTGTAAATTTGTTTTAGCCTTTAAGCGTGGTAATAAGGGATTGTTCTTTTAAGGCATGTTTGAAGAGAAATAGGCAAAGAATTTGAGATAGGAATGGCAATTATCATGGAACGTGGAATTTCGGAGTCTATCAATCTACAGATTTTTGAAAGCTATACCAAATAACTTATATTTTCTGGGCTTTACTATGATCTTTTGCAACCTTATTTTAATTATTATCAAGATTTCCGACGTACCAAAATATGGAGCTATTATTAATTTCAATTTTATTTATTTTGATCACTTTCATTCTAAATCTTCTCCAGATTAAATAATATTAATATAAAATGATGTTTCGTTCAAACACGTCTCATTTCACAATAACACAGAGTTTAATACTTTGATTTATCATTTCACTGGCCGTTCGCAGGATGTCGAACCCTCACAAAAAATCTGTCCCAGCCATAGCTAAAATACTCCAGACACAATTAATATTTCAAGAAAAACATTACTAAGATGCTGCTTGCCTTGCCTGTTTATTCCCACGGGCTCACATTGATGTTTATTAAAAAGCAGTTTATACTTTATACATTTACATATGTATGAATTAACATTAGCTATAAAAGACGCTGAGGTCTAGATATTGCGCGGAGCGTCGACAAGGCGCGCATAATGTGCTTTATTTACTAGGCGACTATTTAATTATGTTAACAGACTATTGAAATATTTACCGAGACCACAATTAACACATTTTATTACCGTTCATTATAAATAAGGAAATCTCATTAGTGTAGACTGCAGGTAGGTATTTCAATTAGATTTGCGTATAGCCAATCTAGCATAAAGGTATTTTGTGATAGAAATTCTAAATTTTGTAATTTCGATTGCATTGCATGCAAATACTTGTTTCTCGTCAATCGTTGAAATGTAATTAGAAGTTACCAATTTAATCCCGGGTCTTTTCACCGTAGCTTGAAGAAGCAATTTATGGGGCCGGCGTAATAATTTGAAGTGGCGAGACATAATTCATCTGTTCTCAATTGGTCAATTGGTTCTCTACCTGGATGGTACTATATTGTTGCTTCAATGTTTTTGTCACAGCATGTATGTGAATCATGTGGTCCTGGGAACAATTTCCCAAGCAAACAATCCAATTTGTGTGCATTGTATGTTTTGTAAAATCGAATATCATATCATGTTCCGTGATTCGAATTGAGTTTGGCGAACTGTGGCATCTCATACTACCTTTTGATTCTTGAAACTCATGATTTAGGCGTGAGTCTATGAATGTTTATTATGCCCATATTAGTTCCACAATAGGTATATCATTTTCTGGACGATTGATAGATGTTACATAGAGATGAGGTGCTTAGAAATTTTAGCTCGTGTAATAAATTAGGTAATAAGGTAATTTTCTTTTCAATCTAAACGGATACCCTGTACAATTTAAGTGTAAAACGAAGACAGATTGAAGTCAGCCTAAATGCAATGCTCGTTATCGCGTCCCACTTTACTGTTGAAGAAAATGATGGCTCTTAAATTATCTGATGCTGAAATTTCACCGCAAAGGGGCAAGGTCATTCGGACATCACGTCCAATTCGACGGAGAAAAATTGACTGACAATTCACTCGTGCCTTATTTGGACTTGAAAAGATACCTTTATCTTAAGAGACATTTTGCATGAGATTCATATTTAAGGAAGGTTTTGTACCTATAGTAGCTAATAAACGTTTCTGACTGTGCGGGTTCAGGCCAAATGAAGGGTTCTAAGAAAGCAGTTCTGTGATAAAAATAAATAAATGTTCCCATAGATTTAAATCAATTTTTTTAAACTCTACATTAAGGCAAATGCTCTATAATTTATTATTTCATACATTAATTGATTAGTTTATTTTTATTTATTTCTATAAAATCCAAGCAATAAGGAATAATCATATTATAAACTGAATAGCTCGAATAGCAACGTGATTTTTCTTCCTTTCTTCTATGTATTAAAAGTTATATTGCGAAGAAGTAACCTATCGCAAATAAGTATTATATTTTAAACCCCCATTTATCCATTCATTAATAAACTCACGCCTTTTTCTCAATGGTGGTAGGAAGAGGAGCAACCAGGACACCCACGTTTTGCCTTGTATTATTCGTCGCCATATCGGGCACAAATGTCTGACACCGCGCTTACAATGAATAGAAAGATCCAATAAATTACCCGACCCGGGATTCGAACCCGACACCTCAGTTTCCAATCATACCGTAGCACAACTGCGTGACCGAGGCAGTCGGTAGTATATTTTAAATCCTAGCTTAAATTGTTTATACCCACAAAAGAATATAAGTAATTCTCGCGTTATACGTTTCTATAGCGTATAAACCCACAGCCAGACATAGGTTGTATTTCATAATACGTATAAGTAGGCATCCACATAATCGTTAATAAAAATAAAATACGATTCCGGATACAACGAACGTCCATTGATTTAATTGTACGGCCGGGCTGTACAAAATTCCCATCACGTGCGGCAAAATGAAGGAGTTGTGGCAAAAACCGATTCAAACCGCATACCCCGGGCCCTTGCTCCCGATACCAAACCAGTTAAGCTTAGAAGGGCTTTTTTCAAATCTTTATGGTGCTGGGTGTCTCTTGATACGCGTAATAATTATGGTTATGTAAGATCTATTAGAAATTGAAATAAAACATTTTTTTATTTTGTCGTGGATTCCGCCGCAGTCCATCCCGTGACCACAAAAGTTGTAACCGAAACGTACGGAAGTTAAAAAAAATTCAAATCTAAACCAAATTCGCGATAAAATCCGTAAAAAATAGTTTTATTTTAATTTGAATCGTTTGCGTAAATCTAAGAAACCATTACCTATTGAAAAATTATTGATTTAAGGATATTTTTGCGGGTATTGAGTTGTAGACTGTAGTTTCTGTATGGCATATGATTTGGATTTTAGATTGGGAATACTGACTTAGTAAGGGAAAAAGACTTAGAATTTCGAGGGTAGTTTTCTTCACTAGTTTAGCTTCCTTGTTTCAGTTGCTTTTGGTTAATTATGACTTTATTTTTTCAACAGTATCACCACGTACCACCGTTTTATGAAAATTTGATCATAAAACTATTGTATTTTCTATGCCAACATCAAGTAATATTTATGTGAATATTTTTTTTTTGTTTCAGGCGTAGTGAGACAGAAGCTTCTTAATTGTTCCGGATAATTTCATTCAGCTTTTTAAGTAAGTCGTTCTTTACAATTTTTAAAAGCAAACACAATAATCCTTTACCTATTAAATATGATTGTGCAGTTGCTTTAAGTTATAGCTTAAGTTAAACTTGTAAGAGTTAAATTTAAAGCTGGTTCTTAAAGTTAAAGCTTGTTCAAGCTTTAATGAACATTTAAGGCCATTTCATAGACAGTTTAAAAAAACTATTTAAGGTATCGAATGTTCTGTCATTTTTATAACAACTTTAGAATTGAGATTGAGCGAAGAAGACAAAAGTGCGTGGTGGCCTGTTGGTAAACGGACCAGACGCGGCTGCCAACATGTTCACGGTGGTCGCGGGTTCAAATCCCAGGGCACACCTCTGACTTTTCGAAGTCATGTGTGTATTGATAGTCAATCACCACGCACTAAAACGGTGAAGGAAAACATCGTGAGGAAACCTGCATACCATAGCGGTTTACAAGAATTTCTATGGTATGTAAGTCCGCCAACCCGCACTAGGCCAGCGTGGCGGACTATATGGCCTAACCACTCTCAATCGTACTGTCGATTGTAGAGTAGGCCTTGTGCCCTGCAGTGGGACGTATATGGGCTGATACAGAAGAAGACAAAAAAATCGATAGCCAAAATTTGTTTTAAAAACTATCTATCAATAAGCTACTAGGTATGTTGTTGATGAATGACATGATTCTTTCGTTAGGAGATTAAATATAAATTGAATAAAAAATCACATATGACATTCCATCCACCTTGCCGACAAATACAACATAATAACAAGCGATTACTTTTTACTTTCTACCGATCGATAAATCGCGCGACCGGAAGACGCTGTTTGCAAAAAATATTGCAAACTTGCCACCAGTAGGTTCCCACTTTACTTTCATTCGGTCACGTGGGCTTAAAATCTACTCCACTTCCTTTTTACATTGATATCTTAATGAGATTTAATCTGCGAGGTTGATTAATCTGCAATGATGTGTGATTTAAAGATAAATTTACTTTCGTTTTTAATGGTCCTGGGAACTGTGAAGTGTTTGTTTTGGTTGATTTGAGTGATTTTTTTGTGTGTTTTTTCTTGTACAGTGTTACAGAATATATTTATATAATTTTCTAGGATTTAAGTTTCTCATTTATGACTTTCACAAACATTGAGTTTCACAATAGTGATAGTACCTAAAATATTTTAGTTTTTATGTTATAAAAAACTTTTTTTCACTTAGAATCTTAAAAATCCAGTGTAAGGAACATTATACATCCACCGTCCAAAAAACTTTTCCACAGATTATCATTCATCTCCGCGAGTTAATATTCCACCGCCGTGCCTTAAATAAAGCCATCTCGAACGGTGCCTGTTTGGGCTCATCAGCAATTAGAGGAATCTTTTTGCACCGTGGTTTACAGTTACTGTGTCCAGGCCGTCCGCCGTATAAGGACAGAGGGCCGCTCGGCTGGAATGCGTCAGTATTGCGCGGTTCCGGCTCAGTTAGCTTTCTAGACCATTGACGGAGGCATGTCGATTTAAAACGGTTTGAGCGGCACATCGTAAATCGATTTGATTTTGGTTAATCGATTTGAGAATCGATTAATCGGTTTTAGGAATTCATGTTGGATAGAAACATTTTTCTTTGTTAGGTTTCTTGGCTACGTCTACGTCTGAATACATTGTATAAAGCATGCTTTTTAAATCATTTAATTCAATAACATTCGAGGCGTTGAGGCGAAGGTAGAGTGTAATTGATAAAGTTCAATTGGATAATCAATCCTATCGATGTGATGTTTTAACGATACAAATTGACATTCCTACGTCGAATACTGTCGTGAAATCGCCTTTGGATAGTTTTTGTCCGGTCGTGGGCACATTCATCTCTTATTCAATCTGATTTATTGTTGAAACATCGTGGTCTATTGTGTCTTTGTACAAAAACTTGAATGTGGTATTGTGTACGGTTACAGAATTTATGTAATTTTAATAGGTTTCGAAATTTATTTTTTCGTTTTGTGAAAATGTTGTATGGATGAAAAGAAAGTTTTACTTTATTCTTGTAACAAACTAGTAATTTAAAAATTTAGTTTAGTCTAGTTGCCTTTTATAAATAAAGGTAGTTGGTAATTGGTATCTACTTAATTTAGAACTCCATCTTTTATTAATGATGATTGAGATGCAAGCCTAGTGTTACGGGTATTAGAAAATACGAAAGACCAACATAAAGAGAAATACATCTGGAACACACAACATATTTTACAGTCGGTATGTTAAACAATTGGGCCCCGAAGGCTGTTTTCTAAATTATATTTTTCTTTCTTTTCTGATTACCATTATTTTAATTTTTTTGCCTTTGTTGTGACCATACTTTTCTTCCTAACTTCTTTCCAATACAGACCATCTCAGTTATCTGGATGAAATCTGCTTTACTTAAACGAGTTGTGTTATTATTACGTCTTATTATTCATGTTTTCCACATAAATAAAAGAATAATTCACTAAAGAATTTATAAATAATTATATTATAAAATATAGCCCAGTTGTCATATAAACATCTCTGCAAGTACTCCACATATACCATTCTCAGATAGGGCAACTGTCTCTCGTTTAGCGGTAATGATGTGCACCGCAGTCGATGCGAGGCGTCACGTACGCACTGCAAACCATAGAGTATAGACCATAGAGCATATACTATAGCATAGTGTATAGAGTAAAGACCCGTATGAGTTCTCAGCACAGCGGACGCGGCCCATTAGACGCTCTGAGAAACTGCCATTACAGCAATTGTCTGATGGAGACGGGATTTCTAACACGTAGGTATGAGTGAGTAAGATTAAGGGCTATGTATGTATGGGTGTATTTCGAAGAACATGATCTTATGGAAAAATAAGATTGTATTGGATTCTGTACTTAAAACTCGAAAGTCGAAAGTTGTGGATACTAAAGTAATTTTAAAAGATTACTGTGTTTGGTTTTGCATTTATTTTGTATTTAACTATCAGGGCGAAAACTGTTTGCTTTATTGTCAATATCAACAATATTTATTACAACATGTCTTCTGAGCCTGAAGAGAAACTGAATACTTCATTCGACGTTTAATTTGATAGCCTCGGACGCGCAGTTGGTTAATCAGCCGGCTGTAAAACGCGAGGGCGCGGGTTTGATCCTCACACCGAGATATAGGAGAATGCCCATTTTTCTATAAAATTTTGTATCGGTGCAACGATTATTGTGCCTCGATGAAACCTATTTTTGTTGTGTAGAGAAAAATACATATTTTCAATGCGACCCAGGCACGGAGATCTTGGATAAATTAACTTGAAGTTCAATAAAAATATTTTTTGTCTTCGGCCCGTGAACATAATGTAAAATGTGATGACAATTAATTTATTTTATAAAAATCTGTTGCCCGGGATAAAACACGAAAAAGTTTCAGAACCAATCATAAAAAGCTATAATTAATTCTAAGCAGTGCTTGTAGAGGGATCATCAATATTTTTACCGATAACATGATTGGGCGTTCTCCTTTATACAACATAAGTACATATATGGAGTATTCCCACAAATATTTATCTCTGGTCTGAGTGCTGTGAGACCAATATGTCTCTCCTAGTTTCTCATACATACAAGACTTGTCCCTCACTGTGAAATCAAGACTATGTAAGTATATGATTGTCGGGCGTATTTCTTATTTAACTCGATGAATCACACAACTTAAAGAAATTATCTAGTCTTGTTATTCTCAGTACACTAGGTGAAACTTGCTCAAACCATTTCCAGAAAGCCCATCTTATTTATATAGGCTTGGCTAGGTTGTTCAAGCGTTAGGTATGTACTTTAGTAAAATCTCTGCGTAATTTTACCATATAATAATGCACAATTTAATAGTGACTGGCTCGGTGGCGTATCCGTACTACAGTATGATTGCAACGCTGAGGGGCTTGCTCGGGTTTGAATCCCGGTTCGGCAAACTGAGATTGGATTTTTCTATTCATTACCAGTCTAGATTCAGGAATTTGTGCTTGATAGTGTGGTAGGTTCGGCCCCGATCACATCATGGGACGGAACATGAAAGGCGAAACGCGGGTGTCCTTGCAGCGCCTCTGCCTACTCTTTTTGCGAGAAAGGCGTGACTTTATGTACCTATGTATGTGATTTAATAATGTTAACTTCTTCAGCCTTATAAAACCCATTACTGGATATAGTCTCCTCAAACTTAACACTACCAAGGTAAGGTGTGCGTAACACTGCATTTAACGGCAAGTCCAATCAGATCTAGACGAGTATCCAATCGTTACAATATTATATGTCCAAGATTTGATTTTGAGTTGTGTATAATGGTTCATCATGACAGGATCAGTACACAGTACACATCAGTAAATAGGTTGAATAGGAAAACCGATATTTGTGTGGCTTACTACAATTGATAATTATTATCTATCATCGTGTACGGCAGTTGCTATCCTAATGGATGCCAATATAACATCTTAGAGTATATATAACATAGAGAGAGCGCAACTTCAGAATCGTTGATAAAAATAGTGGTGCCGGGCAGTGGCGTGCCTAGGGTTGTGGACTAGGGCAAGCCCAATATTTTTTTTAGCAAGAATATGTATTGGTTCAGGAGCAAAATGGTATTAAGAAAGAAGAACGTGTTCATCATGCGATAGGGGGCGAGCCTATGCGATAAAAAAATATATAGAAAAACGACCCGAGATTCGAATCCGAGACCTCAACTTTGCGCCATCGAGGCAGTCCTAGACCTACCACACGATCTATATAAGATTAGGATAAAAACTAATAAAATAATAACAGCTGTCTTTATCACCGTTATGAAAAAATCTATTACAATAAGTTGTTTCGAAAAAATCTAATAGATGGCGCAATTTTCACAGTCAGCTATTTAATATTGCCAAAATACTGAATGGCCTATCATTAGTTTTAAATAGATGAATAAAACAAATGTGTAAGTCAAATTACTTTTGGGCATGCATACGTAACTTTATAATGCAATTATTTTGTAAATTAATTATAATATAAAGTAATAGCACAAGTACGGCGCCGTGTTTAATTTCGCGGCCAGAAATTATTGTTATTAATACATTCATGTTATGTTTTTGTGTATGCATGTGATTTTTTGATTCATCATGAGCCCTGAAAGGAAGCTCTTGATGAGCTCAATGGCAAACAGTGTCAACTAATATCTGAAAAACACTACGATTACTGTCTACGCGAGCATAATGTTTTGAAATCTCATCACATATGTATCTGATGCATAAAGAGGTTTCTATACGCTGTTTACCGGAATTATGAAAAGATGTTAATGCATAATATAGTTTTTGTACTTTGAGAAATCACAACAAATCAGGCGTAGGTTTTGGACCAGATACGAGTAGTTGTTTGTCAACGAAATGTAATGAATTTACCTTTTCCTCGCCGATCAACACTTGCACGCACTTCAAACCATCACAAGGCACATTTTCACCCATTATTATACGTAATAAACGTAAAATACTATAATTAAACGAAAACTAAACGTAGATGTTCTGTGATTACTGGTTAATCGTCCGCTCGAAAGACATAATAATAAACGTGAAACTATCCACAGGTCCTAAATTATGTACTATTCCAAATTATATATTAATAAACATATTTAAAACATCATAATACGGTCTCAAAAAATATCAATTTATTTTATATATTATCCAATATAACTTATAGCAACTCATAAATATTTTTCCATAAATTTGGATCATAATATGACGCATCAAGTGCACAACTTCACTACGCGAAGCCGGGCATTTTGCTTGGTACAAATTGCATTATAGAATAGCTATATGTATAGGTACGTAGTGTCATGGTAGTAGCAATTCACTCATAGGTGCGACTGAGTGGGCAATATACGCCAAAAGCCAGGTAAAAGCACACGAGAGAGAAAAAGATAGATAATACTTTGGTGTGTTCCGTATTTTTAAGATATTGCGTCACGCCGCACGCGTGGACCAGCGTTGATTTTGAATGAAATATTTTTATGTTAGTTTTAGACCGCGGCGCTCGCTTAGGCGAGTTGCCAGGCGTGGCGCTGCGGGCGCGGGTGCTCCGTCGCAGGCGCGGGGCTCCATGATGGCACGCCGCGACGCGGTAAATTTAAAAATGATAGACGTTTTACATTAAACGAATGTATTTTATTTATGTTACTAATTTTCCTTTAAGATTGAGTATATGCATATTAAGTAGGGCAAGCCGGGCTTTTGGGCTTGTATGGAAGTACCGCCACTGGTGCCGGGCAACCTTTTCTGCCCTCCTGTTGGTTGTCAAATATGCACGAATTACTTGGAAAAAAAAATCAATAGTTTAGGGCTATTTTATTTTACGTACACTCATTTTAAACGGATAATATTTTTTTTTTATTGCAATGAACAGCGCGACGTGTATGCCGTTTGCCTGATGGTAAGAGATACGCCCGCTCATAAACAGTAGTAAAACCAAACAACACCCTGGATTATAAAGCAATGCTTGGCATTCCGCTGCGCTCTCCATCTTGAGACATGAGATGTTAAGTCTCAATATATCCAGCAGTTACTCTGGCTACAATAGTGCATTTATACTGCTGTTTGGCGGGAGAAATAGACATTGCGGTGGTACTTACCCAGGCGGCCTCTCACATATGACATACCTATCACCAGTACCCATTACATCAATATCGTGCAATTAAAAGATAATTATGTACTTTTCTTTCATACGCAAACATCAAGGTTAATAAGGCCTACATTATCGTTGTTATTATGCCCTTTCAACTATCAAGTGTTGATGACAGTATATTGAAACACATCCGCAAACATCAGCTTATATTATACACGTTTCATTTACTTTTTGCCGGCAATGTACAGACGGCAGTCAAATGAACTTGGAATCTAAGAGATTTCTATTTCAATTAGCAAGGCATTATGTTTTTTCACTGCGTTGTCAATAGTTTATTGATGGCTGTGTAGATGTCGATCAAACGGTTTGGCGTCAGTGAAAGTTGTATAAAAGTAGTTTTTTTATTGGGGTTCTGATGGTCATGCTATCAAACCTTCATTACTTTTACTTATTTCGGCTGATTCGTGTCATTCTCAGATCGGAATTTGAGATGGAAATTGGTTCCGCAAAGTAAAAGTGACACTAGAGTCACCTGTTCGGAGATAAATTTTCTTTTTTTTTTATTTCTTTCTCTCTACTTTGACTATATTTTATTTATCTCTAAAAGTCGGCAAAACATTGGCGCTTGCTTCAAGTATCGAAAAATTAGATAGCATGTAGGACCCAAATATGTGAGACTTTATTTTTTTATAACCACGACTTACGACTTGAATCTTAGTGTTTGGTCAGGGCTACGTTTGTGAATGTTGGGTGTATTATGTACGGAACCGCCACAAAAATAACTACCGAATTTAACTTTTGCAAGTCTCAAAGCACAATAGAACCACTTAGCATGGGTGACAGAGATTATCAAGGTTTGAACTACTAATCCGGTGATGTAAATCTAATTGCGTATAGAGAAAACAATGTGTTTTTTTAATCGTGATTTATTGAGCCCTTATTCCTAAATTTGGTAAGCATGTTGCAGAAAAAAATGAATATAAGTATAATTTTACGATCTGCTTCCTAGCATAAATGCATTTGAAAAAAATCGATCCCAGATTTTTTTATTATTCCCCAAATATCCAATAGATAGATTACTTGGTATAGGATCAAACCTGAGACTGCACCAACTATGAGACTATCGAGTCTTCCTTAAAGAAATAAATATTGAACAATAAAATATTTTCGAAAGTGCACGATATAAATGCACGGATATTCCATTGGTAATTGTTTTTGTAGCCTTAGGACATGTGAAGGGGCATATTAGTCGGTGACTAGACGAAATGTTTTATAACTGGCTTAGATCCGGGTAAAACATATATTAAATAGAAATTACGGTTTAATGACACCTAATTGAATGAGAGTTTTACATGTCTTTGTTGTATTTTTGATCCGGGTTTATGAATCATTGCTGATTGATTTATAGTTTTGTATGTATTGCCTATTTATACCAAGAATATGGCGGCTTGGAAACCAGACGCTGAATTAGAGACGGTCCTTAAACTTACCCGATTTCATAACCGTTTTTAAATATTGGCAATTTACCTTTTTCTTAAAAAAGTCTGGACCATTAAAATGTGTGGACTTTTTAGTTCACATTTGCTATTTCAATAATAAAAATAATAAGTTATTTCATAAAATTTGAGGTACAGCATTTATACAAACAAAAGGTCTTCAGACTAATGTGACACAAGTTATATTTTGGGCGCCTCTGAAGCCGAACTAGTTGAATACCTGTATTTTGGCTTGCAGTGCCTGTCCCAATGTATATTCCATAGTCGTATACAATGAGCAAAAAGGGTATCGTAATTAGTACAGCCATATCAAATACATACTAAAGGATTGGCGTAAAAAAATGATCTACTCGATATAAACTTAAAAACTAAGTGTCAGAGGACCTCTAGGTGTGTAATGTGTGATTGTCAGAGTGTGTGTGATTGTAAAATACTATTTTCGTTTTAGGCTTTTTTTTTGTTCTAATAAATGTAATGGGTAATCAGTGGCTGCTATACTGGGCATTCCCAGGAAATATCTGTGTGTGGTATGTACCAAACCAACTATTACAATGTTCGGTACATACGTCCGTACGTTCATCATCAGTACAACAATCACATGTCACGGACAAAACAATCATGTAATACTCATATCGCGTAATAAACTCCGAAACCCTACATTTTAGTTATAATTACAATTCCTCAGGCGTTGACTAACATTTGCTGAATAAATATGTGACTGCCGTCGATTAAAATTATCTACGAACTAGTATTTTGACCTGGCTTCACCACGTATATTTTATAGATACTGCTTCGTACTTCCTTGAGCTTAATAACTTGCCTTTCTTCAACCATGGCTTAAAGAGAGTACTCTGCTCGCGGTATATAGCTATTTGGATGTGCTAGTCGTCTTGCAATGCGAAGGTATATGAGCGATGGTTCATGGTGATCACTTTTGATGGTACTGATGGTAGGTTGCATGCTCGTCTGCTGGCAAAGGTATAGTGTTGCCCAAATTCAGTCTTGGTCTTGCAGTCTTGGTCTTGTTCTTGCGTTTTTGCAAGACCAAGACCAAGAACAAGACCGCGTATTTTTAGCAAGACCAAGACCAAGACTGACCGTGCAAGACTTGAGCAAGAACAAGACATAGCCTGCAAGACTCTTGCGTCTTGCAGCTAGGATTTAGCGCTATTTCACTGAGTAGTTAGGTGTAACAGTTCGGTGTATAGGTAGGTACGCTTAGGAATTCTATGAGACGCAAAAAACTGTATCAAAGAATATGAAAAACTGGACCTATGCGCATTACGACTAATACCATAAACATAGCGAATAAAAAATATCTATTAAAATCAAACTGAGTGCATGCATAGTTATGTTTTAACCATCGGCACTTTGATAATGCGGCATCAAAGGTTTTGTACTTACTTCTCAAAGAAATTTGCCGCTTTTCGGAAGTACATGGTTATGATACACGCGCCGGCGGCTTCTTTTGAAATCTAAAACAATCGTTGTCGCCACGCCGAAATCATAACATTTGACACTATTTGATTGCCGCCATAGGGCGTAGGTATACTCATGCAAAATAATTTCGAATTTTAAGAGTACCTACAGGTGTTCCAAAGAATAAATAAGTTTCAGAGTGCTTAGAATGAAAATGAATACATTATACTGATCACGCAAGTAGTATTATGATTGGGATAAAATGGTAAGGATAGGTAGTAGATGTCATATTAATTCATTCTAGTAAGTATATATTATAATATTGATTACTTATATGGTTTTAAACTAATTACTTAGGTACTATTATTGTACATTTAGTCATTATATTTCTTAAGTTTTTACAAGAAAAAATAGCAAAAAAGTGTTCAAATATCACCCCGCACCCGTTTAATAAATATTGTAGCCACTTTTAAATATACTTGAAACGTGTAAAAAAATTCTACAAAACTAATAAAATAATATAAAAAGCGTAGGTACTTACCTACTAATAAAATAAAAAGCCTGCGATAAGAGTTTTGTATTACTTACCAGCCCGAATATCTCTGAGAGAGATGATGAGAGTAAGTATTTACTAGCTGTGCCCGCGACTTCGTCCACGAAGAATAGTAACTTTGGAGGTATAGTGACGTTCAGGACTTATTTATTTATTTTAAAACTTCTGTCATCAAACATACAAACGAACTCTTCAGCTTTATAATATTAGTATAGATGTACGCCAAAACATTCACTGTTTTAGTAAATGTAAGCTTATAAATCATAAATGTTTATTAAGAAACAGTTACTTCCATGGAAAACGACATATAGGTCAGTTGATTTTTCGAATTTCTTATCAAATCTTCAGTTATTTATTAATCTGCTTGATCTTTACTATGGCTATGTTAATTCAAGCTCACAATGTTCCAATTCTAATACGTTTTTCTAAGATTTAAAGTAAACTTTAATAAATAGTAATAGACTAATAGGTAATTGCAAGACTTGCAAGACTCTTGCTGCAAGACCAAGACCAAGACCAAGACTGGGAGCGCAAGACCAAGACCAAGACCAAGATCAGGTGTATTGGCGCAAGACCAAGACCAAGACTGGCTAAGTCTCGTCTTGTTCTTGCATTTGGGCAACACTACAAAGGTAATAAAAAAAGTTTTGTAGGAATATTATATTATTATCCACCCAGATAACTACCGCCGTACACATTGATTAAGAAACCGTCATAGTAATCTAAGTAATTCGGCGAATAGTATCGGTTAAGGATGCTCTATGTTGGCTGCATTCTCATAACTAACAGATTAATTCTATCTAGTCACCTTCCCGCCTCATTTATGCCAGTGTTAAGAATTGATTTTGCACGCTTCGGAATTAGAAGGTTCTTTATAGCAGGCCGATTTTTGTATAACTTTTTATATTCATTACAAAAATAGTTTTACCAACATCTATAAAAGTCCGCATAGTTTTAATATAAAGGAACTTATACCTGAAATGTTAAAGACAGAAATAAATTAAATATTTCGGGTTTTAAATTGAACTGTGGTTATATAATCATGTCATCCATAGAGCTATCTACCTGCGCAATTTTATTACGATCGGTTTAGAGCATAAACCACGAAAAGTAATAAACAGACTGTTGTAATAATTAAATTTGACCTACTTTGTGTTTTCTACTGTGGAATAGAGAATAGCTTATTTGAATCTTGTGTTCTATTCCAATAATTGTTTTTGATACTATTGTCATTCTATTCTATGTAAAAATCTCTCGAATAAAACATCTCTTGCTTATATCAGTTTATTCTCAATCCAGTAATTTCTTCAGGTTACGGGCCCAGCCCACCTGATTCACAGTTATAAAGTAAAGGTGAATAAATTGACGAATACATATATCAAGCAAAAAGAAGTTCCGTATTCAGTAAGAAAATCATACGTGGCAACTGGTTGTAAAATTTCACTTCATCAACAAAATGTCTTCCAATACGATGACACTGATTGAAAAGTTGACAGGAAGAGAAAATTATCCTACTTGGAAGTTTGCAGTACAAACTTATCTCGAACACGAAGAATTGTGGGATTGTATAACCACCGAAAATCCCGACGTCAAAAAGGACACGAAAGCTAAGTCTAAAATTATATTGCTGGTAGATCCTATTAATTATGTACACATACAAGAAGCAAGGACTGCCAAAGCAGTGTGGCAAAATCTAGAAAAAGCTTTCGATGATAATGGTTTGACCCGCCGCGTTTGTTTATTGAGAGATCTGATAACAACGACACTAGAATCTTGCATGAACATAGAAGATTATGTCAATAAAATTATTTCGACAGCGCATAAACTAAGAAACATTGGTTTCAGTGTAAACGATGAATGGCTAGGCACCCTACTGCTAGCTGGTTTACCCGAAGTTTATCAACCTATGATAATGGCACTTGAGAGCTCTGGTGTGGCGATCACAGCTGATTTTGTGAAGACCAAGCTTCTTCAGGACGTGAGGAACTCCGAGTCTACTGCATTATATGTTAATAAAGGTAAAAGACAACCGATGCAGTCCGCCAAACAAGCTACCGATAAGATAAACAAGTCCAAAGGTCCGAGATGCTTTACATGTAATAAATATGGGCATGTAAGTAAATATTGTCGAAATAAGAAGACACAACACTCAAAGGATGACACTGGATATGTCGCTGTGTTCTCTGCAACTACAAACAATGACAATGGTTGGTACATTGATTCCGGAGCGTCAATGCATCTGACAATGCACCGTGACTGGCTCTATGATGAAGTAGCACCTCCGATTAGTACAATAAAGGTAGCTAATGACAAGAAACTTGTTGTAAAAAGTTGTGGAAAAGTAAATCTGAATGTAGTAAATGAAAGTGGCAAGATAAATTCAATTATGGTTCAGAATGTTCTGTATGTTCCAGAATTGGCTACAAATCTTCTATCAGTAAGTCAGATAATGAATAGTGGATGCCACGTGCAATTTAATAGAAAAGGTTGTATGATATTCAATAAAAATAATGAAAAAGTAGCAGTTGCCAATTTGGTAAACAATATGTACAGGCTGAAAACACACAGTGTACAAGCATACACATCTGCTTCGAAAGACAACGATTTCTATCTCTGGCATCAAAGACTGGCACACTTGAACTTTGAAGACTTAAATAGACTATCAGATAATACAGGAGTGAAACTAGAAAGCAAAAAGAAAGTCGTCTGCGTTACATGTCTAGAAGGAAAACAGACACGAAACCCTTTTCCTACAGCAAGCAATCGAACACAAAGTAAACTCGAACTCATTCACTCTGACGTTTGCGGGCCGATGGAGGTACAATCAGTTGGAGGAGCTCGCTATTTTGTGACTTTTATAGACGACTTTACTCGAAAAGTATTTGTTTTTATATTGAACAACAAATCAGAGGTATTTAAAAAATTCAAAGAGTTTAAAGCCTCTGTAGAGAACCAACTGAATTTAACTATCAAAACACTTCGTACAGATAATGGTACAGAATATTTGAGTAATGAGTTTCAAGCTTTCCTTAAGAAGTCAGGAATCAAACATCAGACATCTGCTCCGTACACTCCTCAGCAGAATGGCTTAGCTGAGAGGATGAACCGAACTCTTTTGGAACGATCAAGATGTATGTTACTTAATGCTAAATTACAAAAACAGTATTGGGCAGAAGCAGTGGTAACAGCGTGCTATATAACCAATCGATGCCCTACAAGAACTCTAGAATTTGCAACACCTGAAGAGAAATGGACTGGTATAAAGCCGAATATTTCTCATATGAAGGTTTTTGGTTGCGAGGCAATGGTTCATGTTCCAAAGGAAAAGGTTAAGAAATGGGATCCAAGGTCAACGAAAATGATCTTTGTTGGTTATAGTGAGGAAACTAAAGGATACCGACTATTAGATCCGAAGACAAAGAAAATCCTAATAAGTAGAGATGTAATGTTTATAAAAAGTTCAGTTAAAAGAAATTTTGTCATGGTTCCATTAGAATCTGTTTCAGAATCAACAGTAAAAGATGATGGTAACATCTTGAATGACACAACATTGAATAATTCACAACAGACGGAACCAAGCAATGATGGAAATGGAACAAGTGATGATAATTATTATTCCGATGAAGGATCTATATATGAGCCTGAAAAATCAATAGATCTAACAGAACTGTCACGAAATATAGCAACTAGATCGATGACTAGAAATAATAAATCAGAAGCGAACACTTATATGTGTGACAATGAAGCTCTAGAAACATATAATGTGCCGGAAACTTACACCGAAGCAATATCGGACAACTTAAATGCAGAAAAATGGAAGCAGTCAATCGAAGATGAGTTAAAAGCACATGAAAATAATGAGACTTGGCAATTAATTGAAAAACCAGAAGGTGCAAGATTAATAGGTTGTAAATGGGTTTTCAGAATAAAAGATATGCCATATGGTCTGATTTATAAATCAAGACTGTGTGCTAAAGGATGCTCACAAATACAAGGGATTGACTACACAGAAGTTTACTCTCCCACAGTGAGATATGATTCAGTGAGAGTATTACTTTCCGAGGCTGCTCAACACAACTTTGAAATATTGCAATTTGATGTCAAAACTGCATTTCTGTACGGTGATGTAAAAGAAGACATCTATATGAAGCCTCCTGAAGGTTTGGATGTCCCATCACATCTGGTATGTAAACTTAAACGTTCTCTTTATGGATTAAAACAAGCACCTAGATGCTGGAACCAGAAATTTGACAGTTTATTAAATAAATTTGGCTTTGTAAATAGTCATGCAGATAGATGCGTTTATACAGGTAATTTTAATAATAACAAAGTATATTTATTACTTTATGTTGATGACGGGCTCTTAATGTCAAGGTCTAAGAATGCAATTGATAAAATAATGAGTGATTTGAAAGAAAATTTTGAAATTAAACAATGTAATTTAAAGAATTATGTTGGAATGCAAATTGAAAAATTCAACGGAAAAATATTCATTCATCAGTCTAAATACATTGAAAGACTGCTGCTTAAATTTAATATGCAAGACGCTAACTGTAATAATATTCCAGTTGATCCGCATACTACACTGGAGAAAAGTCCTGAGCCTCCGGACAAGAGTATTCAATACCGGGAAGCTGTTGGGTCATTGATGCACCTAGCGATTGTAAGCAGGCCTGATATAATGTATGCAGTCAGTCTGGTAAGCAGATATCTTAATTGTTATAATCACACTCATTGGAATGTAGTTAAGAAAATAATGAAATATTTAAAAGAAACCAAAGATTATGGTCTATGTTATTCATCTTCAACAAAGCACATACTTGAGGCATACAGTGATGCAGATTATGCCAAAGATACATGTACACGTAGGTCACTAACTGGGTATGTGTTTATAAAAAATGGAGCTGCCATAACATGGGCAACGCAACGTCAACAGAGTGTTGCTCTATCCACCACTGAGGCAGAGTTTATGGCTGCGTGCTCCGCCACCAAAGAAGCCATATGGTTAAAAAGATTGTTAATGGACATTGATGAATTGAAACAGGAATCTATTTGTCTAAATATAGATAATCAAAGCGCTATTTGCTTAATTAAAAATGTTGATTATCACAAAAGATGTAAGCATATAGATATAAAATATAATTTTATCAAAGACAAGTATAAAGAAAAACAAATAGATTTGAACTATGTGTGCACCAAGGAGCAATATGCTGACATGTTTACGAAAGCTCTTCCTAGAGATAGATTTCAGTATCTTAGACGGAAAATTGGTGTTCAAACTTTAAAATAATATAAGATTTTTGTTTTTAATTGAAGTTGAAATCTTATATGAAGTTCAAATTTGGTGCAAGTGTTGTAATAATTAAATTTGACCTACTTTGTGTTTTCTACTGTGGAATAGAGAATAGCTTATTTGAATCTTGTGTTCTATTCCAATAATTGTTTTTGATACTATTGTCATTCTATTCTATGTAAAAATCTCTCGAATAAAACATCTCTTGCTTATATCAGTTTATTCTCAATCCAGTAATTTCTTCACAGACAAAGAGACAATGATAATTCGTATAATTTAAGTGTGAATTCAAAATGGCCGCCGCGCATCAATAATATTTGATACCTGTTGTGTGGATTATTCGGTGGCACTTAAAGAATATTAATGGGGTACATTTTAGTCAAACAGAATATTTTATTGCAAAATACTAAATTCGCGTCACGGAGCAGATAAGAATAGTTTATATCCGTTTTTCTGTTTGACACAAAAAATGTGTTCGTTTAATACATTATTTATGTGAACATTGAATCTTGCATGCGGTTTTCGAAGTGACAATTCTTGGAAAATCAAGCATTATTCCACGATAAAAGCTGCTTTGACCTACAGACTTAGTACACTTGACACATATTGTTAAATTAGGTATCAGCCCATATACGTCCCACTGCAGGGCACGGGCCTCCTCTACAATCGAGAGTACGATTGAGAGTGGTTAGGCCATATAGTCAACCACGCTGGCCTAGTGCGGGTTGGTGGACTATATTGTTTAATAACCCCAAGTTATGGTAACACCTGTGGCATTATTTCTGCGACCATATTACATACACACATAAACTGACGCCTTTTTCCCAGAAGGGGTAGGCAGAGATGATAACAAAACACCTACGTTTCCATGTCTGTTCCGTTCCATGATGTGATAGGGGCGAGACTATCGCCATATTGAATACAAATTCTTCACTCCGAGCTGATAATTAATATGAGCAGGAAAATCCAGTGACATTTCTTCCGACCTGGGATTCAAACCCGCAGCGTTGTAAAGCAACCGTAGTACAACTGTGCCAGTGAGGCAGTCATATTCATTATTTAAATAATATACGTGTATTCGTATTCGTATACAGTTAGAATCAGGAGGTATATTTTCAGAATAGGTGGAAGAGCCTTCTATAAGAGGTGTGTGCTTTGCAATGATTTGAGTTAAATAACACGAAAGACACAGGTCTAGTAAATGAGAAATTCCAAAGGTGTATATTTATAGTTAATAATGTTATTACTAGACCTTTTTTATAATATATTTTGTTGTTGTTATGTTTTTTTTAATCAAAACAATCAATCTGATATATAATATGTTCATATTATCTTAATAGGTAAAATAAAATCAAATGTAGGCGTCACGATTGATACAAAACATAAAATAATGGAAGAATGCGGTCTACCATGTCGATCTTGACAAATTAAATTCGGTGAAAATTAATCTGCTAGGCCGGTAGATGTTCCATATGATATTTCGTGTTAATAAGAACGAATGTATATTTATATATAAAGCTGAATAGTTTGTATGTTATCTCAGGAACTACTTGTTCGAAATGAAAACATATTTTTGTGCTGGATGGGTCGTCGTTTATCGAGGAATGCTATAGGGCTATATATCATCACGGTATGACTTATAGGAGGGAAGAAGTAGTGAAAAATCTAGCAAAAATAAGGAAAACCTATTTGTTTCTCGTGTTTGGATTGGTAGGTATTCTAAATTGACAGTCAGAATTAAACATTTTGGCCACAATTTTGAAAAGTGTATCTGCACCCAGGTCGTGCCGGGCCGGACTACTAGTTTAACATAAAGGCGCCGTGACTGGCGCCATACACAATAATCGGAGATTTATGCCGGCCCAAACTGGACGGCGTAATAAATTATCATGGCGAAAGTTTTTGTATTAAAATAATATGAACTAGGCTTAATACATTGGTTTGTGTGGGCGGATGGCCGCGTATGGCGAACCATTGGCGGGTTAAAATGTGTGCATGTTTTCAACTATAACAATAATATTAAGCCTCATTTACTTTGCAATAAGTGTAAATTCATATAGTATATGGCTGTTAGTGTATGTGTAGTTGAATTTATGCAAAAACCTTGACCATTTTTAAATGTCTTAGTGAATTTTTATCTGCTATTTAGGTTGTTGTTATCTTTCATCTTTTAAACACTTGTATTATCTTTTTCATGTTTAGGCATACCTACCAAAATATTATGAATTTGTGATTTCACTTACCCATTTTATGTTACCTTATTGTTTTTGTTATTTCATTTTCTTTTTATCGTTTTATGTTCTTATGGTGTTTTCCTGCTTTATAGAGCGTGCTATCAGGGTACTTTATCTGTATCAGACCAAATACGTCCCACTGCAGGGAACGGGCCTCCTCTACGATCGACAATTCTATTGAGAGTGGTTTGGCCATATAGTCCACTTTATAGTTGTATAATATGTCTCTGGAAAAATTATAGCGAGCTCTGTATATTGATGTAGTTGGAACTAATAACTATGGTTATATGAATTTTATCTTGTTTTTCATATTTATGATTTTATCTTGGAAAGATTTTTGACTTAGAAACGGTTTACAATTCCTGATACAGCGTTATTCTTAGTCCACGATTTAATTATTAAAGCAGATTTTATCATTTGTATTTTATTGATTTCGCCTCAATAAAATATGTGAGATAAAATCCTTAAAATAATTGAAATCCCGTGGTTTAAAGAGGTCATTGTCTGAGCTGCGTAATTGAAGTGTTGTGAAAGTATGGAAGTAATCTATGCGATTTTCTATCGTAATATTTACAACTGCTTTTTGAACTACTGTATATTGAAAATGTCTTGATTTTTAGTGTTATTTATTTAGAAAAATATCGTGTGATGCCGTACCTGGGTCAGACAATTTATTCTTTATACCAAGGTCTCTCGTCGAAGCTCTGTTAAAAACCCATGATTTGTTAGAATTTGTATTTTTAATCATAATTATACGTAGTGGTGGAAGAACACATCGTAAGGATATTAGTACCTTAAACTTCTTGATATTCTCAGACATTTCAAAGGTTTTTTAATTATATGAATAGTTATTTAAAGACAGATAAACAGTAACATGACATAAATTGTCTAGCATATACGCATTTCCAGTTAATATTTAATATTGACACTACCATTAAGCAGATAATTAGCATCACACCTATAATTAAGCCTCAACACCTCTGGTGAACGGATATTGTAACCGGTACTGTACGGTACGGTAGTGTATTCGGTTCACTTCCCGGTTGGAGTAAAAACGTTCAAAACCTTCGTTCGGATTACAGTAATAATAAATGGTGAACATGAAGCCTATAATATGGTTAAATTGCGTTAACACGATCCTTTCTAATGCTGTACATAAGGAAGTATGTTTGTATGACTGGGAAAAGTGTAAACTATTACCCATATACATAACATCTCGCCTGTATTTAGGAAGGTAAACAGGGTATTAAGTGTCCACCTTCATTTCATACACACGAACTAAAAAAAAAACGAATGAAAAAAAACACACACAAAAGAACTAAACTATAAACTCACGCCTTTATCCCAGGGTAGGAAGAGGTGCTGCTAGGACATCCATGTTTCGACTTGTGTGTTCCGTCCGACAATGTACGTAATGTAATGTAAACAATGTGATAGGGACCACCTTCATTTCTCTAAGCTTATTTGTGTTCCACTAAGTAAAAGTAGACAAGCTTAATTACCAATCGAATCAAAAGAATCACTTGTTAAACAAACTCCCATAGAATGCGTGGGGAAATACACCCTAAAACAATACGGTGCATTTGCGCGATATATCATATTTATACATATGATAATGTTTATCGGCAAAGCTTATGCTGCCCGAATAAAACATGAATACCCGTTTCCAGATGGATGAAAAAATCCTACTATCAGTGCCTTCACAGTCAGTCCAGTAAGGGTTAAGTCAGTCAAAAGATTCAGAAATTTAAGCCGCATATTTTGAAACTCGCAGCTACTCGAAAAGGAATCAAACTTACTTCCCGTGAACTCAGAATCATTAAATTTGACACGAAGCAATCTCTAATATTAACAGCAATTAAGCCGCATATTTTGAAACTCGTAGCTACTCGCAAGGGAATCGAAACCTAAAGGATACTTTCAGTCCACCTACAATCTTAAAATTACCATGAACCAATGTTTTATAGCCCACGTGAAGGAAGCATTTCAAAAACCTTAAATTCATAGTTCCATCACATAGGTTTGTACGGAACCCTCGGTGTGCCAGTCCGACTCGCACTTGGCCGGTTTTTTTTCTATAGGTAAGGTACCTAAACCGTTCAAAAAATCGTGGCAGAACTGTTTTTTTTTTCTGTAGATACCTACGTTCCTAAAATTCTGGCAGAACCGCGATCAATACCTAGTTATAACATAAGAGAGAGGTTTCCCAAGTCAAGGTTTTGCATATTCTAGGAAAAGTTGTTTTCAATAATTTTGTCTGTTTCCCTATTGGTAAAGGTTATTATCGATTTTTAATACGGATATGGTTGGTACAGATATTAAATTATTAAATAAATGAGATGTTTTTTAAGGCAATGGGTTGTTGGTTGGATTTTACATTAAGCAGTACCTATAATATCATATTTTACTAACTTTTTTGTCCAAGCAATTCCAGTTGTGATCGTAGAATTATTCCTTGAAATAATACAAGCAGACTGCTATATAGACAGAAAATAAAGTGAGGATAAGCTATTTTATTACATTTACTACATACACATACATGTATACATAAATAAATTCATACCTTTTTCTCAGACGGGGTAGGCAGTCTTGCCACCAGGACACCCACATTTCGCCTTGTGTATGTTCCATCCCACGAGCATATCGCCATATCAGGCACAAATTTTTGACTTGAAGCCGGGATTCGAAGTAGTAACCTCAGATTTGTAATCGTAAAGTAGTCCAACTACACCACCTGGGCCGATCGCCATAATACAATCATATCAGAAAATACGACAGACTTCAGGATTATAAAACAAAGGTCTGAGGCGAATATTTTTGGATCAGTTAATTATTACAATTTAATTATTGCATCGTAAGGATATAACTGTCGGCTTTTATCCAGCAGGCATCTGTTAAAATGTCTGACGTTAAATATTAAGTACGAGTATTAAGCAGATGTTAACTTACCATTTATTTATTCAATTGCAAAATGTTAATAATTGTTCATTAAAATAGTTGTACAATTGGAGAACAAAAACGCCACACTTTGAATTGTGACTGTTGAAACAAAATGTGCACATTTCGGAATAATGAGATCAAATTTATTCTCGAGCAGATGAGTGCTCAGCTGTCTTCATTTATAAATAGCAAACACATTGCCCTTTATAAATGTAATAGTATTCTTATTAATACATTTTTAAATGGTTGAATTGTTCTGTCAATGAAAGCAAAATGAGAGATTGTAATTATATTCTATTTGATATTCGCATGAAAACAAATATTTGTGGTTAGTGGTTTAATATTAATACATGTAATGATCTTGAGTTACAGAACCAAAAAGAATTTGGTGTTTTCTGTTTCGTACAACATCTATATTAGGGTGTCCCTTAAATTTCAAGTTCAATATATTTTAACGCATACCTTTTTAAAACTTTCGTATTAACCCAATATAGCATAGAAAAAAAAATAAGCCCATTTTACAAACAATAACCCGTGCCGACTTGCAATTTAAAGGTTTCCATACAAGTTACGCGAGTACCGGCGCAGCGACCTGTAACTACACGTTTCTTTTGTCTTTTTAAGCGAGATTTTTAAGATTGTGAGTGCGCGTGTTATTATTAATTACATTAATAATGATGTCAGTGGATTAACGAAGTGATAAAACAAATATTTTTCTAATCGGAACGCCTAGCCATCAAATGAGTGATGCAAAATTGAGAAGTTTTCGTTTGAAAGTGCAAATCTTGTGATTCGGGAAAGCATTTTATTTTGGGAAAAAGCCGGAATACCCACAAAGGCATTACCTAACTGTGTGGAGAAACTTACTGATTTGTATCACGTTTGGAGAAATGCAAAAAAATAAATAATTAAGAAGACTCAAGAAATATTCAACCACCGTGACAATAACTTAAATAACTTAAACCTAGAAAAAACTATTCAATATTGCGAATTTGAGAGAATGAAATTAGAGGAAGACAAAGTATTTTGAAGAAACAGAGAGAGCCAGGTCGACTGGGATGCTTAGGCGGTGTGGACAAAAAAGGGCATAAAAGAAAAAAAATATAGACAAAGACGATTGGAAAAAGAGGAGAGAAAATAAGACACGATTACAGCAAACTGATTGAACTAGGTGTAATGTTTTTGGGAAGTAATCCAACAAATAAACTAAAGCTCAGGCAGGCCTCCTGAAGTTATGCATCAGGTACGATGGATAACGAAAGCCTCTTTAAAAATATGTTTGCATTAGTCACAATTCCAAATGATTGCAAAGAACAAAAATGTTCAAACATCTTGATATTTGTTTATTCATCGTCACATAGTATGTTAAAACCTTGGCTCGAATGCACAGTGGGGATTACGAGTAAAGCACCTAATCAAGATTGGTGCTCCTTGAAAGTTTTCAAAGATTACGAAAAACTAAACAATAAGTAAGTTTAGCAATCACTTGTGGCGTTTATGCGGGATACAGTCTTTGTATATATTTTTGATAATGGAGTTGATAATCACACTAAAAGAAAAATGATCGCCAACTTAAAAAGAGATGAAATCTCAGATTCAAGCAAATGCTATGTCTCACCAAAGAAGACCTACCCCAAAAGCTATTTGGTAAGTTTTTTTGGTTTGTATTTCATTTTGGTGTGTTTTTAGGTGTTATTTCTTGTTGTTATTTAATCAGTTGTTTTTTTTTTGCATTTAGATAAAACTTTTGATGAATTCGTGTAGGAGAAGAGCAAATAATTTCAATCTCGCACAGATCGACGACAGTTTTCTCTGAAAGGATGTATGTTCTTGGGACGATAACGCAGATTTTTTGGGATCTAAATAAATAAGTTGTTTGAAAGTTGTAAATGACACTGCCGAGAGAAAATAAGACAACTAATGCAAGATTTAAATTGACTTATTACTGCTGAAGAAGAGCAAAAACAATTATTGTTGCGCTGTGTCCAAGAACATAGAACTTTGTATCCAGATTGTAAAAAATCTACGCTAATAAGAATTTGAATTACACTGGCTGATTGTTATTATTTTGTGTATTTACATAAAGCTTTATGATTATATTGTTTTATTATTCCCAAAGTCATTATATATTGCATTCATATAATTTTTACACTGGGCGAAAATATCACGAAAAAGTACGATTTTTTATAAACTTTGAAGCTCGGTCGGCACGGGTTACAATCAAGCTAGAATTAAAATAAAAACATATCTAAGTATGCTTTAGCATTTATAAAAAATATAGAGGGTATGCATTTCAAATATTAAAAAAATTTTTTTTGGGCCTATAAGGGACACCCTAATCTATCTATCTATCTATATATATAAAAGAGGAACCTGACTGACTGACTGACTGACTGACGTATCAACGTACAGCCGAAACTACTGGAGCTAGGAAAGTGAAATTTTCCACAGAGGTTTCTATTATGACGTAGGTGAGCACTAAGAAGGGATTTTTGGAAATTCAACCCCTAAGAGGGTGAAAAGGGTAAAAAACCGTTGTATGGAAAATCGAAACCGTTAAAGTTACAATTGTCAAACTTGGCACTTTAGTTAGTCATTTAAAAAAAAACTAACTGCATACTTTGTTTGTCTAAAATAAGCCATAAAAGGGTTAAAATAAGGGTTGAAGTGTTGCGAGTCTAGGGTGATTTAATGACTGTCTAATCAACGCACAGCCGAAACTACTGGAGCTAAAAACATGAAATTTTCCACAGAAGTTTCTATTGTGACGTCGGTGAGCACTAAGAAGGGATTTTTAGAAATTCAACCCCTAAGAGGGTGAAAAGGGTAAAAAACGTTTGTATGGAAAATCGAAACCGTTAAAGCCACAGTTGTCAAACTTTGCACTTTCATTAATCAATCAAAAACCAATATAACTGCATACTTTATTTTTTTTAAATTAACCCTAAAGTGGTTAAAATAAGGGTTGAAATTTTGTAGAACCGAACTGTCTAATCAACGCACAGCCGAAACTGCTGGAGCTAGAAACGTGAAATTTTACACAGAGATTCCTATTGTGACGTAGGGTAGCACTAAGAAGGGATTTTAAGATATTCCTCCCCCAAGGGGGTGAAAAGGGAAAAAAACAGTTGTATGGAAAATCGAAACCGTTGAAGCCACAGTTAGCAAATTTTCACTTTTGTAAATCTATCAAAAACAAACACAGCTGCATACTTTATTTTTCTAAAATTAACCATAAAGTGGTAAGGGTTGAAATTTTGTAGAATCGAACTGTCGCATTAACGTACAACCGAAACTACTGAAGTTAGGAAACTGAAATTTTACACGGGGCATCCTATCATAATGTAGAGCAGCGCTAATGAAGGATTGATTGATTGATACTGAAATTCAATCCCTAAAGGAGTGAAAAGGGTGAAATTGTGTTGTGTGGAAAAACGAACCGTGAAAGGTACAGATTTCAAACTTGGCAGTTTACGTAGTCAATTAAAAACAAAAATAATTTCTTCCTTTTTTTGTCTTAAATTAGCCTCAAAGGGATTAAAATAAGGGTTGTAATTTTGTATACAAAATCGAAACCGCTGTTATTGGTACGAAAATTCGTATTTCAGCTACCTATTATAAACACAAGAAATTGGCATGCACTAATTTTGGAAAAATGGCACGAAGGGGATTAAATTTTATAAAAAGTATTTAGGGTTCCGTGGGTACAAAATAACCCTTAAAAATTGAGCTTGATAGTATAATTCAAGAACTGGATAGGGAAAGCAATATTTTAATTTTTACTAATTTTGTACGTTGTTCATAAGTGTAAGAGTTTCACATTTACGGTCAGGGAAAAGAAAGGAATGGACGGAAGGTTGTGTTGGAATATCGGGCATAAGCAACTTTCATTTTAAATATCCATCAATGGGTTTCGCGCAAATAATACTCATAAATAAAATTGTGCGTAGTTCCGGGATTATAAATATTAGAGGGAGGAATTTATTATGTTTAATAGTATTTACTTATTATAGATAAATAATGACCAATTGTAAGGTTTTGGCTTTTTATGTTTTAAGTGGAGTTAAAGCGGGAGATCGTTGTTGATAAAGTAAGTAATATATGTAGCCAAATGATTTGCCCAACAAGATGCTCACTAATAAATAGTGACTTAATTCGGACTTTTAGAATTTTCTCAGTTTTAGGGGAGAAATGAGGACGTAATAGAAAACATATTGTAAATAAAGTTAATAACGCAGACGAAGTTGCGGGCAAAAGCTAGTATAATATAAAATAGTGGTTATAATAAATTACAAGATGGATGTATTGGCTGTAATCTTAAAGCACGTAGAACTCACTGGTGGTAGGTCTCTCAAATTCACAATGTCTATTTCTCCCGCCAAATAGCGGTGTAAATGCACTGTTGTGTTTCGATTTGAAGGATATTGTAGCCAGAGTAACTACTGGACATATTGAGACTTAACATCTTATTTCTCAGGATGGCCAGTGCAGTGGAATGCCAACCATTGCTTTGAAATTCAAGGTGTTGTTTGGTTTTGCTCCTGTACATGAGCTGTCGTATCGCTTACCATCAGGCGAACGGCATGCTCGTCCATTGTCATTCATTGCATTAAAAAATGAGAAATCATTGTATGGGACAGTTATTAAAAAAAAAGTGAATTTGCAACGACCTTGACCCAACACTACTTCAACACCGCCGGTCGCGCGATAAGTAATTACATTGACTTTTAGTACAAAACAAACCTTGAACATTCGTATTATTTATTATTGTCCAATCGGAACAAATAATCAAAACCAGGGCAATGTTCTGCTGCGACGCAATCAGCTGATATTTAATTTGATTGTAAAAAAAAAACATAAAAGTCTACTTACTGAATTGCACTTTGTAGTGTAGGTGGATATATGGCGTTTTTTAAGTGGTAGCTACGCCGCCGCGCCTTGCCGTGGCCAATACAATATGAATGAATCGATATGATCGGAGTGGTACGGCAGTCTCGTGGGAAAACAAATGTAAAGTAACTTAGATTTAGCGATTTGTATATTTTTTTATTGCATAGGTGTCGGTGGATGCAGGCTGCCTCCAACAGGTCACTGTGGAAATCATTGGGGCAGGCCTATGTTCAGCAGTGGACTCCCCTTGGCTGATGGATGGATTGATGGATAGGTCCGGCAAACGAATAACAAGTCACTTCCAAGAACATCCACAACGCTTGAATCAGGAAGCAATATAATACAAAAGGCCGTCTTCGGAGGTCCGTGGTACCGTTGGTTACACGCCGTCGGCGAAACGAGAGGCCGCGGGTTCGATTACCGCAACGAGAAGAGGCCCACTGATACTTCTTTTGGGGTTGGGTGTATGTGGGACCAAAAGTCTCACGCAGTTTCTGATACCTACGACTTTCTGTCACAGGACTCAATTGATCTTAATGTGGGGTCAGGACTATGTATGTGACTGGTGGATGTATTTATTATTATTATTCACTAATATGCTATGTCCATAGTCCATCGATATATCAGAGGATCTACTAAATTCCGTAGTGAATGACTCTCACCTAGCATTATGATAGGACGTGTAATAAAAGAATCAACTCGGAAAATCCTAAAATCCCTATTTGTGTAACCAACTAGAACCATAAATATTTATAAAAATAAACCGAGAATCTTTTATTCATTTTTACACATATTGCATATACAGCGAGATCACATAAGCTGGCAATAAAAAAAAATGCACAAGACGTCCCGAACGAAACACGTTGCAACGCCCCCACGTTTCAAGAACACGATATTGTTTTTACAAGGGGAACAGGTTTGGATCCCGGCGCGGTCGCATCACTCAGTATATCGAAATGCCTTGCAACTTAGTGAATGACGGATGTCTTGTAAAACAACTCACAAATATGTGGAGGATTTGAGCTGTTAGTCCAAATTAGTGTTGCTTTTGTTTTATGTTTAAAGAAGTGGTTGATGTCCGTTATTTGTTGATTTTGTAATGAAAGTGTTATTTATTATTGAGTTTTGTTTAATGGAAAAATATTGCGCAATGGAATTGCTAAAATATATTACTCATCAAAATGAGATGGAGCGATTGTGCTGTCAATTGTATCCACAGCGAGAAAACAGCCGACCCCACGTTCTATTCGTCTCTCTTAAACTACCGTGACAGCTTTTTCTTTATAGATGATATTTTATATAATACCTAGGTAGGTACGTAATCTTTGTTTTGTTATCAACACTGTACTGCTAATTTTATAGGCTGGCAACATTATAAAAAAGTAATCGTATTTTCTTAAAGTGTTACTATCACGCAAAGGAGGATCAAATATAATGCCAATAAAATTGGTGATAAAATGAGGCGCTGTGTCTGATTTATGCCTCAATAAAGACGTTGGCACTATCCACGACAATACTATGCCGAATGGTTCGTCGACACCTACAAGTAATAAAAACTCGCCCGGGGCTAACAGAAGCGAAGTGAAACTAACATCAACATAACTTGATCTTTGTTGGCTGTTCTCGGCCACGGGTAAGGCTTTGCGGAATTATTGTACAAAATGTGTTACTGTTATAATGATTTGAGGTCTCATTATTTAAAATAGTTATGTGGTTGTACTGCTGTACAGCCCATAGATTTTCAGAGTAAGAATGAACTGGCATCTTTATCAGTCTTTGTCTGCTGTTTTTAAAAATACAAGTAAAAATCTTTCTATCTCACAGAACGCAAAATATAATAGGAAGTGTATCGAGTAAACTTTGTTTGCTTGTTGTAAGCTGCTTCTTTTTAGTTGTCATATTAATAGGTGTAAATTTTTTTCATATCACAACACCCAGACCCCCATATAAATATTTTTTGTTAATATAACCATTTGTCTTCCTACAGGGATTGAACTGGCAACCTCGCGTTTCACAAGTGGCTTTGTGATCAACAGCTCCATGGGGAAGACCAGGGTAAAGTACTTCTACGAGTTTATCATAAACTGGCGACCCGGCCCGGCTCTACTCGGGTGCAGATATACTTTTTTGAAAACATTCTATCGCCTATGTTCATCAGGGATAATGTAGTATTCTAAGGGCGAAAGAATTTTTCAAATAGTTCCAGTAAACAATCAAATCTTCCCTCTTTATAATATTACCTTTAGGCTAATAACATACCTGAAACATATTTGTTAAATTATAAATAGGAATAGTTTTTTTTTATTTATTGAAGTTATTGGAATAAATAAACGACTTGCATTATAAGCGTGGAGTTTGATATTATTTTTTAGGCCTTTTAAATCCTATTTAGCTTTCACTGTTCTACAAAAAGTAATTAACTAGTTCATTTTATTAAAATTATTATAACAACCATAATTTCCTAGATTTTATATGAATATAATTATCTAGCGATGAACGGATGTGAAGGCTATAAGATTTCGCCAAGATCTAGTTTTAATATGAACCGCTGCGAATTTATGGTCTTGTCTTAAACATGTCACAGTTGATCATTATTAATAATCTAATTATGTTCCACTTTGGTCAACAACGAAAACTTGTTTTTCTATACACTCGTATTTTTTCCCATCGTATTTCGCCATTCAAAGAAAAAAATTACCGACATCCATACAGCAATTTAGTCGATTTTTTTCTCATGGAAGAGATATTATGCTGACTCGATCGCTAAAATGGATATTTTCTACTGGCCCTTATTCTGGAATCTGCCGTGGAGTCTGCGCAATATGATTTTATGTATTTTGTATAATACTTCGTCCTACAATTTTACGGCCGTTGACGTCATGTAGAAGAATATACTTTAGATCAACAAACTGGCATAATGCGGGTAGATGCACCTCACATATTTTGAGAATTTGCAAGAAAAAATAGATAATAAAAAAAGAAAATACTTTTATTGTAATGAAATTAGCCGCATGCTACATTGTAATTTATTATAACACAAAAAAATAAAAAAATGAGATAAAAGCAGCTTACTCGCGACAACAGGTTATCATCTCAGTATTATGCTGTATGATAACAAAAGCTTTTAAACACCTACGGCTTATTATTACAGATATAACCTTGGGTTACGCTAGAAGCTATATATGTATAAACAACATACAGCCTCCGTGGCGCAGTCGGTTGGATGCCGCCTGTGAAACGAGGGGGCGTGGGTTCGATCCCTGCATCGATATAAATATTTGTGCGGCCACAAATACTTCTCTCGGGTCTGGGTGTTGATGAGACCGAAAAGTCTCTCGTAGTTCCTGATACCCACTACAGAAGACTCGATCTTAGTGTGGGGTCAGGACTATGTACGTGATGGTTGGTTGTTACTTTTTTAGTATTTATAACTCTGATGTAACTTTTCTGATAATGTTTTTCTCTTACCGTTTAATTACGCGACCATTAACTATGATTGCAACCGTAACTAATTGAGCGGTGTGTGCTGGGGTATCAAACCCACGATCTATATCAAGGCAATTCGTTTCACACCTAAACTATTAATCACTTCACGTTATGTACAGATAAAAACCTATTTATATACATCGCTATACTAACTAATAGTTCAACCTTTAACTGGTTTGATACTAGGTATTTTTTTCTACGAACCCCAGTCCTTTCCGAGAATAAAACCGATTGTTAAATCATATTTCGGCGTATCATTTGATTATAGATTAGTTTGCGGCTACATCTGTTCTTAACATGGTTCTTATACAAAAAATATATAAACCAGACTAAAGCATACTTATATGGCAAGGATTTCATTCAAGCTGACACTGGGTGGTGCTATTTTATTGTTGTCTGTTTTGTTCCAAGAATAGTGACGAATATGATATTCGTATTGTTTTGTGTTACACTTGAAAATTTTTACTGACAAATCTCTCATATGCTGAGAAGCTGCCTGGGTACCATACCACCAAAATGCCTATTTCTCCCGCCAAACAGCAGTATAACAGCTCTGCTGTAGTCCGGTTTGGACGACATTATAGCCAGAGTAACTACTGGACATATTGAGATTTAACATCTTATCTTTCAGGATGGCGAGCGCACTGGAATGCCAAGCGTTGGTTTGTAATTCATAGTGGTGTTTGGCTTTGCTACTGTTCTTGAGCGGTCGTATCGTTTACCACCCATAACGTGAATGGCATGCTCGTTACACCATTCATTGAAATAAAAAATAAACACGATTTGTATCGAGTGCGATGCCTTTGTGGATATCACAAATATTTATTTGATTATTGGGTCAAGGATCTGTGAGAATGAAAGTCCCTTATAGTTATTGAAATCCATGGAATAATACTTATATGTAATTACGATGCCGGGTTGTTTATGTGACTGTTGGCTAAATCTATTAATATCTTCATAATGAATTTGAACTCAAAACTGTCATTAAAAGGTCATTGAGCATTACGACTCATTTATCCGCGACAGCATTCTCATAAAATGAGCAAAAAAGCATCCTCTTAACACATATTGTCTCAATCAGCGCGGGGTACAAGTTTTATATGAATATTTATCGCAGCTCCGTGAAGTCTAATGCAGTCAGGAATCAAGTTATGCTGGTCGGGTCGGGTAGAAAGTGGCGAGTTTACCATATCAAGCGGTCGTCCCTACCTCCACTCCATATTAAATATCATATTTAATACTCCCTTGGTGGATAACAGTCGGTATATTTCAAATTGAAATGCTATCTTGGAACTATCTGGTTTAAGTATTAGTTCCCTTGTTTGTGTTTTATTTGCTTGAGCATTTGGCAGAAAATTGCTGTAGAATAATATGTAGGTTCCATTCAAACGGCCAGATTATTTTATGTGTAATACGAGTAGATATCTTTTTTAAAATTCTGTGCTGAGTTGGGCTGCCCTTTATCCCCCTTATCTTATCCTCGGATAGAAGAAATTTTGGTTAGGAACTTTAGATGACAGCATTAGCCCCTATGCGTACTTTTTTAGGAAACCGATATGAGCTTACGATATATGTATGTAACAAAATATGTTTCTATTAGTATCTCATGTTAAGGGACGTAACAAAATGTACATTTTCATTGGCAGGAATCATTGATGTATTTTTAATGATTATTCGTTTATTTATTTGCCTGATCAATCAAAAACATCTCCAACTTTAATATTATAGAAATGTGTACTCCTACTCTTTAATAAAGAAACAAGTACTTTTAGTTGTAAGTATATAAACAAGCAATAATTGTTCTTACTACACAGTTAAAGTACATAGATAATTTAGCTACATAAGTGTGTAGCGGTTTCCGCTTAATTCTTAGCCAATTTGAGTAAATTATGAAGTTGGTACTAACTACAAGGTGCTGCTTAGTTAATTACTTACTAACTATTTGGACAACCTTATACTTCCGCATGTTTTTAAAACATGTCCTCGGTGGCGCATTTGTACTACGATATGCTTGCAAAGCTCGGTTCGAATACCAGGTCGAGCAAAGTGAATTATTTTTTTTATGCATTATCAGCCTGAAGTCAGGAATTTGTGCCCTATATAGGCTGACCTCCTATCATTCCGTGAGACGAAGCATACAAAAAGAAATGTGGATGTTGTAGTAGCACCTCTGCCTACCCCTTCTGGGAAATAGGCGTGAGTTTATGTATGTATGTTTTTTAAATACACTTCATCTTATGTTCAAGACGTGAGTTCCGTATTGTTTTGATGAACTTAATTGTATTATTTTAATTGCTTTATATTTATACTTATGATTATAGAAGAGTTGGTCACGATTCCAGTGCTATCAAAGGTTTTGATGATTCAATGACGGTAGGAATTTAAAATCTATATCTAAGGTACATAATAATTATGTACCTATATAGAATATACTAGAGGAAGGAAATATGACGTTATTAAACTATAGTATCAGTAAGAACCAATTTTAACATACTTTTTATTATTGCCATGGGGTGCTACTCTTATACTTTATTCCAGGTTCAATTTGATGATTTATTTCTATCTATGATTATAGCAATCAATAGCGAGACGTCAGACAAGTATGCCATCCGCCCGATGGTAAACGATACGACCGCTCATGGACAGTATTAAAAACAAATAACACCATGAATTACAAAGCAATGCTTGGCATCTCACCGCCCTCGCAATGTTGATTTAAGTCGTTAAGTCTCGATACGACTGTAATATAAATTTTACAAATAATTTTAAAATATAACAGGGAATAATTTACTGATAGAAAAAACATAAAATCAATATGAGAACAGGACATTTGGCTACCAACTAGTGTATTTCACGTTAGTTACAAATAACGGTTCTGTTATATCTAGAACAGTCAATTCAACCGGAATTACTCATTATTCGGCATACGAAAATGTCATCGTAGATAAAACTGTGAGAACCCATGCTATCGTCAACTTCTTGATTTCATTCATGCACGGATACCAACGTTCGGGTTACTCGATAATACTATGATTTGAATCAATTGCTCTACATTTTTTCTAACCAAGTTTCAACAAATGTCCATACATTAGTTGTCATTATTTAAATGGAAGCTCATAATGTTGTTGTTCATTATGAGATAATGGCTGTCTTAAGATAAGATTTTAAGCCAAGGTTAAAATAAAGTACCTATCCCTATAAAAAAAGGTTGAATAGATAAAGGCCTTGATTAAAGAAGGATTTATCTACCGTAGACTTCTTAATAAAAGTATAGTTTTTACTTATAAGGATTTATAATATTTTTTATTTATAAGGAGGCACACAAAAAATACAAGCGATGGAAGTAAGTTCAATTAACATTTATTTTAATTATATTATTGAGTTAATATTACCATGTATATAAGCTCAATTAATGCTATGTATTTTGACTTTTTCCTTCCGTTGTTTTGTACTTATATCTTTTGCGTTCTGTTTGTGTACCAAGAACGTTACATCAACAAAGCAACTTGTTAATTATTGTCAGAATTTGGTTTTAGCTCAACAGATAATTCCAATGATGTCAATCCTGATTAAACAGTTAATAAGGACCTCTATATTCTCCATAAATGAAGCTCACACTTCAATAAACATATGCCAAAAACTTATTGGCGAATCAACCATTCAGTAAGTGCCCACTTTGCAAGTCCGTCTCAATTTACACGTAAAAAAAATACCGAAAATGTACAATTTATCTCACATAAATCAACATTACAATATCTCCGAGTCTTTTTGATGTAAACGAGTATTAAAATAACTTGTTTTATTTACTTTCATTTACGCGTTTTGGGCGTGTCAGGTAAAATGATCTGTTGATTATTTCTGCATTTTTAGTTATACAAGTCATGACAGTCTTTCGGCGTTTTCATGGACCGTATAATATTACACGAATTTTGATCAAGTATTTAATTATGTGAACATTCAAAGAAGTGCAGTGTGGGACTTAAATGAGTATAGGCAAAGTAATAAAAGTTGATGGGAGTAGGTAGGATGTCGGCCATTTTCACAGGTCGTTGTAGTAATCCTAGAAACCGAAACGTATTGTTCCAAAAAAAAACAACAATAATAATTTCATTTGACAGCCTCCGTGGCGCAGTTGGTTGGACGCCGCCTGTGAAACGAGAGGCCGCGGGTTCGATCCCCGCACCGAGAGAAATGTTTGCGCGGCCCACAAATATTTCTTCCGGGTCTGGGTGTTTGTGAGACCGAAAAGTCTCTCGTAGTTCCTGATACCCACGACACAAGACTCGATCTTAATGTGGGGTCAGGACTATGTATGTGACTGTTGGGTGTTATTTATTATTTATTTATTTATTTATTCATTAAAATACATACATAAACACACACCTTTTTATAAAAGCGGTAGGCAGAGGTGCTAGGACAGTGGACACCCACATTTCGCCATGAGTGTTTAGTCCCATGATGTAATAGGGGGCTCCTAATTGAAATTTGTGCCCGATATGGCGAGTTTATCGCCATATCGGGCTCAAATTTCGGACTCCGGGCTGATAATAAATAGAAAAATCCAATATTACTTTGCCCAACCCGGGATTCGAACCTGAGACCTCAGTTTTAACCGCACCGTAGTACAACTACGCCACTGAGTCAGTCTGAGTGAGGTTATAAAAATTTGCGATCATCGTATTCTCTGTATTTACTGAAATAAAATAAACTAATATCAAAGCTCTGTTCTTTCATCACAATTTAATTTCCATTATGCATATTGAAATTTAAGCTCCAATGTAATATTACAAATATTAGTAATTGTAATCTAAATAATGATACCGATAAAACGAGATACAAAACCGATTCAATTGCTACCAGCGAGCAATACAAAGTAACTCGTTCAATATATTTTCTATAGTAATTGTATCAGTGTAACGGCGAAAGCTGTTACGCAAAGATATCCAAATAAAAATAGTAATTCAATTATAAAGGGCGTATACAGTGTTATGAAAGCCTTCTTTATAAATACTCTTGTTAATAGTCATATCATCATCATATCAGCCACAGGAAGTCCACTGCTGAACATAGGCCTCCCCCAATGATCTCCACAATGACCTGTTGGAAGCGGCCTGCATCCAGCGACTTCCTGCGACCTTAGTCAGATCGTCCGTCCACCTTGTAGGCGGGCGTCCGACACTTCGCTTGCCTGTACGTGGCCTCCACTCGAGAACCTTTCGGCCCCAACGGCCATCGGTTCTACGAGCTATGTGCCCGGCCCATTGCCACTTCAACTTGCCAATCCTATGGGCTATGTCGGTAACCTTGGTTCTCCTACGGATCTCCTCATTTCTGATTCGATCTCGTAGGGAAACACCAAGCATAGCCCGCTCCATGGCTCGTTGAGTGACTTTGAGCCTTTTAATGAGGCCCACAGTGAGAGGCCACGTCTCGGTGCCGTATGTCATCACTGGTAACACACAACTATCGAAGACTTTCGATTTTAAGCACTGAGGTATTTTGGACGAGAAGACGTCGCGAAGTTTCCCGAACGCTGCCCAACCGAGTTGGATTCGCCGATTGACCTCTCTCTCGAAGTTGGACCTGCCTAACCGGACCACTTGTCCTAAATAGACATATTCGTCTACAACTTCGAGAGTCGAGCCCCCAACTCCAATGGGGGTGGGCACAACATGGATATTCGACATGATCTTCGTTTTATCCATGTTCATTTTAAGACCCACCTGTTGGGAAACTCGATTAAGGTCTTCGAGCATAGTGCTAAGGTCTTCCAGCGATTCTGCCAAGACTACAATATCGTCGGCAAATCGAAGGTGAGTAATATACTCGCCGTTGATGTTGATGCCGAATCTTTTCCACTGCAAGAGCTTGAAGGCATTTTCCAGCGCGGCAGTGAACAGTTTCGGAGATATGACATCTCCCTGTCTCACGCCTCTCCGTAGTGGAATAGCCTTCGTACTCTGATCTTGTACTCGGACCGACATGGTGGCGTTGTTGTATATACACCTCAACACTTCGATGTACCGATAGTCTATGTGGCACCGCTGAAGAGACTGTAGCACAGCCCAGGTCTCGATCGAATCAAAGGCTTTCTCATAGTCCACAAACGCTAAACAAAGCGGCAAGTTATACTCCTCGGTTTTTTGTATAACTTGCCGAAGCGTATGGATGTGGTCTATGGTACTAAAGCCTTTTCGGAAACCGGCTTGTTCGGGAGGCTGGAAGTCATCAAACCTGCGTTCGAGACGATTTGTGATGACCCTTGAAAACAACTTATAGACATGGCTCAGGAGCGAGATGGGCCTGTAGTTCTTCAGCAAAGTGTTATCACCTTTTTTGAAGAACAGTACCACCACGCTCCTGCTCCATGCCTCCGGCGTTGAGCCCTCGAGGAGAACGGAATTGAAGAGCCTCTGAAGGACTTTCAGTACCGGCGTTCCGCCCGCTTTCAGAAGCTCTGAAGTGATTCCGTCTTCACCCGGCGCCTTGTTGTTTTTAAGTTGTTTGAGGGCCATCTCAATCTCAAACAGGCTGATGTCCGGGATATCATCGCTAAAGTGTCGGATTAACTCGGCTCTCGGGTCTTCGGCCGAGCTAACAGTAGGTTCGGCAACCGAGGTTAAATTAATTTGATCGTTCGCAGCGTGTAATGATTTTGCAATTCTTCATCGTGTTAGATGTTACTGCTAATATTGATCATTTGTGTAACACTAATTGATATTTGTAGTTCAGTAGAAAGTAGTTCAAGCTAGCTTTGAAAATAATGGATTTGATCTTACGTTATTTACTTGGTAACGTACAGGCAATGTTTTCTATTTGGATTACTTCTAAGGCTTCTCTTTGTTTCTAGCACGGAAAAGAGGTAGAAATCTAAATATTAGCGACTACAACCAACAATTAACATTTACGACCTTTTTCATAGACAGTTTGGACTCTATTTTAGTTATACAATGTTTTATCTTCTTCGTTTCAATTGAATTCAAAAGTCGTTCGAATGGGACACAGCTTTACATAACTAATACAGATTTTATTTTTTTAATTTGTCTTTGATTAGGCCATTATAACTTTACAGGCATTTTCGCAGTATTATTAGTGTAGATGCATTGTTATGGCTCACGCGAGTGTAGTGGAATGCCGAGCATTGCTTTGTAATTCAAGGTGTTGTTTTGTTTTGCTTCTGTTTATGAGCGGTCGTATCGCTTACCATTAGGCAAACAGCACGCTCGTCTCGCGATTCATAGCAATAAAAAAAGCATAACATCTAGCACAACAAATGAAATCCTTCATTTTAATAGTCTGCCGCTTAACATAATTATTTAATTTCAGTCTACGCTTATTTAGACTGTAATCAATAATTGCTGTCGAAAATACATATATCACTTAGCACTGAGAGGACAATAAACGAGCTACATATCAAATTTAAACACCTGACTCGGTGGCATAGTTGTACTACGGTACCGTAACAAAGCTAAGGTCTCGGGTTCGAATCCCGGGTCGGGCAAAGTGATATTGGATTTTTCTATTCATTATCAGCCTGGAGTCAGGAATTTGAGTCCTAGATAGGCTGGATCCCTATCACATCATGTGACGGAACATACAAGGCGAAATGTGGCTGTAGCTCTTCATAGCCCTTTTGGAAAAAAAACGTGAGTTTATGTATGGGTGTATGAGAGACATATATATGTTATGGGCCAAGTGATTAATTCGGGCAGTATTCATAATGCCCGGGCATTATGAATATGGCTACATGATGATCGGGCAATGTGATTAATAGGTGATTTTTTACGTGGTGCGCTGCCGCATTGTCGCATCTGCGATAGATCTATAAATTAGAAAGGTTGATCTGCTTATGTTTAGTTGTTTTTTAACGTCCGAAACATTATCTTCAGAAGAAAATTAGTGTACTCACTTTATGGATCAGTTAGGTCGACTGTGCCCCAAAACCGACTCGGAACACCCCGACTTCACGTAGTCTTTTGGTTACCGACCCTAGAGTGTATATAAAATGCCGGAGGCGCGGAGGGAGAGCAGCCCCCGCCCGCTGTAACGAAGGATAGGCAACCGCGCGAGCCGTAGCGGCTGAGGCTGGTCGCCGGAGGCGACCAGCAAGCCGAAGCTGCGGAGGTGAGCATTGGTGCCTATCTTTTGTTACGCAAGGGCGAAGGGGCTGAACTTCCCGTAGCGCCGGAGACGATGCATAAGCTAATTTGTATTGACAACAAGTGTTTCAAGGGTTAGGTTGCTATAATAGATATTTCTCAGGAATGGTGCGTTACCTTTTCATGGGAATGTTACCAGGGGAGGCGCGACACTCCCTCTCCCCCTCCACTCCTCCCAACCCACCCCCTCGTGCTGCTCTATTCTAAATTCTACCACTTCGGCTCATTGTTTTGATTTTAATTTGCTTTACATCACTCTGCCCAATAGGCACTTTGCATTATTCATAATGCCCGGGCATTATGAATAATGCTCGATTAATCACTTGGCCCATAACATATATACTACCATGGGAATGACACGAATATTCATTTAACTCAGCAGTTATCGGTGCTCCAAACGTCCTATTAACATGAGTGTGCATAATGCATATGACTTTAACGAATCTGGAAGTATGATCACTTTGACAACCATGCAAAATAGATGAAATGTGGAACGAGTAGTACATAATTGAGGTGAAATATTTGAAGCTATTAAAGGTATAATGTTAAAGGGTTATTTCCATATTTAAGTACTTCCATAAATTAAAGTTTAATGCCACTAACTAATTTTATAATTGGGTAGTTAGTAAGAAACTAAGTGTGGATGTTTGTTACTCTTTCACCCAAAAACGGCTGGATCGATTTTGATAAAATTTGGTGTGAGGATAGCTGGATTTTTATACCGAGATTTATAGTGTTCGCGTGGGAAGAATCCGGCATTCAATTATACACATTTTCTTCACTATCAAATTCGAATGGATGGCACGGGGGAGATGAGACAGGATTGAACGCTTTTCGTCATGAGACATAATGAGATGTGACAGAAAGGGACATAACGGGACAGGACGTGAAAAGCAGTATAGTCGACGGCGGCCACATTGAATTTAAATATAAAACAGCTACGATGTCGATGTGGACTGGACTCAAAGACAATCCACGACCGGGCGAAGACGGGCCTGACTGCTAGTTTTAAATATACCAAGTCTCTGCATGATTATGTTTTTAGGAATGTGTGGTATTGGGAGGATAGTTAATATGAGAATGCTTTTTTTATTTAGCTTGTATACGTTGATACCAAGTTCTTGTTTGGGGATAGAGACAGGCAGAAGAAGAGTTAAGGATTACGTGAAGTTTCGTATTATAGCACCGAATAACCATATTTTTAACATTTAGATGTCGTACATTGCATTAGTCTAAATTATAATCCCAATCCACCTTTCATTATAGTATGTTAGTAGTTATGTAGTGGTGAATCTAAATCTAATATTTGTGAATCTAAAACATTTACAGAAATACTGTTAAAGTTATTAAGTCTGTTGATATTCTTAAACGATTAAACATCTGTATAATTGCATTCCATCCAAGGTTGAAACTTGAAACCTTTTCGATTCTCAGTAATTTTAGAGAATTTGCGTTCAAACGGAGTATTAGCTTAAAAACAGTGCGTGCTGTTTGTAATTATAGAATTTGTATTATGTGTGATATATTTGTGTCAAGGCGAACCTCTCCGGTCACGATCCATCCTCGGTTGCATTTCGCATAAAGCACTGTTGATAACTGTGTTTAGTATTGGTAAAGATCGATTGCTAGTTACTGGAAGGTTAACGTTATTTTAATATGCCTAGTCTCTACTAGTAATAGTACCGTCTGCTCTTTGGCTATGTTTATGCTTTAGAACGATTCATGTAGTATCCCTTTTTATAACACTGGTTACGGTTTTTTTAAGGTTATATGGATTGGATTTAGTAAATCCTAATAATTGAGAGCATGGTATTCATGTTTTCTAAAGCTCCCAAAAAGAAGTTTTAAATATTTTTTATTCTGACACGGCACAGTGACTGCATTTGACCTGGAGGTAAGTGCAAATGCCGTCTAGATAGAGTATCGAATAGAATCAGATGGCGGTCTCATGCCATTCGAAACAATTATGTCGGCCCGCTAAGATGCCTCTTCATGCTACGGCGGAATGACCCAGGATTATAGGATAGGGCGTTGGAACTAAGGATCTCACTGCTCTTGTTTTATTTCTAGTTTCTATAGATGCTATAGAAAACAGTCCGTATCGATACAAAATATATCTAATTTCCTTCCAAATTGATACGTCATTACAATAAAAAGGCCTGTTACTACTCAATTAAGTAAAAACTTTGATGTTAATATTAATATGGTATTAATATTACAAGTGTTATTTCCATAATGAGCTAAATAGCTCCGAGAACATTCCTACTCCTACACGTGATTTCTATTTTGTTGTGTGTGGTACGGAATACTCATAATCCGGAACAAATACCTGATTTGGAAAAAATACATACCTATTCAAATTACACAGCTATCAATAAAGCGCTAACCTGAACTAGGCCAGCGTGGTGGACTATATGCCCTAACTGCTCCCAGTACTCTCGACTGTAGAGTAGCCCCGTGCCCTGCAGTGGGGTACGCATAGTAAAATAAAGTGCTGAGAGTTGTTCATCTGTTATATAATGGTCTTTCGTGATGCAGCGTAGATAAGGTGATAGTAGTAAAATCCATGGAAGATGGCAATTTCAAGTTGGCTTATAGGCGAAGTCAAAACTTTCGCCAGTGGTAGAGTCTTGATGATGTTTTAGCCTTGCTAAGCGTTCGTATTCACCTTATGTGCAACAACAATATTAACTTTTACAAAAGTGTATAATGTATATAATTGTATTACGTGTTGTCATCGACTATTATAAAAGTACATCAAAACCTGTGTCTCAGATTGAATTTTCGTATTGAACAATATCGCACACAAAACCATTTTATTTTTAGTCTCTTACAAATGCCTAAACAGGCGTTTGCAGAGGCCATTTAGAATACAAATTATATAAATCTCTGTAACATTTGACATTATATAAATGGTGCTAGTTTCCTGCAATACATTTTGAGGATTATTGAATAAGGAAACATTGTGTTGCGCACTTGATTGATAGGATCTCATAATGCTAAGAGCTGCATCAACTATCATATTAAACTTAAAGTATAGACTCGAGGAAGTTTGTGCTGTTTATGGTATATAAATAAATACACACAACAGTCACATACATAGTCCTGACCCCACATTAAGACAGTGTGTTGTTTCGTGAGTATCAGAAACTAGGGGAGACTTTACGGTGTCACAAACACCCAGACCCGAAACAAATATACAGATATTTGTTCACACACATTCACACAAATATTTGTCTCGGAAAAATAGAAAGAAAATATTAAAATCATCCATATGTTTATTCCAATTATATTGTGAAGCTTGAGTAATTATCGATAATATAAGATTTTTAATAGATATAGTTCGAACGATAATAAGTTTGCCCGATATGTGGATAGTATTGCAATAGTACCTTACATGTACATATTTAAGTATTCGATAATGCTCTTGAACATTGTTTTTTTTTACATTTTGTTTATTATCAATAGAACCTACAGTGACAATGTTATTAAAATACATGTCTTTTTTGGGTATCATAAACAACCAGACTTTTCGATTTCAAGCACCAAAACTTGAAACAAATCGTTGTGTGTCGCATAAAAAATATTTCCTATGGTGATCGAGAAGCGAGTTTCTCTTCTCATTCAGCTCTTAAAAACATTATATTTACTTAATTACAAGACATATCACGAACAAAGGCTATTCATATCCTTAAGTAGGAGTTAATCTTTTTATACATCGTGGCTCAATAAAGGCATGATCTTAATACTAGGAACAGCGAAATAAACAATGACCTCATCCGCCTTTCGTTTATCGTGCGCTGACGCGAATGTACGCAGATGCGCTTTGGTACTGTTGAATTGTTTTTCATTGGTAAATATTGAAGGCTGGTATTATTTTGCCTGAATCAACAATATTAGTGACCATGGGCTAAAATACCCAGACTAGCCTAGTGTAGTTGCTATCTATATATGTGAATAATGATTGAAGGTAGATAGTTTGATTATGTGTTGGTAGATGTCACTCTATTGAAGTTGGAACCACGTTGGTGACTTTTTTCTCTTGTTTAGAAAACTTCTATTATTTTCGAGTTTTGAAGTATTTTTCTGAGATATTTAGCAATTTATGTGAAATCAATACTGTAAGGGAGAATTAACTACAGTTTAAGTAATATATAAATATTTAATTTTTTTCTCTCGAAATCTTACCGTTCTTTGTTGGGTTTTAAAATATCTTGTATCAAAATACAAAGTGACCCAAAAATACGGGTCATAAAAATTCAAAGAAGACAATAATGTGAGCAATTCCAAAGGTAAATGATAAAACGGAAATAAGGACGTGGAAATTGAATATAAAGTGTTTTGAAATGACATCACATTTATGCTGGGTTCTCAAGATTGAGACTTCAAATTGTATACGATCTTGAATGTAAAGCAATAAAAAATCAAAATAAAACCCAAATCCAGTTGTTATTTTTGTAAAAGGAAAACTTATTTCCTGATAGCAAATAAGATTCCATATGTGATAAAAATGTGTCGATACGATGTTTTTGATGCAAAATAAAAAAACATAAAAAGCTTACTTCTAGTAATTTCCTTCGAGGATTGGTGAACTAAATGGAACATAAAGATTAAGGCCAAAATGTTAAATTACCTTTACTATGTTATGTCCGCTTAATATGGTATTATATCCTCAGAAGTCTGTATCATTCTGTATCAGCCCATATACGTCCCACTGCAGGGCACGGGCCTACTCTACAATCGACAGTACGATTGAGAGTGGTTAGGCCATATAATCCACCACGCTGGCCTAGTGCGGGTTGGCGGACTTACATGCCATGGAAATTCATATAAACTGCTATGGTATGCAGGTTTCCTCACGATGTTTTCCTTCACCGTTTTAGTGCGTGGTGATTGACTATCAATACACACATGACTCCGAAAAGTCAGAGGTGTGCCCTGGGATTTGAACCCGCGACCACCGTGAACATGTTGGCAGCCGCGTCTGGTCCGTTTACCAACAGGCCACCACGCACTCACTCATCATCAGAAGTATCAAGTCAAAAATATTACACAACAAAGGCTTTGGTTAGTATAGTTTTTAATTTAGATTCCTTGTTAATATAATTAATTTAGAGTCAATTATAACTTATACGCCATTAACTCGCTTGTCCACCGCAAAGATTTTATTTTATGACCGGCACGCGCATTAGTCGACATGTAAAAACGAAACAAAATAAATTCATTCGTAAGAATTGCAAGGCTTAAACGCCAAGCTGTCTCGCAGTATTATCAACGTTACAGAAGATTGTAGTATATACTCGTATACATATAGTAATACGTATGGAGGTCGGACCACACAGATAATGCGTGACACGGTCTTGATTTTGTTCATTTTATTCAAGTTTGTTATCGTATGACCTGTATTATAAAAAGACTTGCGATGTTGTGCGATTTTGTTTGGTAGTTTTTATTGAAGTTTGGTGTAAGGTAGTTTGAAAATGTGTCGATAGATGTCGCTCTATTGAAGTGTGTACTGAGCAGTTGGTTGATTTGTATAATTATTAATTACCATTGAAGCTTGAGATTAGTTTTGGGCAAAATAAAGAAGAACTCATTTCATTAAATAAATATGATAATTCCAGCGTTTGGTATGGTTAGCTACAAATTAAATGCTCACTAATATTAAACAATTTTTCAGTAATAATGTCAAAATAACTTAAAAATTGAGACAGTGTTTTTGCACTTGTATTCGACTGTTTATTATCGATAGACTCGCATTCCGTTCCAGAATAATATTTCTCCAAGATATTTACACAAGGCAAGAGAAGCTGCAGGAAATCTAGTATAGTAATAAATCTATCTGGCGCCGAGAGCGATAAATCATACTTAAACAAACGTTTCCTACACGGGAATCATAAACAGATTAAAATATCTTTATATTGTCTGTTTGTGCTTCACTTAACAATTACAGCTTATTTATTCAGTCATAGTTTATCGTGAAGGAATTCATTGCATGTACCGCTCCCGCGAGATTTGTATTCATAACTTGTACTTAGATATGCCCCTGTCTAACCACCGTTTAAACTTAAAGATTGAAGATATGTATATGTTATTATTTATTTTATCAACGATAAATCAGTTGTAAAAATATGTTTATTAACGCACAGCGGCAGGGTTAATGACCTAATTTATTGTGTTTGTTTTGGTTACGAAAATTGTTGCTGGAACTTTAATATGTATCTACTTATTGTTTCTTTAATTTTTTATGTGACAGACTTATACAGGAAGCTAAAGATAGCTCAAATTAATATCTGTATTATAAATTGTCTGCAAATGGCGCAATTTGGAGGAGGCTTATGTCTAGCAGTGGACAGCAAAAGGCTAATGATGATTGTAGTCTGTATGTCTTTTATTTAAACCTTGGGCATTTACCACGGGCTTTTTAAAGTTACTTGTGTATATAGCTAATAAAAATGACTTGAGAAATCTACGAACAGCATAAGACCAGCGTGGTGGATTAATAGGCATACCTCAGAATTCTTTGAAATGTCGGCATTAAATAGAGCTAAGTAGATTATAATGATATTTTACGCAATTCCGGTGCGGTATAATTTGTGCTTGATACAGAATGCTTCAAAGTTGTTACATTATTTCGAAAGGTGAAAAGTATGCGCTGTTAAGGCTGTTGCACATTAAGTAAGAAGAACTAATACATGCATAGCATTTAGTTTGGGTATTTTACACACGATCCGTATTAATATCCGTAATAACATCCCCTGAAAGAGGAGACACTTGTGAATGCAGTTTTATAATTTTTATTTATAGCCTCAAAATGTATTTTTAAAATTTTGGTTACCAACACTGACAACTGTGTGTTTTCTATTTCGTTGTTTCGTAAATTCCAAAATATGTTTTCTGATATTGCCAGATATTTATCTTCAAATTTATTTCCTGAAATCAAGAAATTCTTCTCAAAATTGGTATAGCAAGGCTGACTCTAAACTATATCCCCTCTTCTAACATAGTATTATCGCACTCAATATTAATGTGTATATGCCTTTACATCGGGTAAGGGCCGGGCCAACCCACGTGAGCAGGTTCCGTTATGATTTAATTTGTGGCGCTGCACAAGTCATTAGACAATTTCGTCCAGCTCCACCGCATTCCGTTTGCGTGTATATGAAAATCGGTTGCGCAAAATTGCTTAACAAACTTTGCAAACGCCTTATTAATTAAGTTATCAGCATATTTACATCCTGATAATGCGTAAGATTTTCTAATGAGCTTCAAAACCTCATTTACATCGCTGATGCGGTGTATATTAGCGGGGAAACCATTAAATACGAGGATTAGTTGGTTTAAACGAATTATAAGCTGCACTGGGATAATAAAATTACGTGAATTAGTAACTTATAGTGTAATATTCAATTCAATGGTCTTAGATCTATTTTTAATCATAGATGGTTATCTAGTCAACGTTGTATGAATGTATAATAAGGTAGATTATTGTAGAATAGCCAGATTTATATTCAAACCGCTATGCGGTTGCCAATATTTGTTGACATTCAGAAGTGCTATAAAATTGGAATTAATTATTTTACTTGGTATATCTGCATTGGCGTCAGGTCCAGTCTCAGAATACCTAATCATTGATTTTAATAATTGGTATATTACCGTTAAACATTATAAGTTACATTACTACCATAAAATGATATAAAAGAAAACACAACAATTAAAAAACAAGTATGATGATATCTAAATCAATTTTAATAACGTAATTTCCGTTTCCTTTTCTACGACTAAAACATTACAAAAACATTTCCACATTCATTGAAATAATAATATACTAGAGGAGACACTACTTGGTATTCTGTGACACTACTATCAAATATATGAAAAAAGAGTATACCAAATTACTACTTCTATTTCTGTCCCTATTACTCCTATGCTGACACTATATCTTGCTTCTCGCTCTATTCGTATGTAGTGCGCAATGATTTTGCGCGCTTTGTTCGCATCGGTTTCTCAATGGCTATATTCATTGAAATATACTACTAGAGGGGACAAAGCAAAAAACAATTGTTTGTGATAAATATGAACGGTACCGTAACATTCCTGTTTCTGTCTCTTTCACGTCTACGCAGAAACATCATCTTCGCACTCGTTTCAATGGGTTTCCGAGTGCACGCACATAGGACTCCTGTACCAATACAATGCGCAGAGATCTTGATCCCGATGTCTGTTCTAGTGTGTAATACCTCATTGGCATCACTCCATAGATAATAGTTGAAAAACAAATCACGATCAAGGCCGCTAAGCTCGGTCGAGCGTCACAAATCGGTATCACATTACTTATCTTATCTGAGATGATGTGGAACTGCGCCCTTCGGTTTGTGTGTAGATCTAAAATCTAAATAAACGTGATGACAGATTTAGGAAATAGTGACAGGAGCGCAGGATGCCAGGATGATTTGTGGCGGGTGTGAACTGTTTTGAAATCCAATATGGCGGATGGCAGAATGTAGTTTTTTTCGGTTCATTTTTTAAAGAGATTTGTCATACCTTTTAAATTATTTTAATGGGGTAAGAAGCTTTTTAGCGTATTGATTATTTTGTTAGTATACTTACCTAAATGATTTTATAGTGATTAAAACTGCTGCAACCATTTTGTTTATATTTAAAGAGTCTCCGTGACGCTGGCTGTGAAACGAGAGGCCACGGGTTCGATCCCTGCACCGACACAAATATTTGTGGTTGGATCCGCGGGTATTTGTTTCTGGTCTAAGTCAACTGAGTGTCTGTGAGACCGACATGTCTCTCGTAGTTTCTGATACTCACGAGTCACGACACAAGACACGATCTTAGTGTGGGATCTGGGATATGTATGAGACTGTTGGTTGTATTTATTATTTATTTATTTACAAATACTAAACCAAAAACAATAAATGTCTAATGTTAGATGTAAAAACGCAGTTCTGCAACATCACACATCAAAGAACTAAACGAATACTCATAAATGTGCCAACAATCAAATGGATCAATTAACAGGAGAATCTTCGTTCAACCTACTTTCAATCGGCGGCGCCAAAACCTCATGTATTCGACCTTATTTTTTAATTACCTATTTCGTGCTATCATTAACGCTGGCGCTTGATATGGAGTGCGCAACGTGGTTTAAGTGTTTATTCGGTAACCTTGCATTAATCTAATCGGTACTAACTGATAAGTGATATGGGATACAGGTGATTTTGTACTGGCAGACTCACTGACGTCAATGCGTCATTGCAGTTATTTACGGATTTACACGTTTGCACTTTGGATCTATAATCTGCATTTTAATATCGGTGTTTTTTGTGACATTCACACTGTAGTGTTTTGTATCCACGGTTTTGTTCATTATCCACGGGATTATCTCATTACATCTCTGCCTTCCTTTATTATTATCATAAAGGCAGGCAGAGATGTGGAAATCCTTGGAAGAGTCCTATGTATAGCAGTGGACTTCCTGTAGCTAAAGAGAGAGAGAGGCAGATACTATATTTTTATAATGCGTTCTCATTGATTCAGGGTACTTTTGATTACTGGCAATCTATAGCTTCTGTCTGCCCCTACGGGATACAGGCATGACGATTATGTATATATTTACGTATGTATACTATTAGAACACATCCGCGTATAAGCGCGAAGGTCCTGCTAAGCACGATCCTCCTTTATGAATCAGAGGTTTAGTGGTTAGTACATCACGTTGGATTCAATCGAACCCTTTATTGTAGAGCAGGACCGTGCTCAATATTGGTTAATTAGGATCTGATACATTAGTGTATGTACTAAACTGGCCTAGCACGGGTTAATGATACCCTCAATATTCTAGTGAAGATCTCTCAGATTTGCGAATTTCCTTACGATATATTTTTTAGAGTTAAAGTTTTTTATTGCAATGGCTGGCCATTCGCCGGATGGTAAGCGATACAACCGCTCATGGATAGTAGCAAAACCAAATACCATGAGTTACAAAGCAATGCTTGGCATTCCACTATAGATTCACATTCGAAGTGGATCTCACGCTCTTTTTCGATGTAATGTAGATGTTGATGAATGTAGATGCTTTAGTTCCAAATGTTATGATATTGCATGCCCTAATGTTTGGTGAAATGGACGCTTATTTTTAAAAATTTTATCGTTTTCGCAATATTATTGCATTGACAATTTTCAAAGGATGTACTTATTTTCGGTACCTACCTCTGTCAGCTTATGAATACTTTATTCATAGAGTTGATATGTCGAACAAAAACAAGTCAAAGCTTAGAACGTTTTGCAAAGAAACGGTTTATTAACGTTACATTTAAAATTAACTAATCTTCATACTTCTGACCTCGCCATGATCTTAGCCTGATATGAAAATGACCCACTTAGTAATATCAAATCTTTATGCCTATTTATATTAATTCATAATATTATCTATAACATTTAACTTTTGGCATTTGCAAAAAATGTTTATGTTATGTATTTAATTATTAAAATATAGAACAAATAGTTTATAATGTTTTCTTATTATCGATTTATTAATTAGTAATACGAGGAATGCCGTGAGGGGATTGAACATGATTACGATACATCAATCCTATTCGATTTATTATATTCCTAAAGGTACCTGTATAAAAAGAACTCTAATCAATGAGAGATTTATATTCATTGCTACACAACAGTTAGAAATGTTTATTTCCCGGTTCTGCTGAAACTGGGCGCCGTAGCTCAGACTGCGGCTTTAAGCTCAGCTGCACCCTTTTTTGGTTTAGAGTTTTAGACTAGACTTCAGATAGTATACAGGGTATATCAATATTGTCGCTGAAAATTAAGCCAGGTGGTAGTTTTAGTGACTACAGACACAATGCAAATAAAACTTACGCGAATAAACGCGCCTATCTTTTTTATGTTTTAAATATATAATATATAATAGCTTCTTTAATAATTACAGGGTGTTCATTATTGTTTTAGGAAAAACTAAGTTAAGTTTATTTTTTTTTGTTTTTCTTTGTGATACTTATAAAAATATCAAGTCGGTATATATAAGTATATCAAGCATCACATAAGTATAACAAGTATTACATGAGCGTAAACGAGGTTTCTCTTAACCAAATAAACGTTTTTACTATTATGGTAATTTTAAGTATTGGGACCGCGCTACATTCAGCTTTGAATATGGCAAATAACTAGTTCGTGTCAATAAGTGCATTACCAAAATCAACTTATACCGGGTATTTCAAGACTGCTACCGAAAACTAAGCCGGGTGGTAGTTTTATAGTGACTACAAACAAAATGCATTTAAAAATTTTGCTAATAAACGAAAGGGCATACACTATTATTTTATGAAAAAATGTATTTACCATCCAAATACGACCACATAAAAAAAATGTCGCTTTTTTTCCAACCTTTTCTGTTGCATTGTGTCTGAAGTCAGTTAAACTACCACCCGGCTTCGTTTTCGGTAGCAGTCTTGATATACCCTGTATATCATTTTTTATAGCAGCTCAATTTCTTAAGGTTTTTAAGAAGCTATTTTACAGGCTTTTTCAATTTTCATTAATCCTATTTATCATGTGAACTTCTATATACACACACAATTCTTCACTTCTATATACAAACGACGAAATAAGTATAGGAAGTCGTTAGATACAGCCCGCTTCCAAAATGCTGTTATGGAGAACATTGGGGAGGTCTATGTGCAGCTGTAGGCTTTCTATCACTTAAGAAGAATAACTCCTTGGTCGTTTACCTCTGTAGAACTTTTTAAAATACTTCTCATATTACCCAATCTCAATACGTGACCATTAATTTAATGCTTTTCGTTTCGATTTGGGAAACAGCAGTAGCTTAACTTAACAGGAAGATAATCGACATAGACATTAAAAAGTCATTGCATTCTTGTTCTATCGACCATGGATAAACTGTTTTTCACAGAAGCGGGCATAGACAATGTTAATATAGTTTTGTTTTATTATTTGGATCAGGAAATATTCGGCCAAATGTTGCATAAATTAGACTAAATTATCCCAATGACAACAGAACTTTCTCACGAAGATATACCGTTATTTTTTGGAATTGAATGTCACACAGTTGAATGTAATATTGAGTTTTTTACATTGTCGATTTTAGGAGTATATTTCTTTGATTGGCCAGCTTTATTTATTGTGAACTATGTGTCTACTTTGCTAAATACAAAAGCAATGAATAAAATAGCTGTGTGGAGGTGTATCCGATGCGTCTAATTCTATAGATCTCAATGATATATGAAGTGTTGATATTTATCTCTCTATCCATGTAAAATTGTTTCGTGTGCGCTGTTGCAAGCTAAATGCCATGCGGTAAAATCATAAGCAAGCGTGTTTATTGTATAACATTCAATTATAAATTATAATATATTTAGTAATCAATACATTAACATATCAAATAAGGGATACACACGAGGCCAAACTTATACACATTTACATATTCGCAGTTATTCAACGTGGGCGCCATATTTGTATTGTAAAAAAAGATTTTTACTATGTAGGTTGGTTGGTCTTTTTTGTATTTGACCTTTTTAAAGGATAACATATGGTTTTAAATCGAAAATATATTGACATTTATGGATAAATAATAATTTTATCGGGTCTGGATTTTATTTTAAATAATGGAGGAACTGGTAGAAATAATGAAACTGGTTTTGTATAAAAAGTTTGTTGTCTTGTTTGCTAGGTATTCAATACTTTTAAAATATATTGTTTTAAAATTTAAATTAAATGTGTTTTGGTGTAGAAATAAACGTAATAAATACGCTTTGTGGTCATAAATCTTAATTGCAAGCTATTGTTAGTAAATTGACTGTCTAAAAAATAACCTCAAAGTTAATAATCAGTGGACTGTCTCCACAAATGAGTCTTGTTAAAACGCAAAATATAAAACAATGTAAAGTACATTGTTTTTTAACTATAAGGAAAAGTTCGTGAGCTCCCAATACTTGAAGTTTTAATACAAACCTTTGTTGTTCGACATAAGGTAGCTGTTAGTGTAAACGAGGTTAGGTTTTTTGGCGGCAAAGCAGTCAAGATGTTGGCGGGCGATTTCTTAGAATCATCCATATTCAGCTTTTTAACCGGGATGAAAATTAGATGATTGTCAATTATCATCGAGATGTGCACATTTTGCTTCGTAAGTGAATATTCAGTTTCGTTTTGTTGTTTTAATTACAATGTATTTTAATCTATTTTTCTTTTTTTTTTCGACCATTGATGGATCTATATGATGATATGATATGATGGATAGTATTTGTTCATGGAGGTATAAAGGCTTTATTGCACCCATTAATAACATGGAACCAATATACATATTTTTAGTATTAGCGTAGGAACGATTTGTCGTAATTGTGCGCCGAAAAAGTCCTAAGTTTTTATTTCAAGTATTGTAAAAAGTCCCTTTTTTGACAGAGGTCCATTTGTTATTGCACGTTAATATACAAAACATAATTTAATTGTTTTAAGTACACGTGTATTGCAGACTCGTCATGCGAATTGCATATGTGCAGTTCGTCCTACAAGGAAGTAAGAGAAATTATTCAGCGCTCAGCGAAAGCTTCATACAGACCCGTAATTAGATACAGCGTTTATGAATTTAAACGTAGCTATATGTTGATGATTGCAAGTAGAGTTACGCAAATGAACATATTATGGTTGGAAAGCCTAGATTCAAATCGCCTGCCATAAACCTCAAATAAATAACTTTTATTTAAATGATGATTACTTGACAGTCTCCGTGATTTAGATGAGGTCGTTGCATATATGGAATGAAGTTAGTTGAAAAGCTTACCAGACAGATTTACGACTGTAAAATAATGTAATTTTTTTTGCAACACCAAAAAATCAATTTTCGCCTTGTCATAGTGATTTGAGATGCGACACATTTGCATGAATCATAATGGTGGGTTTTCTACCATAGTGTTGTCAGTTCGCTAGAAGCGATACGAAATACCTACCAAAATTACCAATTAGAATAGACCAGCAACTAAAATTCAAATTCAAAATATTCTTCATTCAAATAGTTCTAAAGCACAAACTGGGCATTGACACGAAGAGAAAAAAAAATAGTTTTAAAAGATCTACTTAGTGAACCGTTCAATAAATCCAACACCGCTTATGAAAATGTTGCAGTTGTTAAGAAGAAACGTTAGTAACTCCCTGAGAACCTGTCTCCTTATTTCTTTATTATTTTTTTATTGTCCGATGATGATGATGATCGAACGAACGACTAAGGTGCAATAACTAACAAATCTAAATTACCATACAGAAAATATATAAAAGTAATGGATAATTAGTACTTCTTGTATGAAGACATTAAGCCTAATTCCTTCCCGATACACACATGTTCCTTTACATGTTGTTAATAATGCGCGAAAGATTATACCAGACTGTTTTACATTACAAATGACACGACCGCAACCACCCACGTACGTTCACGTGTTGAATTGTAGCGCCGGCATTAGAATTCCGACCGGCCAGTTTGATTATAATTATCATAATAATATGAAAAATATTTATGATTTTTTTTATTAGTTGCGTGGATGTTACGCGTTGTCTATCATATTTTTTATGTTACTATTTCGACTGTTCTTTGTGAAAATCATGTTTGGTATAAGAATATCGTTATGTAAATTATGCGGCTAACTTTTCATTTATCCAACAAAAATAAATATATTTATGGCATGGTTAAGTAATTCAGGAGCTCCAATTCATAGTTAACTATATGCCATAAGTTTTATTTCCACTTTAAAATATTTTAGAATTATCTGTATTGTTTCTATGGACTTGCGTCACCCTCTTTAAACATTATGAATATAAAGCCGGTGAAACAGCTACTCAATTTTATTGTATGCAAACAGAGCTATAGGAACAAAAGGCATCAAGATTAATCCTTCTTGGTACCTGCACTAGTTCCGGTATAAATAGTTATTTATACATCTTTTATATTTTTACCACACTGCCTGAATGTGATTCCATACAAAGTAAATTCTGTTTTTTAATATTGTGTCACTGGACACTGGCTGAACGTTTTCAAATTGTATTCACTGATTGATTAAAATATAAATAAATTAATACATTCTATTTTCGAATTTTCTGTTCAATCTTAGCAACAGGTTTGCGAGTGGAATCTAGGACATAACTTCTTACTCGTATTCTATTTTCGAACACTGCGCCCAATTTTAGCAGCAGGTTACTTCGAAACTTAGGGACATAACTTTGTACTTAAGTGAACCATAGCATGAAGCACAGCGGTCGGTGGCCCGCGACCGCAAGGACGTTGGCGCGCGGGCGGAGGCAACCGTTCGACAACTTCTTGGCCAATCACAGTGCTGCATACGCATGAGTGTGTGCGTTTCCGCGTACCTACGTAGGCTAGCGTCTTGGCGGGGAACGATATTGTGGCTCGGTGTTGTCAACTCAATGAATTGGTGCCGGGTTTGTGGTATTTTCAAATTGATATGGAGGTTAAGTGTGGAGTATAGGCTTGGGCCCTGGGTCTCTAGAGATTGTTAGAGAGTACAGTTTGTAGTTGATGGAAAATTAAAAACAAAGGGAAAATATTGCAACAAGTAGTAATTAATTCTCAATATGTAGTAGGGTAATAAGTAATAACTGACATAATTTACAAGTATTAACCAATGATTTTTGAGTTTTGAGTGCTGGTATCTGGTGATATATAGTTGTAGTGCATTTATGTATGTTTTGCGTTCATTTCAACTAATGTCATCAAAATAGATCAAAATAAAATCGAGTTAGGAGATATTGGCAAAGCCCCGTTCTAAAATAGTAGATAGAAATAAAAACAACTTGACCTCAGAGTATTTGTTATTATTTACGTAACCTTTTCTACGGAGAGTGGCAACGTTTATCTAGATGGAGAGCGCATGCGTGCGGGTTCTTCGCTCGTAGCCATTCACTCACACTCGCGCGTTGCATTGACTGTGTAGGTTGTGTGCGCTCTCCGCAACTTTTGTGTTTTTTTCGTATCCAGCCACTTGTTTCTTTGCCCACCGTTTACCTGCAAGTGTTTGGAACTTTGTTATTAAATTATATCGTGTGTTTTACTCTAAACACGCCAGTCGGTCGCGGTCGCGAGCTCGGGTGCGAAACATTAAGTGAAATTTATGTCGAGTGAAGTCCAGATGTTATAGCGACGGCAACAACCTTGTTTTGTGTCAACAAATAATAATAAACAGTGATCGGGACAAGTTACTCTCGCCGACCGGGACTAGTGATGAATTAAACAATGTTTTAAACTGTTTAATGTGCTCGAGGATGGGTGTTATTCTCGTTTCGGATGTGAATATCGAGTCACCCACATAGCGTTTATGGTAAGTAAAAAGTTTCATGTTTTGTTTCGTAACACAGTCGATGTTTTTTGCTGGGCGATTTCTTTTTTTTGTGTATCCATTTTGGATCGTACCGTGTGGAGCGAGGGTAAGTTTTACTTTGGTGTTGAGGCTTTTATGTGCAACATTTACGAGGCTCTTCTACCTGCGTGTTCGGAGCCTGGCCCACGCACTATCTTATTTTAATTACTTTGGTCTATGAGTTGATATCTTTAGTGAGTAAATATTGTAGCCGTGTAGTTACAGTAATATCGTAATTTGTGTAGTAAAACAGTATGATGTAATATTCCAAGTGTTACTGCGTATTCCATTTAAGTAATAGTTCAAAAGTTGTTACTCGTTTTGTAAAAATATTTTATAAAAAAAATTTAAATGTTTTGAATCAGTTCATTGATAACCTGGCTTTATTAAAACAAAATATATTATATATTTTTTTCATTACTACCTGTATCCATGCTAACATATAAAATGGTTTTTATTTCGTCTCCTGAAGACTGGACGCTTATACTTCTGCGTGTAAAATTAGAGTATCAAGTATAAGAACGTATTTTATGAAATGCATATTTCTCACAAATGTTATAGTATTTATTCAGTTGTATATGTTTTGTGTAGTTACTTGCCTACATAAGTAATTAATCCATTTAAATTATGAGCAAGGTCATACCTACATCGATAACTAAAGAGGATATTTTTTCTGATTGTTGCAAACACGTTTTACTTCCTGCACAATCACTGTATGGTTTCCCGCCAATGCCGTAGTTTTTCTATAGATATATTCCAATACCTATTTATTGAGTTGTATGAAGTACAGATATTGATACAAAAAACTTTACTTTTATTGCTTTAGAGGGCTATGAAGGGTTTTAGGCTGCAACTATCTCTAGTACTCGTAGTAGTAGTAAGTCTTTGGGAAATCAGTAACTAGTACTAAAAATGCCGTCGTATTAATAACAACATGTAATAAATTTAAAAAATCTATGAACTCATCATAAAATCAAATAAAAATATTTTGAAAATTAATTTATTCAATTCATACTTTTATTAATAATGACTATAACTCTGTAGCTTAGTGAGAGAAACCCCGGTAATGAAATGAGGATCCGCAAATTTGATCCTTGCAACGATAACAATGTTTGTATGACCAAATCATGATTTGAGCCTGTGTTGTTCAGTACAATGTAAGACCTTAAAGTTTTAATAGCCATGTGCGTTTTCGGTATAATATGTTATATTTTCATTTTCCTTTGCTTGTTCTTATGCCATAAATCATGGAGGTAATCGTAACATGACTTATCAAGTTATCACCTATCAGAATGGATTTTACGACTGGCTATTTGCCACAACAGGTTATTTGACTATTTGGCCTGATATCAACCCTTTCGTGGATAGGAATTTTAGCCTAACCACGTTTGACGCAATTGAGAGATTTCGTACTAATTAAATCCTCGCCGCGCTTCTTCTCTCCCAAGATAGAATAGGCGGTATAATTTTCTACAACCTAAATTAAATTTATCACAAGGAAAACTCGCACAAAGTGGAGCATTTGATCTGGGAATCGAACCCAACGCTACACATATCATAGCCGATACAGGTAGCTACCAGTAGTAGCATTACATAGACCAATATCTAGTCATCTGTATCGGTCCGAACAAATGAGGATCCATAGGTGACCTTAGAGGTTCAGCTATACCTGAATTTCATGTCACAAGCCTATCCAGCACGAGAACATTATACATATGATACAAATGTGTATTGCACATTGTAAACCCGTCTAAATAGAGAAATGCCGTTAAGGTTACGAACCTGGCGCATTTTGTGGGCAGACGATAAGTGTTCGTATTATTTCCCTATATTATTTGAACAAACAATTGTGATAGTTGTGAAGTGTCGATTTGCTCAACGTTAGAACGGTATTTTCACATTTCTTTGTTGAAAGTAGCGATTTAAAGTTCTGTTTTAAAAACTGAGACGAACAATAGCAACGTAATATTTGTTTTTATATGAATTTATGGCATAGGAGTGGCAAATGACCAGACTGCTAAACTAATGAGTTTAATCACCGCTAAGCATGAAACTATAATATCTGGTTCTGGCGAGAGGAAATCTACAAAAAACAAATAAGATATGTTGTATATTTAAGTAGTTACATTACTGGCCTCAAGAATAAAAGGATGGAGAGATAAAATAGCGGTTACTTGCACCCTCACTGGATGTACGAAACGCAACACTAAATCTACTTAACGTCAGCCTACTGCGAATTTGCATTAAAGAGCTTAATGCAGTAGAATACAGGATACCGCTCCCAACATCTACTTGAGAGAAGTAGTTTTATGCAACATGGTTAAAGTATATTGTAGAAAAAGACATATACTTATCTAGCTTAAAGTTTGTCTGATATAAGCTAAATTAGGAAATCCGAACACGATCAAATTATGTTTTCCAAATCAAAAGTTTCTCTTAAAGCGAATTATCCGTCTTAGAAATCAAATCCCGAAGCTTAAGGCCCATAGCATGCCACTAAACCGGTGAATTAAATTTAAAATCACTTTAACGCGACTTTTTAACAGCTTTGAATACGTCGCATGAAACACAATGCCTTTGTCAACATCTTGAAGATAAAGGGAATATGATCCCGAGTATCTTCCTTCGCAAGATATTGCAAGCTTTTGTTACGTGCACGTGTGCATCTGCAAAAACTTGGGCTAAAATATGCGTCGCGTCTTCACATAAATTTACGCAAGTCTAACTTTGTAGCGATTAATTAGTGGCGTTAGTAGATTTAAGATTATGGATTTGTAGTTTAACAGCATAAAAATCTAACAGATATTAACTATAGTTACGTTTATACTGACAAACTGAGAGATTTTTAATAATTTAGTGAAAGTATTGACTACAGGCTGGTGATAGATAAAACATTGTATGTCAAATGTAAATAGACATATACAATGATGTAACAGGAAAAGAATGAAGCTAGGGAGACGAGAGAGCGTATATTCTAAAAACTCCTCTAATCCCAATGAAAACATTATTAAAACGTACGACGTAAATATGTACGTTAGGTACACTAATTCTGTTATCAGGCAAACATCTGAGTAGGTGCTCCGTGCTCCGAAATAGTGTCCATCTCGACTGAGGCCAAAACTAAAGGTCATAGATAACAGCGCTAGCTTCCGGCTGATGAACTGTTTCTGTATAATATATATTCGTTTACTAAATGTAGATTTTGTTGTATATGTATAGTAAGTCTAGTTTTGTAGAACATTGCGAGGTCTTTGAGATTCGGCAGAAGTCTAGCTTATTTATTCAGAATTTGAATATTATAGAGAAAATTAAAGCGAAGTAACGAGACAAAATAATTTAAATAAACCAAAGTGGAAAAGTTTTTAAAATTAAACATGCACGACGATGTCGGAATAAAAATTAATTGTTTAATCCACGTTTATTTATTCCACATTAAAATAGTGGCAGGAATAATACTAGCAAAATGCAATTTAAATATACGGTACTTTGGTTATTGTTTAGCATGGAATACGAGACCTCATATAATTCGAGACTCATTGAATTAATTTTAAAACCAGTTCGCGGTTCGATGTCATTGGGTAACAAATGCTCAAACATCCGCTCAAGCTTTCGCGTTTAAATGGACTTGAGAGTTGGCAAATAACTGGCAGTCATTTGTTATGTGTCTTCACATCCTTTCGAGAGCTCGACAAAGATATGAAAGCATTCGGATAATCTCTTAATTTATGCCGAGAAATGAGCTCCCTAAAAAGGTCGTTACCGTTGCACGCGTGCCTAACAAAAAATCGTTTTCGCGCATCCAAAAAAGGGTGTTATAAAGTACTGGCATGCGACGTGCCTCTGGAGTATTTTTCCTTTCTGATTACTTATAATGTCTTATTTGTTATATAAAAAGACGGGTTGAGCATTATTTGTGTGATCTTTTTTGGGTTGTGTTACATCGTACTTACGTCTGAAACCTAAATTAGGCTTGGTTTTGTATTTTTCTTTTTCGTCTACCTGTACGTTACCACGCCTATCTAGTTTTGACATATCACGTTTTTACTTAAGCTACTCAGAATCACTAGGCTATTTAACAACTGCAATCATTGGCAAATGCTAATCACCGGGGTCAAAGTCCTCTGTAAGCCATTGCAGGAGTCAAAGTTTATGTTCTTAAATATAACATTATGGCATTTGGGAATATATATTAAACAGTTAAAGAACATTGCTTATGTAGTCAATATTAACGAGACATCGAAGAAAATTTTATAGTGATTAAACTTTTAGTAGTTAAAAGTGGTAAAAATCTTAAAGCTACAGTTGTAATAGGCAATCAAACGAAATGGATGTTGAAACGGGATTTATAGCCAGACGATCATTTAAACGGTTTCGACTGTTATGACCATCCTGCGCGATGGCAATCAACACTGTTATTTTTATAGCAAACAACTGGCAAATGAGTAAGTTTACCTGGCAGTTAAATCAGTATCGTTGTCCAATAACTTAAGAGGGATGGTTCGTAGACTCATTGGGATATTTTCAAGATTAGTGGTCACTATTTATGACTCCATCACGGCACGGCGGCCCAGCTCCGAGTGGGAGCAGATACACTTTTTTGAAAATATTCTATCGCTAGGGATAATGCAGGGTCCTAACAGTGAAAGCAAATAAACAATGAAATTATCCGTAGATTAAAGTATTAAAAACCTTAGTTTATTAAATCTTAAATTTAAGCTGTTGGAATTTGTTATTATTGGTAGAAATAAATTGAAGTATGAAACCGATTCAAATTTTTTGACAATTGCTTGTGATAAAAGTTGACTTTAAGAATGAAGTCGATTGTTCAACAATTTCAGCAATAAAATAAATACAATGTCGCCCCTGTATGTAGTCACATACAGGGGCGAATGCCAATAGGAAAAAACGTTGCGTCAAGCATAAAATGCAAATAAATCCACTTTCGAAGTCCATCAACGATTAGATTGAAGGTTTGAAGCTCAATTTTGTGATGATAGTTATGCAAATTGGATTCTAAAACAATGGTGTGTTGCAATTTGAATCAGATTTACCTTGATTGACACGTTGTTTACTCTCGCTTTTGTAAATTGAAATACATACGTTCAACAATTTCTTTAGTGGATATCAGAAACTACGAGGAGAGTTTCTGGTCTCAAAAACAACCAGCCCCTGATACAAAGACTTGTGGGCCACACAAACATGTGTCTTGGTGCGGGGATCAAATTAGCGTCTTCTCGTTTCACAGTCGGCGTCCATCAAATTGCGCCACAGAGGCTGTCAAATGAACATTGTATCTAAAACATCGTAGTTCACTTTGTAACTTCATCCTTATTACTCTATCGGGGTGGTCGATTACACCTATTTTATTGGCACTACAAATCATCAAACGTTTAACTTGATTGAACAGGATTTAGTATTCGTAATAAATTTAGATTTTTTATAACCTTAAATGGAAAACTACAAAGCGGCTTGTTGATGGTAAGTAGTCGCTGTGCAATCAGTCTCTATTGGACTAAACTAGTCGGTTTATAGAAGATGTGTTGCTGGTCTTTGAAAATGCAATAAAATAGGAAGAGAGTTAGGTGGAAGAGTAAGATCAATTTCTGATGTGGAAACTAAGGTAATGAAACAGATTTAAAAATAATGTAGCTTAATGGCTCAATTTAACATTGTAGCTAGAGTAACTAGTGGACTTGTTGACACTTAACATCTTATGTCTCAGAATGGCCAGCGCTGTACCAAATATGTAATACCATACCAATAATAGTTTATTTTTTGTAATTCGAACTATAACATATTTAATATAATTTTTAATTACTTGTATAATTATTTGTTTTTTTCTCCTTATCTTTTAATTAAGTATTCGTACACCTACTTCAGCTCATCTCTGCATCACCTAAAGGTCGACTGGGAGAAAATGCCACAGGCATTAAGTCCGCCTTGTATACATTTGTATATCAAGCATAATAAATAAATAAATAATACCAAACATAGCTTTGTTATTCATGGTGTTTGGTTTTGCTGCTTACTGTCCATGAGCGGTTGTACCGCTAATACCTTCCGGCGAATGGTATGCTAGTCTCGCCATTAAATGCTTTAAAAATCATCATTGAATTCAGAAGTCTAAAGTGTTACAGTATAGTTCTACTACTGAGATATTACTGGTGAGTAGGTAAAAAAACCATGATATTTACAACGCACTTTTTTTTTTCATCGCGAGAAAAAGTATTGGGAATAGATATGGGATGTTAAATTTGCAAAAGAATTACATCATATTTCGCCGTAGATACGATATAATATATGGGACCATTGTATGTATTTGATTTGTTGACGAAAACAAATATCTGACCCCCACTCTATATTTATATTACCGTCTATAAACGTAAATCTATGAAACAACATTCAATAATTAATTTCAATGTTTCCAAGGTTACTGTTTATATCGAGCTCCATGCACCCTGGCCTTTTAAGTGTGTCCCAGTTTTTTTATGGAGAGACCAGACGATACAATTTAATATTTATTACTGGTGTGATTTACAATGATTTCTTGTTGTACAACGTTATAGAAATTAGTCATGTGTTTTTCTTATTTTGATTCGGAGAAATTTTATTCCGGTAATCTGTGACGCATAGGTTAAAAGGTCTTATCACTAATACTGCTATATTCTGTTTTGTCGTGTTAATTAAATACCGTTTTATTTTTGTTGATCTAAAGTTCACCAATAAATTTATGTATATGCAAATTTGGTATTATTCGCGATATAATCCGTAAAAAAATAGTTTTCAATGTGTAACATTCGCGTAAATCTAAGAGACCATTATATATAATATATTATCTGTTTTATTATTAGTTAGGTGTGGTGTTTAGACCTAGAAAGCCTAGTGCCTTAAAAACGTAATCAGCTTTATAACAAAACGTGGTTTATCAAAAAAACCCTAGTTTAAATCTCATTATACTATGGTTTATATAAAATTTCTTAAAAAACTTTTGCGCCTATCTTCATCGGACAATTAATCAAGACAGACTCGTAGACGCATTTTGTTGAGCTGACATGGCGTTTTTAATTGCTTAACGGATTCCAAATCCTTATTCTTGAAAAAATCTATCATATTAATATCATTTTTTAGAGTAAATGTAACACAACACAATCAAATAGACACTAACTCCAAAAGAAATAGGTCGATGTTTATAATTTACATCACCGTTAAAATAGGGGGCGGTCAGGTTTACCGATAAACCATCACAAAACCATGGCTTATCATTAAACCACTTTTTGTATTATTAATTTTATATAAACCATAATTTCTTGAGATATAAACTAGGATTTAAAGATAAACCACGTTTTGTAACTAAGCGGTATAAGTTTATGTCCTTGCATCATACATCATACATTTGCAATGTATTTTTGGGAATGGATATCACAAAACTAAAAAAACAAATATAATCGCGTTTATACCAGTCCCGTACCGATCGGTAAATTCGACAGGTTAGTCACCGGGGGTGTAACTCAGTGGTAGAGTGTCTGCTTCGCATGCTGAAAGTCCTGGGTTCAAATCCCAGCACCTCCAATATCGTCATCTTGTGTTGTTTTTTCTTTTTATAAATACGTTTCAAAATATATAAAAATAAGATTTTTTAAATAAAAAATAATTAATATTACGAATTGCTTATGCATATTCTAATTTAAGTTGTAATAAGTAATACATCCAACAGTCACACAAAATTCTAATCCCACATTAAGATCGAGTCTTGTGACTTGGATATAAACCCAGACCCGAAAAAATACTTATTTTACATAAATATATGTCTCGGTGCGGGGATCGAACCCACGGCCTCATGTTTCACAGCCTTTCACTGTATGTGTATAAAAATAGACGACATGCTACATTTAAAAAACTTATTTTATTACGTCAAAAACATGTTTATCGTTTTACAGACTTGTGATAAAAAATGTACAATGTATGTGTTTGATGTATAATACAATATTTCAAAATTATGGAATGTGCATTACAGAAGCTTTACCGGGAAACAGTGGCGTTTTTGTTCCCTGAGTGAGACCATTGTTCCTTGTATAATGTATCGTACAATAGTTATGTTCCTATGTTTACGTTGAGGCTAACATGGCGGTCGGCACGTAGCGTACTTTATCAATACTCATAATAAAGGAGTTAATCTATAAATACGTAATACTTATCGATTTGATGTGAGAGGTTCAGTACAAAATTAATCATAGATGATAGCGACGATGATACTTGACGCTGTATCAGTTAGAATGAGTATGATGATTATCCTACTGATATGATTGTTGTAGTAAACTAGCCTAGTAGTTGTAGTGTGTTTTATTTCGATCAAATATATACTAGTTACAGGGACCGGAACAAAATCATACGCCAAGTGGCCGCGGTTGCTTATACATTTGAATTTCGAACTACGAGATTTAGCAAAATGTCTTAACTTATAATCAACTTCGGGTAACAATAAACCTTATTCGTTTAAATTAAGATTTATTATGTTTTTGGACTATACTAAAATCAAATAAGACCACACGCTTATTTGTGCTCTTATTTATCTTGCCGGTTTTAGGCCGTTACTTATCTAAGTTATATTTGATCGAAGGAGTTTTACTTATTTTGATCTATTCTATGCCTTCCTTCAATTGGCTTCCATATTTGTATTCTATTTTTAACACGATTTTATTAGCTTCGTCTGTATCTATGAATGAATGTTTGTATGTATGTATATTTATGCAACGGAATCTTTGACGTCGATTTTCGAGCCCTTCAAAACGTCGGACTGACTTGATAATTTGCAATACATATGTGACATTATATTTCCTTTGCTTTCTTATGAGCTGTGGCGTTTTCGACACTTTTTAAACCACGTAAAAAAAATCAAATTCAGATGGCTTGGTCCTATCAGTTTAAAAATCAACATTCTGTTATACCCTTCCTGAAGTAAAAAGTTTACGAATGAAGAATTATTTAAGCTTTCATTTCGATAAAAATATGGGCTGTAGAAAGTGCTATTTAACAACTTTCCGCTTCAAAAAAGGTTTGTCCAATTACCGTCATGCGAGCAACATTGTATTTTATATCCACTTAAAATTTTGTTTTAAAATATTACAATCAACCTTTTGTCTAACGATAATCGTTTCCCATATCCAAGAAATAATTTATTATTTAATTTAGAAAACTATTAATCGAACCCTTTTACTAGGTTCGCTGCGCGTTTGCTTTACTTCCAGGGCCTGACACTCGTTTGTTTATTGTTACACGTTAAAAAAATTATCACTTCATAGTATAAAACAAAGTCGTTTCCCGTTTGCCTTTGCCTATATATGCTTAGATCTTTAAAATTACTCAACGGATTTCAATGTGGTTTTTTTAATAGAATAAAGTGATTCAAGAGGAAGGTTTATGTGTATAATTAATATACAGGGTTACCCAGTTTGTAAGAAAAATAACATGTATCTGTAGGTGGAGTGGAATAAAAAAACATCTGCACCAGGCGAACCTGGGACGGAATGCTAATGTAAAATAAAAAAAAAATCATTGAATAACATTATGTTAATTAAAAAATACTTTGTACGAATATGACTAAGTAATATAATATTTTTTATTGTTCGATGTTCTTCAAATGCATCGGTAATGTTTTTCAACTTCCCTTTCCTATTACTCGAGCGTCAAGGATTTTATTGCCTCTTGCGAATCCTTTGTTAGTGTCATTTTATGAATTCCTTCTTTTTATACTATAAATCATTTTTATAGTGTTTAAAATCACTATTCAATTACATTCATACATATAAATGTGGTTTGTTGGTCTGGGTTCATATCATTAGATCATTAGTATTGAGCTCATTCTTAGCCACAGGACATCCACTGCTGAACATTATCTTCCTTCAGGATAGTCATAGACTTATGATGGATTGGCCTGCATCCAGCGACTTCCTGCAACCTTAGCAATCTCCTCTATCCACCATATTGTATTGGGTGTCAGATGTTTTGATAGCCAGTGCGTGACCTCCACTCGAAAACTTTTTGGCCCCATAGACCATTAGCTTTCCGCGCTTCAAAGATCACTTGAATATAATTATTTTGCAGTAGGATGGAATACTACACTCTTTTTATGTGTTTTATTATCAATTTATGTGCAATGGATGGTTGATGTAACCTTGTGGTTTTACTATGCTTAACCTTGCCTACAGTGTGGTAGCGTCTGTGGTGAAAACCTGTTTTTAAATAGATCATGACTACTTTTTTTATAGTAATTTCGTATGTGTACTATTAATAATACAGACCAAGTGGTTTTAGGGGTAGGCATTAGTTATTTTACTTCTCACAGTACTAAAATAATTCAAAATTAAAGACATGTCAATGAAATGCAAGAAATGAAACATATTTTATAGGCGAAAATGAGATATAATTAATTCATATCGATCCATCTCTTGTTAACTTAATATAGAACGCCTGCAATACATAAATACTATTAACAGTTGGCTTGTATATATATTAATACCTTGCAGGTCGGACTTGCTAAAGTCTATATGGCAAAGTGAGTGCTTAGATATAGTATATTTGGAACATTGGATGCTTCCAGCAATTGCTTGTAAATTTTGTAATAATAACTACATTGTAAACTGGTTTTGAAAAGAGCAACAAGAGTTTCTTACCCGTTCTTCTCTAGTGAAAATCGCTTTCCGAACCGGGTGGTAGATAAAAAATATGACTGAATCTAAACGATGTTGAATATTTTAATGGATTCAATAAAATATTTTCATTTTCTTTTTCAATCTGAAAAAATAATAATTTGTAGTATTTTATATCCATAAAGTTGTTAGCTACTTTTGACGCTGACTGTACTACAAGTAATTTTGGAGTAACGATCGATAGTTTTGAATTCATCGAGATTGGACCGTGTTTATCTATGTAACTTAATTTCTGATCGTTACACCATATCGGTCACTGTAACTATACGTGTAATAAATTATACCAACCAGTTTTGGATAGTTTTAATTTATTGCACTTTATATGTTAGTATTTACATAAAAGAACCATTAGTTTACAGTTATGGTCGAACATTTTAAATCGAGTCTAGCTTTGATTAAGGAATGGGTTTACGCTGTAATTTAATTGTGATCGATTTGGCGGGTTTCGGTTTTGTGCAAGTATTTTTAATCGGATGGTTAATCGATTATGGAGTTAATCGATTATCTTAGAAGCTTTGAATTGAATGTAGAGTCTGGTACAGTTTCAAATTATTCGCCAATTATTTATTCACAATTTTGAATTTTTCAAAAACATTTTTGATTCAATATATTTAATAAAACTATGTAAAAATTATAGTACTTACTCTTTCCTGGAATACTAGGTGTTTTGTATCATAATCTCCAACCTTTGACAGCCCACTACTATAGATAGGCCTTTTTTAAGGATTTCATTACATTGCTTTTTTTAACATTAGAAAGAAAGAAAGAATAGAAACATTTATTTGTTATAAGCATTGGTTTACACCTTTAAATAAATACTACGGTTAAAACAGTGCCTGTCAACAAAACTGCTCATACTTAGCATGTGCTGGTAATAAAACCAACGTTCGTCTTCCGCAAGGCCGGCAAGAGACGTCACAAGCGCCAAAAACATAATAAAAAAACATTACTCAATTTGTCTTCAGTACTCTACAGCCCAAGCCTCCCCTCTGTTTCTTGAAGACCGATATCGGTAGTACGCAATTTAAACATACAGATAAGCATATCTTTTTATCAGTTAAGTGTTACTACCACTTGCCGCGTAAGGTTTACGCACTATATCAATCCGGGTCAAGCCAATACTTAGATGTCGTTTATCACATAGTAAATAAACACTTTCAAATTGTTTACTCGGTCAACACGTTGCACCTGAGTTGTTATTTAATTAGATACTATTACTCAAGTACAGGGAATATTTTGAAACCGTATGTTTGTAAGGATTAGTTGAGTTTTTAGCCGTAGAAAGTAATATTTTATTTGTTTTCTCGTTTGATGGCCTGTTCAATGTTTTGGAAGACAAAGATTTGGATCGGGAAAAATAAAAATATGTGCAAACTAAATTATACAAATTAAAAGAAAAGATATTCAATTATATTTCAATGGTAATTCTGATTGCCTATATATGCTATAATAGTAAAGATTCATGTAGATAGTCTCAACCGCACAACTAAGAAACATTTGATTTGTAGCGGGTATATCATAAGTAGGTACTATAAAGAAGTATAACAATCTTGTGTGTGACCACATGTGATGTTTCTTTATCGTATTCGATCCTGGGTAGCATGAACCGCTTGGTATAGGCTACCAACAACCGTCTATGTTACAGTATAACAATACTCAGTATCCAAAAGCAATATTTATATATTAATCAACAAGCAGGGTGCTAATATACTAATCACCACAAAAGCAGGTTACTAATCAACAAATAATAATAAATATTAACGAATAAAATTAATGACACATAAAATTACGTTGGCCGATAAAAAATCGATCGATATCGTGTCGATAGCTGTTTCTATATTTGCTTTGTAGTTAAAAATACGGAAGCTATCGGCGTGGCTATCTGTTCTGAGATATGGAGCTAATGAGCCCTAAATGTAGGTCGAAGCTATTCAATCAGATATAGACGGACAGACGAATTTATAAACGTTGTTATCAGAGCGCCACTGCGCCTAAGATTCGATTGTAATTACACATATTTTGTACATTAGAAATATTTTGATGTCCGGTATTTATTTTTGTTGTTAGTGGAATATATACTCGGTATCCTATTTAGATATTATTGCACAACATTAAGCAAAGGACTCTTCTAAAATAATTTGATTGTAGGGTTTAGGCTATATAGTCCATCATGTTAGCAGCTAACCTATTGTAAGTTGGCGGGCTTCACATATTATCGTAGAAATTGTGGTAGGTTTCCACACGATGTTTTCCTTTACCTTAGTCCGTGATAATTTACTATCAATGTCCACATATTCATATTAATTTATTTTAAAATCTGTTTCAGTTCCATGATAGGTGCCCAATCGCTGTTAATATATCGGCCATAGGACATCGTATCATTCAACATGATGTATTTTACAAGGCGCTGCGCAAAGAAATTAAAACACGTTTGATTGATATTGGGGTAATAAAACACTGTTTATGTGTTCTTAAAGTTTTTCTTGGGAACACTTAATTTAATTGAGATATAAATACTTGATGATAGCTCTATTTAATGTATTATGGGTGTTTCGTAAGGTGACAATTTGTAGTTGTATTACATGACTTTAATATGTTCGCAGTTACTGTTATTATAATGTGTATCGTAAAACATAAGAGATTATGTAAAGAGAAAATAGGTAGCTTATTGTGTAAATTGCTGGCCGTGTAATTGGAGAGCGTGAACGGTGTCAGTTTGAAACGTTTATAAAAAGTAACAAATCGATCCAATTTGGTTTTCAATTTTAATTTGCATACGCAGTATTTTACAATTCTTCCAAGGGCTTTGATCCCTGTAGTCTTACTTACTTTGCTTTTGTAAATCTCTTTAACCCATTCAATGCGGCGCACGCCGATCGGCGTATTATTTTTTCTTACTCAGATGCTGACAACGCCGATCGGCGTAATGTAGAGTTGTTTTATATTTTACCCAAATTTGATTTTTTAATTATAAAATATAGACCAATGTGTTTATAATTTATCAGTGAAAAGCCTGGTACAAATAGTTTCTGGATATTTCAGTTCTAGAAAAGTTGAGTTTTCTTACTCAGGTGCGGCAAACGCCAATCGGCGTTTTCCAGGGATTCACAACTATTGGTTTTAAAAACATGAATAGCATATTTATTTATTCTATTAAACAAACTTATAATTAAGTTAAATGTGAAAGTTTGTGAGTGTGGATGGATGTGTGGATGTATGGATGTTTGTTATTCTTTCACACAAAAACGTCTCGACCGATTTTGATGAAATTAGTTATAGGGATAGCTGTCACCCTGGTTTGACACATAGACTAGTTTCAGTCCGAAAAAAAATATTATTCCCGGGGTCATCCTACGGGAATATTACAGCAGTCAGGAATTGAAATAGAAATATTAGCTAATTTTTAAAATTAGAATGGGTGGCTCCCAATTTGACAGGACAGGATTGCAAGTTTTTCGTCATGGGACTGAGAGACGGAACAGAACTGGACATAACTGGACGGGAAATATAATCGACAGTGTTCAGGAAATTCACATTCGGGGAATTCATTGACAGCCTCCGTGGCGCAGGTGGCTAGACGCCGCCTGTGTAACGAGAGGCCGCGGATTCGATCTCCGCACCGAGAGAAATGTTTGTGTGTCCCACAAATATTTCTTTTGGGTCTGGGTGTTTGTGAGACCGAAAAGTCTCTCGTAGTTCCTGATACCCACGACACAAGACTCGATCTTAGTGTGGTGTCAGGACCATATATGTGACTGTTCGGTGTTATTATTTAATTCATATAGGTAATTATTACGCGAAATAATATGTTTTTGATGTGGACTGGTTTAAAAACTATCTACAACCGGACGAATATGGGACCGCTAGTCCTATTTACATTATACATGAATCCCTATTTTCCTTGGTCCTGCAAAGTGTCTTAAACACTTTTTTTGCTTTTTTTTTAAACGGTTTTGCTGCTTAAAAACAGTGAGCAAAATGCGAAATTAACAAATATTATATTTCGTTTATCTTTTTTGTCAATATTTTATTGATACTCTGGCAATTATCACATCCTGATATTTGAATTATTTTTTAATCTCTTTATTTGAACTTTCACTTTTCCGTTTCTTTTGTGGTGCCAATAACGACTGAGATAAGTAAATGTCATCCCAAACAATATATCAATTAATATATTAGGCGACTAGAAACGTTTTCTCTCTGAAAAAGAAGAACTGCATAAAAAATCAACGTAATAAAACTATTTTACGGATATTGTCGCGGTATTTTAATATGATTTATATTCTATTTCTATTATAAAAATTGTAAATTTCAAACCATCAAATTTTATCCATTACACTGAAATCAATTCTGTCTATTTAACGACACCCAGTTATGTATACGTTTTCAATCAAGAAGATTGAGAAAACATTTACTTATATATTATTAAATTATTTTTATATATTTTATTTATAATTAAATTCCTTTGATAATTTTAATAATAATAAGTACCTATACACTAACTTTGTATTGAGATTTAATTATTATGAAATAAAAAAAAATGGTTTGCAACCCCTGAGAATATTCGAAGTTATCAATAATATCATTTTTTATGCTTTAAACAAGGATGTTTGTACGACGGGGGAGCACAATAGAAATATTTATCAAATAAAGAGATTTACTCACCATTTAAATCCATAATCTATAAAAAAAACTGCAGATATTCCTTTTCTAAAATTTCTATCAACAGATCTTCACGAATCTCATACAAAATTGGCTAAAATAATTAAATTAATTCTGCTATTTGCTAAAAACAGTCCTTATTGCAATAATTATAGCGTACTACTCGAGAAATCCCATGAATTCGAAATCAATAAAATGAAATTCGTAACGAAGTGCTGAAAACGCCGATTGGCGTTTTATTTTTGTTCCGTCAGGGGCGGCGCACGCCGATCGGCGTTTACGTTAAGGAGTATGCCTAACGTGACCATTTATTTTTTGTGCCAGAGCGGGACATCTGTGGAAAAAAATAATAATAAAAAAGTTTTTAGGTTTTACAAGTTTTCATTATAGAAGATCGAATAACAAAAAGTAATCATAGCACTAAACACAAAATAGTAATAAATAGGCACGATTTATAAGCCCCAGTAGCGGCGTGACTTTCAGGCAGACACATAACATACTCAATAATTGTGGAAAAGTTTGTTAAATAATGTTTTACAAAAGTGAATAATTCGATCCAACGGTTTTCAGTAGTAGTTCGATAAAGCAATTCGAGCGGGAAATACTTTTTATTTATCGTTTGGTCTATTTTCAAAAGCGGGACTATGTCGGCCTTGCTGGGGACACCGGGACAGACTTCCTGAAAGCGGGACTGTCCCGCCTAAAGCGGGACGTATGGTCACGTTAAGTATGCCGCATCTGGGTAGCGAGAGCAAAATTTGTTGCCGCATTGAATGGGTTAATTTTCGGCAGTCTTTATAATCGCAAAGATTCTTTACCGAGACCTTTTATTTTCATTCTCTAAGATCGGTACCCTATGTTTCCTATTCAATCTCCATTCATTATTTCTCTCTCATTATTTTATATCTATAAATAAGATATAATAAGTTTGAGAATTTAATTAATATAATTGATGTTTTGCCGTTTTAATTAAAATAAATAAATCTTTTAAAAACCAATGTTGAATGATGGCGTTTGCCAAGGATACCTATTATAAAATATAGATGTTTATAGCCAGCGGTGATCACTTTCCCTTCAACGATCGGCATAATGAACAAGTAAAAAATACGCTTTTTATACAACGCAAAAACATGAAATATGTAAAGTGGCGTTTTTACGATACTGCCCTGGATCTCATAACTCTTTCGGCTAATAAACAACGAGCTTTATTATCTTTTGACGTGAACAGATCGTGATGCTTGACCATAAATTTAGGTAGGCAGCGACCTGGCTGTACCAGGCTGATGACATTGCGAAGGTCTATTTATATTTATAAATACTTTATTGTATAGCACACAAATTAACAGACTGGAATGGGTGGTCACGGTATATAAAAAAAAACAATGCTAAGAAACAAAAAAGAATTTAAAGGTGATAATACATTCTTATTTTTTTTAGTCTATGTGCCTCCCTGGCACTTGGATGGCATCAGCATCTGATTGGGATAAGTGGAAGCAGTTGAGGGAGACCTTTGGCCAGCAGTGGGACAAAACAGGTTATTAAAAAAAATCTATGTGCGGCTTACCATCAGGCGCACCGCTTGCTCGTCTGCCTGCTAAAAGCGAATAAAAGAAAACTATTTGCATGTTTCTTTATAAACATAAAAACTACAATAAATCAAACCATGAAATTATTTTGTAGATTGCATCCGGATTCTTCGATATGACTCTGGCCGCGTTTTCGATATTCTATAATAATTAAGGTTTTTAGACACGCCGTTTCCTGACTAGGTAGAAATGAAACGAGATTTTTCGTGAATTGGGTAATTTTTTTGAAGTTTAATTTTTAGTCGCTCTCTAATGTCTGTGCTTTATATGATGCTGTTACTTTGCACTATAAAACAAAAATATGTATATCTCGATAAAGTTTACATATAAAAACAATTTTATGCATTCACGCTTGTACTATCATGGATCTGGGGTACATTCTGGGGATAAACCGGTTTTCACCAAGCTTATTTCCTTGGCAACATTAAAGAAGATAAGCTTATCGTTATGCCGGGTACTAATTACACCCAGAACATGTTAAGATTTGTGCAAACCAAAACTTACAATAAGTGGATTATCATTATTAAAGCCATATTTGCCTTTAAGTCAGAAAGGATCTGTCATGACTGAAAAATATGATTAACTTGAAAACAATTTTTTAATGAACGAATCATAGAATATTTATGGAGCACTTCTCAATAAACTTCTGCACAACCAATGGGTGGCCAACCGAAATTATTTAAGCGTAATGTGTCCCCGCCATAAAAGCAATTAGGTAATTGTACGAGTATACACAGGCGCGTCTTTGTGTTCAAATTAGATCACACACGCTTTTATTGAACGCTGCTCTAATTGCGCCCACAAATAGAACCGTAGTGATTGTTGCAACACCGACTATTTTTACTGATTCAAAATGAGGTTCTCAATTTTAAAATTGATTTATTTGCGAAATAATGGAATTAATTGGATTTGTAGGTATAATAAAATTGTATGATGTTTTAGTCTGGCAACATTTTTATAGGATAAATTCTATAGATTCTAACATCTTCCAAAGCTTTGTTAATTTTAATTAAATATATTTTGTGATGTTAGTGCTCTCAGAGCTAGTGTAAGCGTAGTGAGTCTAGAAAAGATTTCTGTGCAAAGATGGCCATATTTACTAGCATAAAGCTGACATCTCTTGTTGCTTTAACTACAATAGGTCGTTACTCTCTGTTATTTCAATTTGACGATGACCACAATAATCTAACTGCCTTATTCACAGTCAGTTTATACCTATTTTTTTATAGAATGTTTTTTTTCTTTGTTCAAACGGAATACAAAGTCGTTTGAAAGAAAACATTCGAGAACTAAAAACATTGGTTTAGCAACTATCTATATATAGAGCCGTTCCTCTTTAGCTATTCATATTTACCTTTAATTTGTGCGTTAGTCTGAGCGTATAGTAGAGTGATTCTTAATCTAATTATATAATTTATCTGCATTTTATTGGCATTGCAGACATAACTTATTAAATGCAAAAATGGTACGAAAGGATGTGATACCAAAGTACATAATAAACCAATCAGAAGGCCTACATTCCAAGTCTCCATCATATATAATTGGCAGCACAAAATCAAAATACATTAAGAGATATTTCGAGCGTAATCTCAGAAGAGTCAATTACTCGGTTGAAATAGTCGAGAGCTGGTCAGTAGTTCATATCCAAGACCAGATTGTAAACCAATTAAGTCAAATTAAAACTAATAAAACATCGTGTTTCGGAATTTTAAGTAGCCGCTCGTTACGGTGTAATTTATCATTTTGTTTTTATTGGATGTTTGTGCCGATATATTAGTCCATATACGCCCATTGGTAGGTTTTCTCCCAATAACTGAATAGTTTTTTAGGTCACATTGGTCTATTTTGAGTCTCCTAATGAGGTCCATAATGAGAGGCCGCGTCTCGGTGCCGTATGTAATCACTGGCAACACACAACTATCGAAGACTGGATGTCGCTGCATGCAGGCTGTCTTCAACAGGTCACTGTGGAAATCATTGGGGGAGGCCCATGTTCAGCAGTGGACTTCCTTCGGCTGATCGATGGATTGATGGTCTAGTGTTGGTACTATAGGTTTGATGTTAGTCCAACGTTGAATGGTGAACGGATTCTAAGTTTCCGATATAGTTCTAAATCTGTTGCTTCCTTTAGAAATCATAACCCAAAGTGCTCCTTAAAGTGCTTGGTACTGGGAAATTGGCTACAAACAATTGGAGTAATCCCTTAAGTGACGTTCTACTGTGCGTCTCATCAAACATAATATTAAATGACGATAACAGGTGTATTTGATATTTGAGGCCCAGTCAGCCAAGGACTTCCATGGTTGAAGATGTAGATGAAATATTCTTTAACAGAATTTTGAAAATCTTTTAATGTTAAACATTTGTTTTGCAGTAGTTTGCTGAGTTCTAATGTATTAATTAATTTTTATATTAATTAATATTAATTATTTTTTGTACCATGAATGCCGAATGGTATAAAAATGCTTGCTTGAAAGTGAAAGCTCATATTTCGCAAAGTTAAACATAAATAATTATTAAGTTCCCAGTTTTCTTCGATGGAAAGTTTTCAATATACCTCGTATATTACTATCTGCGTGCACAAGAATTTAATTCGTGAATTATAGTCTCGGTGCAAATAAATCGTAAGCTTATAAATCGCCCCGATACGGGTTTCTATGCGGAAATGAACCGCGAGACCGCAAATTTCTCCAAGGCACCGCAGCTATATTGTTTAGTTTTTGTATATATAATTATATATTGCATTTACATACATAGATTAGATACATAGATAGACACGTCTACGTAAAACGCTTCTAATTTCTAAATTAGAAGCTATAAGATACTTATTTCCATCCCACAAATATTGCAAGGGAAAAGCTCAATTTCATTGCATTGCACCGTCTGGGCAATTGATGATAAACAATACAAAATGATTTTAAAATTAATTGACCATTAAGTATGTAATTAAAATCTACTTAATGTAGAATTGATTCCCATTTACACTTCATATAATTTATTGTTTTCATTTACAATAATTTTAAATCTGATATATTTTTGTGTTCATAATTAAATGTTTTTTGCAGTGTTACCGTTAACTTGTTAACACGTGGGCCTAAAAGGGATTGTCGCTATTAATGGCTCGTGCAAACATTTGTATTGGAGGGGGAACGAATCGGCAATGTCTTGTTTCGCAGCTGAGTAATCATCCATTGCGACACGAAGTATTTCACTATAATTTCCTCTATTAGATATTGATCTTTTCTGATATTTTCCCTTGTGGGTTCATGGAAAGTTACTTTGAAAAAGGAGTGATTTTGTCATCAAAAACTGGAACTTTTAATATTCACAACTTTTTTTAAAGCAATAAATGGCGCGACTAGCATGCCATTCGACTGATGGTAAGCGATACGAACGCTCATGGACAGTAGCAAGTTCAACAAATGAATTACAAAGCAATGTTTGACACTCCACTTCACTCTCCATCTTGAGACACAAGATGTTAAGTCTCATTGTGGCTAGTAGTTATTCTGGCTCAAATGTCCTTCAAGGCGGGACACAACAGTGCATTTACACTGCTATTTGGGGGGAAAATAATAAATATATAACTTGGATAAATTACTTGATTTTCCATTTTTGATTTTTAATCCATGTTACTTATACTTGCTGGTATATTTTTTATGACTATTTTAAAAGTAAAAATGTAAATTTTTATGCTTGCCTTATGAATAAAGACTTATCGTGCATATTTAGCATTCTAAAAGTGGTTTTCAAGTCCCTACTTCGCCATGTATAATAATGTTCCCATCTTGATTGATCATACTGAAAGCCTTAAGCTTTCGCAAGCCGGGCTTTATTGAATCTTTAAGCTTCAACTAAAGCCTGATATCATAGTGACATACGGATAGACAAATGGACGTACTGACAGCTACTTTGATAATATTTAAACAGGTAGTTAATAGCTCGGAATCTTTCGTCGGACTAAATCCCCATGCGATTCTAGTTTTGTGTAAACTGGTATTAGGTAACCGTTTTTGTATGAAAGTTGATTGCAGTAAAAGTTGATTAAATCGTGCGTGTTAGTGATTTGGTGGATTTTATGTTTTTGTATTGCTATAAAATGAGAAAGTTTAATTATATTGTTATAATAGCTCGTTTTTCTTAGGCAAAATCGTGTGTTCGTTTAAATTTTTTGTCTTATTCCTTGTCAAATAAAACCATTATTTATTCTATTAGTCTTTAACAAAACGTTTCAAATCTTAATTAAGTACTAACGCTTTGACAGCCACCGTGGCGCAGTTGGTTAGACGCTGGCTGTAAAACAAGAGGCCGCGGGTTCGATCCCCGCACAGAGATAAATATTTATATGAAGCACAGGTATTTGTTTCAGATCCAGTACCTGATACCCAAGACACATGACTCGATCGTAGTGTGGGATCGGGACTACGTATGTGACTGATAAGTGTATTCTGTAACTGTAACTGTAAGTTAATAAACTTCTTTAGAAATTATTGTGATAAACCAGTGTATTAGCTCTTGAGTCCTTAGACTCATGGTCTTTGCTTGTAGTCAACAGAAAGCACAATTTAATTATTTAATGCGTAAAAGATTACTAAATGAATACACCAAAAAAAAAAAAAGAATACTAGTAATTTCAGTCCCTCTGTAAGATACAAATTCTGTGGGGACCTATAACTTTAAAAATATTTCTTGTTCTGTCAGAGAACCCAGACTGGTATCAAATAATATTAGTAGATCGAAATCTTCGTTACGCAACCGACATTGTCAACCCGCATGTGGCCAGCGTGGTGGACTATATGGCCTAACTCGTCTCAATCCTCAATCGTACTCTCGATTGTAGTGGAGGCTCGTGTGCTGCAGTGGGACGTATATGGACAGCAACAACTTTCTTTATTGTAATATTACATCGGGAATCGAAACGACTGTCCCTCATTTTACAGCCGTCTTTTGCTGTCGTTATGCCTGCTAAGCCACGGATAACTTTCGTATTATAAGATCATATCAGTATAAATGTCTTATTTAAATTTTATTAAATGATTGCGAGTATGTTTAAGATTATGAAATGAAATTCTCATGGTTCTGTTTTGATGTGACTTAATTTTTACGAAGATTAAATCACTATGGAAATTTACGACTACATTAATTGTACTTCATTCACCAAAAAATCAATTTTTGTGGCACTTATTTCTGAATTCTAATCATTGTGTATGCCGTATAAATAAATACGCCCAACAGGCTCATACATAGTCCTAACCCCACACTAAGATCGAGTCTTGTGTCGTGGGTATCAGGAACTACGAGACTTGTAGGTCTCACAAACACCCAATACCCGAAACAAATACCTGTGGATCACGCAAATATTTGTTTCGGTGCGGAGATCGAACCCGCGGCGTCTCGTTTCACAGCCGGCGTCTAACTAACTGCGCCACAGAGGCTATCATGTACTGTGTACTACAACAGTTTATTTATTAATATTGTTCTTCTATAAATATTGGTCGTAAACATATTATATATTATTATGTGCTATACTGTAATCTTTGTGAGGCTAAGAGGTTTCATAGAATGTAGGAGGAATTTATAGTTTTTATACAAATTGACGTTTTTGCGATGACGCTATAAATGTGTTAAGATACATAATAGTTGTGTTACCTTTATAAGAATTTTCTAAAATAATCTATAACGAGTTACATTTAATGACATGAACTTGGCTAGCATGATGTGCCTTAGTTCAGTTTCTTCACGATTAAAAGATTTCTCAGCCAAACACCGTCCGTAATTCTTTAATCCAGTAACAAAATGATGATGTATAAAACTGCAAAGAATGACGAAACAAGCATGCCGTTCGCCTGATGGTAAGTGATATGACCACTCATGAACAGAAGCAAAAACAAAACAACTCCTTGCATTACAAAGCAATGCTTGGCATTACACTGCGCTCGCCACCCTGAGACATAAGAAGTTAAGTCTCAATATGTCCAGTAGTTACTCTAGCTACAATATCCTTCAAACCGAAACACAACAGTGCATTTACACTACTGGTTGGCGGGAGAAATCGACATTGCGATGGTGCCTACTCAGACGGCCTCTCACATATGGGAGGCCTACCACCAGTTGTGCATTGAGTTTGTATTTAACTGATACTGATGATTGTTGGTAATATCATGATTAAAGATCTACACATATTTGAGAATCAATATATTTCCTTTATCAGCTCCTTTTTTATACCTAAGAAACCCAAAAGTGAGACTCAGTTCGTAAAAATATGTATAAAAATACTTCGTTCTACACGTCTTATATTCAAAAATATATTTACAATACGTATTTTGTTTTTGTTGCAGATTCAATCGACCCATAAACTTCATAATGGGTCCAATATACAGAATAGCGGCAATAATACTGTTAGCAGCGCTGAGCAAGGGAGATCTTCCCGAGGACGAGTTCAGGATAATAAACAGACAAGGTGAGATACATTTTATTGCTTTTATAAGAACTACTGGTTATAATGCTTGTTATTTCCTTGGTCATTACTACTTGCATATTATACATATATTATGTATCTGCGAAAGGGCAATGATAATCATAATGTCCAATTCATATATCTGAGTTTATTTCAATTGCGATGGGGACTATAGCGATCTACAAATTCCAGTAAGGTAACTGATAGGATTTTTCAAACAACAAAATATATGGACAAAATGAATTCGCGGAAAATATACGGAGCGACTTGTTTAATTACAAGCTTCTGATTGTATTTAATTGTATTAGCTGTTGAAGTATGAAGACTAAAATATTTGGTTTCCCAATATTAGATAAAAATTATTAATAATAATTAGATAATTTTATCAACATGAATAGATTGATTGATATTCAATTGATAGTCAATCACCACGCACTAAAACGGTGAAGGAAAACATCGTGAGGAAACCTGCATACCATAGCGGTTTAGAAGAATCTCTATGGTATGTAAGTCCGCCTACCCGCACTAGGTCAGCGTGGTGGACTATATGGCCTAACCACTCTCAATCGTACTGTCGATTGTAGAGTAGGCCCGTGCCCTGCAGTGGGACGTATATGGGCTGATACAGATCAACATGAAAGTAAAATATGATTTTTCTTATATTAAAATTAACATTCATATTATTCTTAATCGATCGCATCAATACGCAGGATTTAAATGAAATTAAACCAATAGAATCTAGTATTTAAATCGAGGATAATGTATGCAACTACATTACCTCTGCGAAGTCATACAAAGTCTATAGGCTTGTAGCATTGTGAAGCTATCGCGGTTTAATTGAATTTATCAATTTATTTGATTGGTAAGTGGGGCATTGGGTCTATCATGTTAGCAGTTAGATGGAAAGTAGTGCGACTCTTTCCATTTACGTCCATATGTTGCACGCAATGTAGTTGTGATATGTGGGTAGTAGTTTTTTAGAGTACTAGGGCTGTCATATTTAATTTCTTTTAAAAAATGTTTGTGTGGAAATAATTAAAATAGTACTTTGAAGTTTCAAAGTCGTAAGTCATACGAGTTGTGGAAATATCAAAAAATGATGGTCCTTGGGTTGGATTTCAGTCATAACTTCTTCTCGTGAAATTTCTCAGGCCTTGACCTGTCGCTTGATATAATTACTACCTAGTACACAGCAAAAAAGGCAAAATGTACGTCATATCTCACAAAGTACTTATACTAAATTCTAACTAAACTATGATCGGCATTGATATTGCTTTATGGTTCTAGAGTCGAATTTCCAAATTTCCTTTATATGGAAACTATGAAGTCTTAGGTATATATCTCAAATCGGAAGGTTCCATGCAAAATACTCCAACGATTCGAAAATACATGATTTTTCCGTGTTCATTGTCTTTAGGCATGCGCAAAATCAAAGTATAACAATCGTGCGCTGAATTTACTTAACTATTATTTAACGGAATACCAAAAAACACCATTCACCCAAAACTGCCTTAATTGAAAAGTAAACTTAAACTTAAAATATTCAAAATTCCGATGTTTGTCTAAAGCGTTTTCACATTTTTACCTAGTCTTTATTCTTAAGACGTATAAATATGCAAATGAACACTGATGTCTGGTTATAAAAAACATCGAGTGCTCATTGCCTCCGACATTTAAAACAATGTTGTTAACATTTAAATACCTATAAATGTTATTGAACGTTACTCGTCTTCAAACGTTGTAAACATACATCCTTGTTATATATTCACATTAGTACCTCATACCTATATGCATACAGCTTCGCTTATATTACGTAAGTGTACGTCCTGGTTGTGGAATATTTATGAATAATTTACTTGTAATTTTAGTTGCTTAATTGAGATATACCAGTTGTTAAAGGGTCTTGTTCATAGACATTATAAAACCTATTTTAGCTAGCGAATGTTTTTTCTTATTCGCTCAAACTAAGTTCAAAAGTCGTGCGAAAGGGACAAAACATTCGATAAGTAAAATAGATTATTAAATTCCATGATTAAGGCCGAGATACTTTAAAAACCACCAAGTTTATTGGTCTCTTTTTACGTTGGAAGTATTAATACATATTTTATTTGTTACCGATTTGGTCATCTATTTGTTCAGTTTATCCACCAGTATTTTGTGTCTGAGTTATCTGAGTGTCAGAAACATCTTACAGACTAGATCAGCTCAATCTTACAGCATGAGGCAATAATCATATTTCATTGTGTTTAAACATTCTAGATCACCAGACTTTTATTCCTGAACTTCCTTCTCATCTTAGATAGGAATACCACTCCAATATGCAAATTGAAATAAATTATCCATTCGATTGAATTTTGAGGTCATTCGGGCAACATCTCATGTGAAGCTGGCTTCGTTGAATGTAATGCATAGAAATAAAAGTTACGTTATGTTCGCAGTGTCAACACACGTAGTCATAAAGTCGATAGTGTTCGGACTATGCACTGCGTTCCCAGAACAGTAAATCAGAATAAGTCTGCCGTAACTTGTGCATTTGTTTGTTATTTATTGACGGTTGATAATCGTGTGTGCTTTGTTAGCCGCTTTCCTTGTTTATGTTCTTTCTGGAAACAGAATAATGCACAATTCCAAGGGTAACCTTAATCCACGACCTGAATATTTAGCTAAAGAGCCAAAGAATGTTACAGGAACTGTTAAGACGGCTGTATTGTTAACCTCAGAACTTAACAAGAACAAATCATGTAAGGCTAAAATTACAAAAATGAACAAACATGTAGATGTTGCTTAGCTCAGTAGTTACTTATTTCCTATTCATTGATAAACGTATGTGCACAAAGGCTTGTTTTATTCCATTATCTACTTATATACGGTTGGCGTTAAGAGTTGCAAAATTTAGATTACATAGTCATAAAGAACCAATACAAGGTCCATTTACTGCTTTTAAAATACAGCTCATCGATCGCACTTTAAAGCAGACTAGAAATCTTATGCTTAAATCTGTAGTTAGTTCAATTTATAGTCAGTCTGTTGTCTACGAGTACAAAGACAGACTTAAGTGGGTTTAGCAAGTCAATCGGATGTCTTCATTTATGTCTAAGCAGAGCTATAAATGCTTTAGACTTGAAGGGACGCCTGTGTAATTTCGCTTTTTCATTTCTTTAACCTAAAAATGGCAAAAGTTTAATTTTTAATGCACGAAGTGTAGAAGTTATCAATTTGAATCTATTCATTCCTATAATAGGATGAGAAAAACGACACCCATACAAATGGTTATAGTCAGAATCGTAAAATATTCTTAGTATTGTTAGGTTATTCGCTGTGTTTTATTTAATGTCGTCATCTATCGTACGGGAGTTTGATTGAATAGTCATAAAGGCATCATTCGATAGTTCTGTATCAGCTCATATACGTTCTACTGCGGGGTACGGGCCACCGAGGGTACGATTGAGAGTGGTTAGGCCATATACGAGTAGTTCACCACGCAGTCCATCCATTCGATAATAATATTTTATGATTATTTTATAGTTAATATAATACTAGAAGTGGACATGTTCCCGGTGATATAATTAAAGCTTAAGAAATAATAGTACCATAGATTATGTAAATTGCTTGTAATAATCCGTTATCTAGGATTTTCCAAGAAGGTGACCTACGATTACAGATCCAAGTCTGTGAGCACAGTGATAAATAGTCTTCTTTTAATGGAATAAATATATGATGCAATTAAATGTTAACGTGCTATGAAAATCTAGTAGTTTAAAGCATATTCTTTTTACACAACTGCTATGGAGTCAAATATTTGTACTTAATCTTTAGGTGCATCTAAGTTAGCAACAATCATCGCGTCAAAATCTTTATGGTATCGGAAATTTCGACATTACACTTGCCTTGATTCTATTATTGATTCTTAATCTATTCTTTATCGATCGATATTAGGTCAGCGTTGAAGATAAACCGTAAGCATCGTCACCTACTACATTAAAAGAGACACTACGAACAAGGTACTTAAAATTAGCATTGCAGAAACTACTAATCCGTAACCACATTAGGCAAGTCGATTGGAATCTGCTAATGAGGATATCTTGGAGCCTAACACATAAAAGCCATGCTCATTGCCGGTAAATAGTAAATATCTCACTGGCGCCCACATAATTACGCGCCTTTCTAAAAAGTAAACATTTCCAGGTCCACTCAGTTTCGCGCATTAAGCTCGATAAACTGCGATTTACATCTGACTTCCACTGGCTATATTCGCATCGATTTAATAGGTGAAACTACGATAACCGGTAGGTTCTGTATGTTTTAGTTTTGTTTGTCCACTTTCCACTTTCATTAATAGTTTTTAACTGCTTATTTGCGTGCGCGAATGGGTAATTGTGATATTATATTATATGAGTGATTGTAGCTGTACACGGTATTTAGTTAACGGGTTTATTAATTTAGAAAGGTTATTATTCTTAAATGTTGTATTGTGGACACACGACCTTACAAAGGTCGCAGAAAGTTGCTGTATACAGGATTCAAACAGGCATTTGTGTAGTTATCTAAAACCTAATGGACATCCAGTATCTGATAATGTAGATTGTACACGATAAAGCATATACTAAATTGCATAAGCCATTCAGGAATTTGAAACATCCAAAGAATAAAATTGGAAGTGAAGAATCAAACCCTTACGGAAAACAATATGCGCGAAATCTTAAAGCATGCAATAAGTGCGACGAAGGTGCATATGAAAAGTGAATACTGATGATTATGGAGAGTAGGGGAATCATAGCTGCGGTGATAGTCTAAGTTTTGTGGTTGAAATAGCTGGAATCACGTTTCCTCTATATAGAAATTTAACACCTCTACAAACATAATGATATAATATTGTGCCAAATCCGGGGCATTAAATGAAGGTTATGCTAACAAAAAATCGCCTACCAATGTTTAAGCGAAGACATTAAATATTTGCTGCAAAATCCCATTAACCGTCCTTGTTTGACCACTTGAGTAATGTTGAATGTTCTTTTAGTTAATTTATTTGCTTTGTAGTGTGAAGTACTACATTATGTTAATCAGATTACTACGCCTTTTGCTTATTTGGTGCGATCGAGGAGAATTTGTCATCATTAAGTTTTACACAAATCATCAGCTACCTCCGTTTCTGTTAAGTCTGTTATTAATAGATTCAGGCGCAAATTAGTTGAATTAATTTTGAATTATTAAGTATTATTTATGATCTTTATTAATTTTAGGGTTTCGAATCCCTCCTGACTTTTCGGTTTATATCTAATCTTGCTGTCAAACAGATGTGATTGTTGTTTATTCAGTAATTTTTCAATTAGGTAAAACAATTATGAATTAAATTGAATACCGTACCAACATGTGGCAGCAGGTCTTCCAGCATTTGTTTAAGCAATATAATGATTTAGATTCATCTAATCTAATATATTATTATTAGGAAATATTGTATTGTTTGTTTGCTTTGAATAGGCTCTGAAACTACTGGACCGATTTGAACAATTCTTTCATCGATAGAATCCTACATTATCCCTGATGAAAATAGGATAATAAAATATTTTCAAAAAAGTGTATTTGCACCCGCTATAATAAATCACATCTGCCAATCCGTCTATATAAAATCACCATTATATTTCCTTGTATTTCCCATATTGATAAATTGTAAACGAACGGTTAATGGATTTCTAATTCACATCATAAAAATGTAAAGTTAGAATTTTAATTGGTATTAGCGTCTTCGAGTATGATAAATTATGATATTTGTAAATGCCATTAAATTTCGAATATGTTTTCGTGTATACTAATGGTAATTAGCATGTCGAATTGCTCCGTGTGTTTGGTTAATGTTTTCCTGTACATGTGTTTATGAGATTATCATAAAATATGGTAATTGGTATGACATCCTTCAAAGATTAGTTCTGTTTCATAATTTATTGCCCTCTAATGTTTTGTTAAAATCAACAGGAGATAATAAATCCAACTTATCTAATGACTGAATTGTTCATTAGTTATCTTCCTTCCTTTAGTAATTTTGTCCATAGAATCAATTTATCTGGCGAGAAACTGGTTATTTGTTTCCAATTTACAAAGAATGTCTAAGGGTTTATTTTAGAAAACAAAGTTTGCTAAATCTCAAAGCTACAACGTTTTAATATAGACATTGCATCAACTTATTAAGATCTAGGATAGCGTGGAACTTCAAATAACATATAAAACGCTATTCAATCAATAGCTTAACTAAAATTGACCCTGTTTCCATAAAAGTACTCGATATAATTGTATGTTTCTTATAGGGTCAGGACTTATTAATTACTTCAAAAACGTTGAATGGTTTGTCTTTAAAACTTCGCACCAAATGCTGATAAGTAATTTCCGTTTTTGTAATTAATTTAAAATTACAGATCTGCTCGCGTCGGACAGCGATATATTCGAAGATAAAAGCAGTAAATCATTTTCGCAACTGCTGTTCGATGTGGCAAGGGACCAGGTGATCGTGGGCGCAAGGTGAGTGCCTAAACATGGCCTAAACCATTTATAGTAACGTTAAGCTGTGATTACATTTGTTGATAGTGTTTGCGGAATGCTGTGTGTTTATTATTTATTTAACACTTTATTGTACACCAAATACAGAAAAGTAGACAGAATTAATTGACACACATATATGAAAAAATGCACAAGTGGCGGTCTTATTAAATTGTTAGGTTTGAATTTTTAGATGGAAAAGCGGCTTGGGTTGGATTATTTTAAATTATAGCTAAATGATTTTGCTCATTTGGCAAACGAATGAGAAATTGCATGTTATTTTTTTATTTAGCTGCAACTAAGACAATTTAATCATAGTTTAGTAACTGTGAAAATTACTGGTACACCTGGTTAAGAAATTTATGTTTTGGTAACAGTTTACTTTCCTAACTCTTTACATGGTTTCAAAGTTAATTCTGAGTATATTGATTTTGCTAAGATTTTTATTTGATCGATTTAGTCTTTATGTTTAAATACAGTAGTTAAAAGACGCCAGCCAAACTTACATACAGCATGATATGATGTGTATCTAAATGAGAACACATAAATGTAAACGCGACTTTTATTTATAAATTAAAGAATAAAAACAACGTGTCCAAGAACAGCATGAGGTTTTGAAAATCCAACGCGATGCGTGCGACGGTTAATCAATCTCTGTCAATTGATCTAGTCCACTCGCAAGTATTATGTCGGCTCATATAAGGGTATGTGGCGGAAAGTTCAGCTAATGTCCTCATGTTTTAAACATTTTACTGTAATGACTAGCTTCTGATAATAATAATCGTTTATTACCGATTTTATTTTATTTTTGTGTAAATACATGCCATTTTTGGACACATTGTATGAAATATAGTTATCAGCTAAAATATCGTTCAACTCACTGCAATGTAATACTCAATATACTCTACGAGTTTTGAAATAATTTGATTTATGTGTAGCTGTTTCAAGCCTGAAAAACTATACTTGCAAGTTGATATACTTTTGTGCGAGGCAATTAAATATACCTTTAGATTCGTTACTATTAATATAATTATTTTGAACAGCATAAGTTTTGGGTTGACATTACGGTTCTTTATTTTTACGTTTTTCAGAAGACGAATAAGGGAAAGAACAAGACGGTGTAGATAAGTTTTATCTTAGAATGATACCTACTAGTTTAACATGTATGTAAAAATAATGTAAAGGCAGTCATACACTTTTTATCAAGTTGAGGTATATGCGGTCCTTATGATATTTTCCAATTTGTTAGAAGGACTTTATATAGATTATTTATTATTCTTTAAAACTGTCGTGGCAATGTGACTGCATTTGAAATGTAGTGGCGATAGATAAATACCAAGAAACAATAGACAATTATCTTTTACCACTCGATATAATTAAACCAGGACAATTGACAATACTTTAAAATAAATTTCATATACCACAACATATAAATTGGCCAATTCCCATCCCATCAACTCACAACATAATCGTTTGTAATCTAACACTGCAACACATGGCGTCTGCTAGTTATATAAAATTAAACTATAGTTAAAATTATAGCTGTATGATAACAGTGTGTACGGTCCTAATCATTTGTACAAACAGCCTGACTCACACTGTCAACTTATGATATAAGATAGTTGTTATCAATGCGGGGAACAGGTTGGTCACGGAATGCGCCGGTTAATGTATCTCAATGCTTTAATTAAATCGCTTGGCTTTAATTTTAGCTTGAATACAGGTATGGCGCTGGGAATTAATTGCTGTTTGCGGTTTCGGATTTGAATCCTGGGGGGTTACTTTGTGATCTGAAACGAAACTCGAATGTTCGGACTTCGATGTCCGAAGTAACTCTAAAAATCCATATCATTCTCTATGATACTTATCATACACATCCGACTTAGTCTATGGTAACTACGTACGATGGAGGATTCAAACATGTGTGGAGTTAGGAGTACCTAGGCACATTCGTACAGTTTTACGTACAATGTTGAACATTTTTGACAGCCTCCGTGGCGCAGTTGGTTAGACGCTGCCTGTGAAACGAGAGGCCGCGGGTTCGATCCCCGCACCGAGAGAAATGTTTGTGCGGCCCACAAATATTTCTTCCGGGTCTAAGTGGTTGTGAGACCGAAAAGTCTGTCGTAGTTTCTGATACCCACGACACAAGACTCGATCTTAGTGTGGGGTCAGGACTATGTATGTGACTGTTGGGTGTTATTTATATTTACTTTATATTATTTATTGGAGTTTCGTTTCGGATCATAGAGTAACCCCCTGAAGTTGCGTTTATATTTTTTTAAGTTCTGTAGTCTTTTTAAGTTAGGTGTCGTGTAACAGTGTTGCTGTAGCGTTTAGTCTAGTCATGGAGATTACTGAAAGCCCAATAAATCCTTTTCCTTTCTTTCTTCTTTCTCTGTTTCATTCTAAACTTTTAATCAAGGTCGATACCCACGATTGTCAAGTAAATTATGTCTGGGCGGCGTAGATAAGTCATTATCAAGTAGGACCCTTACAATTGTCGGACCTATAAACAAAGGAACTCATGATATGCTGCGCTAATTTATTAGCGTTAATTACTTTTGTCATAAGTAATTTAATATTTTTATCATTTAACCTTTGCCCTACTGGTGCACTATAGACTCTCTTACCTTCTCTTGTCTCCATGCTATGGTTGTTGGTAATAAATTGAGTTAACCGATACGGCCGCCATTTGCACTCTGTTTTATTGTTAAGATTAATTGGTGTACAAAAAATAATAAAATAAGTATATAAATAAGTGTTTATATATATGATTTGAATGCTTCAACTGCAATATTAATTCGATTGATTGATATTTTGTTAGTAAAAGCGTCGCTATTGTCAATTTTATATACTTTCTTTTGCAATCGACGTCTGGTTATCATCATATACGATTTGTTCCGCATTCCAGTGCCACTCACGACTAAATTTCATAATGTTACGTATTGTTTACCGTACAATCGGAATATAGTGATAGTACCCGGTGCTAAACGATCACTTTCTCTAGTAATGCACGTATGCATACAGGGCTGAGGTGATTTGGCTTTTGGAGAGTGGTAATACACCGGATGTGAAATGAGATGAAGCGGCTTTGTAACTGTTCGAGTGATCTTCAAAGTATTTCTTTTGGGTATTTCGGGATCGAAATGCTTTTCATAATTGCTCTAAAATCTACAATACACGATATGGATATCAGTATACCATACTATAGATAGGTACCCATGAGTATAGCTCAACTATAGCTCACCTTAAAAACATAAATTGACTGTTTAAAATACTACTAGTTTATCTAATAGATGTTTCGTGTATTTTAGCAATCAAAAAAAAATTATATCCATAAGTACGAATTATCTCTGGGCTCTATGGCGTAGCTTCGGAGAGACCTAAGTAGTGGACTGCAATAGGCTGATGATGATTAGTAAAAAATCAACAATAGATAGGAAAGTGGTATTACTTAACAGATTTTAGCATAGCTTTAAAAGTTGAAACATCGCTTGCTTCGTTTGTTTTAGACTCATTTGCATCAAATACTCGAAATTTGACCACAACTTTAACTTCAAATACAAGGACGGGATACATTTGAGGTTCTAAGTGTATGTGATTGAAACTTTCAAAGTTCAAGTTTATTGTCAAAGTTAGTAGCTGCTACTATGTCTAAGTCAATCAAAAGATGCCCGATCACTAACACACACATAAAACATTTTTATGCACAAATTAATGACGCCTACAGACATAAACTTACAAAGTACCAGACGGTGCGTTTGACCGCTTATTTATGTAATATTGATAAAGGGAACAATTATTTCGTTGTGCAATGTTCGTAGTTGGCGCGATATGATAACGTACTAAGAACTATTCCTGTTTAATTACGTGCTAAACGCGATGTTTGCGTATGACCCCGATTTTTTTATTTTATGTTGCCCTGGTTGTTATTTGTGCGTGCTTGCTATGATTTAATGGGAATAGTGAAGTAAAGAATAAAAATATATTTATATTTATTAGAAAACATAAAAGACGCATTTGCATACGTCTAATATCGTTAATATTAATCATAGTCTAGATTATTTATATTTATTTTTTGTCACTAGTCGTAAATTACTTACTTAAGTGCTTGCAGTAAGACGTCAATTATAATGCGAGTAGCGGCTTTAAATCGACCCTTCACGAAAATGTTTTTTAACTCATTAGTCTGTTCTACAATTTAATGATTATAAAAGAGAGCATTTAAGAACAAAAACTGCAATATAATATATTTCTTGACTCTAAATCAAATTGAATTTATCTTAACTTTGTGTTCATTATACCAGCACATCTACATCTCTATCGCACGTGTTGAAACATCTCGAGAAATAATTAGTAACGTGTTTTAAATATGAATAATTCTCACTCACTTCATAGCTTATGGAGGTAATAATGTATATGGTTTAGTTCCCTGGTGTAAATTAAAAGCGGGCTCTTCAAAGGGAGGGAAGTGTGCGCAGTCTGTCGTACTGTCAATGTAGTTTAAGGTTGATGTCGTAGTAACAGCGTTGCGGATTATATCCTTCATCTAAATAATGATAATTAAAATGAACTAAATGAGTATTTAATGTATTGTATGAGCTCATACACGTCCCACTGCAGGGCACAGGCCTCCTTTACAATCGAGTGTACGATTGAGAGTGGTTAGGCTATGTAGTGAAGTTAATGTGTATTTAATTAATTAAAATTATTAACATCGGGGTATTTTTGAAAATCATGTTATAGCAGAGGGCTTTGTGTTTATAATTATGTATCAGGTGTTTGTTTTTTAATTCTATACCTTACATTCCAAAGAGTGCAGCTGATTTTTGGTATTTTCTGAATGAATCTGAAGCCATTGTCTTAGAGCCTGAAACACTTACCTGAATTTGTTGAGTTTCTTATAGTAGCTTTATTAAAATTTTCTTGCATAGCATTCGGCTTATCTAATATTGATCACCACCGACATTTAATAAACGAGATCTATCTTGGCTTGAGGAATACCTTAAGTTTACTATAAATTGGATTGTTGCTTCCATGCAAAATAAGTTCAGTAAAATTATAGCTTTGCATATTTCATAGTTTGCATTTTAACAAGCCCTTAGCAACAGTCTTACACACCCAACATTTGGCCAAGCTATTAAAACATGGTGTTTGCACAAGTGATTCTCATGTCAGCTACACTAAAGAAACTTTATCTAAACAGAGCTGGAAAGCGTGTGGGTGTTATCTTACACTCTTGCTTTGAATTCTTTGTCTATGTACTTTACGGTATTTCAGTGGTTGCGCGTTCCATTTGCATTATTATAATTGGTATTGTCAGCTATATTTTGGCCTTTTTATTTAGGGTGTGTAGGTGCCAAAATTCGAGGGCTTTTTTTGTGGAATGTTAAGCGGTTGGTACAGTTTCTAGAAATTGAATGATGAATCCAAAACATAATTTGTTTAGGTCGTCCAGCGTTGATGGCGAAAATCTTGAACTTGTTCACTAATCATACCAAGATGTTGGGCGCATTAAAAAGAAGTCATAGCTTATTTGAGTGGCATACATAATTTTGAATCGTTAAGTTACTTAGTAAGTATCAAAAAATTGTGTCGAACTTTAATTTCCTTTGTATGAGATACCAAAACAGAAAACCCAACTTCCCATTCGTAAATTAGTTGGTATATAATTAGTATAATGGATAATAATGAATCACTGGTTTTTATTCATCCTGCGAGATAAAGCTTGCATATGAGTTCACGGTTGGGGTCAGAGGTAATAGGAAGTCACTGGGTTAGTTGTATGACACATGAATTGCAGATGATTAGAGTACATATGACTTGATGAACTGAAGGAGATTCAATGGTGCGTTATTATGTATTTATATTACTCATATATGCTGATTAATAAGATTTATTTTTAGACAGCATGGCCCACCTATGTTGCTAGACCATATGTAGACCCATTGCTCAGGCAATGATAAACGTAATCACGAATTTGGTACATGGGTGGAAAAGATATAACCTATTGTGTCTAAACTGGTGAACTTGAAACTGAAAAACTTTTGAACGTGAGAGGCCATCTGGTTGGGTACCACCGCAGTGTCTATTTCTCCCGTCAAACAGCAGTGTAAACGCACTGTTGTGTTTCGGGTTGAAGGGCATTGTAGCCAGAGTAACTACTGGACATATTGAGACTTAACATCTTATGTCTTAAGATGGTGAGCGCAGTGGAATGCCAAGCATTGCTTTCATAATTCAAGGTGTTGTTTGGTTTTGCTACTATTCATGAGCGATCGTATCGCTTACCATCAGGCGAACGGCATGCTCGTCTCGCCATTCATAGCAATAAAAAAAAAACTCTGGTAATTTAAAGAGGAGAAGATATCACGTCATGCTGAATACCTCGATATCATAACTAATAAATATTTATGTATAAATTTTTTGTGAAGCTTGAATTAATTGACTCTGCCAATACCGTTATCATAATTTGGTTCATATCGGCACTATTTTTTCGATAGAAACTTAAACCATGCTAAACACGCTCTTACGCACTATAGAAAGGGCATAAGGGTACTTTGTCAGTCAGTATATGGAATGTATCTTTCTCTCTTCCTCTTGTTCTTCTTATTGACAGCCTCCGTGGCACAGTTAGTTAGGAGCTTCTGGGAGAGTCTGGGTGTTTGTGTGACCAAAAAGTCTCTCGTAGTTTCTGATACCCATGATACTCGATCTTGTTGCGGGGTCAGGATTATGTATGTGACTGGGTGTATTTATTTTATTTATTCAACCACCGCAAGTCCATTGCACAACACAGGCTTCTCTAATAAAACAACTTCTTTAATAAAATAATATTATTCAGTACGCATAGAAAACAAGCGATCATTGCACAGTGCCTCGTTGGTATAAATCAGAGTGATACCGTTTCATATCTGCTGTTGCAACTCGAAGCGTATCGGTTACGACTGTTACATTGATATTTGATACTTGACACACTGAACACGACTGATGCAAATGTATCAAGATTTGTATGTCACACTACTTAGCTTCTGGATTCTTACAGGGTGTTTTGTTGCGAAGTGATTTAAAAATTATGTAGTTTCCACCTGAAGATATATATTTTGATAATATTCTCAAAGCATTTGACCACTTTGAAATTAAAAATCTTTGCTTAGATAGATTAGTTATTGAGACGTCGGGAAATGTTTAACTACAAATAAAGCCCAATTTCTGTTAGGTCAATAATTCAGTCCTACTTTCTTTAAGTCATTACTAAGTCCGCTTTCTATCCTAGTTTTAACAATAGAAATATGTTAATTACACTTTTGAAATGCAATAACGTGTCATTAGTCTTCGAATCTACGGCAGTCTGAGTCGACCCTTACTCTTGGGCCATACCTATGATTTAAAAATTAACCATAAATATTTTATTCCTCGTTCTTCATAGTAAATGGAAACATACTGTGCAAGTAAGCGGCTGGCCGATAGTTAAGCCTGTTTCTTAGACTTGTCTATATGAGGGCACGTGATTGGACTTCGGGGACGCGATTTGCAAATATTTGTATGATGTCCCACGGTGTAGATGGATAATGATTTTATGCTAATCCGAAGTGTAGCCTTGAATTAATAAGTAATGTATATTTATTATCTACGACAGAATTGTAACGGGCGCTTTTTAATTTGTTCCTCATTGTACATTCTGCAGACACTGCTGAATTTATGTCGCCGAAATATTTCGTTTGGAAATTTACCGCCTATCAAGGCTTAACAGTAATTGGATTTAGTGCTTTAGAAAATGGCTTTTGTAAGATGTTAAAATGAGCTCACAGACTAAAACAATACTTTTTAACGAATTTGATGTTAGATGCACCGTACAAGATAGTAGAAAATTAGCCATAGTGACGTTTTGTGATTAATTTATTTACTAATAATACTTGGTACTATTTAAAGGTTACACCCAATCCTGTAGAGTAGGACATAATATTACATTACAAAACAATAATACAACCAACTAAAACCAATAAGTATACATTAGCCGCCTCTGTGAACAACAATTTTTGGATCAACCTGTATATAACCGATTTCAAACAGGAATAATATCTCAAGTGGATACTTGTTACGCTATTTGGATTGCACTACATTTACCAGTAGGTGTATCATAGTAAACAATAAAGATTTTCCCATGAATTTATGGTTAATATTCTTCTTTAAAAACATTAAATAAGCAAACATAGGACATTTGATACAATGTGTAGGACATTGTATCTTCCTACTTGATTTTTAAAATATATTGAACCTATATATTCTGTCAGACACTTTTTATTTTTGTCAGACGGGCATGGCATTCGCCCCATGGTAAACGATAAGACCGCTTATGTACTGTAGCAAACTGGAAAACCAAACAATACCATTAATTATAACACAAAGAATGCTTAGCATTCCACTGCGCTCGCCATTCTGAGACATAAGATGTTTAGTTTCAATATGTCCAATTACTCTGGCTACAAACCGGCACACAACAGTGCATTTACACTGCTCATCACATCATCAGTACTTCTTATCTCTGGAGTTATTTTCATGAAATCAATATTTTCAGAGACGTCCTCTACCGGCTATCTCTCCGTGGTCTTCGAGAGTTGGAGCGAGCTGACTGGGCGCCTCCGGAGAGCACGGCGAAGTTGTGTCAGATCAAGGGCCAGTCGAAGGAAGACTGCCACAATTACGTCAAAGTTCTGCTGTCGTATGGACACAAGCTGTTCGCCTGTGGAACTCATGCGTTCAGACCTCAGTGCACTTGGAGAGAGGTTGGTAACAATGCATTTTAGATGTATGGTGAATAATCTTAACTTATGAGGTTTTAATTCTTTTGGCGAATGACAAAATATTATTATGTTAATTATTCGTATCCGCCCGAACCGACCACGATCAACAACGGTAGGAAATCTGTTTTAAGTGTTTGCTCTTCGGGTTCGGTCTGTATATATTCGGTTTTAGTCATCTTTATTTGTATTGTAATGAACCTACCATTAGATGCATTTTGTTCATAAACTTGAGTGTTACACTTGTGGGACAATATGACGAATTTTCTAACATCGCTTACAGCGATAGCTATTCAGCCGAAGATGGATAATGTGAAGATGGATGATCTATTATTAAGAAGCTATTTGCTCTTACAATTCAGTAAACAGATATATCTATTTACATTAAGTTTCACAGAAGAAAAGGGATCCGAAAAATATTTAATATATTTTCTATTATTTCAGATCGAGTCTATCAAGACAGTTTCGAAGACTGTACCGGGAATCGCTCACTGCCCTTACAATCCACGTTCCAACGCCACAGCTTTGTTGGCTTCCAATGGCGACTACTATGCCGGCACGCCCATGGACTTTAGCAGCTCGGATATATCCATTTGCAGGTAATATTTGCGAAATCAATCATCACGGAGAATATGATAGAATAGAGAGATAAGAGTAAAACCAATACTTTAATGGCAGTCTGATGATTAGTCTGATTTAATGCGGCTATATTTTTCATGATCATAGTGAATCCGTTTTCTTTTAATTATCACATAAATTTGATATAAAAAAAAAACAAATGAATGAACAAATTATAGTTTCCTAATCAAAATCTTCAAAAAACAAACGTGGTTATAATACCGACCCAAATTTCGTCAAGCATATTATTGTTTGAAGTTCTTGACAGTGGAGTGCGGACAACCCTATCCTCATGACTCGCACGAAAGACATTTATAAACAATCAATATAACAAATGAAATTCTGTATTTCCTCAGGAGTGGAGGAGCATCGATGGATGATTCAGGGACGCTGCGCACCACACAATATGACTTTAGCTGGCTGAATGAGCCACAGTTCGTCGGCAGCTTCGAAGACGACCACTTCGTGTACTTCGTCTATAGAGAAATCGCTATCGAGTACATGAATTGTGGGAAGGTGAGAATTCTGTAGAATTTTACATTCGCGTGTTGCGTTTCGGGTCATATCAAACGAAGAAGGTTGATTAGAAATTCTTCAGTATAATTTTGTCAAAAATATTAACAAAATAAACCTAGAAAAATATTTTATTACATTAGTATTTATAAGATTCAGAATAGAGAATATATTTTTCTATAATATTTCCCAGATAATATACTCGCGCATAGCCCGGGTGTGTAAGAACGACTCAGGTGGCTACATGATGATGAAAGACAAGTGGAGTACATTCCTGAAGGCTCGGCTCAAATGCCCAGTGCCTGGAGACGTGCCGTTCTACTACGACGAGGTGCAAAGCATGGAGTATCTGCCTCAGGAGAAGATTCTAGTGGCTACTTTCACTACACCTACGTGAGTATTCTGGATATTTTGGTGTGCGTTGGTTTGTCAGCGTAATGATAAAATACGCCTAATAGTTACATACATAGTCTTGACCCCATACCGAAATGGAGTGTTGTGGCGTAGATATCGGAAATTACGAGAATTGTTCGGTCTCACAAACATAAGACCCGAATCACATACTGAGGATCCAGGCTATATTAAACATTTATAGCCTCCAAGGCGCAGTTGGTTAGACGCCAGCTGTGAAACGAGAAGGCGCAGCTATTTGTTTCGATCCTGGGTGTTTGTGAGACCGAAATCTCTCGTTGTTAGTCGACTTGGTCTTGTCGGGTGTCACGACTATGTATGTGACTGTTGGATGTATTTATTTATTTATTGATTTGTTAAACTTTAGCCTTATGTCATTACAATAGATACGACTGTTTGTCCTGGCCAGATCTCTTTAGAAACTCGAACATCCTATTCCAATACATAAATCTAATTCTCTTATCAACAGAAACAGCATAACAGGCAGTGCTGTATGTGTATACAACATGTCAGACATATACGCGGCGTTCGAAGGCCCATACAAGGTGCAGGATTCACCGAGGTCGACTTGGGAGCAACGTTCGCCTTCTAAGCAAGCGAGGGATAGGTTCCGATGTGTTTTGGATACAAGGTAACTATTAAAAAATATCAAAAAAGGGCATGAGTATTATCTTTTAAAAATTGTAAGTCCTTTCTTCCCTAATCTTTTTGATGTCTGGTTGTTAGAGATTTATTTCAACGTTTTCTGTTAGGGATGCTGTGCTTAGTCCATCCTGTTATTTTATTTTACAATTGATAGCTTTAATTTATCTAGACAGTTCCTGTGTATTGCCATTTCCAAAATACGACAGCTAGAACGAACGATAACGAATATATAATAGTTGAAAGAAGCAAGAGATTTTCGAGCATTTTGACCGCTTTTTGTTCGTAATACTTAGAATCTTGATTTTTTATAGTATAGTATAGTATGTAGGACGCGGTGGACTATATGGCCTAACCCCTCTCCATTAGAGGAGGCTCGTGCCCTGCAGTGGGACGTTTATGGGCTGATACATACATTTGTAATTAAATCCATTTTTTTCACAGGGATCAAGAAACAATGGACTACCACCACTACCATCTCATGTATGAGTCAATCCTACCTATATCAGGCGCGCCCATCTACAAAGTAACGTCAGAACGGTTCACCCACGTCACCGTTGACGTCACTAGTGCCAAGAATGTTGAGCGGCAGTTGGTAGTGTTCGTGGCGACGCAAAGCGGTTACGTGCTTAAGTTGGCAGTATTGCCGTCGTTGGACGGAGCCTGTTTGGTGGAAAAATGGCGGTTGCAGGACGAAAATGGAGGCTATGACGTGCAAGCTATGCAGTTTGTGAAGGATACTGTGAGTATATTGTATATTTTTTTGTTAAAACACTTTTTGATCTTTGGTTTGATAAACGACCAGTTGTTCGGTTATAGGTGAAATTAAAAAAAAAATACAATTACAAATAGTTATCGACACTATACACTTCATTTTATCTAATTATGCTTTTAAATACTTTCAACATGCTAAAATATAATAATTGGATTATTATGAGGCGTTAAATGTCAGATTTGGTTTTAAATGTTTGCAATAACCTCGCACTCACATCACAGGAACGCAAAGGATAGATAACGCGATATTTACAACTTTAAGAGATGCTCCATCCTTTTCTACTACGTTGATTTAAATATTTGCTCGTGACAGCTAAACATAACGGTTTATTGACAGTTCCCAAATATTGCTGCACATCTGGAATATAAAGTTCTCTAGATCGTTGGAGTGCTATAACATAGCTTTAACTGTAACTAACATAATCAATGGATTTGTATTCTAAAATAAAAATTAAATAAATCCCCCCTCCCCCTACAGATGTCAGTGTACATAGGCAGCAGCTCCGGCGTGGTGCGCGTGGGCAGCGGGCGCTGCGTGCGCCACGTGTCGCGCGCGGCGTGCGTGGGCGCGGCCGACCCGCACTGCGGCTGGGACGACGCGCGCGAGCGCTGCGTGCTGGCCGCGCACCATCTCAACGAGCCCGGCTTCGCGCAGGCCAGTGCTGTGTGTCCCGCTGGCGGTGCTGGTGAGTTGTACAATGTAATGGTAGATTTCTGATGTGTGGGTGCTGCTCGTGAGTTGATTTATTGTGGTAGGTGTGTGAGAGGACAGGTCAACAGGTCGACGAATTTTCGAACGTTGTACGTGAAACTGTACGAATAAACTGAAGACCACAAAATATTTCAATCCTCTATAAGTTAAGACTAAGTTCGGAGAGAATAACAAGTTTCATGGAGAATAGTATTGATTTTTAGAAGTGGAATACTTTTATACATGGACATCAAACATTTGAACTTCGTGTCGTGGAATAAAAAAACCCTGCTGGGTAGATGCCACCGCAATGCCTATTTCTCCCGAGCAGTGTAAATGAACTGTTGTGTTTCGGATTGAAGAATATCGTAGCCAGAGTAACTATATATTGAGACTTAATAATATCTTATGTCTCAGCATGGGGAGCGCAGTGGAATGCTAAGTATTGCTTTGTAATTCAAGGTATTGTTTGGTTTTGCTACTGTTTATGAGCAGTGGTATCGCTTATCATCAGGCGAACGGCAGACTCGCCTCACCATCTATTGCGATTAAAAATAGTTCAACAGGTCGACGAATGTTCGAACGTTGTACGTAAAACTGTACGAATGTGCCGAGATACTACTAGGTACGAAAGTGTGCGGTGGCCTGTTGGTAAGCGGACTAGACGTGACTGGTATCTACGTCTTGCATATGTTTGTATTTCTTTCTCTAATCTAAAATCCAAATAATTGAAGTTTAATATTTCTACTAACTGAATAGTATATTTGACTTATCCGATTCATTGATTTATGAATGATACCCACTTGGTTAAAATTTGGATGTTTGCACACCTATGCAGTATCAAACAACATTAATTACACTTCTTATAAAGATTAATGATTTGAACACACATGTATTGGTGAGTTATTTATTTATTTGTGTCTTTATAAGTATTGGCTCTAGTTAATAGAATAGAATAAAATAGAAAAACCTTTATTTGTTCATTAAAGTACACATACACTGATACAAAACTAAAATAACTAAATTACAAATCTATTACAATTCACAACGGACAAAATAATTAAAAGAAAGAAAAAAATTCTATATTTTTATGTTTGTGGTTATAAAATAAAGAAAAAGCTTTTTTATTTAGGCGGTTATGATTCAAAATTTGCAATACAATTAGAATTTGAGTGTGTCAGCAATTTATTTTACGATTGCAAAAAATATCAATATTCTTTTTCTACCTCCAAATTCCTTCATAAACGAGCATATAAAAGGTTTGTCATAAGATAATTTTTCATTCCGTTGAGTGCTGTGCAAGGGAACAGACGTAGAAGTTCCTTGTGAAGGAATACAAGTAAGTGATACCAAATTGTAATTATTTTATTTAATCTTACTTTCAATAGAGCGGTTTTATACAAATAGTGAAGATATGGCCAGTTTGAATGTCTAACAGAGCTGTAGTTTTGTATTTTATTAGTAATTGGTAAATAGTGTTTACTCAACATCATCCTTGGGCCTAAATTCACTTCTATACACAATCGTGACATTAAGGATTAACTACGACTTGTTGAAGGCGGCCTGTGTAGCCTAGCGGGTATGAATCATGTGTCATTATCATTAGTAAAAGTAAGTGCAAGGTGGTAGGATTGTATAATTAATAATTATCTTTGAAAATTTGTGGTTGTTTTTTATATTTTGCTGTACAATTGTATTTAATTATTTGTAAAACTGTATTTAAAATTCTGTAAAATATTACCTAGGGTGATTTGAAATATGTGGGAGTATGTGGGTTAGATTTATGTTTGTATTGTGTCTTTATCCTTTATTTTTCTCGCTCCCCTCCGGATTTGATTGCTTGATGGATGTTCATGGGCGGTAGTGACTTACCATCAGGCGACCTTTTTGCTCTTTTGCCGGTTAATTAAAAAAAAAAACACCTTGTACAAGTATCTTTTAATTTTTACATATCTTTATTCAGCCATCGTATAACGGTTCATCCACAGTGGACGGCGGCTGGTCGGCGTGGTCTGAGTGGCAGCCCTGCATGCAGGACGGCACTTCCCACTCCATATACGGCGACGACAAGCCCGACATGTGCATGTGTCGCACGCGACGCTGTGACAACCCTAAGCCGGTTCATGGCGGACAGGATTGTAAAGGTGATTAGTTGTTGTACGCTTTTATGGTGTGTGGTGATCTGTGATTAAGTAGCTTGAGATAACTAGTGATTAGAAGTTGTATTATTTTAAAATAATTAATAACTGAACATACAAGTAAAGGCCAGGAAAAGCTTTGTGAAAAGCTTATTGTAGCCAGTCATTTGTTTTTCTGAATTGGGGTATCAGCATTCTATTAAAACTCCTAATGTTGTAGAACTGCAATTATGAGCGGAGACAAAATTTAAGTATGACTAAGTCATACATAACAACGCTGAGGTCTGCGAATACCACGCAAAAGTAATTTCATAAATCGTATAGTTTCATATTTTTTTCTTTAATCCAATACTGACCGCGTATTAAAATGCCCACATACATGGTCATTCGTCATATCGAGCAGAAAGTCCTGATTCAGTGCTGATAATGAATAGAAAAATCCAACATCACTTTGCCCGACCCAAGACTCAAACCCGAGATCTCAGCTTAGCAATCATAGTAATACAACTGAACCGATGCAGTCAACATACACTATATACCTCGATATACAAAACAACTTCTCAACTTCTCCCTTTACTTCCAGGAGCCAGCATATCAGTGACCAACTGTACAGTCCACGGCGGCTGGTCGGCCTGGTCCGCGTGGTCGGAATGTTCTGCATCCTGTGGGATAGCCGTCAAGTCCAGGCGAAGGACGTGCACATCCCCAGAGCCTAAGTTCGGCGGACGAGTGTGTGTCGGGATAGACGTGGATGATATATACTGTCATAACCTGCCGCCTTGTCCTGGTGAGTTGAATAGGAATGTTACGAAATATAAATATACGCAACAGTCACGTAGTCCTGATTCTACACGAAGATAGTCTTGGGTATCAAGAACTAGGAGACTTTTCTGTCTTACTAACACTCAGAACCGATACAAATACATGTGATGTCTTGGAGATATAACCGGTGGTATTTATGAAATCGGAAAAAATATATGTGAAAAGGCGTAATTTGATTTGAGACAGAATTTTCTTAAAATAAGGATTAAACTTAGTTGATACCCAAATTACAAATATAATAGTAAAAATAGTCTTGCATGTGTATTGATGCAATAAAACGCCTAATAGATCGTGGGGATAAATCATTTAGTATTTTAAAGCATTTATAAATGAACATTTAACAATCCTGCATTACACACATTATTACACTTTAAAAAATTCACAGCACTTAGCAAATAGCATCTCAACTACGCCTCTATTTAATACATTCCGAAATTTACACTAACATTTCACTCCAGATCCGGCGCTAGCGCCAGTAGACGGCGGCTGGTCCCCCTGGGGCCCGTGGTCCCCGTGCAGCGGCGCGGGCTGCGGGCCGGCGGGGGGCATGCGCGAGCGGCGCCGCGTGTGCGCCAGCCCCGCCCCCCAGCACGGCGGGGCGGACTGCGATGGACCAGAGGTGGAGAAGCAGACATGTGATATGAGGCCCTGTGAGGTTAGGAAGACTACTGCTTGGACGCCTTGGGTGCAGATACCTGGTTAGTTATGTGTTTTTTATGTGTATTACCATACTTATAAAAGCATTCTAGATCAAAGCAATTTGTACCAAACATTTGATATTTCTCGATAGTTATTTCTCTCGAGTCAATGTTTCTGAATGTGGAAGTATTTGTGACTGCATCCATCATAGAAATCCTAACATGCAATATTTTTTTATTAAAGAAATAAGAATGGATCGGCTTTCTAATAGAGAGACCAATTACCAACAAAATCCATCATGTTTACTTAGTATGTTCGAAATAATATTACATTTATATATTTTCTTTTTAACCCAGGTAACACATCAGATGGTAGCTATACTGAGAAGAGATTCAAGTTCGTGTGCAAAGCTCCGTCGCCGGAACAAATTAAAGTGAGTGTTCATTTTTTTCTTCTTATTAAATACTAATTAAAAACATCCAGAATAATATTTTATTCATTTATGCAAACACGTACAAAGCTGTTTTCAAATTTCAACAATATTGTAAATTCATAATTAAGCAAAAATTTGTTTTTTTTTCTTTACATTATGTCCTACATCTTTAATTAATTGAATATACAAAATATATGTTGCAAAACAAAATGATTTTCTTGAACTTTACCAAATGATGAATCCTATTTTATCCCCGCAGTTATCGGTAGCCCGCGAAGAGGAGAGATACTGTACAGCGCACGGACAGTGCAGCTCCAACCCCCCAGAGGACGAAGTAGGCTGGGAGGAGTGGGGGGCGTGGGAGCCGTGCTCGGCGCCCTGCGGTGGGGGGCAACAGGCCCGCACCAGGCGCTGCCGCCGGCCCCCTTGCAATGGCTCCTCTGAGATGTTACGGGCGTGTAATACGCATCCTTGTACTGGTGAGTAATTCGAATGTAGTACCAAAAAGCATACGGTCGAATTGAGAACCTCCTCCTTGTTTTGAAGTCTGTTAAAAATGTGGAATGTAACAAAATTGAAAACAATAGAATAAGATCAATTAAATCTTGAAATACCAATATTTATGTTCTTTGTTTTGAACTAAGTATGTACATACAAAAAGTTATTTGAAGGTTTTTAGCTGCGGTAATTTAGTGATAATTACTTTTTTCATAATTAATAAGGGTTTTAGTTTTAAATGACCAATTAATACTATTTTATTGCAATTGATTGTGTGATTGTTGTTGCAGGTGAATGGTCGTGTTGGAGCGAGTGGAGCGGTTGCAGCGGCTCGTGCGGCGCGACCGGGCATCGAACCCGTACTCGCGCGTGTCTCTCGCCACGTGGTTGTAATGATGCCGCTGGTGCGCTTGAACGCACTGTCTGCGTACCTACTTGTGCAGGTAAAGAAATTATTTTTATCGTTTGTATGAAATTGGCCATGTATGTGGGCATATGATTTGAAAGACAACCACTAGTTTCAATTTTTTTTTTATTTTCAAAGGAAGTAAATACTCACCTCTAATGCAGTGATTGGTGGTGACATACTAAAATTGAAAAATATGATGTAAAATAAAATACTGTAAATTATTTCATATGTGAGAGGTCGTCTGGGTAGGTACTACTGCAATGTCTATTTTTCCCGTCAAATAGCACTGTAAATGCACTGTTGTGTTTCGGATTGAAGGACATTGTAGCCAAAGTAACTGCTGGACATATTGAGACTTAACATCTTATGTCTCAGGATGGCGAGCGCAGTGGAATGCCAAGCATTGCTTTGTAATTCATGGTGCTGTCTGATTTTGCTACTGTTTGAGCGGTCGTATCGCTTACCATCAGGCGAACGGCATGCACGTCTCACTATTCAGAGCAATAAAAAGAAAAGATAATAAATCATCCATATTGGACCATGACTTACAATTTCTATTTTTGAATTTAATGAATAATGTTAATGGTACAGAGTCGGAGGGCGGCTGGGGCCCGTGGGGGTCGTGGGGCCCGTGCGGCGGCGGCGAGCGCGTGCGGCGGCGCGGCTGCGCGGCGGGCGCCTGCGTGGGCGCGCAGCTGCAGGTCGCCAGGTGTGCGGACGGAGATGGAGATGATGTGGATAATGGTGATTATACTATGTTATATTTTATTAACAACACTGAGTAACTCGGAATATATTGCACCTTTAGAATTAAAGTATCAACCCTGTGTAACTCGGAGTTTAATATCGCATGTTGTGTTGTGGGTTTGCATCACATTATAATATTAAGCTGCGTGGCCGGCGGTTACAGTCGCCACCAGCCATTTTTTCATTATTAAGTTTCAAATTAATATATGTTGTATTTACGTTGCGTCTGTGATTAATAAATAGTTTTTCTTTCTTTCTTTATTTTAATAAAAAAAGTACGTTTTGCCTTTTAATCATGTATTGGCTCATAATAACTATCTCAATCGACCCTTAAAGAAGGACCTATTGACGCGAACATTTTTTTTTATATTACAAATCTTTATTGAATGTTTCCCAAATAATAAGTTTTTTTTTATTATATCTCTAATTATAAAGGTGCGACTTCTTAACTATACTATCATGCCTTATTTCAATATAAACCTCCCTGAGTTTGATTAAAACAATGAAACAACAACAAACAATGAAAAATTTAGTTTCTTGAAAATGAACAAGGTTTTATTAAACCATTTTAAGCTTCGCATATTTAAATATCATAACATTTAGTACGAAGTCTTTATTGGGGCCCAAATTGTATCCTTGTTCCACCTCTGCTTACTCTTAAAAGTACGATTATAAAGGATATTTCTGTATTCAATAGCTCCATATTATTCTCTGGAGCGCTATTAATTATACGCCGGTGTGAAGCGAGAAGCGGGTTCGATCCCCGCACCGAGACCTGTGACCCACAGGTAATTGTTTTGGGTCTGCGTTGCGATCCGAAATGTCTCTCGTAGTAGAACCCCTCGATACAAGACAGCCTCTGTGACGTAGATGGTTAAACGCCGCAGGTTCGATCTCTGCACCGACACAAATGTTTCTGAGGCCGTGATGTCTCTCGTAGTTTGATACCCACGACACAAGACAATTGATCTTGATGTTGAGTCAGAACTATGTATCCGACTGTTGGGTGTTTTTATTTATGACACGATACTATGAGGTCAGAACTGTGTCCATTGCGTATTTATTCACTCTTTTTTTACAGAACTGTACGCGATGCCAGCCTACAGCCCGAGCGTGGAAATGGCGTCATTCGTGACGACAGGCGGAGAGACTCTCAGTGTCAGCAGCATTATCGGATGCGTGGTCGCCGCTTTTATTATGGGTAAGTGTGATTTTGCGACGAGGACGAAGTGCGTGGTGGCCTGCTGATAAACGGACCAGCGGCTGCCAACTTGTTCACGGTGGTCGCGGGTTCGAATCCCAGGGCACACCTGACTTCGGTGTTATGTGTGTATCTTCGATCAAATATACACTAGATACAACATGAGCGCTTACTTACACGCTTACGCTTACACTCTTTCGCCTTCAGTCACGCACCGACCGTTGCTACCAAAACGTCGCATAACTTTAGACAATATTATGTAAAAAACTACTTTAAGCTCCTGGAATAAGGTGGAATTTGTGTTAATATATTTGGAATATGTGATCTTTTTGTTTACTCTTTTTAATGTCATGCATCGGTGCCACTTTTTAACAGAACTTTTACAGGGAACTGTGTATCTAGTGTATATTTGATCGAAGGTGTGTATTGATAGTCGATCGCCACGCACTATAACGGTGAAGGTAGCGATTTGTGTGAATTTCTTTGGTATGTAAAGTTCGCCAAACCCGCACTAGGCCAGCGATGTGGAATTATTTGGCCCTCAATCTTACTCTTGATTGTAGAGGAGACCCGTTCCTTGCAGTGGGCCATTTTTGGGCTGATATAATAAGTGTGATGGTGAGTAGATTCTACCGGTGTTGTAGACCGTAACATTAGTAGATGACACCGAACATTAGGGTAGAGGTGGTTTAGGGATCTGTATCTGTATCATCAGCCCATATACGTCCCACTGCAGGGCACGAGCCTACTCTTCTATCGAGAGTACGATTGAGAGTGATTAGGCCATATAGTCTACCACGCTGGCCTTACTGCGGGTTGGCGGACTTACATACCATAGAAATTCTTATGAATCGCTATGGTATGCAGGTTTCCTCACGATGATTTCCTTCACCGTTTTAGTGCGTGGTGATTGACTATCAATACACACATGACTCCGAAAAGTCAGAGGTGTGCCCTAGGATTTGAACCCGCGACCACCGTGAAAATGTGGGCAGCCGCGTCTGGTCCATTTACCAACAGGCCACCACGCACGGTTTAGGGATAAGGTAGTAAAACTCATAATTCAGTTGAAACGGGCATTTATTTTCCTCGCACCATATGCACGACTCTTAGTACAGTCAGGTAACTGGTTCCGTAGGGTAGGTTGGGGATGTGTAGGGCTCGCCAGGACTGCAAACAGAGGAGCTTCTTACTGGAGGATCCCGGCCACGTGCCTGGGAGTCCAGGTAGACTTTCCAAGCGGCGAAGGTTACGCCAGTAACCCCTTCTGAGCCTACCAGAGCCGGTGTCAATGCAATGAAGAGGCGCGTGGTAGGAGCTCGTGGTACAAATATCTGGAACACAAACCTCACAGTAATAGGGAAACGGATATTATAGTTTAACGGAATACCAGGGGAACGGGTATACCCAGGGGAACGGGTATACCCAGGGGAACATGCGGGAGCTCGGTATATGAGAGGTGAACAATACACAAGTACTTACCCGTTAGTAGGTGATGATTGTAACACGTGACTTGGTGTAGAGGCAGACCGGTCATACGCGCAGTATAGTCGCCACTCGCCTCTCACTTGCGTCGAGGACACAACTACGCTTGCGCCTGCCCCTGCCGATAGTAACACGTTGGCTATTTTCAGATAGCGACTGAAAACAAGGCCAGTTAGTAGTTTTAGTTTCTTTCGACACGATTTAACCAAAATATTCTCTAAAAAAAAAAGCGACGATTTTTAAATGTTTCTAAAAATAAAAAAAATAGTAGCAATGTGTCTGAAGTCATTAAAACCACCATCTGGCTTCGTTTTTGGTCTGGATATACCTGACACGTCCACAGGTACATTGGTATCAGCTAATAGGAAATCTATCCCATAATACTGAATAGACAATTTTTATTTACTTATCATTGTAACTGTATTTCTTCCACACAAGATCGAAGACATTTTTTATCAGTCTCAATTGAGTATTAAAATGAACCTACCATCGCTCGCAGGTTGCGTGGTGTGCCTGGGCGTCGTGGCGGTGTGCCGGCGGCGCGGCGCGTGGCGGCGGGCGGCGCGCGTGCCGTCCAGCCCGCACTACATCACCGCCAAGCAGAACAGCTACGTCACTGTACCCTTGAAGGAAGTCGTGAGTATACTTAAATACTGTTTTTATTGGAACATTGCATAGTCTCAAACCACGTCCACCCAGTATTGAGGAGAGTGTGCCAGGACTATCCTGCAACAGACCATCTAGGTAATGGGGATGATAATCTGGGCGTGGTTTTATATGAGTGTATTTTCAGTGCGTAATATGTTAGTTAGGCAAGAGGTTTGGCAAGTAATTACTGCCACCCTTTAACAGTGGCGATTCTGTGGCTGATGCTGTATAATTCAAAATGGATAGGGAAGGTAAACGAGCATATTGTGCCTCTGGTAATCTCGAATACCAAGTAGAAAATAACAGCAAATGTATCTGTTTTGTGCAAGTTACAAGAACAATCACAAGAACTTAAACTGACACTACTAGTTCTATTTACTTTATAAACATCTTAATCATAGTTCTCATCCACAGCCTCGCAAAGCAAAACGCCAGCCATCATTCTCAGGCATCGGCAGTACCAGTGGGATCCTCCTATCGAAAAGCAACAATCTATCCAACGCGAACAACCACAACCCTACAGTGACTACTCCCAAACTGTACCCGAAGGCCATAGCAAATGAATACGACTCTATGGGCACCATACGAAGGCATTCCAACCAACCCAACAACAAGACTAACTTGGATATCGAAGAGGATAAATTCTATTGAAAAATTTCAAGGTCAGGATTTTAAGGACAAAAGTATTCGTGATTGTAATATTCACGTATACTTTGTTACACTTGTGTTCTTCTCTATCATAATCGTGTGTGGTTTATGCATTTTTGACGTAATTTTTTTATATTGGTGATTTTAATTGACTGCTTTTAAAAGTGCAATGCAATCTGTATTATTTATTTATATATTTTATTGTACACTACAATACAAGAAACTCAATATCTAATTAAATCACATGAAATTAATGATTACGATTGGCGGCCTATTACCTGCGATTTCTTCCAGGCAATCTTTGGACTTTACTAAGTATCTACTGACAAAAGATTGTGCGTTGTGCAAATGCGATACATTGATTAAAACGCATAATCGTTACTTACGTGGATGGCCTTCGGGTTTTCCATCATCGTATACTGTTGGTGCTATCTTGACGGCTGTGAACGTCGTATAATCTCCAAATGCCAGCCACCGACGATTCTGGAAAGAAACATATTTCAAATATTTACAAAGAATAAATTGCCAGTGAATATTAATAACAGACTGCATTGTATTGATCTTTAGGTATTGGATAATTTTTATTGTACCAGTATAAAAATGCAATGAAAGCCAAATGATTGAATGTAACCATCCGCGAGTATTGGATAGGAGAAGGAACTAAACAGATGTGACGCAATTGTTTTTTTTTAAAAGCATTGTTCCCTTTACTACGTAATTGTCGTATAAAAGATCTCTCCTAACGTAAGACATCTTATCACAATTAGATATATTTCATGTTGAAAATTAAGGAAATAAATATTTGGAATTATTACACATTGCCACACTGGTGTAGCGCTAGTTGGTAAACTTTACACACAATTGAAATTCCTATGGAGAAATCTAACCAATAGAAATGTTCTCAAAACATTTTCCTCTGTTGAGAGACAGAGTTGGTGCGAAAATGCCTTATAATATGTATATTTATAAATCTTTATCCTTTATAAGACAAACACTGCCTTATCATGCCTTTGGTAGGATTTGAGAATAAGAATTTTGCAGTTAAGAATAAATACTGAATCGGATACACTTATTATCACAAATATCGATTAAACATAATATTTGTTATCGAATTAAGAGCAGGTTTATGTAGCAACATAAAAACTATGGAAAATGTATTGTGTGGAGAATTATAGTCATTAAATTGGCAAAACCGGAGGGTTACTTTGTGATTCGAAATGAAACTCGAATATTCGGAAGTTTGACGTCCTAAGTTATAAGTTTGTACACTTCTAAAAATCAGTACTATTCTCTATTATACTTATCATTCACTTAGTACTCAGTCTATGGTTACGATGTGCGATAGAGGATTCAAACATTTTGTGGAGTACCTAGGCACATTTGTATAGTTTTACGTACAAAGTCCGAACATTCGAGATTCGTTTCGGATCGATAGAGTAACCCCCTGATAAGTATCCGGGATGAAAAAACATATCGAAGTATCAAGTGTGATACATAATGTCCGATGATAGTATTGTACGCATATGTGATTTTGATGTGTGTTAAATTAGTTTTAGATAATGAATTCAGTGCCATTCTAATTAAAATCAATTGTATAAAATCTATCCCAATCGTTATTTAAGAATTTATAGTATTTTAATATTTGTATGGATAACAAAGCCAAGTATGTGCCATGTAAATAAGTTACACTGTATATAGTTTTAATTTAAGTAAATAATTATATTTAGGGGTCGTCTGAGATATCCGAGTTGTATATTAAAGTGAGACGTAGGTTCGTATTTTGTGATGGGCAAAAACTTTATTTTTTGCAGAATATTTAATTTTACAAAAAATAACTATATCAAGACTGCTACCGAAAATGAAGCCGGGTGGTAGGTTAAGCGACTTCAGACACAATGCAACAGAAAATGTTGGAAAAAAGCGAACATTTTTTTCGTATTTTTTTTTATATCGTCGTATTTGGGTGGTAAATACATTTTTTATAATAGTGTATACCCTTTTATTTATACAGACTCTACGGTATAAAAGAGTTTAAATTATTATTTTAGCAAAAACTTTGGATTTACCACCCAAAAATGACGATATATAAAAAAAATATAAAAAAAATTGTCGCGTTTCTTTGCAAAATTTTTAGTTGCATTGTGTTTGTAGTTACTAAAACTACCACCCGGCTTCGTTTTCGGTAGCAGTCTTGATATACCCGGTATAATTACAAATGCAATTTTTATATAATTCAGGCATAGATACAAATATATAAATATATAAGATGTATAAATGAAACCCAGTAATGTCTCATAAATGACCCCATAAACATTATTTTATAAGCAGTACAAAATAGGTGCCTTCGAATCATTTCTACGTAGCTTCAAAAGAATATTTACATAAAATATATATACACTATTCTATGAAATTGTTGAACACGCTTCGACGTTTTACGCGGCTCATGTTGAGTCATAGAATGTATGGGCTTTTTATGAAAGATTATAATTATAATATGTAGATTTGTAATTTCTTATTTAGGATAAAATTTTGGAGTTTTTGAAGTCCTAGGTAATTGGAGAAACTTGAAAAATCTCACTTTCTTTATTCTTCTAATTTGCAACTGGCAACACTGGCAATTTACAAAATTTGAATTTTAAAGTAGACTATGTAACGATTGTTACGAAGTAAACTTTCCTAAAAATATAAGGAGTTAAAATTTTGTTATTGATTCAAGAGTAACTTTGATCTAATGAAGAAAATGTTTCTTTCTAGTTTAAGATTAAAATTGCAACGCAAACTTATTCAAAGTACTTTTTCTTCTAACTGAAATGAAAAAATGAAATTTTTATTCTACATTAGGATTTTAAAATTGTGCTCATTTGTGCTATTGTAATTATGATGTGCCTTCACAGAGAATATATCAAATTCATATTATATTTAAAGCTATTATGAATTATATATGTTATAGAATGTGTGTGAATGTTGGTGTAGTATTTGACAATTGTAATTGGATATGTTGAAAGCCTCTTTTCTATATTATAGTGATAGAATTTTATTTTGGTGGCAATTGGCAATTAAAACTACGCAATTTATTTCGAGTAGCTGGCATACAATTTGGAAAATATTGTAACTAGAATTTGTTTTGGTAGGCGTACGTAATCGTGGCGATGACTGAATTATCTTAGAATTCTTCAGTAAACTGGCTATGATCCATGATCCATTAACATAAAAATATCGTGATATTTTTTAATTCCAACGCATCCAATTACAATAATGGATAAATACGTTTAAAATTAACTTAAATCTCTACGATTGGAAATGTGAATATTATATTTAAGAGGCTTATTTCGACAACTCACCGATCAAATGTTCTTAATTTAGATTTTTATCTTGTTATTATATTATTTGTAACATATCGATGAGCTTACGTCGTGTTTCATTCCTAAATATTTTTATACTGAATGTTATATTTTAGACGCTGTATATTGTTATTATGCTAACTACTTAAAATAACAAAGACTGTCCTATATTAAAATGCGTTGGTTTTATTTTATTCTTCTATTTAGATGACAAGTATGGTCGTATTAAATTACTTAAATTTTGGATATTAATTTTTGATATTAAATATTTGAAAAAGTGAATACTACGCCGAAGACTACATACATTTATACATAAACGCGTCTTTCCCAGAAGGGATGTGCAAAGGTGCAACCTGAACACCCAGATTTTGCCTTGAATTTTCCGTCCTACTACGTGATAAAAGGCGAGCCTATCGCTATAAGGGCACAAATTCCTGGGCTGATAATGAATAGAAAAATCCACTATCACCTTGCCCGTCCTGGGATCCAAACCAGAGACCATGACTTTGCAATCATGCCGTGGTACAACTGCGCCACCAAGGCAGTCACAAATATGACTACCTATACAAATTCTCATTAAACTAAGTTCACGTTTATTAGTAAATATTCCCATCTTATATATAATCGTATATCGTTTTACACAACGCATCGATTGAGTTACAATTTCCAAATATTTTAAATTCGGAAATCAGATACATAGTTCCGTTAATGGAGAAAATGCTCCAGAACATACATACATCCTTGTACCGGCGATACAAAGTATAAGTTACTACTTTATGGTAGTAATTATGGTAGAAAAACAATTTACGAAAATCAAATTAAATCTATTTGTGGACGATGAGTATTTTTAAAACGATGCGTATTAGTAGATGTATATTGTTACCACCGGATCTAACGCGGCCCTTCCTGAGAAGACCCGGCGAGACAAACTTACACTACCACTGGCAACTACGCGACGCGATCCAGTTCTGAGTATATCCAGCGAATAAGACTTAGTAGGCTCGTTTTGGGTACAGCTTAAGACATAACGACCATAAGTATTTCTGAATTTTATGTTTGGGCTTATTACTCAGGTAAATACAATATTTGATGATAATTTTCACAGGCAGGGCAATGTCAGGTAAACAAGATTCGAGAATAATTAACATATGGGAGATAGGGATTAATTGTAATTCATCACGGCAACAACTTGAATATTAAGTGCGGTATACACTATACAGGTTTAAGGGCTTTAATCGAAGGGGTATTATGCAAAATTATTCAAACATGCTACGGTTGGATAAACTGTTCACTAATCTTGATCGTGAAGCTCTAATACCCATAATCGAACCTTAAATATACTGACGTGGTTGTTGTACAACGGTATGGTTGCCAGGAAGAGATCGCTCAATGCGATATGGTCACCCATTGTACTTAATTTTGCCTGATATATTTATTTATTATGTAATTTAAGATGTACAATAAAGAGTATAAATAAATAAATAAAAAAAAAATAAATATGATTGCAAAGATATGGTCTTGGGTTCGAATCCCTGGTCGCGCAAGCAATATTGAATTTTTTTATTCATTATCAGCCCGGAGTTTAGACTGTGCCCGATATGGATATGGTGCTCGTCCCCTATCATATCTGGGAAGGAAAATACACGGCGAAACGTGGATGTCATGGTTACACATCTGCCTACCCCTTCTGGGAAAAGGCGTGAGTTTATGTATGTATGTAAATATTATACTGCGTAAGACGTTTATATAGTGGTATAAGATTTGTATTCGCAGAGGATAGGTATATCTTTGAATGACAAGAGTACCAGACAAGTGTTTTGTTAAGAATGTCGGCAGTTTTCTGAGTAGGTGTATCGGAATGGGTTAGAGATGGTCACAGAATATTATGTTAATATTCAACTTCGTACTAAAATTCCAACAACGGATAATTTTTAAGTATTCGAATTTCAATAGATATTTTTAGGTACTGAATTTGTGAAAGGTACAATTATTTAATTGACAAGTTTATTAGTCACAGAATTAGTCAAAATTGTATTGTATTCTATTTCGATTGATTTTTATATCAATCTGAAATTTAACAAATTCTATTCCGATATAATATCATATATGAACTAACGTTTTGTAAAATGGAAATATATTTTCTGTCAGACTTGTGAAAACGATTCATTTGATCTCGAACTGCTTACACAAGTATTGGAAAAACTTTACTTCGATTTACAGACGTCCTGTGACCGCTAGTTTTATCTTTTTATTACGGGTGAGCTAAGAAAATGGTAGCATAGCTTTTTGTAAGACATTTTACCCATCTTTATTAATATTTAACATAAGTAATTAAACATCGGATTTGCATTTCGGTCTGTTGCACTTTAACTCGAGTTTGTCCCGTTTTTTATTTGGATTTGTATCGAAATGTATTGGTACGACTTTTATCTTCACCCTATTTTATCGGGGGCGACATTGGTCAGTAATCGATGTGGTTTAAGGTGGTGGACGAATTTGACTATAAAGGCTATTGATAAGGCCAATAAATTATTTTATCAGCCCATCCCACTGCAGGGCGCGGGCCTCTTTTACAATCGAAAGTACGATTGAGTTAGGCCATATAGTCCACCACGCTGTCCTAGTGCGGGTAGTCGGACTTTACATACCATAGAAATTCTTGTAAATGGCTATGGTATGCAAGTTTCCGCTCGATGTTTTCTTCACCGTAAAAGTGCGTGGTTAACTAATCAATACACACATGACTCCGAAAAGTCGGGTGTGTCCTGGGATTCGAAATAATTGATTCATATGTGATATTTATAGCATATTTTACGAGGATTATGAAAAACAAAGCAAATGATGTTACAAAATGTAATTCATATGTGGAAGCTTGTAAATAGCAACTTTCTTTTATTTAAGGTTCATATTTTAAATTATGTTAATATTGTCTAAGCTTGTAATAGCCACGTAAACCTTTTTAGATCGAATACTTGCAAAAGAATTGATCTGAGAATCAAAACCTCAAGGTTTGCGTTCTATACATAAAGCCATAAGTCCAATGAGGCTTTAAGACAATATCTAATTCATATAAAATTATATTAATTTGATACAGGACTGACCCAATAATTTCCACAGCGATATTTAGGTTATTTACTTCAACATTTACTTAACTATTCAAAAAGGTATAATACACTTTACAACTAAATATTAATTTTTAATATGAAGAGAAATTTGAATGCGTAATAGACGCCTAAGACTTGTGGTGCCGAAATTCGCATTATCCGAATCATTAGTTCGGCGAGGTGACATTGAGCGGACGTGACGGAGTGTCGTGTGGAAATTACGTCACATCCTTATATTAATTTCGACATGAATGCCGCCGACATCGTGTAATGGCGTCACTTATCCATCGTAAATCTTCTCATCAAAACACGACTTAAATGGTCATAAGTAATATGTACGTTGTGGTTAAATATTCAGATCCCTATTTTTAAAAATACATTCATTCCGTTTTTTTTTGTATTCAAAACCAGCGATCGCAATATGTGCAAAATCCTGAAATTTTCCGGATATAAAATACAATAAAGAACAAATGAATAGCTAATACATTTTACACTGTTGCAGATATTTTTCAGTAAATTTTATTGTGCTTAAAAAAAGGATTTACTAGTTTACCTACAAACTGATTTATTATTATTAATTAAATTATTTTTACAATACAATATACATAGGACAAAGACAACAGTAAACTACAGCAAAATTGATATCGCCTGTGTAATCATTTTTTTGAATCTGCTTCCATACTATATTTATGACGATACTCGATAGTTACAAAAATGGTTGGATTGAAACTTATCTTAGTCAATCAAATTTATTTATGAATGCATACGTTTGCTGGTGTCTGATAAAACCAAAGTTATATGGAGATATCCTTACCTCCAACATTTGGAATCTGATTTGTAAATGATAAGAGGGTCGGAGTAACCTATGACTTAATTGGCAAGTTGAAATTACTACATAGAATAAAAAATACTAACAAAATTGGTTTTATGAAAGCGCTAAACAATTCTTGGAAGCCACGAGACACACAACACTTTAAAGTTAATCTATTGCTCATGTTAGATTTATGCGGAGAGCAAAATAACAAAAACCTTGAATGGGAACAGAGTTAATACGATTTTCTTCAGTAAAAAAAGAATATAACAAAACTCACCGAAAGCAGGTTCGCAGCACATATTTCAGATCAACACTTCCACAATAATAACGAACACTTCAACTCTTCAAACACGACGAAAACCTCCTGAAACCGTTGCCGTTGCTTTTATACCGTGCTAGGACCCCACTCTGGGTTAAATCCCCACCTCTGAACTCAAATAACACAAAATGTCTATACACTTGTAGATTTTTCAAGATTACCTACAAAATAATTATAAAAATCAATTTCAAATTCCAATAAATAGTGGAGATAATAGGAACGATACTTCAAAATAAGTAAACATATTTATTCTTTATTGATATTGAAATACACCTTAAAGATATTCTTTTAATTAATCCACTCAATACTTAAAAAATGACATTTCATATTAGCCGCGAAAGTTTTTCGAAATCCGGGGCTATTGCTTGAAAAGAAATTGCGACCATAGCGTACATGATCTTATGAAGTTTTAGCTTGTTGGGTGTATTGTCTTACGTTTGTTTATGAGCTATTTTGTGTTTTCTTTATATTATTGGAAAAATGGATTATTTTGTGAATTTAGTTTAAGAAACTTAATCCAAAACTTAGTTGTTGATATCGAGTACGCTTACGTCACGGAGAATTCGCGCCAAAATAGCGTTTAATGCTTCAAAACTGATAGCAGTCTTGATTATTTTTCTATTCTTTTTTGGTTCATATTTTCAAGACTTATGTTTTTGACGTGACAACGTCTTAAATTAGGTTGCGGCTGGGAGTCACTTATGAAAAAGTGTAACGCCCGGTAACGTTACGATGAGTCACCGAACGAGAGAGAGGCCCGCCGAATGCCTTGCGTCTCTCTCCCACTCAACTATGATCTAATTATAGTTGAGTGATTAATTTAATTATATTCATATCAATAAATATTCTACCGAGAAAAAGACGTTGTCACGTAAAATCTTCGCCCGTAAAACCGACTTTACAGGCAACCATTTTTTCCGGTAATATTGTAACATACAAAATCTATTAAATATAAAAAAAATCACATACATATTCCCAATTGTTTAAGATTTAAATTTCACATCCTTCGACATAAATATTATTTTAATACTGTATGTGTGTTATGAGACCTAAATGTCTCTATATCTCATGATTTCTGACACCCATGACCAAGACCTATTAGAACTCATTAGAAAGCACCCTTATAGTGTAGTCCTGCGTGTGATTGTTGGGTGTGCTTAATTATTAAAAATCTAGCTTTTGCTCGCAGTTTCCTTTGCGTCATGAGGTTACTAGGTTGAACAAAATAAATGGACGTTGCTTTTAATATATTACTTTAACAACATCATCACCTTAAATTAGCTTCCTTAAAATGAAAAAATAAAAATCCTTAAAAAATTAAATACCTTACTAAAAATGTCCGACTCTACAAAACCCTTATTTACCTCCCCAAGATTTAATTCGACCTATCCATGACTTGAATCCTCGCCACAGACATCAGCTTTTTCTAACAATTAACATTCAGGCCACAATCAACTATTGCAATTTAAGATGCATGAAATATAAAAACGTGGTAGAATCTACGAGTATAAGAACAGGAGACATAGCAACGTTTGTATCGATAATGCGCCTGTCTGCAAAGCGATCACGTCGGGCGCCAGCGGTTACTGCAAACTGCTGCGTTTAACTTTAATAATCTAGATACTTTTGTTGTGTATGAGTTCTGACCCTTGGATATTAGAAACAATAAGTCTATATTAGGAGACAAATAAGTTTTTGTTATACAGTTAGAAAGAGCAGTTTATTCGCCACTAGGTAGTTAGTGCCGCACCTGCCAATAAATAGCCAGCCAATAAATAACAATAAATAACAGGGTAACTACTGGACATATTGAGACTTACCATCTTATATCTTAGGATGGCGAGCGCAGTGGCATGCCAAGCATTGCTTTGTTATTCAAGGTGTTGTTTGGTTTTGCTACTGTTCATGAGCGGTCGTATCGCTTATCATTAGGCGAACGACATGCTTGTCTCGCCATTCATTGCAAGAAAAAAAAGAAGCAATTTTTGCAAGACTTGCTTAGCGTTGCATATCATTGCGCTCGTTTCGAAATGTTGTGTTTTAAGCTTCTGATTGTCCAGGAATTACATTATATAATGAAGGCATTGAAAACTAATTAACCTTAGCTTCATTGCCTTCTAAGTTTCAGACTGTCTTGCTTTGTGGCGATTGATTATGATTTTTATGAATGTGTGCTGAATAACATGGGTGTGCGTGATATCGCCGATAAAATGCAGGAGAGTAGACTGCGATGGTATAGTATGGCCATGTAGAAAGGAAGCGGACACGGATAGCAATCACATTTCAACTATTATATTTTATGCATTATTATTAGCATAAAATAATTTAGGATAACATTTTATAAGTGGAAACTTTATTTGTTTATGTAATTAATTCCCCATTTAAATAAATGTAAAATAAAAGAATAAAAAAGGGTATAAACTAGCGTTCAAGTGATTGATTAAGAACGCTTTGCGATACAAAAAAAAATGTGCATTGCAATCTAACATTTTTTGTTTTGAAGTCTATAAATCAATACATTTAATTTAAAATGATTTGTGGCCAATAAATCATTACAAAATTAAACGGTACATCAATGATTTACTTCGGTTTTAGTGCTAAAAACAGTCTAGAACGTGTCCTAAAGATAGATAAGGTATTAGTATTCGTCTAGCATACAGTTCTAATCTCTGGTAATTCCTAATGATTTATTTCACGTCGGTTCTCCGATGGTCGCAGAGAGACAACAATCTCTCCGCTGCATTTCACTGTGTATTTACTACAGGAATTTCATGTTTGTGATGTTGTATTTGTTTTGTTGTATACACGGGTTGTTTATTTGTATACGTTGAGTATCTTATGCAGTAAAATTCTATTTACGCGTTTTGGTATTTTGATAAACGTTACAATTACACCTATAATATAGAAGTTATGTCCACAAATAAATGGTGAATCGGCTAATCCTAAATTACATGTTCAGTTTCCTCGTTGCCTGTTTCCTATTATTATTTTTCATTCATTAGTTAAAAAAAGGAATTCAGACAAATGCATAATTTATGATTTTATACGGTACTTTTCTTTATTTAACTTTTATTTTGTCTATTTGTACATTATATATATTGAATTTAATAAATATGATTAATAATTGTAGGCCCAACCCTTAACGCAGCAGTGCTGGGTTCGAAGGTTTGAGTTTTTTGAATTGACACGGATATAACCCTCTCCCCCCGTAGATAACAGGTCGAAACTTCGCAGTTTTTGTCTCATTAAAAGTTCATTGTCAACAAGCTATAAAAATCCAATAAAAATATTTTATCAAATATAAATTATTTTATAAAATATTTTCGTAGGATTTTTTTTGCAGTGAATGGTCAGACAAGCATGCCATTCGCCTGATGTTGGGGACAGAAGCATAACCAAAAAACATCATTAATTACAGATCAATGTTTCGCATTACTCCGCGCTCGCTTTCCGAGATATAAGATGTCCAGTAGTCAGTAGTACGAAATGTTGTGCCTTCTTTAATTCTTCTCATATATATCCACTGTTCTTATAATCGATTTTATGTTCAACAAGTCAATTATGTCTCTTACTGATAAAAGATTTTTTCCACAAATAATACGAAAAATTCTGGACTTCATTATCTAAGGGAAATTTCATAATTTTGAGTAATAGACAGGCGGGCTCTCGTCATACTCTATTGCTTAAACTTTGATTAAACTTCCTTCATAACTCAGAAGCCGTATCAGGTATAACTTTAAAGTTTCCTTACAATATTTATTCTTAGATACTCCGATGTCACAGAAGCGAGACTTTCAGATATTTATTTAAGTTTTATATTATAAGAAGAATTTTCTCTAGTATTCATTAGCATACAAAAAAGATAACATATTTTATAGATTTAAAAGACCGAAAAATGGTAAGGATTTGTGAATTACAAAGTTAAATGGATTTATATTATTATTATAAAATTAGTTTGTCGAGTCAAAATAATGATTATTTTGTGTATGTGAAACTTCGATGAATGTAATAAAAATAAAATAAATTAATACACACAACAGTTACATAGATAGCCCTGACCCCGCTATAAGATCAAATTAAGTCTTGTGTCGTGGGATGATACGAGAAAGTACGAGAGACTTTGCGGTCTCACAAACACCCGGACCCGACACAAATATTTGTGGGCCACACAATAATTTGTGCCGGGATCGAACCCGCGGACTTTCGTTTCATAGTTGGCGTCTAACTGCGCCACGGAGGCTATCGATTATTTAAATCGATATTTATAGATTTTATTATTTTGTTTTTTTGGTGAACTGATTTAATGAGTATGTCAAAATCAAAATATTCTTTATTCAAATAACCTTTTACAAGATCTTTTCAATTGTTAAAGACAGCAACCATCGCTTCGGAACGTGTTGTAGCTATGAAGAAGAAACGGCGAAAGAACTTTATTTGTGGTAGGTCTCTCATATGTGAGAGGCCATCTGGGTAGGTACCACCGCAATGCCTATTTCTCCCGCCAAACAGCAGTCTAAATGCACTGTTGTGTTTCGGATTGAAGGGTATTGTAGCCAGAGTAACTACTGGACATATTGAGACTTAACATCTTATGTCTCAGGATGGCGAGCGCAGTGGATTGCCAAGAATTGCTTTGTAATTCAAGATGTTGTTTTGTTTTGCTACTGTTTATGAGCCGTCGTATCGCTTACCATCAGGCGAACGGTATGCTCGTCTCGCTATTCATAGAAAAAAAAAATTGTCTTCTTTTTTCTTTGCCTGTGTACGTTTAAAGTTTGTGAAACAATGAAAGTTTCAACTAGTAGTGACATGTATACTGTGTATGTTTTCGGTCTGAAACGTTATTTAGGTGCTGTTTAATAATTCAGTATGTTTTGCGTTGTGGGTACTGTTGACGGGTACCAAATATGAATGAGAAGGGGCATTTTACCCGAATCAGGTCAACAAGTTCCCACAATTGCCAAAGGCCGAAATATTTGGTCGTGAGTGGCTGACTGGTATAAATTCCATGCGGAATAACAGAACCATTCGAAAATTTATGAGATGACAAAGAAGGTAGGTTTTTTATTTCTTTATTTAGTAGTAATGTTAAAATATTGGCGCATGATGGGTGTTTGTGAGACCGAAAAGTCTCTCGTAGTTCCTGATACCCACGACACAAGACTCGATCTTAGTGTGGGGTCTGGACTATGTATGTGACTGTTGGGTGTTATTTATTTATTTATTTATTTATGATCAAATTTAGCAGGATAGTGACAGATCTGTCCAAAAATTGTCTTTTTTATTTAATTTTACACTGCTATTGAACCCGCAGTCAACTTATAAGTACAAAAAATCTAAATTATCGCCACTGAGTACAATACACTTTGTATATATTTTGCATATGATTAGGAGACGTAAGTCAAGTCTTGCAAAATCAATGACTTGTTTTGACTGTGAGTACGGAGTGATAGTTATACAGTCTTCCATTTATACCTATTATACGTAAATTCTTGTTCAACCTATTCTCGTCCCACGCCCGTTTTACATAAAATATCATAACTTTCCAGAATAATAGATGATAATAACACGCTTTTATACGGCGCAAAATAACACGAAGAACTATTTTCCTTTTGAAGTTCGTGTACATAACAAATGAGAATGTCGGAAGGTCAAGGTACGATTAAATTACATAGGGTTAAAACTTCAAGTAGGTCAACATATAAACTCTTTACTTTTATATTTTTTATTCTTCGTATGGCACTCATGAACAAATCACTCCCATAAATTTAAAGTCAGTAAAAGCTTTGGTATGAAAAATATGGATGTCTGAATCATAGTTAAATTGTATTTATAATAAATGCCATTAGTGGAGATTGGTAGGAAAGAAAAATCCTACTTCCGACTAATATTATAAATGTGAAAGTTGCTGTGTTTGTTATTTCTTCACGCTCAAACCGCTGTACCAACTTTAGTGAAGTTGGGCATGGAGGTAGTTGACATCTTGGATTAATTTCATCCCGACATAAATAAGTGTTCCAAAAATCCCGTAGGATGTGCAAGGAATTTGAATATATTCGATATTCTTTCAAACACAAATGGGAGGGACAGTTTAAAGTACAGCAGTAAAGTTGAGTTTAAATGATTAAAACAGTTATCAAGTGAAATAGTTCCTATGTTATTAAACTGGACTGGACTCAAAAACTTTCTGCACCCGGGCGAAGCCGGGACGGACCGCTAGTAAACTATAAGATAGAAAAAAATAGGTGTAGAGGCGTTGGGAATATAACACAGCTAGCTTCAAGGAATTATGATTGTGTTTATTCCCATAAGCTGAAATAAACAGACATAAGTATAAAAAAGTCACAGATTTCGAACATAATTCTTTCTTGAAAGAAAAAAGGTTTTTTCTCGTGCGTTGTTTGCCTAGCAAAATCCATTATCCTCAGAGCATTGTGCAGAAAATCCTTTGCGTTTTTTACTATCTTGAAATCTTGAATTGAAAAGCAGTGTAAGAGACTTGAGAATGAAAAAATAAAAAAGTTTGTTGGACTACCGAATGTTTTCGTAATTCTAAAATGCATAATATGGAGTGTTGCTGTGAAATATCACCAGTTAGATATTTACAAGATAAAATATTTTTTTTTCTAGAGATTAAGTGGGTGTAATGTTTTTTAAAACATTAAATTCAACAGATTTTAACATTTAAAAAACCTTGTGTGATGACACCCAAAACATTCGTTGCGTTGCGTATATATCAAACTGCCTCGGTGGCGTAGTTGTACTGTGGTATGGTTACAAAGCTGAGGTCTCGGGTTCGAATCTCAGATCGACCAAAGTAACATTGCATTTTTCAAATCATTATCATCCCGGAGTCAAGAATTATATATGGATATGGCGATAGGCTCGCCCCTATCACATCATGGGACGGGATATACAAGGCGAAATGTGGGAGTCGTGGCACCTCTGCCTATCCTTTCTGGGAAATCAAGGCGTGAGTTTATGTATGTAAGAACCTGTAGATTTTATGGACTTCCCCTTATAAACACATATCAATAAAACACAACATAATTAAACCTCATTGCATTAACAATAAACCTAAACACCAAAATTAACCCAACTAAGCTTACCCATGATTCCGAAGTAAAAGCAGCCCTTGTGGAGAATCCGGAGACCGGAACGAATCGAAGTTGGCGAGTTAACGCTTCCGAGGACACTTCAATGACGCCTTATCTCGGTTGGCTGCTTGACAAAGGAACTCTTGAGGCGAACGTGGGTACACGAATACACCGCTGGATTGAGGTGTAAAGTAGTTTTGAAAGTTGATTTATTTAACTTGGTAGAAGGAACGAAAGGTGTGTAGGGATTGTGAAACTTTTTTTTATTGCGATGAATGGCGAGACCATCTTCCAAATCGCCTGATGGTAAGCGATACGACCGCACATGGACAGTAGGATAACCAAACAACACCTTGAATCACAAAGCAATGCTTGGTATTCCAATGCGCTCGCCATCCTGAGACATAAAATGTTGCTCTGGCTACAATATCCTTCAAACCGAAACACAACAAACGATATCAACTGCTTTTTGGCGGGAGCAATAGACATTGCAGTGGTACCTACCCAGGCGGCCTCTCACATCAGAGATAACTACCGCCAGTAGACCACTAATCTGCTGAACATTATAGGATACAAGCGGCCCAGCCCGGCTCCACCCGAGCGCAGATATACATTTTTGAAAATATTCTATCATCTGTATTTATTAGGGATAATGTAGGATGCTAATGGTGGAAGAATTTCCCAAATCGGCCCAGTAGTTTCAGAGATGCAAACGATCAAATATTTTATCTTTATTAAATTAATTTAGATAGGAATTTTTTTTTCGGCTTGGCACGGCAATCTGACTATAGTTCATCTGGTGGTAAGCGCATTGTCGTTCAGATAGAAATGTGGTATCATTGACGGGCTATACTTCCCCGGTCGATAGAATTATACCGGCTTGATTGTATCCAGGTACTATACCAGGTAATAAACAGTTACAGCCTCCGGGGCGCAGTTGGTTAGACGCCGGCTGTAAAACGAGAGGTCACGGGTTCGATCCCAGCATCGAGACAAATGTTAGTGTGAACCACAAGCATTTGTTTCGAGTCTGGGTATTTGTGAGACTGAAGTCTTTCGGAGTTACTGATACCCACGACACAAGACTCGATCTTAGTGTGGATTAATCACTATATTTGTGACTGTTGGGTGTATTTATTTATTTTATTTACAGCCTTATTCATAGACAGTTTTAAAAACTGTTTTTAGTATCGAATGTTTTGTTTTCATCGCCCAAACTGAATTCAAAAGTCGAAAGGGACAATAAAGTATTTTAACTACTATCTTTGGATTATAAACAATCTTCGAAGTCGGAACTGCTTTCTTTTTTTCTCATCCTACCGTTTCATGACAAGAGTTAGCTAAAGGTTCGGCTTATACATATATTATTACACGCAATACTGGTGAAGGCGGAATTGATTGGAAAGTTCATGGTTGTCACTGATACAAGAGCATCGCGTGATAGGTGACTTCCTAAATTAGAGATGCAAGATTTAGTTGTTGTAGATCCAAATTATATTTGTGTACGGACGTAAAAAAATATTTTTTAATTATTCTAGATTCACGCATATCTAAGAATGTACTTATAAAACACGCAGTTTTCAGACGCAAATAACTTAGGTTTAATAAAAGCCCTAAGAAAATTTTAGCGGTTCGGCATGATTGTATCGAATGGCATAAGACTGCCGTTTGATGCCATTTGATACTCTGTGTGGATGGCACTAAATTATTATTTCAGCAAAAGGTAGGGATTTATCACGCAACCACGATAGTATTTAAAAAATCACAAGAAAAGTTGTCGCGTTTTTTTGCAAAAGTTTTAATAATTGCATTATGTCTGAAGTCACTAAAACTACCACCCGGCTTCTTTTTCGGTAGTAGTCTTGATATAGCCTGTATACTATTCGTTTTATTATACATAAATAACATAATATAATACGAGTAGTAGAAATGGCGGTCTTATCGCTCTAGGAGATTTCTGCCAGACAGCCTTGGTATAGATGTAAGAGAAGTAATAAGTATACTATGGGTTCGTAACGACGGGCCGGCTCGATTATAATCTCCAATCTAAGTTAAACGCAACTAAGTTGAAATTAATCAAATTATATTCAAACGCTGCGAACTTGGAGGAAATTGAGATTAACACCGCAAATGGCTTATGAATTTCTGTTCGGGCTTAGAACAGGTAAATTAATTGTAATGATGTGATGTATACATTTTGATAAGAATTTGGAACGAAGACTTAGACCATAGTCTACCACGCAGGTCTATTGTGCATTGACTGACTTTTTATGGCGTTGAAATTCGTATAAAAATCTACGGAATATGGTTTTTTCTTCACCATTAATGTGTGTAGTAATTAAGTATTGAATAATAACATAGTTATGACACTAAAAAGTCATAGTTGTGGCCTGGTATTTGAACTTATGAGCATCGTCTCAGCCTGTCGCATGCGGTCCGTAACAAAGAAATAAATTAATTAGAGGAATTTAAAGACTTTATCTGTCTAATATTATCAAATCTTCTCTACCTATCCCTTCAAAAATATTAATGTGATATTTGAATATAAACAATTATTGATAATGACGAATATATTAAATTTTCACCAATCAACTGCAGGTATAGTTCAGTGGTAGAGCATAAAGTCGTGGTGATTAGCGGTCCCTGGTTCAAATCCAGTTTTCGGTGCAATGTTTCTGTGTTCCCCCGTGATTATTTTAAGTTCTTAATTGGACAAACAACGATAGAATAACAATTCTGTATCCTTAAATATTTTTTCGAGGAATATTAATCTCCGAAACGTATTTAAATCTTGCTTTAAACACCACTGCTTTTCATTTATATAGATACTGACAAATGCCACAAACCCTTTGAATTTTTTTTTCTTATATTTTTTTTTACATTTAAATAAGAAAATGCTATAATAACTCCGCCATTATTATACTCGCACTGTAATTTCTGTTATAGAACCTACTTGTTTCCATCAAAGTTTATATGCCATCAATATTGCTATAATTTAGAACTTTGCAGTTTACCTTCTGCCTAAAATAACGTCTGGAGTAGGTAGGCTATACGTTTAAATATAAACATTAAACCCGTTTATTTTAGGCAAATGGGAGTTTTGGACACTTAATTTTACGGTCGGTGGCCCTACTTACCTTGGAAATGCTTTGGAATTTACATTAGTGGTAATACTTATAGTAAAAAGTATACAACCCGCGGTAATACTGCGGGTATTATCACAGGTGCGTCCTTTTATTCATAAGTAGTAGTAATAGTTCAATAGTAGTAGTAATTCATAAGTTGTGCTATACCTGAGTATTTAAGACATAAATAAATACACTCAACAGTACATAAATAGTCCTAACCCTGCACTTAGATCAAGTGTGGTGTCGTGGGTATCAGAAACTGTACTGGCAGGGCACGGGCCTGATTTACCATCGAGAATTCGATTGAGGGTGGTTAGGCATATAGACCCCCATGCTGGCCTAGTGCGGGTTAGTGGACTTTATATGCCATATAATGTTTTCCAACTCGCTATGATATATGAAGGTTTCCTCTCGATGTTTTCGTTCACCGTTTTAGTGCGTGGTGATTAACTATGAATACACACCTGACTCCGAAAAGTCAGTGTGCTCTGGGATTCGAACCTGCCACCACTATGAACATGTTGGCAGCCGCGTCTGGTCCGTTTACCAACAGGCTACCACGCACTTTATAATAATTGGTTTTCAACACATAATAACAAAATGTATATACTACAGCTAGTACAGGCTTTTAATTCAATTAGAAACGATTCTAAATAAATGAGTGTAGCAGGATTTTATATGAAGATGGCAATGCATAGATTCTAGACACGTAGTAGATGTATGGCATGTGGGGGAGCGGCTTCCACCGCCTTAGCCATTACTATATCGTTACGATACATAATTCAGCAGCTTAATATTGTTGCTGTTGGATACTGTGTGAGAGGATAAAATAATAAACGTGAATTGAAGAATTCTTGTGTTACTAGATGAAGTCGGCCTTTTTTTTCTATTTATTGGTGCAAAAACATTTATACATTTTTTGTGAACTACAAAGATTTGAGACATGGAAATAAAGTTTACTGGTGGTAGGCCTGTTGGTAAACGGACCAGCCGCGGCTGCCAACATGTTCACGGTGGTCGCGGGTTCAAATCCCAGGGCACACCTCTGATTTTTCGGAGTCATGTGTGTATTGATAGTCAATCACCACGCACTAAAACGGTGAAGGAAAACATCGTGAGGAAACCTGCATACCATAGCGATTTTTAAGAATTTCTATGGTATGTAAGTCCGCCAACCCGCACTAGGCCAGCGTGGTGGACTATATGGCCTAACCACTCTCGATTGTAGAGTAGGCCCGTGCCCTGCAGTGGGACGTATATGGGCTGATAATGATGATGAGGTCTACCATATGTGAGAGGCCGCCCGAGTAGGTACTACCGTAGCGTCTAATTTTTCCGTCAAACAGTAGTCTAAATGCACTGTAGTGTTCTGGATTAAAGTAAATTGCAGCCAGAGCAGTTGTATTGAACACAATGAGACGTAACAAGGATGGCGAGCGCAGTGTAATGTCAAGCATAGCTTTGTAATTCGGGGTGTTGTTTGGTTCCGCTATTGTCCATTCATCGCAATAATTAAATTTAATATGAACAATTATGTTCAGTTTTAATTTAATTATTAATTTTAGTACTTCATTATTCACCACATTAAATATATTGTAACCAGCTGAATCTGTATAACTGGACACATTTAGTATTAATTGAAGTAGGTACAAAAACTGAATTAAATAGGAAACACTTATTATACCTATAGCAGTTGATATCTCATCAGTAGTTAAATCGACATATTCTAAATCAATCGTACATAATTACAAGTATTTAACATGTTCCAACAACTTAAAATATAAAAACTCACGCCTTTTTCCCAGAAGGGGTTGGGAGAAAAGCAACCCGGACACCCACGTTTTGCCTTGGGTGTTCCGTCCAATGATTAAACTATATTCATTATTTCCGTCCGACAATGTGACAGGGAGCGAGCCTATCGCCATATCGGGCACAAATTCCTGACTCAGGTCTGATAATGAACAGAAAATCCAATATCACTTTGACGGATCCGGGATTCGAACCCGAGACCTCTTTTGCTTTGCAATAATACCGTAGTAAAACTGCGCCACTTAATTTTAATTATACCCTTTTCCATCTGTATATACAAGAAAAAGAAAAACCCTATCCAGCGGTCTAACCTCTGATTGTAATGACCACGCGTGTGCTCGAATCGAACACGGATTTTCTAAGCTTACAAGTTTCAATTTGCAGATAGCGTTTTTACATCACCCCTTATTGCCCCTCGTAAAATAGTTCCTTGAACCTTTTTTAGGAAAGATTAGGTGGTAGTATAAAATCTTTGAACGCAGTATCAGGGAATGATCAAATGTATTGGATAGATACGGCGGCACACTTGGTTAGATACCTCCTGTGAAATGAGGGTTGCGGGTTCGATCCCCGCACCGAAACAAATGTTTGTGTGATCCACAGGTATTTATTTCATTCCTGGGTGTTTGTGAGACCGAAAAGTCTCTATCGCAGTTTCTGTTACTCACGACACAAGACTTGATTTTGGGGTGGAGTTTAGGACTATGTATTAGACTGTAGGGTGTATTTATCTACGAGTATTTATGTAACGCTTGCAATTTGGGTATCTTTACATTTTACAACATTAAGGGTCAGTTTCACCAGTTCCTGATTAAGTCTTTAATAGCTATCGCTTGTCAGCTATTATTATTATGTCAGATAAAATACTAAATTCGGTTGCTATAGTTCTGATTTTTTATGCCGTCAGACGCCGGAGACTGGTTTATCTTAATTCTTACTAATTAAAAAAAAAATGCGAAAGTTTGTGTCATTGTTACCTCTTTACGGCAAACTGCTGGACCAATTTTCATGAAATCTAGCACGAACCTAGCTGACACTTTGGATTAACATAGGCTACTTTATATCCCGACAAAATGTAGTGTCCCCGTGGGATGTCAGATGTGCAAGGAATTGAAATGTTTTCGATACTCATTCAAACTCAAACGAATGGATTGGTCAGTTTTCAGTACCGTATTAACGTTGAGTTTAAATATTTAAATTAATATAAAAAAAATAGTTTGGACTCAAAAAGGATCTGCCCCCGCGCGATACCGAGCCGAACCGCAAAAAAAGTTATAAATCATAAAAGTCTTGTAGCAAATTCTTTTATTTGATCAACTAATATCGCTAAATCACATTTATCACAAAACCAATGACCAACTATCAAACTTCCCAATCCTTTGTTTACCTCAATTTTTACCTCGCAAAATCTTTTTACGTGACTCGGGGTTTGTTTGCGCATCGCTTATTAGGCGCTCTTTCGAGTGATTTGGCGGGCGGCCAGTCGACAGCACAACGGTAAAACAACTCGCTTGATTACCTTTTATTAGTTCAGCCTGGTTTGGAAGTACTGTATCAATGAAGACTGGTAATTTGTTAGAAAAAAATATAGGAAAATAGTGGGTTGGATGTTGGTTAGACGGGTTTTATCGGATTTTCTTATAGTTACGTACATATGTTATTGGTACTACCTTAATTTTTTTATATTAAAAGTACTAGCTCTAGTCAAAATAAAGATTTCAATTGTGTTATTCAGCTATAGATGATGTTTGATTTATAATAAATAATAATGAAGTGTTTGTAAAGTATTTAAATTTTGTCAAATTATTTATTTATTTATGTGCACTTTATTTCACTCGAAACAATGAAATAAATACTATCAGTAAAAAAATTCATTTAGCGCTATTTATCGCTCAAAGGCAATGTCAGACAACTATGGGATGGATAGAAGAAAACAATTAACTGATAATTACGTTTTCATGTAAAAAGAAATCTGGGTTTAATTCTATATCAAAATAGTGCTACTTTGCCGTACCATTTAAATATATTATTGAATCTTAATTGGCATGTTTGTTACTGTAATCACAACAAAGATATTGCAATACATATAATTGTCTTACTGCCAACCCCTCACCTACTACTAAAATGATTGTCGAGACGTAATTAAGTTTCCACGGGTTCGAAGACCCGGGTACGTCGACCCAAAAACCGGATAGGATAGACAGCTCGACCGGGGCCCGATTGTTTTTGCCCTGGGAGGCTGGGACTTCGGGCAAACTAGATTAATGGTACCCTTACCGGGAACGACGTTATTATAATCTCGATTGATGAATTGGAGAGTTGAAGTAGAAAAAAGATGGATTGCTTTATTGGGATTTTAATTGTGAACTGATTGGAAATTTACAGATTATATTTCTTTATGATATACTAAATCTTTAATAAATCTTTATTACATAGGTGAAGCAAACTAGCAAACAAAGTCATCTGATGGTAAGTGATCACTGTCGCCCATTAACATCCACAACGCTTTGATCATGATGGGTTCCAGCCCGTCAAATCGAAGGAGAGCGGAATGGAAAAAGAATAGGGAATCCGGCAATATAACTCACCGAATGAAAAGCGACAGCAAAGGTGTCGCTTCACGTCGATTTCCTATGAGACAGTTGTACCCGCAAGGACGAGCCTGTCCATTCACGTTGAATCATAACTGACAACAGCGTGCCTCTACTACTCCCATATTATGGTGAGAGTTGAGTAAAACCGAGTGTTAGCAAAACCAAACAACGCCTTGAATTACAAAGCAATGCTTGGCGTTCGGCTGCGCTCGCTATCCTGAGACATAGATCTAAAGTCTCAATATGTCCAGTAGTTACTCTGGCTACAATGTCCTTCAATCCGAAACAAAACAGTGCATTTACACTGCTGTTTGGCGTGAGAAATGACAGCCCCCGTGGCGCAGTTGGTTAGACGCCGCCTGAGAAACGAGACGTCGCGGGTTCGATCCCCGCACCGAGAGACATGTTTGTGCGGCCCACAAATATTTCTTCCGGGTCTGGGTGTTTGTGAGACCGAAAATTCTCCCTTAGTTCCTGATACCCACGACACAAGACTCGATATTAGTGTGGGGTCAGGACTATGTAAGTGACTCTTGGGTGTTATATTTATTTTATTGTGGTAGTACCTATCCAGGCGACCTCTCACATGTGAGAGACCTACCAACACACAATAAATTAAGATATAAAAACAGAAAGTCCAACCGTGGGATGAAGCAACCAAAATGGTCGAAATTAATTTAGCAATATTGCTAATGTAAATAGTTATGGGAAGGTATAAATCACAGCGCTATCTGTATTATTGAAACTCAATACTGTTGAATAATTACGATCCACCATTGTGTTTGTGCAAGCTTTATGATATTCCCTATTGTTTACTGTTGAAACTGGGTTTTGCGGTTCGGAATCGATTTTATACGGTTTACTTTGAGTTATCATAACTAGTTATATACCTATAAACGTTATACATCGGTATTAATTAATTTATTTAGTATTTTATATCTTTATTGTACACAAAATTAAACTAAACTATGATTAAAAAAATACAAATGGCGGTCTATCGCTCTACAGCAAAGAAGAAGAAAGAGGGCAGTGTACTATAATATAATGTACTAAAGCTATACATTTTCTAAGTACTTAATAATATGTAAAATATCTTCATTTAATATCAAAAGTGGAAAGTTTAAGATAATGCCCGCTGAATTACAGCAAAAAATGTAAATAGAGAATAATGACTGTGTATTGTCTTGTAATAAGAGCTATGTAACTGCCTACGTGACCAATAAATAAATTTTCATTTCAAACAAACTGTTTGCGCCGCACGGTTGAATTTTAAAAACTGCAATTTATCAAATCAGTTTCTAGTCCAACTGCATTGTAAATAATACGCAACAGTTGGCGAATAAACTTGAATCTTGAGAGCGGTGTACCGCTGCGGCGCTCAGTTTTGTTCAAAAACTCAACTTCCAAACATATTGCATGGGAACTTATACAAAACAAACTTGTATGCGTTTCCGTACAGGGATTCGTCGATTATTCGTTTATTTTTCAAGACTTGTGGTGTATTTTTAACAAATTTGTTGAAAAATGGCGTACGGGTGTTATGAAGCAATGTTGTGATACATTTGTGTTATTTTATGAATAGATATCTGGCATAACTATCGCTTATGTTGAATCGCAAATATTTCTAGATACTGGCCTTTCATATATGAGAGGCCGCCTGCGTATGTAGGTAGGTAGGTGCACTGTTGTGTTTCGATTTGAAGGACGTTGTAACCAGAGTAACTACTGGACATATTACAACTTAACATCTTATGTCTCACGACGGCGAGCGCAGCGAATGCCAAGCATTGCTTTGTAATTAGTGGTGACATTTGGTTTTGCTAGTGTCAATGAGTGGTCGTATCGCTTACCACCAGGCGAATAGCTTACTCGTCTCATCATTCGTAGAAATAAAAACGTTCTATCCTAGTAGTTACTCTGGCTACAATATCGTTCAAACAGGAGCATACCAGTGTATTTGCAGAGCTGTTTGGCGGAAGAAATAGATATTGCGGTTATACATACCCATATGGTTTCTCATATAAGAGAGACCTACCGTGATTCATTTCAGTTATACTTATGCAATGCGATAGAACAACGCTGAACAATTCTGTTAACAGGCAAGAATTGCAACGCTGAAAACACAATTGTCCGCATGTTATGTTTATTTTCCGTGAATATATGTGGAAAGTCAAACCTATCTACTGAAATTTGCGTTGTTAATGGAAGGAATGTGGTGAAATTCTTCATTGTGTTTGAATACCCATAAACATAAGTATAATAATCTGTCGCCACCGTCTTAATGCAGGCTAAAAGCAGGTTCAAAAAGAAAATCTAGTCTCCCATCCATTCCATTTATTTTGCTCAAATTTATTGTATTTTCGTACATATATTGCGGTGTCGCGGTAAGAATGTTTATGTCTCTGAACTTTGCGTGAGATAAATTATGGCACCAAAATTATAAATAATCCTGACAACAGTTTTTAGTCGAATGAATATTGTATTTATGTCTGCTGAAATTCTCTAGAGACTAGGGCATAATGTTGCGAAAATAACTGACATAAAGGAATATTTGGCGGTCAGTCACCTGAGATATTTCTAAAATATACCATTATTTATTTCAAGGTTAATAAATTTACTAGGTTTTTTTAACATTCTACATAACCCTTTCAACAATTTACTTCAAAGTAAATTTTAAGTAAAGGTTTTTTTAACATTCTACATAACCCATTCAACAATTTACTTTAATGTAAAATGAAATGTTATGTAAAATGAACGAATTTATTACCAGAATATTTGGAATATAAATAAATAAGACGTAAGACTATGTCGTCCAGGAAAACGGTGACGTCAGTAGGCGGTCGATTGTAAGACTATTATAGGACGGAAAACTTTTCATAAGACATACATACATAAACTCAAGTCTTTTTTACCAGAAGGGGAAGGCAGAGGTGCCAGGGCACCCGAATTTCGCCTTATATGTTCCGTCCCACGATGTAATCGGAGTCGCCTATCGCTAAATGGGCCACAAATTCCTGGACTCCGGGCTGATGATGGATAGAAACATCCAATATCATTTTGCCCCACCCAGGATACGAACCCGAGACCTCAGCTTTGTAACCGTAGCGCAGTATACTCCATCGAGGCTGATAAAAAATGTTCTTTACGTCAATCGCTCGTCAACCCAATAATTGTATGCCATTTCAATAATTTCTATGCGGAAAACATGAATGAAAATTGCTTGTTGAAATACATTTGTGGTACCTATGTATCCGATATGTGTGGCAGTATAAATTTATCGTCCGGATTTTGGGTAAGTGTTATCCTGAGTCATAAATAGCACACATAAAACCAATATCTACACAATATAATGGCAATTTCTCTAGATTAGTATTCTTAGCGATTTAGTTTAATATTATTTGCTTATATAAGAAGTTCTGATTTACATAAGAAATGTGTATATATGTCCTTATAAGTTAAATATGTATTTTTAATTAATATAAACAAAGTTGACTGCCTCGGTTGCGTAGTTGAACTACGGTACGGTCACAAAGCTGAGGTCTCGGGTTCGAATCCCGGGTTGGGCAAAGTGATAATGGAATTTTCTAATCATTATCAGTCCAGAGTCAGGAATTTGTGCCCGACATGGACATAGGCTCGCCACCTATCGCATTGTGGGACGGAACATACAAGGCGAAATGTGAGTATCCTGGCACCTCTGCCTACCCCTTCTGGGAAAAGGCGTGAGTTTATGTGTGTATGTATGTATAAACAAAGTTGGCAAAGTTTATAAAACAATAACTTCAGTCTTTTCAAAAGAATTTCGTTAACTATTAGCTACTAAAATAATAATTTAAGTATTTTTTAATTGCTTCTTCATTATAATCAGATTGTTATTCTATGATTTGAAACGAAGTTCGAATGTTCGATGATGAATTTCATCGGAATTATTAAACTTTAAAGTACCCAACGATGCAATTCCATGCAAGTTTGTAGCAAATTTTTATGAAAATATATTAAGTCGCCTAATGTCATAAGTACCTAAAGGAATAAGAATATAGTTCTTAGTTCAATAAAAAATCGTATAAAGCTTCCCATTAGAAAAAAGTCACCCTTCGCCACTAGTCCATAGATTTTTGTAATAGGGTTGTATACTCTGACCGGGTTTCGTTCAATTTGAGTTTTAAATGTACACTGACCTTAATATTGTTCGGATCTAACATTTCTTTGTTTGGTTTTCTGATGTACAAATATTTATTCCGCTAAAACGTATTGGCTGGTTTTATCCCAACTTTCAATTTATGCGTTTGTAAATATTTTTTTCTGTGCTTATTACAATGGCTTATTAAAATGAGGTATTCGTTTTTGGTTCTGTTGTATGCTATTATATCATTCATTTATAGCCATATATTAACTAAAGCTGCTCAATTCGTTATGTGAACCGTCGACGTAAATAGGTGTGAGATGCAGGCCATATTTGGTACTAAAATTGTTGAAGGACAACGTTTAGCCGAGGAAACTAATTTTAATTTTATAATGTTTTCTCAGGTAACGTCCAACAAATCAGCAAACAACTCACATTATGGTAAATGATCTATACGGCACATGAAATCGGGAACGGAGCAGGAAGTAAAAAGTATTGAAAGCGGAAAGAGGTATTGGGTATCCGGCAATCTGACTCAGCGAACGAAACGCTATAATAAAGCTGTTGCTATATGTCGATTTCTTATGAGACAGTAGTACAGTAGTACTTGGACGAACCTGCCCATTCATGCTGAGACAAGATTGTCAACAGTGTGGCTCTACCACTTACTAAATATATACATGCAAAACACAGCTATAAAAATTACAGGTACAACCACAGATAATACACTATATAGGAAATGTACAACCTAATAGATTGAATTATTTTTTACAATTACTGACAAAACAAATGTAGTGGTATAATAAAAGTACTTACGGGTCAAACCAATATTTGTCTCGGTGTTGCGATCGAACGCGGGGCAGCTTGGTTCACAGCCAGCGTTTAAACAACTACCCCATGGTGGCTGTACAAATCAATGAACGTTAAACAGAGACAATATTACAGGATGTTGGCAAAAGACACATTATGCTAAACCGTTGGAATGAAGGAAACCTTCATAAGGATTAAGGGCTCGAAATAAAGCCAAAATTGTCATTGTTCGAATCCCGTTCATTGCCGGGCCTCATTTAAATATTCATGTATGGAAAAATGTACGACAATAAAAACATTTATGTGGTGAAAATTTCAGAGACTCTTATTATTTATGATACAGCGTGTTGCTATGCCGCGGGATTGTATATCATATTCAAATAAAGGGTGTGTGACTTTTTAATGACTATATAGGATGCTCTGTAGATTTTATTTAATGTAGCCTGAAGCTCTTCCATTTATACTTTTCTCTTGACCCACCCTTTTTAAATCCAACACTTAAAGACCGGTAACGCATTTTCGATTTTGAAAGGGTCCATTTGCAAATGATTTTATACGAGTTATAGGAGGCCTAAATCAATCAATTTCAATATATTGGGTTGCTTGATGGTTAGGGATTTTTATCGTTAAGCCTTCACCTTAAAGTTATATTATAAACTTGTAAACTTATATCTATACAATGTGTTAGTAAATTTAAGGTACGAGAATCATCTATTTTGAAATCGACGATGCCAAATACAGGGTGGTATAGTAAAGAATGAGTAGGAAAGCAGGTTTTTACGTCGTGTCGGATTAGCACTAGGTAACAATAAAGACCTGTATAAGGGTTTGGGGGTCTGACCAATCTGGATATACCATTGACGTGGTAGAATATACAACATTATCAGACCATAAACACTATATTATTGTGGTTTCTTTAGTCAATAACTTTACGGGTGTTAGGTCTCTCATATGATAGAGGACGCCGGGGTAGGCCAAACAGTTTTGTAAGCTCATTGTTGTAATCCGGCTTGAAATATATTATAGCTAGAGTAAATACTGCACAAATTGAGACTTAAATAACTTATGTCTTAGGATGGCAAGCGCAGAGGTATTCAAAGTATTGCTACAGTCCCTGAGCGGTAGTATCGCTTACTATCAGGTGAATGGAATGTTTATCCCAACATTAATAGAAATAAAAAAATTCGAGCTTCATCAACGGCGATCTTTCACATCAGCCGTCCCCGATTTTCAGACACTGGTATAAAATGTATGTATTTCCAGGTGTTATACATTTGTTTTGAAACTCATCAGAGTGACCAGCAGTGATTACTTATCGATTCAGTAATTTAATAGTTTATTTTAGCTAAGAAAAGCAAACGAAAAGCTATAAAATCAAGTGAAAGTTTGAGGCAGGTAGTTTAACTAAAACGTGTAGAAATTTACAGTAAGACGCAGATCATTGGACGGAGGTTTATGGACATACATACATACATAATTTGACGCGATTTTCCCAGGAGGGGTCGGGACATCCACGTCCCCTTGTATGTTCCACGCCACGATGTGATAGGTGGCGAGCCTATCGCCATATCAGGCACAAATTCTTGATAATGAATAGAAAAAGTCAAAATCACTTTTCCCGACTCGGGATTCGAACCCGAGACCTCAGCTTTGGAGTCGTACCGTAGCACAAATACGCCACCGAGGCAATCAGGTTTATGTACCTGTACTAGAAATCCGCTTGAGTGATCGAGACTATTTTAAAGTAAAATTTAAAAATACTCAGGTGTGAAAAAGATAAAAATGTGGTTTCACCCCATAAATTGTATATGCTATGCGACAGATCTGCATAGTATGAGACGTCTAGTTCATTATACTATCGGGAGACTCTCGACCTCCCTTCCCCCACTGCAAGTCCTTCGTTATGTTGTAAGATTTTCTCCTGTTTATTACATGCTATGACATATACGTTATATATTTGTAAGACTGATTGGGATATCTTCGAAATCAGCTATAGGTTTGTCAATTTCTTTCAACTATCATTATTACAACAATAGTAATTTCTTCATTTTATTCTGTTTGCTTCTACTAAATGAGTATTAAATAAGGTTTAATTCCTATCACAGATAAAACCGTTAATTAAGTAAAATATTAACATAAAAAAATGATTTTACATTTGCGGGACAATTTTTTGCGTGCTTTTTATTTGACCTTGAAAGTTAATGGTGAAAGCAATCAAATTATTCACAATTTCGTAATGGATCTGATGAGTAAGGAATAGTGGCTGGAAAGCTTTTTACTAAAACGGCGAGAATAAAAGTTTTAATGCTTCTCGTATAAGTACGTCAATATAAAATGGAATCTTAATAATACTTTTAAAGAATCCAAAACTTATTAACATACGTGTTGTTAGTGATCTAAACATTTTAAATTATAGTAATTTCCAATTGTATAATATAATATGCGTTTAACTTTACATTTTCAAATTTAGAAAGAATCCTTTACTCAATTTCACATCGACAGATTTTTAGAAAAAAGTTTAGACCTGTTCGGCTTGTTTATTATGACAGTAACAGTTTGGTGAAGAGGAATGATGCTGCTGACTGTACCTATAAATCATGGCTGGGATAAACATACACACCCTACGTTGGACCTGCCTCATCGATCAGAGTGTTCCGACTAGGCCGAACGTCCGTAGCGTCAGTAGCGGTTCGGTCGTAGCCTGCTACGCGCGTAGCCGTAGCACGTCCGCGCGTCACGAATTTGTTTGACTGTGAAGTGATTGTGAATTGTGACTGGGCTACAAGTTTGCTACGTGAGTAGATTTTTGTAACTTTTTTAATTTGTTTTTTGTTTTGTGTATAAAAAATATAATACGAAGTTTATACAACAAAATGTATTGTATTTAAATAATTATTTAAAAGTTTTTTTATTTTGTTTGGTCAATTTTATATTTTTTATGTATTATTTTTTGGTTCATTTGAAAATTCTGAGTCGCATAAAATACCAAGTTTGCTTAAATATGCTTTTATACTTTTTGTATAGTACATATATGAGATAAGTCAAAGTTTAAGCTAAAGTTTTGCTCGGAAGCTTAAGAAATAGGTCAATGATCGCAGCGTGTCGGGGACTTAAGTAGTCTGCGTGAGTTTGGAACAAGATAATTATATTTTAATGAGGTTTTGTAGCTTTTAATGAATAAGTGATCTGAAATATGAAAAATAATTACGCTGAGCTTAATAAAAGGCTAAGGCTCTGTCACCGGATATTTTACATAATAAAAATGAGAGCAAATTTTATTTATTTGGATTAAAAAAGTTTTATTTGGAATGTATTTTAGCATAATTAAATTTCCCTTATTGTTTTTTTAAACTTACTCAAGTTGAAACATTATTTAGTTGTAGTTTTATTTTCAGATTTTTCGAATAATTACCGAATACGCATTCGTAATTGTCATTTTATTACTTTGAATATGTTTCAAATGGATAATTATTTCTCCAATATATAACTTACACAATATTACAACAATAATACACCTCAGTTTTACGTTCAATCACAAGTAATAAAATTTTAGGGATACTTACGTAGCAAATCCTCCGAAGCGGCCCTTTATAGACCTCTAATAATATGATAATGATCGTCCCACACACGACATGTAATGGGACGCTGAAATACCTAACCTTAACAGAATATTGCATTATATTTTTTGATATTTAGTAAACTTGAAAAATACCTCACAGCAGAATATTTTCTCACCCGCTTTGCTGCGGAGGGAAGTGGACAATCATTTTGTTTCTAACTCCTCCTATTTATTTTTACTTTGTGATTAATTTTGTTGCGGGTTAAGGACAAGCTAGTGTTTCTAAGAGACTCGCCGAGCTCTGGAGCTAGGTGCCAATTCTTTGTGTTCTACTGTTGATTCTGGCTGACAGAAGTTGCAATGGTGGGTGTGCGGGCGGCAAAATCTCGAGAAAAAACGTAAATATGGAATAATGGAAAAATGGTAATAATGGAAAGGTAGTTGGAGTACTATTTGCGTATCTATAAGGGATTTGTCTTAAGCCAAAGTCTATTGAGTTAACAAGGAGCAATAATAATATGAATAAATATTTCTTAATTTTTACTTCCAAAGTGTGATAATGCTGTCGTCAAACGTTTTTAAGTCTAAGTAAATATTTAGAAATTTAAAAAGTCACGTTTTAGTCTTGTAAGGATAACTACAGATTATAATTATTATATTAATCCTAGCTATTCTATTTCTTTATGAAATATATTTTATATTGACAAATGTTTAAGTTAAATATGAATTATCAAAGTCAAATTCAAATTCAAAATACTGTATTTTTAATCTATCACCAACGTACATAGATTACTTATTCACAGTAACTGTATTCCAATCAGGTAACGTATTGGAAATTTCTGTTTAAAATTCAGTGTTTTTGGAAGACCGCAACAATGTTGATTGTTGCCTGGTATTCCGATGTTGAAACATTTACTTCCCTGTAATTACGAATAATTTATCTTAACTATACCGTATACCGTTTGTTATTATTGACATAAAATTTAGTTTGGGTGGTTTTTTGGCATTTATTTAAAAAATATTTAACATATAAACAACCGTGATTAAATTATAGATAATTACTACGTAATACGTAAATTAAAAATATATATATTACCGTAGCCGAAAAAGTTACATAGAAATGAGACAACTGGAAACTCGTATACCGTATTTGTTTTTATAAATATAGGAAATAATTGTTCTTTAGTCATTTGATCTCTTAAACATTGAAGTATGTGACAAGAAGGTAAAATCTAAAACCAACCCAACCAAAAGTCCACAAAAGATCCATAAATATATGGAATTCATACTACTAACCAAAAACGAAACCTAAGTTTTAAAAGACACATTTTATGAACAAAGTTTTACTAAATTCCTATTATCCCAAGACGATGCCAGACTCAGAAGCATATATTTGTCTATATACGCGGTTTGAAATGTTTGGATACACAATTGACCCAATTTGGAAGCAGATCGTAGCTAACTTGCTCTACGACTTGAGATAAATGGTTTAGACTTGGTTGGCTACCACGGTATTTATTTATTCAATTTGTTTTATTTATTCTACGCCTTACAATTAAAATAATTTTTATTTTATTATTATTATAAGCCCTTTAATTCCCACTGCTGGGCAAAGGCCTCCCTCCTTTCCTTCCATTTGTCGCGGTCAGATGCTAATCGCCGCCAGTTCCGAAGATATGACTTGAGTTCGTCCCGCCATATCCTTCTAGGCCTACCGCGTAGTCGGTTTCGGCCATCGGGGAGCCACTGTGTAGTGACTTTTGCCCAATGGTTGTCGGACATGCGGTAGATGTGGCCAGCCCAGTTCCATTTCAATTAAAACTATAATATAAATAAATTGAATATTCTCGAATAGATAAAGGTCGAGAGGGCTATACATTTGGCCGAGCTTACATAAATGTTCGTCCTTCCAAAGTATGTTAGAAGGTGCTCTATAACATTCTGTGAATTATTAAAACCGTAGCTTCACATAAATAACTTAGGATCTTTAATTCTCTAAATAAATTATATGTTCTCTACTATAAGCTTCATAGTAACATATATTTACCATGATTTCTTATCGTCACTCAAAAAAAATATTATTGAGGATTAAAAATGTTTACAATTTGACAATAACCTTGCTTAACATTCCGATAATTCTTTTTCCTATACATTATAATTATGTTTTTTGTGCATATTGTGTTTGTTTATAATTAGTATTTATGATAATTTTAATCTTCTTTTTTAATATTTTAAAATAATTGTATAACCAACAACAAACCTTAATGAATAAACTTAACTAAGATATTATATCCAGTATCCACTGCCATCGATCATGGCGTATTTCTCCCTCCTATAGGTGACGACATAATAATATAACTGAATCGATGAGTAATCAATTCTCAGAAGCTTGATGCCGCAAACCGCATTTTATGATTCAACGCTTATAATAAAATCTGAAGTATCGCGTGACCGAACGATATTATATACAATACCTTATTCAGTTTGAGCGAATTCCAAGGCCTTAACGTCTCTGAATCGAAGCAGTCACGTGATAAACCGTAAACAATTCAAAAGTCATTATAGTTTTTGTTTTGCTTCGTGAAATGTTTTAAGAATTTGCCCTTGACATTTTTTTTTTATAGTCAATCACTACGCACTAAAACGGTGAGGGAAACATCGTGAGAAAACCTGCACACCATAGCGATTTATAACAATTTCCATGGTTTGTAAGTCCGCCAACCCGCACTAGGCCAGCGTGGTGGACTATATGGTCTAACCACTCTCAATCGTACTGTCGATTGTAGAGTAGGCCCGTGCCCTGCAGTGGGACATATATGGGCTGATACAGATTTTATTTTTTTAGTGTAATGTACACTACAAAGGATCTGTCTAATATTTGATTATTTGAAGTTATAATAATAATTTGTCATCAAGTAGAAATACATTTCTTACGATCATTTTCAAATTCGATGTTCTGAGGAAATACCAAAGAGTTTTTCAAAAGTTCGTTATGAAACCAACATTATAATATGAAGCATGATATATTATAATAAAATAAAATTTAGTTCATTTAGGCTACTTTAGCCCATAATTGCGAATTAATTCAAGTTTATTTCCCACTAGAATATGTATAAGAAACCGCAAGTCACTTGACTTTGTTATAAAATCCATTTTAATGTCACCTGATTTTAATACATACTGTGAAATATTTTAGTAAGATAGGATACATAAAAATGTTGTATCAATCATAATCAATACAGTGTAAATACTCCTTATATAATACGTCAAAAATGTCATGGTTAATTATTTATTTTAATTTTAAGTTGTATACTATTAGCATATATTTATTATAATATATTTTTTTCCAAATAAAGAAAACATAATAAAAATAAATACCGGGTGTCGCATCGTAAAGTTTACGCATATTTTTTCTCAGTTTTTAAAAATCTCTCAATTTTTTTCTTCAGTGTTGCGTGATCATGAGCTGATACTGTACAAATAGATCAATAAATAGAAATAAAATTACTATTAGCCATTAAAGACTAGTTCACCTACTTCGGTAGCAAAATTCCTTACCAAGCTTTCTTACTAAAGTTGCGTTCAGGTGAATTTTTCGAGGAAAACGAATAGTTCCCGAGGGATGTGCGCGCCGGGTTACAATACCCCGATTATGATAATGCGGTGGCGTGGTGCATTTATACCGCCGGGACCGGGATAGCATTAGCTAATTATTTCCCTAGTTTGAAGTGAATGTATGTCTGCATAATTTATTGGTTGTGTTCTTTTCTTGTGGTATAGTTTTTTGTAGACCGCAGTTATATGCGATTATTGTTTCGTGTCGTTGAGAGATAGATTGAACATATTTACTGTACCTGTATTTTATATAAAGTGAATATTAATAATTAAAGAGTGCAGCAAATGGCGGTCTTATCGCTATTAGCGCGATCTCTTACATACAACCATAATAAAACAATTGATCAGCCGTTAAAGAATCCATGTATTTAATTTAGTATGAAGAATTAATAAAATCTCTGGTCAACATCCTGAATAACGTTTTTTGTAAACTACTTTAAGGCGTGGTTATGAAAACTTTGATCAAGTATAAAAATTATATTCAATACACATGACTCTGACAAGTTTAAAGTGCTTTAGTGTCAAACTTTCAATCTTTGATTTGTCAGTCCGGTCCCCTGACAAAACACTATCGCCCATTCCAAAGCAAACAGAAATTCTAATTCCAAATTTAAATAAAAGATGAAAGAATTTACGTCGTAAAATTAAAAATAAACATTTAAAACATCTGCAATTGAAATAAGAAGGGACCGCTGTAATTTCCAATTTCGAAAGTTAGAAAAGGGCACAAAGGAGCGATATTATAAAAAGAATGTTATTACGTAAGCACAACCGATACGATTGGATCCTTTGTCGAACAAAACGGTAATAAAACTGTAATTAAAGTTTTCAGATGTTGAGAAAAGGTGACGACATTATGATGTAACATTTTTTAATAATTTTACCAATTTATTTCTTAACTTTGAGATTTATTAAGCAATTTCTTATTAAAAATATATAATATTATCTATTACAAATAGTATTCTATTTATATATTTTTTTTAATTTACTGTATCAGGGCACAATAGTTTTAATTTTAAAATTGGTCTCTTTTTTTCTAATATATTTCTCCTTTTGAATTATTTCAGTTTCAAAAACAATAAAAACCTATCACCGCTGGTGCAATATTTTCCTGAAAATAGTTTTATTATCATTTTTAAATAAAAAAGTAAATGATAAGGCGGAAAATAAAATATCTAATGGTAGCAAAGTCAGTCAGTTGAACGAGTACTTCAGAATCGGTTCGTTATGCTTGGTTAAACATTTCGCACGTGTTGGACGATCAAAACAACATAATGTATGCGTTGTTAGGTCAGAGCTACCCTTATTGTGGGCAGGACACTTATGCTCACACTCTTTCAGATAAGAAAGAATCGGGTTTTTATGTTTTGTGCTAAACCTGTTTTAAATAATGTAGTTTATATTTACACTACATTTTTCTAGCATCCAAATGGATGTGTCTGCTATAAAACATTTACCTTATATTTTTTGGCTTTATCGTCACGTTATCTGAAAAATATATTTGAGTAATCTGTATACTTAAATTCACGGTTTTTTTCCAAAAGGGGTATGCAGAAATACCGGGACACCCATATTTCGCTTTGTATATTTCGTGCCACAATGTGATAGGGGGTGAGCCTATCGCCAATTCGGGCATGAATTCCTGACTCCAGGCTGATAATTAATAGAAAAATCCAATATCACTTTGATCGAGTCGGTATTCGAATCAGCTTTCTCACCGTAGTACAATTACGACATCAAGGCAATTATAAAAAAAAACATAGTATGATACGCCCTAATATACAATATAAATAAATTTATTGTAAAATTTCCGTAATCCAATCGAGTAAAAGTATCAAAAATGCACCTCACACTGGCATTTTCGCCAGACATATTGCTCGGAAGTATACAGCGCGTGCTGAGTCGGCGTTTATTTAACATTTTGCCAGACTTGGCACATTGCCTGATAGTCGCCGACCAATGACCGAATGATTCCGGACTCAATTCATTCTGGATGTATCGCCAGAATCCTTTCACCTCCAGTTCATTCACATCGGAAAACTTTTCATGTTCATGTATTCGTGTACGTTTTTAACAATGTCACGTTTCTTTTGTCGAAATTCGATATTTTTTGCGCACGTGACATTTGTCGAGGGGTTGATGTATGGGTATTGTATTTATGATACATAAAGAGTGTTATGTTTTTACAATATTTCTGATGAAAATCTGTAATGTTTTTGTTTTATTTTATTTCATACTAAGCGCATAAGCAGATTACATTCGTGTTGATTTGAACATTTCTGAAAATATAGTTTAACATAATTATTAATCGAAAATAAATTCAATGAGAGCATTCAAAACCTTTTATAAGAAAAACAAACACAACAGGCATTGTAATAATTAAGTAATTCAAGGTGTTGTTTGGTTTTGCTACTGTTTATGAGCGGTCGTGTCGCTTATCATCAGGCGACCGGCGTGCCCGTCTTGTTATACATTGCAATAAAAGATAGGGATGGTTCTCGCTTGCTTATCTGAATGTTTTATATTGGTGGTAGGTCTTTCATATGTGAGCTGCCGTCTGGGTAGGTACCACCGTAATGTTTATTTCACCCGCAAATCAGTAATATAAATGGACTATGGTGTTCCAGTTTAAAGGATATTATATCTAGAGCCACTACTAGACTTAATGCGACTTAACATGTTATGTCTCAGGATGGCGGGCGCAGTGGAATGTCATTTGTCAAGCATTGCTTTGCAATTTATGACGTTGTTTGGTTTCGCTACTGTCCATCAGCAGTCGTATCGCTTACCATCGGGCTAATGACACTCTTCTCTGGCTATTCAACGCAATAAAAAAATTCACAATGTGAATATATTTATCCAATTTAAAAACTAGGAAAATGCAATATAAACCTAGTATAATTAAAACAGGAGTTAGAACAAACAGTTGCCATCACAAAGGGCGGAAGGCTTGTGGTGGCCGGATCTGCGCCGCGGTCGCGCGTCAAAGGCAATGTGTGCGGAGCGGGCCGACTAACCGCAGCTGACTCTTCGGAAAGCATACGCTATTTAGATATGCATTTGAGGTCTTGTGTGTGTTTGGGTCATTTGGTAATGTAGAATATAACTTATATAGATCATCAATTAGGCCGCGTAATATCTACTTTTTATAGTTAAAATAACCGCAGCTGATTCTTTGGAAAGCAACGCTATTTAGATATGCATTTGACGTCTTATATTGTGTGTTTTAGTTAATTTAGTAATGCAAATATAACTAATATAGATCATAAATTAGCCTGCTTATCTTATTTATATGGTTACAAAAAATGTTTGAATTTATAGGATACTAGCGGTCCAGCCCGGCTCCGCTGGAGTACATAAACACTTTTCAAATAGGCGTCTAAATTGTTTAATTCCTACTATCAATTTAGAATATCAACCAATCGGACCACGAAAACGATTCAAATTTCCTCGTATTTGCTAGATTTTTCACTACTGTTTCCCTCTTAAAGGTCATAGCGTGATATATGGACAGCCTATAGCATTCCTCGATAAATGGCCTATACAACACAAAAATATTTTTCAATTCGAACAAGTAGTTCCAGAGATTAGAGGTACCGATTTACAAAAAAATCTATGGAATGTAAAGTCCGCCAACCCGCATTTGGTTAGCGTGGGGGAATATATGGCCTAACCCTCTCAATCGTACTCTTGATTGTATAGGAGGCCCGTGCCCTGCAGTGGGATGTATATGGACTGATACGGAATACAAGTTGCATTGGTGGTTAAATGAGAGGTATAGCCGTTAAAACTGTTGCGTTTTTTGAAGTTGTTGGCCAGGCACGGTAGGCTTCAGGCGTTCTAACTCGAATAAAAGTGGAAGGCCATCGCTCAAAGGCTGGCTATGAAATATGAATCACTATGAGTGCGCGGTACACCGCACAAAGAGTAAAGCTAAAAAATATAGGAGTATATTTGAGGTATTTATTAATATAAAAGTGCGTGGTGGCTTATTGGTAAACGGATCAGACGCGGCTGCTAACATGTTCACGGTGGTCGCGGGTTCAAATCCCAGGGCACACCTCTGACTTTTCGGAGTCATGTGTGTATTGATAGTCAATCACCACGCAGTAAAACGGTGAAGGAAAACATAGTGAGGAAACCTGCATACCATAGCGATTTATAAGAATTTCTATGGTATGAAAGTCCGCCAACCCGCACTAGGTGGACTATATGGCCTAAACACTCTCAATCGTACTCTCGATTGTAGAGTAGGCCCGTGCCCTGCAGTGGGACGTATATGGGCTGACACAGATTAATTAATATACAAAATTTAAAAACTACTCTATATTAAAAAATAATAATATCACACCTGTAATGATATTGGGATAGTACAAGTATATAATATCTTAGATTTACGCGTATGTTACACATTGAAATAAAATATTTTTGTATGGATTTTATGGCAGATTTGGTTTAATTTTTACATTTTTTTATAATGAACGACTAATGTTGAATGAACTTTAGTTCACCTCGTGACCACGAAAGCTATAAAGTAATCAAAAAATCAGAATGTCAAAAAATTAAAAAATCAAATCAAATCCACGATAAAACCATTAAAATATAGTTTTATTTCAATAAATACAGTATTTTTGGTCGACCTTGTGTGTCAGCTGCATTTTAAAGCTTTGTTATGTACTGTTAAATTATAAACATGCAACAATTTCCATGAAAATATCTAATACTAAGGTTGATTTCAGTAATGCACGTGGGTGGATAGTGTCTGAAAACTCATTACTGCGCACCTCCCTTTAGCATATAATGCTCCACTACCCCTCTGCCATAATGGTGCAAGCTAGGTTAGTCTGCGCAATGTATAAACTTCAGTATAGACGAATGTTAGAGTATATATAATATAGAGGGGGCGCTGTCATACATTTGCGTCTTCAAAACGTAGATATTTACTTGTTCGTAATGTTATATATATTATCATATATTTAATATATCTACGTATTTGTTTTTTCTTTCCCCAATAATTCTTGAATGTTGGACAACCTGTAAACTATCAGCCAATAGGAGGGCAGAAAAGGGTGGTCCAGCACCACCATTTTGTTTCTACATGTTTGAAGTACCAGCGACTGCCTCGGTGGCGTAGTTGTACTACGGTACGCTTACAAAGCTGAGGTCTCGGGTTCGAATCCCGGGTTGGGAAAAGTGATAATGGATTTTCCTATTCAATATCAGCCCAGAGTCAGGAATTTGTGCCCGATATGGCGATAAGCTCGCCCCCTCTATCACAGTGTGGGACGAAACATACAAGGCGAAATGTGGGTACCCTGGCACCTCTGCCTACCCCATCTAGGGAAAAGGCGTGAGTTTATGTATGTATGTATGAAGTACCAGCGTTCCCTCTATATTATAAATACTCTAAGAGACTAATATATAAAGTCGAAAAGTTTGGTTGAAAGCGCTTATTTCAAGAACAATTGGCACAAATGTTTTTTTTTGTGTTGGATATTCCATTTGACGAGGACGAGAAAATACTGGAAAATACTGGTGGTACGTCTCTCATACAGGTTATATCCAGACGGCAACTGAAACTTTTATTGACTTCTGATACAACTGAACTTAACATTACAAAAAAGCGGCGACATTTAACAAAAACACAAAAATGTGTTGCGAAATTTTTAGTTGTTTTGTGTCTGAAGTCACTAAAACTAACACCCAGCTTAGTTTTCGACAGCAGACTTGATATATCCCGTATAAGGGTTGCGGTCTAAAAATATAAATGACTTGTGTTATTTTCTAAAAATGCAGGGATTCTTTGAATTATGCTGAAGAGTATCTGGGTTTGAAGCGATAATAATAAAATACTATTGCTATACAAATATTTTTTGTAAAATGGCTCCGGCATACAAGCAAACAGGTCACCGGATGGTAAGTGATTACTGCCGCCCATGATCATCCACAATGCTTGGATCACAGATGAGTTGCCGACTAAGCAAATCTGGAGGGAACGGGAACGAAGCAGAGTGGGAAAAGGAAAGGGCTAGTGGGCATGCAGCAATCCGGCAATATCCAAGTATTAAGAAAAATAATCCTTAAATGCTCTTGGTTATGAAATATCAAATACTTAAATACGGCGGGCCCATACCGTGAAATCTTTAGCTCTTTCTAAGACTGATTTTAGAGTCACGCTGACCGCGCGCTGACCGTCAGCGTTGACAGTAGAAATGTATGAGCTTCTAAGGAGCGTTTTAGAACAAGTCGTAGTTGTCAGCGCTGACCCCCGTCCGTAAGCTACGCGCTGAGCTGTCAGCGCCGAAATTCAGCGTGACTCTAAAATGAATAGAGCCATATGGAAAACCAGCGCTGATATATCAGCTGTATTTTGTCGTCTTTCTGACGAGCGTATTAAGTTATTGTTATGTTTATTTAACTTCATTGTACTTTTGCTTGTCATGAACAAAAGATTTTCTTTCTTTCTTATTAATTTGCTATACTTGATAATCAAACTCAGGGTGTAATATATTTATTGCCAAGAGAATAAGGTCGCGAATATCATACTAATGAAATGGAGCTATAATTTTTCATACAATAAACGAAGGTTAGAGTGAATCCTATCGCTATTAGTAAAGCACTAGTTTATGTTTGGTCAGTAGGTGTGACCTATAAGCCAATCAATAGAGACATAAGGTTTATAGTGGGTGCTAGGAAAACATTTTAACGTAATTAATAGCTTGTGATTGATTTACTGTGGTATTGCCGTGTTAGCAAATCTTAGTATCTACATTTCAGATCCAATATTGTAAGGAGACCTGTTTTCACAGACGGCGCAATATGATTTAAAACATAAGTATCTATGATTAAATAAAATATACCAAATGATAGCGTGTATAATAAAGGTTTCTTAGATTTCCGCGAATGTTACACATTGAAATAAAACTAATATATTATTTACGGATTTTACCGCGGATTTGGTTTAATTTTTGCATTTTTATTAAATAAAGACTTCAAGACATAGTGAGCACCTTTTGCGTAGGTCCCATCGCCAAAATGGACTTTAAATTTAAAAACTGTAAAATAAGGGTAATTAAATAAATTGTTACTGTCACTGAGCGGATGACTAATGTATGCCCCGTGACCACGAAAGCTGCAAGAAATCTAATAATTAATTGTACAGCTACTAATTGAGTTAGCAAGACGTTGAAGTTCCGATTAGTACGCACGAGTGGCGATAGTCTAGAATCAAGGCAGGAATATCGAGAGTAAATCTTGGTTCTACGTGTCTTAGTAATTACATTAAACATTTGCGTCCATAAAGGATGTATTGTAAGCATTGTATATTTTTAATTGACACCATTCGTCATAAGAAGCAAGCAAGCACATGTAAGCAAGAACATGGTTCTTGATCGATAAAGAGCATGGTTGTGAAATAATATTTTGGTATTAGTAAGATATTTCTATAACGGTGAAGGAAAACATCGTGAGGAAACCTGCATACTATAGCGATTTCTATGGTATGTAAAGTCCGCCAACCCGCACTAGGCCAGCGTGGTGGACTATATGGCCTAACCACTCTCAATCGTGCTGTCGATTGTAGAGTAGGCCCGTGCCCTACAGTGGGATGTATATGGGCTGATACAGAAGATATTTGTATCTACATGAACGTAGAAACCAAACGCAAGTATATTGCGCTTCGGATTCAGTGCTGTGTGCTGCTTCGAGTAAATATAAATGAATAAAATAAATATACGCAGTCACATACATACTAGTCTAGCAACATAGTCCAAACCCGACGCAAAGGTAAAGCCTTGTGTCGTGGGTATCAGAAATTACGCAATATTTCGGTCTAATCAACGACCAGACCCGAAAAAAGTATCTGTCGATCACTCAAACATTTACATCGGTGTGGGGTTCGAACCTGCGGCCTCTTGTTTCACTCTATAACTCTATAACGGAAGCTGTCAAATTGTGTCCACTGAAGAGATATAACTACTCGTATATTGCGCCTGCATTTCCATTATTTGGAACTTTTGTCTCAACATCAGTGTTCTGCGCTTATGTCCTGTACTCAGAATATAACACGTTTTGTAATCAAAATTTGGTATTTTAAAGAATACAGCATCGACTAAAAATATTTAGTTTATTGTTAGATTTATCGAACGGGGCACAATCTTATATGTATACTTGTGAGTTTGGTCTTTACCAACACGCTTTAATGGAAGTTTAGCATAACCCGTGAATTGTTGTTATTATTATAGGCAGCAGTTTTACCATATATACAATAAGCATTTACTTTTTATGTCTGGTAAAAATCATTTCACACCGATCCCACGTTATTATGCCAAGATGACGTATAAAAAAGCTGCGAATAAAATAAATTTATATTTTCGTACTAAAACTGTATGAAAAAACCTAAACGTTGCGGAACCATAAAACCTTGTATATAAAGTAAGTAGGGTTGTATATGACCTCGTTTCCCTACAAAGTGTTTATGGGCAGTCAATCTGGCGATGTGTTTACCCTTATTTGACAATTTACGAGCTCGAGTGTCTTATTGTATTACGCTGAGTGCGCTTGGCAACTAATTAATGTGATTTATGGCATGTAAAGTACGTTATTACTGGTGGAAGGTCTATTATACATGAGAGGCGGCCTGGGTAGGTACCAACGTAATGCCTATTTCACCAACACATCACTATAAATGCACTTTAGTGTTCAAGAATGACATTGTAGCCAGAGAACCTATTGGGCATATTGAAATTTAAAATCGTATGTCTCAGGATGGAGAGCGCAGTGGAATGCCAAGCATGCTTTATAATAAATGGTTTTATTTGGTTTTGCTACTGTCTATGAGCAGTCATATCGCTTACCATCAGGCGAATGGAATGCTCGCCATTCATTGCAATTAAAAGTAGTAGGTAGTTACATACCTACTACATAATGTAATCGATACATTGGTTTCAATACAATACAAATACAAAAGAAGCATGCTGGGTTGTGATCGTGATGTTCTTGGTTTAATATCTCGATTGAATCGTTTTGTCATTATTCTATATTTTGACTAGACAAAAGTATTTAGCCAATAGTGGATGTTTTTATGATCGATTCCAACTTAATATTCTCTGACAGTTATTACACAAGACCACCTTTTTCTAGCCACGCCGTGTTGTTACATCAGGTTGCCATTTTTTAATTACCAAACATTTGGAATTTCTCCGACAAATTGAATTCAGATAATGGTTTCAATTGTTTGATTAAACAATTCTGCAGCAACCATATAAATAAATGAAATCAATTTTACCACTGTATTTATAAATAGTAGTAGCACTGCCACGATGGCGTAGTTGTGCTACGTTATGAATAAAACGTTGAAGCCTTTGGTTCGAATTCGAAAAAAAACAGGGTTGCCAGTCCGGTAGTGATTATGGATTTCTCTATTCATTATCAGCCCGTAGACAAAAAATGTGCCCGTAATGGTGATACGCCTATTTATCTTTATTATATTAAAGGTGATAGGTCCCCTATATGGGACGGAACACACAAGACGAAACGTAAAGGTCTTGGTAGCAATTCTGTCCACCCCTTATGCGAAAAAAGCGTGAATTTATGTATGTACAAGTACCACGTATTCTATTTATATAGAATAGTCATGACTCGTGCAGACTCATGTGTAAATAACCTAATATAGACAGTTAGTGGGAGAAATTTCACCACGAAAGTGCTAAGTAAATATTTGCCTAAAGCGCGTATTTTAATAGAAGTCTGAAGTCAAAGTTGTTGAATATTTAACGTGAAGTGTGAGCGCAGTGGAGCATTAATTTTCAAGGCATGTCTAATTATGCCGGGAATGTATGAACAACGTACATAACACGCTGGTTTCTCGGTGGATCCTATTTTTAGCAGGATTTAATAAACGCTTTCGTGTTATTTAATTTTAGTGGGTTTTAAATACCCTTTGTGGATGGAGCCTCTTTTTTAAGAATTAAAGTTAAAGTGATAAATGCGGTGTTTATGATATAATGTAAATAAATAAAAAAAATATATAAACGAATATCGTCATATATTATGGAGTACATGTAGAATTACTAAGGCTCAGTTGCACAAAATAACTTTGCCAATACCTTTGACCTTGGAAATGTCAATTCCATACATTAGCAAGGTCAAATACGTCTCATATGTATGGGGATGATATTTGCAAAGGTAAAAGTATCGGCAAAGTTAGTTTGTGCAACTCAGCCTTAATGACGTAATGACTGAATAAATGATACATAAAAAATTACAAGAGAGTCTAATTCCTTCAAATATATTATAAAAAATACCTATCGACTTTGGCATAAACTTCTACATTTAGAAATTTTAATAGTACCAAAATAATAACTAAAATAGGTCTAGAGCAATTCTCGCAAATGGCGTCTAGCTTTTCATATTCCTTGTAATTGTCTGGACGGAGCGCGTATATTCCATTACGATCGGTTCTGCAGCGGATTGCTAACACAATTGGGTGTCCAAGACAGACAACGTTATAGCTTTAAACAAATATTTTTATCGGGCGAATTTCAATTTTACAAAAAATGGCGACGATTGAGAATTTTGCTTTTTGTAATGAAGATTCTTGGAGGAATAAATATTCTGATGCCCTAGAAATACTGAAAAATCTACTTCTACTAACGATTGTAAATGTGGAATTTAGGCTTGTAAATGGCACCCAATTTAAGGTTATCATCAAAAGATTAAAGCCACATTCATAGAGAGATTTAAAACCGATTTTAGCTAGCTTTATTTTTACTCCATTTTTCTGTTACATATATTATTAATTTTATTTTATTTTGTACTTAATATTAACTAAGAGTAAGCGAGTCGTCTTAGATTTCTTTGTATAAAATTATGTAAAGGAAAATAATCTGAACTGTATAAGCATAAGTTATCCCATCAAAAACATCCTGTAAAAAAATTCCAAGTCTCGCAGCTCAGGTTTTCTACCGCAAAAAGTTGTGAGATGCATGTAATACCAAGTCGATTAATTTATTTAGTCCTCAAAGGACCTTCTATATAAAGTTATTACGTTAGTTATTTCCATATCAATATTAAAAATTCTTTAAGTTTTAAATAAATAGATCGACTTGGCCATCGCATGAAAACATAATGTATCGTACAATTTGTACATAATGCTGCTGGCCAAGTCGATCTATTTATTTAAAACGTAAAGAATTTTTAATATTGATATGGTAATAACTAACGTAACAACTTTATATAGAAGGTCCTTTGAGGACTAAATAAATTAATCGACTTGGTATTACATGCATCTCACAACTTTTTGCGGTAGAAAACCTGAGCTGCGAGACTTGGAATTTTTTTACAGGATGTTTTTGATGGGATCTCACGTCTTTTTGTAGAGTCCTACTATTTTCTTTTTCGGTACTTCTTACTTCTAGAATATCACTAACCATTTTTCTTAAAGCATCTGTCTTATGGATTTTTTCTTATTTTTGTAGGTATCAATTTATCACAAATATAGCGGATTTGATTATTAATCTTCTTTCATTGTAATTGATATTTTCGAGCTATTTAGTCTATTTATTTGCAAGTTTTTCTTCGTCATGTTTTTGTAGAGGAATGTTGTACAGTTTCATGGGCTGAATACACCATTTCCCTCTCTATATCCCCTCCTGTTATGCCTCATATATATAGATATCTATCTACAACTATTATTCCATTATATACGGGTACAATGATTCATTAACTGCAAATGTAACTTTGTAATCCTATACATTTATATAGGATTACAAAGTTATTCACGCAGTTGGTCTATCTAGAAAACTAGACACAAATTATGAAATGTTTGAATTTTCCCTTGCTTTAGACACTAAACACTAATTATATTCTAAATTTGAAGGTTCTATGTCAGCTAGAAGTGCCTTAGACTTTTGATGATCGGTCAGTCAGTGAGTGACAAAATTAAGAAATTTGACTAGTTACAATTCTTAAACTACTGGTTCAAATTGAATGAAATTTTAAATATACCATGTTTACACAATGCCTGCTTAGTAACTGAAAATTCAGGCTTCATGCTTTAGCCACAACGAAGTTATAGGGGGTTGAAAATGGTCTGAATTGCTTCGAGAAAAGGATGTTACGGCCTATAGCTCGACTTGGACGGGGGCTCGGCCGCGCCCCCAGATAATTATTAGATTAGGACGTAAGCTTGGGAATGTAATCTAGTTTTTAACAATTATGATAAAATGCTTGTATTTGCGTCTGATTGTATTCTGTTTTATGTCTTATATAAAGAAAAAAATAAATAAAATAAAAAGCTTCATTCAAAACTCGTTCACAGGGGACACAACATTCGATAACTAAAATAGGTTTTAAAACCGTATATGAATAAGACCGTGAGTATTTTAAAGAAGTACTTAATAGTTTAAATAATATATTTAAAATGCAACATAAATTTTAGTTCACAATTCTCTATTGCAATTGTGTCTTAAAATATATATTTCAATCGAAGCTACTTCTTCTTACAAAATAACAAAATGTTTATTTATTAGATCCAGTTTTTTCTCAAAGACATTCTCAATGATTTATGTACGAAGCGTTTTGCATCCAACGAATTTTATCAGATCCACTTACCTGACGAAACGTCCAACATGCAACTACGTCAACTCAATTGCTACCTACCCTTCCCTAATAGAATTCTGAGAGTAGTATAAGTTCCAAGTTTCGAGATAGTTTCGAAGCAAGTTAGTAATAAGCTTCGTGAATTAGGACAACTTTGCAGTTCACACTTTGGTCCAAAAATTTTGCATAACGTAGTAGGGGCAACAATTTTTATTTTGCTCTGCATATTTCTTTGCTAAACCTGACATATTTTTATTTAAGCGAACTAATTTTTATACTGACGCAACAATGTAGTTTTTGTTACACGACCATATCCTTTTACGAATTTACCACTACAACTTGGCGTATTCCGTTATCTCATTTTAAATGATGTGCCTACCATTCATCACAGATTATACATCCTCGGGGAAGGCATATGTTCAGTAGTGGACCTCCTAAGGCTGGTAAAAAAGAGATAGGGAGAGAGAGAAGGTCAAGGTACAGCGCAAAGTACTTGTTGGTATAATTATACTGATGAAACCAGATATATTATTTGAAATCGAGACGTAACAGACAGTTACTGGACAAGCTGTTTCCGAAGACGCAGTTAATGAAAATGCTTGGGAATGGTTTATGTTTAGTAGTGGATAAAACTGCTAACAGCTTGTTATCAAAGGTTAGTTACACAATATCAGATATCTTCAGATCACCCGACCTTTACCAATAAACTTGGCTGGTGAAAACAAATTGGTTTTCAAGCATTGCTGGGTTACTACTTTAAAACCCTTTGCACAGAGATATAGAGATCTCATTCACACCTCTCAGAAGTAATCGCTTCGAGGGATTTCTGAAGAATTTAAACGTCCTACTTGAGGGACTTTGGCAAATCTCTTTGACATTAATTTTACTGCGTCGAGAGAGTAAATATTTGCTGAACGATCTCCGAGTCGGCGAGGCCAAAAGTACAAATATTATTATTTTTATTGCGGTATTGATACAGAAGTGGGTTGTTTGATGTCTTGTTTGTTTTATGATATTTGAATTTATTTCATGATTTATTTGTGAAAGGGATTCAATCAATTTTAATTCGACGAAAATCATGGAATTCGCCCAATTTTTCTTCTATCTGATACATGTAGACCATTCTGACATGAAAGTCTTGGATTCGGTATTGAAATCGATAATCTTTTGTATAGGGTTTTTAGCAAACAAAATAAACATTACAAAATGAGCTTTTATCGAGACGTAGCTTTTACCTTGTCTGTGCAAGTAATTGTAAATATAAAAAGGTGAATCTCAGCTACCAATACATTAAAATTTTAGAATGTTTTAAAATGAAATTAAATGAAAATACTTTATTGAATCTATAAAATGTTATTTACAGTCAGTTTTTTTTTTCTCTGCCACAAGTCTGTTTTCACTAGAGAAGAACGGACAAGAACCCCTAGCGTTTCTTCTCAAAACAAGCTTACAATACAGGAGTCGCAGCTTAGTTGAATTTAGAGCATTTCATCAATAAAGAAAACAAAATAAGTTTTCATCTTTATCTAACTCTTGGGGATACATAGAGTACACAAAGAAACCGCATGTTGTTAAAAACCTTGTGACAGGTCAGGCAGCGACGAATTCAGTCGCTAACAATATTTTTCTATAACCTTGGAATTTGGTAGCATACGTACATGTAGGTAACATAAAAACACAACGGCTGAATTACGTGTTGAAAATAAAAGGAATATCTGGTGGTAGGTCTCTCATATGTGCGAGGCCGCCTAGGTAGGTACCACGGTAATGTCGATTTCTCCCACCAAACAGCACTGTAAATGCATTGTTGTGTGTCGATTTGAAAAATATTGTCTAGCCGGAGTATAGCCGGAGTAACTACTTGACATATTGAGACTTAAAATCTTAGGTGTTGTTTGGTTTTGCTACTGTACATGATTAGTCGTAACAGGCAAACGGCATGCTCGTCACGCCACTCATTGCAATAAAAAAATATTACATATCGTGCAGCCTAGACATACTTAACAATATTTTTTATCGATGTACATACAATATTAATATTGTACATTAGAAATATTGTAAAAGTTGAATATATTTTATGAAAGCAGCCGAAGCCTGGCTTGCATATAAAAGAGCTGTTATGCTTAAGTGTTTTATATTGTATTAGCATATAATTTAACTTATCAAAGCTCTTGCATTTTTTATTATGATTGAAATGTTTTTTCTTACAGTTTCTGTTGACTTTTATTTATTACCCTTATAAGATTCAGACACTGAAATTAAAATATTGAAAATAACATTAAAACCATTTACTATTGTGAAAACGCAAACTGTACTATACGAGTTAAAAGTTAATTCTGGTAATTTTTATATGAGTACTACAAAAATAAATTATGACTATACAATTATTTTTGATTTTCGTGTGTAATGACAAATGCAGACGCTAATTCTTATGGAAATTATAGAAACCCGGAACAATAAGTAAGATTCTATGGTGAGATTTGAGATTCAATCGCAAGTTTTCACCATTTCAGTTGATAAGTACTTATCACAAGTATTTATGGTTTCTACTCTGTCACTATACGGATAAGAAAATAATTATGTGTCATCAAATATGTATATGAATAGAGTATAGACATCGCCAAGGTCTAGTGTACAGAAACAATAGAACAGCAAGGTCACATCTGGGCACAATTAATTATGTTGTCGTTTAGTGGCTTCCAGTTGGTGACGTCATTGACCTTGCCATTGATTTGCTGTTATATAGCTTGATACGTTTAGTTATACATAAGCTTATAGACTCTTCATTCTGTCTTAGCCAATCATTGTTTATTCTTTTTTTATTATTGTCATGAATTCGAGATGAGCATGGTAATTGTCTGTTGGTAAGCAATATGACCGCTCATGGACAGTACCGAAACCGAACATTACTTTGAATTAAAAAGCATTCCACTGTGCTCGTCATCCTGAGACATATAATGTTAAGTCTCATGATGTTCAAGAATTATCTGGCTACAACTACCTTCAAACCGAAACACAACAGTGCATTTACCTGCTATTTAGCAGGTGAAATAGACATTGCGATAGTACCTACCCAGATGGTCTCTCACATATGATAGTGAATGCCATCAAAGCAATGCTTGGTATTCCACAGTTCTCGCCATCCTGTGACATATGATGTTAAATTTAATTGAACATATGTTCAGTAAATTACTCTGACTGCACATTCTAAATATGTTCTAGAGCTTTTGTACTTATCGTTACGATTACTCTCATTTTTCTTCCGACTTACTACTTTTGGTTAATCTTTGATTATGATATAAATTCCGGCTGTAATATGAAGAAAACTTACCATTGATAAAAAAAAAACAATACAGTGATAGATATTATGTAGTTGTTGTGAAAAAAAAGAACTCAGGTATTTTAGAAAACTTATTAATAAAACATGTTAAGTTCGGAATAAAACGAAAAACATTTTATGAAATTGAATATTCACTTCTATAGACAAACTTTTAACTTAAAACATTCATGATTTAATTTGAAAAATGTTCTGACGTAAAAGGCTTTCTGGTATTAAAATGTTGGTTGAAATAACTGAAGCCCGAATTCCCGTTGACGTAATAACCGAACTAGACGTAACTGGTAGAACCGATACCAATTTAGCGGGAAAAAAACTGAATGATCCGAATCGATTTATTCACAAGCACTAGTGCGAGGGAGCGTGTACACTGGCCTTTATTTGTTCTCAAAGACTCCGAGTCTTTTGTCGCCAGCTGAAAGCATTGAAAAATCGCCTTTATAATTCATTTTTTAATGTCTGTTCAAACTATTATAATCGTTTGGATGTTCAGAATCTTGCGTTTTTTTCTAATGGTTGTCTTTTTTTCATTGTTATGAATAACGAGACGGACATGCCATTCGCTTGATGATAAGCGATAGAACCGCTCATAGACAGTAATAAAACCAAACATAACCATGACTTCCAAAGCAATGCTTGGCCTTCACGGCGCCCGTCATCCTGGGATATAAGGTGTTAAGTCTCATTGTACAGTAGTCACTCTGGCTACAATGTCCTTCAAACCGGAACACAACAGTGCATTTACACTGCTGTTTGGCAGGAGAAATAGACATTCCGGTGGTACCTACCGAGGCGGCATCTCACATATGAGATATCTACTACTACCATATGGAAGTTCCAAAAAGTATAATGAAAAATTCTAGATGAGTGGTAATGCTATTGCCGTTGAGTTCGACATTAATCATTTGTTGAAAATGAATTTACTTCAGCAATTTCGTCTTAAATTGAGTTTGAAATTAATTTCGTAACTCAATTTCGGTTCTAAAATTATTTTACTCTAGTTCGTAGTATAAGATTGCACTTATCTAAGTCTTCAATAGCCTCAGACGTGGCGCAGCGTGACTAACAAAATTATTGGTTTCTTTATTTGATAACTGTTTAATTTTGAATAGATTGCAACTATTAAATTGACCAGCGACTATTGAACAGAATACTTTACGTCAGTCAGAATGTAATACATCAGGCAGCTAGTTGCTAGTCTAACTACTCGTATCGATATCTATACTATTTTAAACCCTTAGAGTCTTTAGAATTCGAAAGAGTAATTGGAACAGCTTTACTTAGCTGAAAACGACCGGTAAAAGGTGTTCAATTTCCATTGACGAACATTATTCATACGAACATACTTGTTAAGCTAACGCAGGCCACGTTTTGGCTCCGTTCGGAAGTCCGATCACGTTTGACATTACAGTATCGATCTTGCACCGGTCTATCGCAAGTGAAATGACACGTGGAAACATTTCTTGTTTATTTATTTATTTTAGGTGAATGTTTTTGTTATGATTCCGTTTAATTTCTGTAATGACTTGTCTTAGAATATTTGGTGATGGTCTTTGATGTTACGGTGATTATGACTGTGTTGTGGCAAATTGTTCATAATTTTCATTAACTGAGGAAATGAGTATGGTAGACTGTAGGGCCCAGCCGCTCTCAATCGTACTCTCGTTTGTTGAGGAGACCCGTGCCCTGCAGTGGGACGTATATGGGCTGATACAGAGGTACTTTGAACACTAGGGCAGTAATCGCAAACAAAGACTGTGCGTTTGTCCGCCGTCCGCTGGCCTATGTCGGTAACTTTTTGCTGGCGGACTAGTCGGTGGCTTCACTCATACAAGTCGAAGAACTTTTCGGGTACATTCAACGGCTTGATATGACCTGAGGAACATTTTTATGGCTTTATGAAACGCAGAGCGATTGCGTCGTCGTCATGCTATCATGTCACGGGAAACACGGGCAAGCGTTTGTTGCCGACATGATTCTTTTCTTATCGGCCGCCGGGCCGGCGGGTTTAGTGTGTAGTGTGATTAAAGCGACAGGCGTACGTATTTCATTTACTCGTAATGTTGGCGTAATAGATATCTGTCAATACGTCGTGAATATTTCCTGAGTTTTTGTTAGTTGAGTAAAATTCTTGTTCATTCAAGCGTCGAATCATCGTATTTTCTCAATATCTTGGCTGGTTGGTCATGCCTATTACTGGTAACTCCTTTAATGCAGAAAGAGGCGTATTTCCGTAAATGTAGTTACGATAAATGACGTAAATTCTCAGGGCCGGCAAAATGTACTGTGAGTTTCAGTCTCCAAATTAATTTATACCATTTCTCAATTTAAAATCTAAATTAAAGACAACGTAAAGCCCTCTTAAATAAGATGGAGATATGTCTGCAAATGCTATTGTAAGATTATTGAAGAGATATGCAAAGTTAGCACCTAAAATGTAATGCCATACCATGACAAAACGGATTTTAGTTAAATGCAATAATGAAAACCTATTTCAACGTGAGGAAATTGTGTTTTTGAATTAATTAACATCGCAAGAGTTGGTAACTCGTCTAGTTTGGAAATTAGATTCTGAAACTCAACATGAAAAGCCAATTTAGTTTTGCATCTCTCCGTCAGCCTATCCTTATTTCATATTCATGACATAATATGCTACATAATTTTGTTCACGCGTAATAAGAAAATATTCGTAACGGATCAGACGTGACTGCCAACATGTTGACGGCGGTCGCGGGTTAAAATCCCAGGGCACACCTCTAACTTTTCGGAGTCATGTTTGTACTGATATTAAATCACTACGCACTATAACTGTGAAGTAATACATAGTGAGGAAACCTGCATATCGTGGTGATTTGTAAAAAAAAAACGATGGTACGTAAAGTCCACCAACCTGCACTAGGCCAGCATAGTATTATATGGCCTAACACCTCTCAATCGAAATCTCGATTTTAAAGGGGGCCCGTGCTCTACAGTAAAAAAAAATCGATTTATTTCACTAACAAAATAGTTTCCTACTTCGTCTTAAATATAATATCAAAGATCACGTGAAAGAGTTTAAGTTAACAGACGAACAAAAATCCTTTAGCGACCTGCCATGGGGTCCTTTCAGGAAATTAATTCTACCAGGTCAAAGAAACTGCAAATGAATTATTCATTTATATGAATGTTCTGCTATTTCAATTCACCTGAGGTTTGTTGTAAGAAAAAATATTATTTTATGAGGCGAGGCTAAAGACGCTGTGGTTTATACAAATGCAATGTTTCTAAAGATTTATTTAACTGATGTTATTTTTCCTATATCGAGAGAAACGCAAGGTTTGATGTTTAAGACGAAGAACTAACTTTTGTTTTAGAAATTGGATTATACACTATGAGGGTTAAGAACTTGCATAGTTCATTTGAAACTAGAACTCAATAAATAATTACTAAAAATATTCAGCGACGTGAATTAAGATCTGATTTCGTAATTTCTTTAAATGTGGTTTCTTGGTATGTTAAATATATAAAATCCAGAGGAAGGTAATTATAATTTGATAGCCTCTGTTAGACACTGCCTGTGAAACGAGAGGCCGCTGGTTCGATCCCCGTTCCGACAGAAATATTTGTACGAATATTTATTTCAGGTCTGAGCGTTTGTGAGACCGAAAAGTCTCTCGTACTTCCTAATACCCACAACACTCGAACTTAGTGTGGGATCAGGACTATGTATGTGATTGTTGGGTGTATTTGTAATACGTGCATACATAAAATCACGCCTTTTTCCTAGAAGGGTTAGGCAGAGGTGCCAGGACAACTACATTTCGCCTTGTATGTTCCGTCCCATAATGTGATAGGTAGTGAGCCTATCGCCATATCGGGCAACAAATTCCTGACTCCGGGCTGATAATGAATAGAAAAATCCAATATCACTTTGCCCAACCCGGGATTCGAACCCGAGACCTCAGCTTTGTAAGCGTACTGTAGTACAACTACGCCACCGAGGCAGTGTATTTGTAATGGCTGATAAAAATATATTCTAATTACAAACCGTATCTACAACAAATATACTTCTTATTACAGTACGAAAACAAATTTAAACTAGTGCAAATATTGTAGGATGTTTCCGCAACAAAACCAATTAAACAAGTTTTGACGTTTTTTCTCGAAGCTGATTTAACTGCCGCCGGGAACTGCAAAGTTAAATAGGTCAGGAATAAATAAATATAAATTATGCATAAATATCTCAACTTGACGTGAATTGAGTGCTTAGTAGTTATAATTATGTTTTCGTGGTGGAGGGTGACATGGATTTAAATAATGTTTGCTTACTAGTAAAATAGAAGTTCGATAGTAGACGCAACGGGGGATTGGATAGCGATCTTTCGTTTGGTTAGTAAGATTACCATGTAAAATTATTGAAATAATCTGTATCTGTATCAGCCCATATACGTCCCACTGCAGGGCACGAGCCTACTCTACAATCGAAAGTACGATTGAGAGTGGTTAGGCCATATAGTCCACCACGCTGGCCTAGTGCGGGTTGGCGGACTTACATACCATATAAATTCTTATGAACCGCTATGGTATGCAGGTTTCCTCACGATGTTTTCCTTCACCGATTTAGTGCGTGGTGATTGACTATCAATACACACATGACTCCGAAAAGTCAGAGGTGTGCCCTGGGATTTGAACCCGCGACCACCGTGAACATGTTGGCAGCCGCGTCTGGTCCGTTTACCAACAGGCCACCACGCACTTATTGAAATAATACCATCGACAAATTAAAAGACTGGCGTTTCCATTCGTGGCTACACATATGCACTCGATAGAAGGTGCAATTGTCTGGAGCGAATCATTCTCTAAAATCTTATAGTAATTACCAAAAGTCAAAAGCAAATAACTTTTTTTATTGCATCGTTCAGGCAAACGAGCACGCAGGTCACCTGATGGTAAGTGATCACTGCCGCCCATGAACATCCACAACGCATGGATCATGGATGTGTTGCCGGCACATCAAATCGGGAGGAGAGTCGATCTCACTCACCTGACGAAACGCGACAGCGCAGCTCTTGCTTCACTTCGATTTCCTGTGAGACAGTGGTAAGACCCTGGACAAGCCATCCATGCTGAGTCATGACCGACTACAGCGTGGCTCTACCAAACTGCCGAATTTAATCCTATGTTAATACTTATTACTCAAAAAACGAGCGTATTCCTACCTTAAAGGCCGGCAACGCATCTCCATGCCCTATGGTGTTGCAAATGTTCATGGGCGGCGGTGTTCACTTACCAATAGGTGAACCGTATGCTCGTTTGCCTCCTATAACATAATAAAATACAAATATTCTTTCAAAAATAAACTGAATAAGAAAAATAGACTTGAATAAAAAAGGAAATACAAGAACATTCTTTACAATAGTAAATAAAAGAAGAGCCGTATGTTTCTCGGTAAAAGATCTATTATAACGGGCAGTGAGTAAGGTAGATAAATGGCTCACACCAGTGGTTTTCTTTCTTATCTTTTGTTTATTCCTCGAAGATATATCTGTGTTACAATGCTCTTAAAGAATCTTCATGTAATGGTCGTTTGTTTATGTAAATTACTTATTTTATAAATACAAAAGAAAATCTTTGTTGTAAATTACATAATTTTTTGTCTTCTTCGTACTGAAATAACAAATAACATGGTCTTATGACTGAACATGTATTTGCTAGTTAACTTTTAATTATTCCTTTTTCTGACTTACATTAATCATAGTAGGTAATATATATATTATTAGTATTATTATAGTATTATTCATATTTAAATAACTATGTAAAGTAGAAATAGTATAATGTCTTAGTTTTAAGTTTTAAAATTGATCGCACAAAAATAAGTAGCATGATTTCATCTTCCATCAAATATTTCCTATTTAGTTTGGAACCCCTCCACTTGAGTTCAAGTAAAACTTCCATACAATTTGCAAACTCTCGATATCATGATTCCAATATAAGCAAATTGTAAGAAAATGACGTCATACTTGCATCCAAGATTTGTATATATTTTTTTTATTGCTTTGAATGGCGAGACGAGCATGCCGTTCGCCTGATGGTAAGCGATACGACCGCTCATGAACAGTAGCAAAACCAAACAACACCTTGAATTACAAAGCAATGCTTGGCATTCCACTGCGTTCGCCATCCTGAGACATAAGATGTTAAGCCTCAATATGTCCAGTAGTTACTCTGGGTACAATGCCCTTCAATCCGAAACACAACAGTGCGTTTACACTGCTGTTTGACGGGAGAAATAGACACTGCGGTGGTACCCACCCAGATGGCCTCTCACATATGAGAGACCTACCACCAGTAATGGAATAATGTATAATGGAATTGCGCTCTTAATAACAAAATACAGCAAAAATATGCAAAGCTCGTGGGTCCAAAAACACGTCCATAATGCTTTGAATCCATTGCACAGGCGAGTCCGAGTTTAATTGCGTAGTTACTAGCACACGCTACCGTTCCTCGTTAGCGAACAATTTTTATCTGTTAATTAAAGAAGTTTTCTCTAAGCGTCTGCTAACGATGTCCAACCCGTATGTGGGATTCATATTTAAAAAATAAACGAGGGTTAGATGCCACAGAGCTTTGTTTAGAAATCTTTAATACTTTTAAATATAAAACGGTTTAGTTTAACTTTACCTGTTTGTCCTTACCCTAAATGTATTCGAGGTCGGTGTATTTTTTTATAGCAATGAGTGGCAAGACGAGCATCCCATTCGCCTGATGGTAAGTGATACGACCGCTCAAGGACAGTAGCAATGCTTGGCATTCCAATGCGCTCGCCATCTTGAGACATAAGATGTTAAGTCTCATGTCCAGTAGTTACTCTGGCTACAATATGCTTCAAACCGAAAACAACAATGCATTTACACTGCTGTTCGGCGGAAGAAATAGACGCTGCGGCTGTACCTACCCAGGCAGCCTCCCACATATGAGACCTTCCACTAGTAAAGAACACAATATCTATCTATATTTTTAGGTAGATGTTTAATAAATATAATACATAACAGAGGTGTTACCAATTATTCAATAAGCTTTGACAATGTCGGACGAATAAAACGAGAGAAATTTTATTCGCAAAACACGGCCCGGAGAAGGGATTGTTGAAGGTCGATTTAATCGCTCCTTTGATTGTGGGTAATCTATTGTTTTGTTATGATTATTATTAATTATTCTCACAAAGATCCTTTAATTCATTTAAAAATGGAACAAAAAGGATTAATTTGAGGGTTAACACTCTTTCGTTGTTTTTTAAATTTCGTATTATGAATAAACTTGAAAGTGTGAGGGTTTTCATTCAGTAAAATATTATTTTTATACGTTATTAATATTTTTAAAGTCGAAGTCAGCTAACTTTAAAAATATATATTTATTTTATCGAGTTCGAATCGTATTTATTTATATAATTTCAGTATTTAAGAGATAGAATAGTCGTTAATATTATTAATGACCAATCAATATTATAGAATACAGATAATTAATATCACTTAAATGATTAAATGTAATAAGATTTTTTTTATTGCACTGAATGGCGAGACGAGTTTGTCGTTCGCCTGATGGTAAGTGGTACGATCGCTCATAAACAGTAACAAAACCAAACAACACTTTGAATTTTGAAGCATCATGTGACTGAGATTTATTTATTTATTTAATACTAGCTGTCGGGCCCGGCTTCGCCCGGGTGCAGATAGTTTTTGAGTCCAATCCACATCAAGAACATATTATTTCGCGTGTCTACTAACTATATTTCCCGCGTGCCGTCGACTATATTTCCCTTCCGTAGGAGAGGACATCCCGTGCCAACAATTTGAATTTGAAAGAGTAGAAAATATGTATATTTGGTTTCCTGACTCATCCCACGGGAACACTACATTTTTCGGGATAAAAAGTAGCCTATGTGTTAATCCAGGGTGTCAGCTATCACTATACCAAATTTCATCAAAATCTGATGAGCCGTTTTTTCATGAAAGAGTAACAAATAACAAACATCCATACATCCATACTTACAAACTTTCACCTTTATAATATAGTAAGGATAAGGATACATATAATTAGCAGCCTGTAATTATAAAGGGTATTAATTACACTGTAATTCGTATTTCAATTAGCGTATATTTCCTTTCATACCGGTGCTAATTAATTCTTACAGTTAATGTTTATTAATATTTTAATCAAAGCTAATTAATAAAGATTACTATAATTTCAAGAATGTATTATATGGAGAATAATATGCCAAATAAATAACCGGGTAATACGGGTTAATATAATGGCGCCCGGGCGGGTAATAAAGGCCTTTTGACCGGGAAGGGTTGAGATACGTATGAAAATCTATTCTTATGTGATATTACTATATGTACCTATTCATAAGGCTTCGTGAAAAGTTCGTGATATGATATACAGTTTCCTTTGCTGCGATTTATCTTGGGGTAGAATTTTCTTTTATATAGTACTAGCGACCTAGCCCGGCTTCACCCGGGTTCAGACACTTTTTGAGTTCAGTCCACATCGAACGTTTTATTTTCGCGTATTAACTATTTTGTATTAAAAATTTAACATGACTGCTTTTTTTAAACCTTTTTAACTGCTTTTCTCGTCCCGTCCTGTCACAACTCGCCCTGTCCTCAATTTGTTTAATGACTCAAGGCATATTATCCTGTCCTCTTATTTTCATTCGCCTCATACTCTATCCCAAACTATCCCTATGAGTTTAAAAGAATAGGAAATATAAATATTTGATTTCCTTGTTCATCCCAAGAGAACACAACTATTTTCGAAATAAAATACCCCATATGTAAATCCAGGCTATCAGCTATTTACATACCAAATTTCATCAAAATTAGTCTAGCCGTTTTAGCGTGAAGAAGTAACACACAAACTTTCACCTTTATAATATTAGTAGGATGGGATTCAATAAAATTTACTGATTTTAGTTACTGGATACAGGCCGCTTTTAACAGGTCTATACGGCGATACTTATGTTCAGCAGTAGATTTCATTTGGCTGAAGAGAGAGAGAGAGAGAGAGAGAGAAAGAGAGAGACGGAGGGAGGGAGAGAGAGTTAACATATTTGACAGCCTCCGTGGCGCAGTTGGTTAGACGCCGCCTGTGAAACGAGAGGCCGCGGGTTCGATCCCCGCACCGAGAGAAATGTTTGTGCGGCCCACAAATATTTCTTCCGGGTCTGGGTGTTTGTGGGACCGAAAAGTCTCTCGTAGTTCCTGATACCCACAACACAAGACTCGATCTTAGTGTGGGGTCAGGACTATGTATGGGACTGTTGGGTGTTATTTATTTATTATTATTATTATTATATTTTATTTATATGAAATATAATAATTTGTTGGCAATAAGTTGCATTGAAACTGCCGATTAATTTGGATTGTTAGTATAAGTTTATTATTCATCACATATGACATAAGTGAACGGTTTACATTCTTATGAAATAGTGTACCAATAGGCGGTCTTTTCGCTATTAGCGATATTTTTTAGAGACCAAAGGTACCATGAATCATTCATCATTCTTTATTCGTCATAGAAGAATAAAGATAATATATAATGGCACCTCATGGGATACCTATTTTTTTGCCTCAACGTCGACAAACTATAGTAATTTCTAAAATAATAATTGAATTTGGAAATCTTTTAACTGTCCTACCTATTTTATTATTCAGGAAATGAAACGATATATAAGGCACAAATAGGAAAAATAATGATCGAGAAAAATACAGACAAAATATATTATAATTCCGTCTCAGATGAAGACTGTATGATGTACTTTTCTATGACATTTATTAAATTAAAGAAATACATAACTCTGTTATCTACGATTGCCTTTGGGGAGTGTAGGCGAATTTACCAAACGAATCTCTCTAAGGATAACAAACCTCAAGGCATATTCTTACTAAACAAACATTTTCGATGGTTTCTATATTTAGGAATTATAATGGTTTTCCTGTCTTATGTTATGAGTATGATATATTATATTGTGCCAAGAAATGTATATAACGAGTAGTACAAAAAATAATTTATTCATTTGTTTAAATCATATGGTAGTGTCGGCTGGGCAAAGGCCTTCTCCCTTTTCTTCATTATATTTTTTTATTTATAGTTTATTAGGGAAACTAACAATCCTGAAGTTTTAAAAGCAAAGTTTTTACAAATACATATGTCAGCAAAGTTTCCACTAAAAATTAAATAATTATTCTATACATATTTTTTTTTTCATATCTTCAATAAATTATAACAAGCAGAGTAGGTAAATCATCCTTGGATCCCCAGCTATGCTACCTAGTACGCCCTTATCGAGACACACCATTCATTCTACAATAAGACTAGTATTGTTTATAAATCATTTACTTATCGATACGAAGAACATTTATCTCAAAACAAATATTGAACCCACTGCGTTTCCTTTCAGAGTAGGCATCTCACTTACAGCGCCACGGAGGCTGATGAATAATTCCAAAATAAAATTTATGTTACTCGAGGATCGCATCATTTATTTATGTTATTCATCCACCATTTACCATAGCAAAAAATATTCGCCAAAAAATATCTTATTCTGATTTATTGTAGAACTTCATATATTTTCTAGAACATATTGTGAACGCTATATCTTCTGCGATATATCTTCATTAGTCTGTCGGAACGTAAGCTGGCTCTGTACCAAAAATATTGGGGTAATTCATTATAAATTCTGCTAAGTTGGGTAAGTTCTGGGTATACTTATTTCTATACATAATCCCAGGTAAATATTTATCTTTTGGCATCACGCCGCTTACGCAGCGAAAGGAATGTTGCTGCGTCATTTATACTAAAATATTATACGGGTTTGTTTGAACGCGTTTGTCTTTGAAAATACTATACATTTGGGAAATTCTTTTTGTATTTCGTAGCAAAATTAATGTGGAAGTTTCATGATTATTTAAGTTTTCGCTATGACCTTTAAAAGTGGAGCGAAAAGAACATATTAAATCTTTGTCCTTGTTAAAGTTGTTAATGAGTGTTACGAGCAAGATGAAAAAAAATACTTATATTTTATGATCACTTTTTCATATTGAGTCTGAGTTCAAACAGTTTATAAGACTTTGGACGCTCATTTTACTTATTCATAAATAAGAACAGGCATTTATTAATTGTGTGGTGGACTATGCGGCCTAACCACTCTCAGTCGTACTCTCGGTTGTAGAGGAGGCCCGTGCCCTGCTGTGGAACGTATATGGGCTGATACAGATTAAATATTTATTTCTGAGCAAATATTCAGTCTACTAGTCCTTTGTACAATAATAATCCTAAATACCTTTTGATTTGGCCTGCCATATCGAAAATGTTTGGCTTGGCAAACTCACAATTTCATACCCGTAAATAAACTTAATTACAGAGGTAGCCCACAGATTATCTTAATACCATAGGGAGATAATTCTAAGGATACCCCATAACATATTTCATGGATGACAATAATGGGCTTTAGGAAATATTAAGGTGTTCTAAATGGTTGCCAGTAGATTTTGACCGTGACCATATTTTTGCGAGCGATTTATTTCTTGAAGATGAAGCTTTAATTCGAGCTAACTATATTTTACGAATTTAATAAAACAATAATAAAAAGTTATATACAAAGTACTGACCCCATATTAAGATAAATTACGTCTTGTGTCGTGGGTATCAGATACTACGAGCGTCTTTTCGATATTACAAACACCCATACCCGAGACAAATACTTGTTGGCCTCACAAACATTTGTCTCGGTGCGGGAATCGAACCCGCAGCCTTTCGTTTCACAGCCGTCGTCTAACCAAGTGTGCCACGGAGGCTGTCATTTGAGGACTATTATGACTTGTGTACCAAACTAAACGGTGAAGTTAAAGTTTTCACCAAAAAGCGGTTAAATAAAAAACTTCATGTTATTGTGTTACGTAATTCAAATTATATGGAACGATTAAAGTAAGCTTGTACTCGTATCTATACTTTATGGCTTCCGATTATTTGACTTTTAATTTGATTACATTGACTCGTTGTGAACAAATTACATACAATATTTATTACAATTAACCTTCGAAATAACATTATCAAATCGAAATGTATACTCTGATTTGCAATATTCATGTTTAATCTTCATATATTTTGTCCAAAGTGTATTTTTATTCCCTGTACCATGTAACGAGCTACGTGCAGCTTATGTCAACATCTGGACCGGAGACAAATATTTGCGGACACAAACCATCGCGTGCTTACAAACCAGAATACAAGCATGAATAGAATTTGAACCACACAATCTCTTTAACGGTGAAGGAAAACATCGTGAAGAAAACTGTCTACCATAGCTATTTGATGATTTGGGTTCGATCCCCGCACCGAGGGAAATGTTTGTGCGGCCCACAAATATCTCTTCCGGGTCTGGGTGTTTGTGACACTGAAAAGTCCTTCGTAGTTCCTGATACCCACGAACCAAATTCGATCTTAGCGCGGGTTCAGGACTGTGTAGTGACTATTGGGTGTTTTGTTATTTATTTGAAAGAATTTATATGGTATGTAAAGTCCGCCAACCCGCACTAGACCAGCTTGGTAGACGAGGCCTAACCACTCTCAATCGTTCTCTCGATTGCAGAGGCCCGTGCCCAGTAGTGGGACGTATATGGGCTTACACAGTAACCACAATCAAAATAATGAACCAAAATAATTGTTTTTTTTTTTTTTTTATTGCCTTGAATGGCGAGACGAGCATGCCGTTCGCCTGATGGTAAGCGATACGACCGCTCATGAACAGTAGCAAAACCAAACAACACCTTGAATTACAAAGCAATGCTTGGCATTCCACTGCGCTCGCCATCCTGAGACATAAGACTTAACATAAGTCTCAATATGTCCAGTAGTTACTCTGGCTACAATGCCCTTCAACCCGAAACACAACAGTGCGTTTACACTGCTGTTTGACGGGAGAAATAGACACTGCGGTGGTACCCACCCAGATGGCCTCTCACATATGAGAGACCTACCACCAGTAATTGTACTTTAGGATAGGCAAGCGAGTAACGTACAGGTTAAAACTTTGTATACAGGTTATGGGTTCGATTCTCATATGGTTTAATATTTGTCTGGCTGACACACAACTATATCATGGGATTTGTGCGTGTACAAATATGAGGATTTGTATGTATACATATTCCCGACTTTCAACGAAAATTAACATGCAGTGGACTAATTTGGATATCTGTTGCTTTGTCTATTTTATACCACTGTCTAAATAAAACTAAATATGTGCAAGACTTATCAATTACAGTAATTTATAGCATTTTAAATTCAAAGTTTTTCTTCGCTCATTTTTATCCCACCGACTACAATTGTCACAGTAAGTTTTAACTACGCAGTTTACAAGACAATAAAAATAAATCACTGCACACGGCAGTGTATTTGAACGGCACGCGCTGCAAAGGGAATTTCATTCATTATGGCGGCCTGACGGGCACGGCTTCATTTAATTTCAAACAAGTCTTTTGATTGTGCTCGTGGATTCATTGCGGATTCACTTTTATGAATAGGTTTTCTTGATATTTGGTGCTAGTCGTTTCATCGTTTTATTAAAGACAGAGTTGCAGGTTGGCAGTAAGGCGGGGTAGTTTCATAAGATTTGGTTTTTGGTTTATTTATATCTTTATGTCTGTATCTGTATAAGTCCATACGTCCCACTGCAGGCTACGGTTCTCCTCTATCATCGAGGTTACGATTGAGAAAGGTTAGGCCATATTATAGTTCACCACGCTGGCCTAGTGCGGGTTGGCGTAATTTGCATAGCATTAAAAGTATGCAGGTTTCCTTATGATGTTTTCCTTCACTAGTAAACCCTTACAGCGAGAAATTTGATTGGGTCAATTTTGTGGATTTAACGCCGTCTTGTGGTAGAAATCGGGAGGGATACAAATACCCTACAACTACTTTTGGATCTTCGGCAATGTCATTCACCGAACGAAACGCAGTAGTAAAATTATTCGTTTACGTCAGCTTTATATACATCCCCGGTCATCTCATTTATACTATAGCTTTAAAGGCATCAAAGCTCGACAGTTAAAAAACAGTTGCTAAGGTAAAAATAAAAAAATTAATTAAAGCAATAAATTAAAAGAAATAATACTAAATATAGAAAATATTTTGTAAATAGAGATTAATTTCTATGTGTATTGACTTGTCATAAGAGCTCTTTAATTGCCTACGTGACCAATAAATACATTTCATTTCATTTCATTATTCTAACCAATAACCTAAAGAAAATATATGTAATAATAAAATAGCATTTGATATTTTATTCTGTCTTCATATACGATTGTGTCTATTTACAACATCTGATAGTTTCAGTTCCATAAAGAATATTATATCTGCATAGTTGTACAAGCATATTTGGCAGATTTTCCACATTATTCGAGAGAATGCAGCCACTGTAACACTATGCTAAACAAGCGCTTCTAGGCGAAATTTTATTGTCTTACTGGTTAGTATGCTGATTAAGTTTAACATGGAACGCACATAATAAATTACGTCTATATACTTACAGAAGTAAAATACTGTCTTTATCTACAAACTAGCGGCCCGGCCCGGCTTTGTCCGGGTGTAGACACTTTTTAGTCCAGTCAGCAATATTAACTTATTATTCTCGCGTAGTAACTGTTTTATATTTAAACTCAACGTTACAACCATAATTTATGATGTTCTTCCAGTCCCGTCCAGTCACAACCCTCTTCGTTCCGTCTCATTCTGTTCCAATTTCAAGGCATGCAATCCTGTCCCGATTCATCCGCCTTGTACTCTATCCTATCCCACCCTTTTGAGTCTGAAAGACCAGTAAATATATTTGAACTCCTTTTTCATCTCACGGGAACAAAAGATAGCCTATGGTAATCCAGAGTATCAAAATAAACAGTCAAACTTTCGCCTTTATAATATTATTAGAAGGATGTACATACATTTTACGCCCATGATACAAAAACTACTGACCTAGCGGGGTCATAGGGTATATCGCAAGCAGGATATATAGAGTTGAGTTTCCAAGATAAAAATATTAATTTTATAAACATTAATAGGTTCTTTGGAATACATTTTATTTGAAAGATATTAAACATCCATTTCAGTTGACTTTATATTTTCCATTTAAATCCTTACTATCGAAAGCCAGAATATACCTACTTTAATGTAAGCCAAAAGCAACAGATTTCAATACGTTAAAACTTAATATTTAAATTCCGCCTCCATGTAACATTTGAGGCTAATGGTAATTTTAATGGAACAAATTGGCCGATTAAACCGTACGAGATAAAAATATATTCCGCGTTATTTTTCGGTATAACATTACGCTACTGATGTTGCGGCAGACTACCCGTAAAATGGCTTTCATTACTGTGTTTTTATTTTCTTTTTTAAATATTCAATTAGTGTTTTGCTTATACAACATTTATGAATAAGAATTTTTCATTAACTTTCTGCATAGAGCAAAGTTTACGAGATAGACCTATAACCTGGTAAAGTTTGAAGAAAGTCGCTGGAAGCATGCCCCTAATAATGATGGGTCAATGTCGCATTTATGATAGATGAGCGACGTTTGAAAATGATAATTATAAAATCACTTACTCATTTACCAAACCTAGGAGGAAAGAAATCAGATTTTATTAATAAAAATTGATATTGGATTCTTGATTAATAATTAGCCCGGAGTCAAAAATGTGTGTCCGATATGGAGATATGCTTGCTCCCTATTACATGGGACAGAACACACGAGGAGAAACGTGGGCGTCCCGTAGCACTTCTTAGCCTTTCTTAGCTTTTCTCAGACTACCCCTTCTGAGGAAAAAAAAAAGCGTGATTTTTATGTATGTTATAACAAAACAAAGAGCAAGTACTAACTACCATACTAGTGTTAGATTTACGCAACACAAGAGCATATAGATTATTTTCCTCCCAGAGAGCGGTCCGTGTATAAATGCTCGTCGTACACCATCCCAGAGATTAGTGAACTTGTCCAAGTTTCTCATTACTGGACAGTTTCCGTCCAGTAGTGCTATTAACTCGACCCTAGATTAGATTTCACTGTCCTGTACATTTAGGCTCTGTTTTAGGTGTCCGCAGTAAAATGGTTTTGCTGAGTACATGTCTACAGGTCTAGATGATTGTGAAAATTAGTAAATATGCTGCCTTATCTTATATTGTTAAGTATAGATAAGTTTTGATATGCATTAAAATTTCCAAATATGTATCCAAATAGTATGTGTGTGAGTGTAAAGTACCTATTGTTGTAACCTATTGTTTTAATGGTTGCCTAGAAGAAATCGCGTTAAGCGATAAGACCGCCAATTGTCACCTTTATTTTAACGTGTTATATCGTGTCATATTTTTTATGTATGTGGTGTTCAATAAAGAATTTATAAATAAATAAAATAAATAACTTTTCATTAGAAAACGGTTTAAAAATAAATATTCCTTTTTACTTATGAAACCATAAATGAATAGGCATTTTTCACAAATAAAGTTATTAATCCATTTAACGTACACAGTGCAAAGATAAAAGGATGCTTTAAAGAGGATTTCATAGCAATGAAAGCCCTATGTAAGGCTAATATTTATTAATAAATTCACAACTGTCCAGAACAGAGTATTTGTGTTTCATTCAACAATCAACACATCTGGGCGAAATCTGGTCCCTTTGTACTCAATTTTAAGAGGATTAAAAGCTTTACGGGTATATTTTAAAACAAGAAATTTATAGTAACTTGAAAATTAATACACTCAACAGTTATGGCTATATGCCTGACTACATGTTTTGTGGCGAGGTTATCAGAAGTTACGACAGACTTCGGTCTCACAAACGCCTAGGACCGAATCAAATATTTGTGGATTGCTTAAACATTGGTCTAAGTGTGGGAATCGAAGCTTGGACTTCTAATTTCAACGGCATGGCGTTGAATCAACTGTGCAAATGGTATAATTAGCGTTTGAAAGCCTATTTTCGAGGAACAACGGGGAGGAAATGGTCTATTTTTCGCCGTAACTTCGACGTGCAGCTAAAGATCTGACGAACAAAACGGATAAATCTTGAGTGGAGTTTAAACGGTTTATTTGTTTTGGTTTCAACGATGTTTGTCTAGACGCATTATCTTATGCAAACTTCTTTTGCTAAAAGCTTTTCCTTGCATTTTAACTCAAGTATGAACATTTTCGTACTTTAGTAGGGCAAAAATATTTTATTTATTTGGTTAAATCTTTATTGTACACATATAAAAATATAACATACAGAACCAAACAGAAAACAAAATACAAATGGCGATCTTATAGCAATGGGTATTTTGTGTGCTATTTATAAAGTTTACATAATCCGTGTCGTTTACATGAAAATAAATAATGTAATAACATTAGATGTATATAAGCGTCCTAACGATACTTACAGCGACGTGTCGGAATTGTCTGCATCCAATGACCCTCTTCACACTTTATTAGGCCGTTTGCCACTTTATGGGTTAATAAGACATCCTTAATATTTCCTATATAGCCACAGGAAGTCCTTAAATGTTGGTAAATGAAGCTCTTTGAACCCTTCTTTCAATTTAGTGTTATAATTATGCGGTGACAGGAATTTGCATTAGGATCTGTGATAGTATAAAGTGCTTTGTAGAATATAACCATAAAACGTTAACAAGTTTTTGAAATAATTAATATTGTACTTGAGGAAATATAAATTGAAGCAATAGCTTTAAATATTGTTTCTTGTATTTAAATGTAGTGTTAAATGGCAGTTAATATAAACTTACTTGTTAAATTGTGGCTCATGACAAAAAAAAATACGGTGAAACAACTTAGCAAAATTTTTTTATAAAACAACAAATTCCATGTTTAGAAAATATATACCTACAAATGAATTATAGAACAGAACTACTCGTATTATACATTGATGCTATTAACTCGTTTGTTATCGCTGCACGCTTTTCACGGGTCATCGGTTGGCGCTGTGAAATGTCCGGCAATAAAATCGGCGTGCACAGTTCAAGTTAAACATTAGACTCAATCCTAATGAATTTCGAGTTTAGGCTAATATAAAGTAAATTCGTTTCTAGTTTATTTAGTATTTTTGAATAGAGCCTTGTTGATTGAATTATCAGTTAAATTAAACATATAAATGAAATAAATTAGGATTTTACACATAAATGGTACAAAATACTTGTATAAACACATTCAAACAATTTCCAACGTGGAGTTAAGTTTTATATATATTTTTATATACTATGATGACATAATGAAAATAAAATTGTGCCGGCTTGCTCGAAACCGAACATAACTTCGGTAAAACCTAATCAATACACTTTCGTGAGTTACAATGACGGGAATAAAATAAAATCGGGATGGAAGCGAAAATCACACTACCACATTAATTAAGGGGGTCACTCTATGCTCCGAAACGAAGTGAAACGAGATGAATGGTCGGACATCGTACGTGAAACTCTAAGAATGTGCTCAGGTACTCCACAAAATGGTCGAATCCTCTATCATACGTCAAAACCATAGACTAAGTTCGGAGGGAATGATAAGTATTATAGAGAATAGTATTGATTTTTAGAAGTGAATTTTTTTTTTAAATTTCATCAGACGTCGAACGTGAGAACATTCGAATTTCATTTCGATTAACAGATTAACCCAGGAAATACGACAGTACGACGACCAGAAAATGTATACGAATAACATAAAACCTCCCACTGAATGTCAATAAAGTGCTACTGTAAAATCGTACATTCAATACTGCACATGTAGGAAATGGACCAGTCGTGGCCTACTTAGCGCCGCAGCTCAAATTACCCCTGTTTATATTGTACAGCCTTCTACGCGTCTACATGTATGAGATAAAAGTTGGATCCTTTGTAGTATTGTGGGGTATTGTGTTTTGAATTTTGTGTCAAATAATGTTAATATATTATTGTAAATAAGATACAACTTACTAGACATATTATGTATTTATTAAAATCTAAAATGCTCTCCATGGACGCGATGATCAAATGTTTGAGACCAAAAAGACTGCCTGTTAATAACCACGATACAAGATATCTTATTATGGAGTCTTGAGTATGTACATATATCATTATACTACACCCATGTATTTATCTATTAATTTATATAATAGCTTTCATTCAGATACATTATTTCTAGCTATAACAAGTTTCAGTTCGACGTGTCAATACTGCACTGTATTAGCGCATAATTAATCGCTCACCACTTAGTCAAAGTCTCCTTTACAATCGAGGGTGCGTTTGCGTTGTCTTAGACCAGAGTTCATTGAGTCACCACCACCATACGAGTATCATGATCACTGCTAAGCCAAGGTCTCTTTTACAACCGAGGGTTCCTTTGCGTCAGCTTAGACCAAAGTCCACTGAGTCACCACCACCATACGAGTATCAGTATAACCTAGCATCTTGCCTGCTAGTCCACTGAGTCACCATCATACAAGTATCAATCACTTACCCAGCATCTTGCCCGCAGTACGATGTCGCTGGTGCCGCCCGGTGGGGCGGACTCTCCGAGTCCCCGGCGGGCGGTGAGCCCCCTGCTCGAGATGCGGCGACCTCACTGCACCCTCGCCTGCGACTACTGCGCCGCCATACTGGAGGACAAGTTTAAACGTAAGATATTTAGAAAATTTACTATTTTTGTACTAGCAGATTGGCCCGGCTTCAAAATTAAATCATAAGATAAACAAAAACATAAAAATCGGTCCAGTCGTTTGAGAGGAGTTAAGTCAGATACATTATTCATTGTCTTTTTGTTATCAATCTTATAAAGAATTTTAAACATATTTAACGATTCATAATCAAGCGGAAAATAGCAAATAAAAATTCACATTGAGCGTTTAATTAAACCTTGAAAATATGTTCATACAAATATGGTGAAAAAATATTTTCCAATTCTTTTTGCCAGAAAAAGTCTTTGTGAGCCGGTGATTTTAACAAATTGTCTGTACGTTAAATCATAAGGGTGGATAAACTCTTCGAACACCCTTACAATTTATCGAGTTGGGTTCAAACTATAATGTACTTCAGAAACTTTTTCGGTAATTTGGTGAATCCCTTTTTATCCACTTTCTTTTATTCATTCCTTATGTTAAAGGTTTAAGGACGGATTTATGTAACAAACTTGTTGATTTTCACGAATGTAACATACATCAGCATCGGGATGGCATAATATTTTGATAATGAATTCCGGGTAACTTTATACAAGTGCGTTATATATCTATGTATAGTCCTAAGGTTTTTTGAAATAAAAAAAGAACATCAATCAATCAATCAATCAATCATTTATTTACTTGTGATACATAGGTATTACATAGTTGGAATAATATTAAATTAAGTGCTCTATGCTCCGCCTTAATTGGCATACAAGTATGATTATAAAAATATATATTTTTTTTTACAATTAAATATTCAACAATCTGACAGTGATAAAAATAAAATGGTCAATAATTATTCAAAATAACAGTTCCATATACTATAAATTACATTACAAATTATTCATCAGATAATTGTATATATGCATATAGGTATTGTAATTGTATAACATCATCAAAAACATTCACTACTTAGAAATTCATTTAAAGAGTAATAACACTTATCTATTAAGAATGCTGTTAGTTTCTTTTTGAACAACTTTGTAGGGAGGCTTTTGAAGCTATGTGGTATTTTATTGTATATTTTCGGCCCCATTGTTAAGATGCTTTTTCTTAATAATGCAGTGTTATACCTATTTACGTGTAATAGATTCTGATATTGTGTTCTTATCTGATGTGGGCGCGTTGTTGTATCAGCCAACGTATTAAATAAATGTGAGTTAGATTTAACAAACATAGCAACTTCCAATATGTATAAAGATGGGTATGTTAATAATTTATATGATTTGAATATATGTGAGCAGGTTTCTGTTGCTTTGAGGGCAAATATGGACCGAATACAACGTTTTTGGGCCTTGAATATCCTCTCCCTGTCACAACAATTTCCCCAGAATATAATTCCAAATCTCAATACTGACGCGACTATACCATGATAAGCAATTATGAGAGTCTGTTTATTAACCTTTTTCGACAGATTGAAAAGTATAAATGAAGCTCTACTTAATCTAGTACAAACGTCATCTGAGTGATATTTCCATGATAGCTGATCATCTATTAATATTCCCAAAAATCTAGTTATATTGATAGTATCGACTCTCTGTCCGTTGTAGTTTATATTAAATTTTTCAATATTTATTCGCTGGCGGAAGTGTATGACTTTAGTTTTTTGTAAATTTATTATTAAATTGTTGGATTCAAGCCAGTTTATAATGTTTTTTAGCGTATTATTAATATCCCGTTCAAAATTATCCTTAATGTCACATTTCATTATACACGTACAATCATCAGCAAACAGTATAACTGGATGGTGAGTCTGACGAGGCAAATCATTTATATACAGAAGGAACAATAGCGGGCCCAAAACACTACCTTGCGGCACCCCGTATCTTATTTCTCTTGGTTGCGACAAATACTTGTATTCTCGTTTAGCTTTTAGACATACTCTTGCTATTTCAGAATATTGCATGCGACCAGTAAGATATGACCTAATTAGACTTAAAATGTTCCCCCTGATGCCATAACGTTCAAGCTTCTTCAATAGAATATCATGTTTAACAAAATCAAAAGCTTTAGTCATATCTGTAAAAACAGCACATATAGGACTTCTTCTATCCATATTAGGCATAATATTATGTAGTAGATTATAGATTGCCATATTAATATTTTTATTTTTCCTGAAGCCGTTCTGCTCATCACACAGTATATTATTCGTATTTAAAAATTTTTGCACTGTTTCATATATGATATTTTCAAAAACTTTGGAGAAAACTGGAATTAAGGCTATTGGCCGATAGTTTGACATATCCTCTTTGACATTCTTTTTGTGAACTGGTTTGATTATTACAGTTTTAAGTTTATCCGGAAATACGCCTGAACTGATGCTTGCATTAAAAATATGACTTAGAGGTGGGCTTATAATGCTTGCTACATATTTAGTTACACTTGTATTAATATTGTCGCTTCCATGGCTTTTTTTGTTTTTCAATGATTTTATGATCCTTATTACATCCTCGGGGACCGTCGGAGGCATGAACATGGAATTAGGGTTATTTGGTATTGGTAATGTTGGTATATTTATCTTATTAATGTTTTTTATTGATATATTTTCAATCTCGTCAATAAAGTAGTTATTAAAACTTTCCGCAATTGCTTTAGGTTCAGTAATAACAGTATCAAGTTTTCTCACCTTAAGTATGGGTTCTTTTATGAAGTTGTTATTATTATTGATTATTTGCCACGAGGCTTTCGATTTGTTTGATGATTTAGTAATTATATAATTGTTCTGAGTTTTTTGTGTTAATTTAACGATTTTTTTAAATCTGTTTGAATATGTCTTAAATAAATTTTTATTTTCAATAGTTGGGTTTAGTCTATATTTCCACAAAAAATATCTTTGTTTTTTGCTGCATATTTTTAGCCCTCGTGAGATCCATTTTATCTTTTTTCGACATTTTATTTGAACTATTTTAATCGGAAAACATAACTTATATAGGAGAGTGAAAACTTCTAAGAAATTATTATAGGCTTCATTTGCATCGTTGGTACTAAATACATTAGAGAAAGATAAACTATTTAAGTGTTTTTTAAATAATTGTAAATTGTATTTATTTATATCAAATGTTTCCGTCCGCCACGAATTAATATTGCATGTTTTATTAATTTTAATCTTTAATATTTGTGCTGTGTGGTCTGACAAAGCAAAATCGACCACATCACTTGTACAATGATGTCTACAATTATGGGCAAAATTATCGAGACAGGTTTTACTTTTCAATCTCGTCGGTTGCCTTATTTGTAATCTAAGATTATAATTAAGAAGGAGATATTCAAAATCCAAAGTGAATCTATTGGGCTTTAGTATGTCTATATTAAAGTCGCCACATAAAACCACAGTAACATTAGGTTTAGAACATAGAGTTTTTAGGATAGAATCCAATTTTTCGTAAAAAGTATTAATATTTGATTTATACGGTGGTCTATATATACAAATTATAATTAATTTTTGCCTAACTAGTTCTATTGCACAACATTCTATGATACCAGAAATTGATATTTTTCCCACATGTGACAACTCTTTGAACTCATAATTTCTCCTGAGTAAAATACAGGAACCTCCTCGATTTTGTTCTTTTCTTGAATAACAAGCTGCCAATTTAAAGTTTGGTATATTAATTAAAGTCTCATTGGAACAGGACATGAAATGTTCAGTAATGCAAATTACATCTATATCTATTTTCTTTTCAAATAACTCTTCTATGTGTATTATAAGCCTATCTGATTTACTCAATAATCCTGAGATGTTTTGATGCATTATATTCATACAATTATAAAAGAAAAAACTGTGAATCATTCATGTATTGAGAATTGTGATTACTATTATTATTATTGGAAGATTGCTTATCGAGATTCTGTTCACTATACTTGGCTATGGAACATGTTAGCCTTGCTATATTTTTAAAGATCGCATTAACTCCATAATTTTTTAGTGTACCATCTGATTTGAACGTATCATAGTCACATGTCAACTCCAAGTTAGTATCAAATAAAGTTGCATATTTATGAGTTTGATTGTCCAGATGCAGTAAGTTATTGAAAGCTTCTATCCTGCAATTGTACCAGACTGAGTATTTATGGTATTTATAGGTGGGAACGCATAGGATTATATTAGTATTTTGAATTTTTTTAAGTGTATCCCTTATGTGAACGACTAGGCTATAGTAATTATTAGTTTGGCGAAAGTCTTCTTCACCCATAAGTATTAAGCAGAAGTCTTTTTTTGAGAAATCTTTTAGCTTTAGGTGTACATCATTAATTAATTGTCTAATATTGCAACCAGGACTGAGATAATGACATATTTTGTATTGTGAAAAATTGTTTTCTGCAATGGATAAAATATTATTCCTTTTGTTTGTGCTTATGATACATATTTTGTTTTTAGTATTTTTGTGATTAGATTCTTTCAATGATTTTTCTGAGTCATTCGAGAGTGGTTTTTTTTCTGGACTGTTCCGGTGCACAGTTTCCCGACGATTTTGTTTCATGTTGTGAGATTGTTTAATTGGTGTTGTACTCTGTATGTTTTGGCCTTTCTTATTTTTGATCAATAAATTTTTTAGTTCTTGGTTTTCGTCTCGTAAAATATCAATTTCTCTGTTTGCTGCTGCTAATTTTGAGCTCAGTTCTTTAATTTGTTGTTTATATTCGCAATATATGTCGTTTTCTCCCTCAGATAAATCAGGTAGGCTGTCATTAGCTTCTTCTATTGTGCGATCATTCGAATTGTAATCATTAGCATCAAAGTCTGACAACGCTCTTGATTGTGTTTTTCTAAATGTAATATTATGTGTTGAATTATCCATTTTTAGAACGCCCTCTGTTATCTAATAGTCACAGACTATTTTTTGTTACGTATTTGTTATTTTTTTTGATAGATGTCGCTATTTGGCTAAGGTGCTGATTTGGAAGAGTTATCGATTTAGTATCAGTTTTACGAACTTTCCGAGAGATGGCGCTCAAAAGGGAAAAAATAATACTTTGTTCTGGTCAAAGTCCAATTGTTAGTTTCAAACGTAGTAACGGTCATTCATTTGAGGTAATTCATGAATATTGTCTTTTCCTGAATTTTTATAGCACTGTTTGTCTCTCACTTATCACGCTTTTGTATTACTTCACTATTAAAGTATCGTTTTGTCACTTATCACTGTTTACTTTTTGTTTAATTCACTTTAATGAAGTTCCTACATCTTGATTAGTATCGAATTAAAGTTTCAATACATGATTTAGGAACTGATTTTGTGAATTGTAATTCACAATTTATGCTTACTATTATTTATTCAAAAAATATACGAGTATTGTTATAAACCAGGAAAAAGATAAAGACCAAATTTAAAAAAAGTATGAACTACGGCCGTATTGCACAAGGAAATCTCTTCCAGACAATCTTTGAATGGATATAAAAGAAAGCAGATAAAACGGACAGACTAGTATGTATGGAGACAAAATTTTATCTATTTAACTGTCGTTAAAATCAAATTTCATATTTGAATTTTCATTAATAGATTGTTAGCTTATCAGAACTGTACAGCCAGACAGATTTTTCAAACGAATATTACCAAATAAAAAATTATAGAGTTTATTCATTCCATTTATCACTTAATGAGGCAGAAAACACTAATGGAATTGTAATGGAATAAAATGAATGTGGACCCTAAAGTAATCAATTTATTACGCACGAGCTGCTTAAATCGCTTTAACGGTCATTTGGTTTTGGTGTGGAACTTTGCACCAAGCCTATTAGTGAACCAGTAATTTGATGAATAAAAGCAAGCAGTAATGGAATTCGGCATTGTTATGATATATTATTGTTGATCAGAGTAAACTGTATTGAAAATTGTTATTTAAGGTCCGTTGGGGTAACACCGTAAAAGTAATGCGTAAGGGTAAGGGGTAAGAACATGAACTCATATGAAATATAGGAGCTTACGTTCTTACCCCTTTCATCCTTGTAATTTTGTGTTACCCCAACGCAACTTACGTTAAACGAGTACTTTGTCGAAAACTACAACATATTACATAGCCACACTGTCTTTTTATTTTACAACGCCAATTCCTTTATTAAATTGTAGGTAAAGCAAGGGGCAAGAACCCGATTGAATATTAGAAGCAGTAAATTTCATACACGCAGCGTGAACAATTAGTAAGAATATAATGAATTTTGACTAAATTGATGATTTTTATGCAAGACACGCAATTTTATATAGAATGAGAACATTTTGTGTCATTATTAGAACATTGACAGCTCTGGTGTTGCAAATATTGTACAAATGCTTAAAGACTACGGCAAATGTTTACGATAGGACAGACCGTAAACTTGTATATCTCCTTAGTTGTATATAAAAATAGAAAAGATTATTTGAATCCAGGATATATAAAGACTGAACAAAACCGAAATCAAACGGTAGTTTAAGTGACTTCAAAGACAATCCAACTAAACATTTCGCAAAATAAAGCGACGACCATTTTTGTAATGTTTTAACTGTCGTCGGTTTTGGTTAGTACATGATACATTTATTTTTAAAGCAATCCCATTTAAGGTTTTCAATTACTATTCTAAAAATGATTCGTAATAAATTGGAAAAATAAAAAAACACTGCATTTTTTAATGACATTTTTAGTTGCATATTTTCTGTAACCACTAAAACTAACACCTGGCTTCGTTTTCGTTTACAGTATGAATTAATTAAGCTAACGTTCCTCATTAGGTAGTGCAGAGATGCGCAACAGAGGCACATCACCTCTCTCGGCATCACCTCGCCAGTCTCTAACTGGTGAACCGCCCTGGACCCTCCCGGATGACGACCGACCCGACTTCTCAGCTCTTAAGGAAAACATACACAAGATTAACAAGTACGTATATGTTAGATATAATCATAAGTTTCAGCAAGTCACTGGATGCAGGCCGCTTCCAGTCCATGCAAAGATTATTGGAGAGGCTTCTGTTCAGCACTGGACTTCCTATGAATGAAGGGAGAGAGTATTTCGGAGTACTGTTTTTATGGCGTATGAGATAAAAAAATGATGGTAAATGATTACTACCGCATATTAACTGCAGAAGAATTGGTAGGTTGCTAACTTTCGTGTCATCTCTCATTTTGTTGGTTTTTAGGATAGAAGATTGTCAGGAAATAGTATAATGCATGGGAATATTGATGCTCCAAGAATGTATTCATATTAAGTTGATTCGTAGAACGGCGTAACGATTAGAGAGAAAGAAAATGTTTTTATTTTTATAAATAATAGCAAGGTTGCATGAAATACATCCTTACCCATCGGGAGAAAAAATATTTTCACACTAACAATAAAATTAGCATCTCAACGGCGAAGCCTCAAAACTGCTATAGGGGCAGTGTTTGTATAAAATGTAAAGAATTCTATGCGAGTTTTCTAAAGGCATTGTTTTCCATGCGGGCGAGCAAACAGCCTACCTTTTTGCATAAATCTCTAAGAGTTATTCAAGCCTCTATCATCTCTATGAAGACTATTCGTCACAATAACACAGAATATTTGTAACAAAATAAAATATTACAAAAGTTGGAGACTAAAGCCGCAGCGATAGTAATGATTAGGGATGTCACGACTATTCAGTTAATCAATATTCAGCTAGTTTTTATTGGTAAAAATACTGTATATTATTTAATATGCAATCTCTATAGAATAGAAAAAAATATTACCACTTGAAAATACAAGAACTTATTTAAAAAAAATATAATACTTTAGTACTATGAATCTGACATGAGTAAATTATTACGCTGAATTTAAATATTTGTTAAATCTTGGCAGATATAATTGGTTATTTAGGAGTATGCTTTTACTTTGTACATTACTAGGAGATAAACAAATTGTTAACACAATTTATAATGCTCCGACACAATGTTGTATACAATTTATACCACGTGTAAGTGTGCTGAAAGGCTCAAATCATTCAGCCAACTTCGGCCAAAATTTTCAGCGATATTCGTATACAGCCACAACATGCCATCTAGTAATACGTCTCATATATCACCTAGACAAGTATGAGATGAAACATTGATTCTGGCAGGGACTGCGAGACCTCAACACGACTGGATATGCTGCTGACACAAGTTGAGCAGTACGCGAACAATCTAGAAGCTTTGGTGGAAGAGAGAACCTCTGATTACTTGGAGGAGAAGAGAAAATGCGAGGAGTTGTTGTACCAGCTGTTGCCTAAGTAAGTTTTAATTTTATTTATATCAATCTAGATTACAGATATGTTATATTATGAGCAGATAGATTACAGAACAATTTCAGATCAAGAATTGAAATCAACAGACACAAACAACAAAATTGAATCGTATCTAAATATCATTAATGTTTTTTGAACTAATCAAAATTTTTTTATTTCACTGGCTAGTCGTGTATCAAAATTACATCTAAATTTAACCTAACTAATAAGCTAATTGGGAACGATTCTTTATCTATTTTATCGAGTAATATCATGTTGCCTCCATATCATTCAATATTTATATTGAATTTTCTTATTGACTTGACGATTCTTAATATTCCGATAATTAGTAATTTTCGCGGAACAATGATTGTACATACTTGATAGTATTCATAATAACCGGATTAACAAGAATTCTTTTTTTCTTTAATATAAATAATGATTTTCATAATAAACATGTGAATAAATTATCTATATCGGAATAAAAACCTCGTCCAGATTTTCAAAGCGTTAAAAATCGAGCAGCATATTGTCATGCACTACTTATTCCCATAATGTGATGTTAAACATGACGTGTAACTTGATATGATCGCAGTTATTATGATGATATCTTTTCACTTTCTTTTACTAATGCGAAGTGATCTTTTTGTTATATTATGCTCATTTTTATAACATCCATGCATTACTTGAAGTACTTTTAAGAATGAGAACATTTTGTGCCATTATTAGGACATTGACAGCTCTGGTATTGCAAATATTGTACAAATGCTTAAATGTAAGAAAATTTAGTTTGCTTTATGTCGTTGCAACCAGTCTGATATTTTAAAAAGTAGCTAAAGTATAATACAAATCGTGAATAATATAAAATAATAATAAGCGATGAAGTAAGACCAAGGCTACATGAAATTATGATCATCAACCTATACTGATGTCCACTACTGGATATAGGCTTCCTCCAAATTGCGCCATTTCACCCTGTCTTCGGCTGGTCGCATTCAGCATCTGCCAGCAACCTTTCGCAAATCGTCACTCCACCTAACTGGAGTCCTAAACTACGCTTGGCAAGACATAAGTCCATAAAGTCTATGTATATATATCTAGTACATGAAGTCTTTAGTTGCAATCCCCTCCCTACACATCCAGTCGGTATAAAGATTCTTGGAGAAGGCCTATTTAGTAGTGCAATTCTTATGTCCACAGAAGAAGATAAATTGAGAGCACATTATCTAATACTATAATGTTTGATTACAATACATACAGCATAACTGAACTGTGACTGCATCGGTGGCGCAGTTGTATTTCGGTAGGATTGCAAATTGGAGGTGTCCGGTTTGAATCCCAGATCAAGCAAAGTGATATTGGATTTTTCTTTTAACTATCAGCCCGGTGTCAGAAATGTATGCCCCATATGGTGATAGGCTCACCCTCTGTCACATCGTAGTACGGAATATGTAACGCGGAAAGTTAGTCTCGGGATTACACCTCTGCCTAACCCTTCTTGGAAAGAGGCGTGAGTTTATGTAAGTATAACTAATACGTATAACTAGGCATAGAGCATAGTGTGGGAGCCGCGGCTATCTCAGCAGTAATAACTTACCTATGTATAATAATATTGTAAGTATAACCTAGCATTTATGTAAGCTGCAATGTACGAAAATTTAGTAAGCAATAAAGTTTTAGTATTATTTTCTTTTATCTAAAATACCATTAAGTTTAATATTTAGAAATAATATTGTTAACGGTATACAAGCAGCAAGATCGATGCGTCATTTGAGTCTGCCTCATTATGCGAAGTTCTCGCTGCAAGGCGGTGTTAACGAGCACTCCACTATTAATAAATATACGCTATGAATATGCACATACTAAGTGGAACCGTGCGAGGGCTTAAAAATAGTATGAGCTAACCTGAGATCTTAAATCTGCCACCCATGTACCTATTTACTTTGTCGTATTAATAATTATGTGCGTCGTTGTATTATTTTTACTAAGACACAGGTAATTTATAGGTCCATATAGGTCATCCTCAAAGATTACCCTAGCCACCTGTTGAAAAAAGCCTAGATTCAGCAACATCGTGTAATCTTACATAAATTCACGCAAATTCCCTAGAAGGGGTGGGTAGAGGTCACCTTGTATGTTCCGACGCGCGTACCCCGGCACAAATTCCTGGCTCCGGGCTGATAATAATGTATAGAAAAAACCGAGCTCACATTTCCCGAAACCTCTGCTATGTAACCGTAAATGCATTCATGCAATCTTGGCCATAAAATATGTGGTATTTTTTCTAATTTAGTCTTCGATCCTGTAATATTTCCCTCTGTTTTACCGGCTTACATACGTACATTAGTTGCATATTATACACATATACATTTCCCACCAAAAGGTTTACGACTTGGCTCAGACCTGTTCTCATATTTTCTAAACTTTGGGCTGGAAGCCAATATTCTAAACCAAAACGCTTGCAGAGCGAATAGCTTTTAATAGATTAGCGGCGTGATCTTATATTACTCATTATTGAAAATAAAAAAAAACAATAGTGGCAGCCCATATTGTTGTCAAAGGCATATGAAATCCAAGATTTTTTTGAGTTAAAGGAAGTCAAAATGAAGAAAAATGAATTGTAATGAGAAATCCATCGTTAAGAAGTAAATGTTCTTAATATTTTTACATTTTACAACAACCATTTTTATTATTACTTTGACAATTTCCATTAGTCGAGAAACAAATCCCTGAATTACATTCAGAAATAAAATCTTAAGAATGTGATATCATATCATGAATTCACGTAATTTCTTAAAATATAAAAAGTAAAGGATTTTAGCCCGCACGCAAAAGTTAGATAGAATTTTTAAATTTCGCAAATACCGCCGACCTTAATGTCGTATGAAAATTTACTTAAAAACAAAGTCTTCCATTCTGAAATGCTTTTATTAAACCCAGCCTTCGTAAGTGCCTTCGAATCTGTCGAACTTTGGCATGTCAATGCTATTGAATGGCAGAATAATATTACTTGTTATTGAAGTGTTTTCGAAGTAATAACGTTTCATTTAATGATTTTGAATGCTATTGAATGGCATATATATAATAAGTAGATATATATATAATATTCCTTATCAAAGTGTTTTCGGATTTTCGAATTTATAACACTTTTGAATTGTCTTAAGATTATAACAGTGTACAGTTTTTATTGGTCCAATAATCCTGTTTTTTGTGATGAATAGCGAGTGATAATTGCCTAGTATTAAAGGTTTAAGCTCGTGAAATTAAACTGCGTAAGATTTCTAGACTGATTTTTAAATCATGTTTAAAGTTACTTCGATGCCCATACGTTCGACTGAAACCTTCACAATTAAGTTCTTCAATGCCTAATTTATTAATGAAAGATTAATTGCATGAAATCGAATTCCAAAACTAACCAACATCTATTGTAATTATATTTATACCAAAAGACTTAACTACCAAAAACTAACCTCTTATATATCTTATTTCTCTAGTGTAACAATTATTAAGACAAAAATGTAAACCAACATATTTTGCGAATCGTTTCGTTCCGACTTCCGACACAAAAATAGCGATAACAAAAGAATACACAAAGAAAATTCCAAGGAAGATAGCTATCAGAAAGGTCACGCCAAAAATAATCTATAAGGGTAATATAAAAGCGTTTGGGATAATGTATGTAGGGGTTAATGCTTCGGAGAGTGATAGGGACATTCAAACATATAGCGGAACCCATTCATTTCTCTTTATCGCGAGCCATTGAACTTCAAGATTTATAATTGTTCTTTATCAACATGGAAAGGTTTTGTGAAGTTCAGTATTTGAAATAAAAGTAAATCTGAGAAACCATTAAGTTCAGTATTTGTTTGTTTGGTGTTCTTTGATTTTATTATGGATCTGAAACATCATTTTAACCACATTTTCGTCAGTGGAATGGGTCTAAGCTCCCTACAAAAAAATATTAAAATACTTGTTGACCGCACTGCCGCCCATGCCCGTCAAGGTTAAAATATAGTCGCTGAACACGTGCTCTGCGCGATAATATAAACAATCTACGTTGCTCCGGCGTTTTATGACCCGGCGACGGCGCGTCACCACATGAGTAGATAGCGTCACCGCGCGCCACTTATTGTAAACAAACGGTTCTCAGCATTCAAGTGCTTTGTTTAACTATTAAGTGTTATGTTTTTTGTTTAAACTACGAGCTTGTTGAATTTATTATTCGTTTTCTTTATCAGATTATGACTCTGTTGTTTAGTTATGCTTATTTGAAATTAGAGATCGCGCGATTTTATCGCGTCTTGTGTTTATAGGATCATATCTCAAAAACTAAAGCGATGACATAGTGGTTTTACTTTAAAATTGTATTGCTTATATAATGTATTATAAGATGAGAAATAAAAACATACTCATGAAAATACAAAAATATTTATATACAGCCCTTTAATTGTAAACAGATATTTGGCACCGCGCGATTTATTATACGTCAAATTCAACAAGGCCCAGATACAAAAATATCACATTTAGGCTTAAAATATAGGTAGTACAGCATAAGCAGTCTAATAATTTATTCAAATACAAAATATCATAGCAATAACATTCATCACGACTGAGAAATATGAAAGTTAGTACAACAGTTTCTATTGCCACAATTATATCACTTTAGTTTTTTGGTTTCTTTTGTTCTACATATTATATAATACAAAAATAAAAATTGGCATGTCACATAGTGTTTTTAATGCTCTTTCCAAAAAGGTATCACACTTGTATATTGAACATTTCAAAAAAATATATTCAAAGGTAAAAAAAAAACATGTATAAAACTTGGCGGCGATCCGGCAATATAAGGTTGAGAGTACACTGAGAAAATTCGACTCGATTTTATATCTACATATTATGTTTTTTTATTACGTCAAGATTTTTTTTATTGCAATGAATGGTGGAACAAGCATGCCATTTGCTTGATGGTAAGCGATACGACCGCACATGCACAATAACAATTTATGATATACATTAAGTTTGATATAAACCAATTTTATATGAAAGCCATATTTATTATTTTAATGTATTATTTATGAAAACTATTTGCATATGAGTTACATACTATAATTAAAAAAGGTTTTAAATATGAAAACTATTTGCATATGAGTTACATACTACAATTAAAAAAAAAGTATTAAAATAAAATAAGCTGCTAAATGTTAGACTGGCTACAATGTCTTTCAAACCGGAACTGTCGCTTGGCGGGAGAAATAGACGATGGTACCTACCCAGACGGGCCCTCACATTTGAGAGACCTACCACCAGTAGCCTTTATGTCCGACACACAAACTTAATATGGTATTCGGTGTAGCATCCTGGCATGCACAAATTTACATGACAGGTGCTACACTTCCAAGTAGTTGTGCGCCGGACATTGGCTGAGTGACAAAGCTTGCACCGCTGAGCTTTGTCATTCTTTGCTGGCAAATGCAAGTCCGAGGGAAGTATGCTCTGTCTTGGAGTCTGGGTGATGACAGGAGGGCTGCAGTAGGTCTGCAGCATCTCCTGCACCAATTGGACCCGGAACTCCCGATGTGCTACGGGATTTTGGGTACGGCCGTGGTTGTAAATAATAAAAGCATTGTGCACTGATACGTTTAGAAGCCGGCGGAAAAGCTTCTTAAACCAGCACACATTTTTTCCCCTCTCTATGGGGTAGGCATAGAGCATCTGGTCTTTATGATCTACGCCGCCCATAAAAAGGTTGTAATCGAGCACCACTGTGGGTTTGTACTTGTAATACCCGAATTTTTCTTTGCCGCCGACTTCTAGTTTATGGAATGTCGAGATCAGTGACACAACACTTTTATCCTTCCACACGACCACACCCAAATCCTTTGTAGTGCTGAAGCATACTTCCCCCGTCCTCATATTTTGCTTTTTTAGACCTTTGAGGGAGTCTGGAACGAACTCCCTGTTGAGTCGGAGAGTGCCCATGGAGTCGGTATGGTGGATACGTTTCAGGATTCTGGAAAGCAGGGGAGAATTATAAAAATTGTCCATAATTAGGGTGTGGCCTCTGTTGAAAAGAGGCCGCATTAGGCGGAAAACTATTTGGGAAGTAGCACTCTCCGGCTCATTGGGCAATGCATGGCCGTCAATCGCTTCTTGCGACCCTTTCTTCCCCGAATAGACCTCCATACTCCATAGGTAGCCCGTCCTCGACTCACACAATTCATAGCTCTTAATACCTACCCGAGCCCGCTTTCTTGAAATCTGCTGTGCAAACGATAGACGGCCCTTCCATAAAAGAAGGGACTCGTCTATTGCGACATTTTGCTCGGGTAGGTATAAAGAGCTGAACTTGTGATTAAGGTATGTGAGGACGGGTAATACCTTATCCAGTTTGGAGGGCCTTGGGGGTAAGGCATTGTTATCGGTAAAATACAGACATCTCTTGAGCAGCACGAAGCGATTGAAGGACATGATTTGCCCGTAATTTCCCACCTTCATCTGCTCTAATTTGGGATACCAATATTCTCGTTCCACATTGTTCACCACCATGGACTGTAGGAACAGGATGGTGAAGAATCTCCACATTTCTTCAGGGGTGGTGTCGGTCCATCTCACCATCCTGGAGAAATGTAGAGATTTCGACCGAACCTGCTCGGCGTACCTATTTGTTTCGTGAACAATGTGGTCGATGATATTGGCATCAAAGATGGTTTGGAAAACCTGTAAGGGAGTCATTCCAGCTACTTCAAAGGTCGGGCCAGAAGGGCCAGTAAAAATTTCTCGGGTACCCTCAAAATTTTCCGGATCGCTGCGCCAGTCAAAATCAATTAAACTATTTTCCTGGGCTATGGTCCGGAGAGAGGCATCTTCCTGACGACTCAAGTGTTGGACGTGCTGGGCGAGGCCGGGGTCTTCGATGTCGTCGATTGCGGGGTACCGGTGAACGTCCCGTTCTTGACAGGCATCATTCACCGGCTCGCCCTCAACCTCGACCTCGCTGGCACTGTCCTCGGGCTCAGGAAAATCACGCTCTGTGGACACAGCAGTATTTTTTTTTTATTGCTGGCCCATTTATATACACTCAACAATGTAAGTCACTGTCATACAAATGAGGAACTCACCGGTCTCGTAAGACATGGCACTCGTGCCCGACCCAGGAATAGCTCTCGAAGTACTAGATTCTGAAAAAAATACACAAAAAAATTAGTCTCAAATCCAGAAAAATATTAATGATTTTATTTAAACATAGTGCTTACGAGGTGTAAATCCCACAAGTTCTATGTCAGCCCACACAGGGTCGGTGACGGGAGATTCTGTGGCTTGAACAACCCCCAAAGATGGCGAGAAGTCGATTTTCCTCTTCAACCAAGGTCGACTGGTTTCGACTTCTCCCATTTTTGGGGGCGTGCCCTCAACAAAATCGGGAGATGAGTCTCCCGATCTCTTTTCCTCCATCGTGTGCTCTGGAATAAAGAATACCATGTCAAGTATAGCTTGAGTAAAAGCAAAAACTGATTTTAGCTATAGCAACTATTATTTCAGATATAGTTTCTGGATTTAGAAGAACAATTTTTATGTACTAATATGGATAGATTAATACAACAAGCAATTATTAAATAAAATACTCATCATACCAAGCGAATGCAGCACCTCCCATGGCCGAGGAATTTTTGCTGGAGGGACTACTGGCACTCCAGGGATTAGAGGGCAGGAAATTGTATTTGGTTGCGCATTCTTCCCCTGGCCTTTTCCCTTTCCCTTTCTGTGGAAAATAATCATTTAATGAAAATGTTGAATAAGGTTATGTTTGACTAATATTAGCTAACTACATACCTCGACTCAGGAGCATCCGGTAATATGAAGGACCCCACTTGCTTCAGCATTTTCAAATCCGCCAAGCGTCTACGCTGGTCTGCATCCAGCTTGGCGAGATTTTTGAGGTCCTTCACTTTGGAGGCCCGAGCGACCTTAATATCCTCTGCTAAGGTCAGCGGACTAAAAAATTTAATGAAATTAATGAATGCTACATAAACAAATTAATATGATAACTGTTGTCATAATTAATGACGCCTATACCGCGATTGTATCCCTGAGGGTCCTGGAGTAGGGGCCTCCGAAATGCCGTCTGAACTGGTCGCCGACCTAGACAAAAAATAAAACACTTAACTCTTCTTGTTTGACTTTGCCACAATGGCGTAATTTATGAAAGTCAAAAGACAAAAATAATTGAACATAAAAAGTACGTACTCTGCAGGAATCACATTTTTTTTCGCACATCGAGGCCTCTTCGGGGTGGGCATTATCACAAACAGGCTAAAAAAACATAAATGTTAACCCATCACCACAAAAACATACAAGGAAATAAGTAAAATAATTTTTGTAGGTCAAATATTTCAAAATTCAAATTCCAATATTTATTTGTCACCGTGCTATGGCGGTAGTAACTCACTTACTTAGATTAAGGTTTTTAAAGTATTTGCTAAATATTTGTAACTTTATTTGAGCATCCATTTTTATTTTAAGAAATGACTGTCGCTATTTAACTATAAACATATGTGAGTCGTCAGATTTATTGTATCACCACCAAAATAAACAAAAAAAAAATGCAAAATATTTTATAAGCAAAAAACTTCCAAATTCCAATCATTGGCACAAATACCACAATGTAACAAAACATTAAAATACACAAAACATAAAGAAACATGTATCGATGCAAAATTTAACATTTTTAAATAAATTAAAAACGGTTGCTCCGGGTGTGTACCAGCCCTTGGCCGCTGGAAACACGACCGTTACGTGAGAAGTTATTTGAAAATCGCAATCTATGCTTGTTTAAATGTATTTGGCTACTTTCTTTTATAGTATCGTCAGATAATTAGTTAGCCTAACTATTGAATATCATTTACTAAGTAAATACAGTCAAATACGCCAAAATTAAAGGTAATAATTTTTATGTCGTCCGCCAAAATGTACCTACAGTATATTTTGGGCTCCGAAAAAAGGTAAATTAATGCGTATTCCATGCTTGAATTATGATATCTACATGGTAGTTGTTTACATATCTCGAAAATCACAAACAATCAGGAGTAAATACTTACTATTTTAGAAATATCCCCAAAACAAAGCACTGTGGCAACACGACACGCACAACACGCACTGAGCACAGAACTGAGTGAACTGTCGACCGTTATTTGGCATTTATGTGAATGGTTTCGTTCATTGACTTTGAACATTTTGGCGCGAAAACTAACGGAGAAGCGAGATGAATAATACAAATTGTCCTTAGTGCGACCGAAATGGCCATATTTAACGGATTTCTAATGCATCCAAACGCGCCACGTCATGTCAACTACCACGTTGACACGGGCAATATACACTTTTATACCATGTCAACTCTAGTTGACATGGGGCCACAGGGGTAGCCACCGTGTAACCTAGTATGAGATAGCGATATTTGTGGGAGTGTGGCCAGGTTGACACGTTTTTCCTAAGGTATCGGGAAACTTTGACCGCTCTTTAAAAAATATAATTGCTAAAATATCGATATTTTAACTTTGAGTGGAACTACAGCGCCCATAAATGCCTGGATCACCAGCCATCACCCAGAACTAATAAAAACACTGTATAACATAAACATAATTTAAGTCAACAGCTAGTTCTGAAATAAAAACTATTGTAATAAAAGCTAATAACAAAATAATGTCTAGTCCGCCCCGTGACCATGAAATTTGTAAAGTAATCGAAACGTCGCGTGGAGAAGTTAAAAAAAGGAAAACTTAAACCAAATCCGCGATAAAATCCGTAAATAATAGTTTTATTTCAAAAACAATATCTACTGCGCAACCATATACAGTTCAATACATATAAAGAAAAGGTTTAAAAAATAAAAGATAATTAATGAGGTTTGTTTTTTAATATGTAATTTAAATCTTTAATAACTTTTGTTTTAGGGAATATCAACCGTTGGACCGCTGGCCACCCCAAATAATGTAAATATTTGCCTCCAAAACATCAAATTTCCTGGAGTCAAGCGGTTACGCCGATAAGGACAGGCTACAAAAGCTTGCATCTCTTTCTTACATGAACGTTATGTATAAATCTCTTTCGTTTTGTGTAAAAGGGATAGAACATATGACTCCGTCTATTAGTTTCTCCGTCTACGCATGGGGCACTCATGCGGAAGTAAATCTGAGAAACCATTAAGTTCAGTATTTGTTTGTTTGGTGTTCTTTGATTTTATTATGGATCTGAAACATCATTTTAACCACATTTTCGTCAGTGGAATGGGTCTAAGCTCCCTACAAAAAATATTAAAATACTTGTTGTAAAGAACTCCTTAAAATAATAGAGGCACTATTTGATTCTTTTACAGTTTGATACCGTCGGTTTTTTTGGCTGATTCTCATTTTTTATCATAATGGTTTCTTAGATTTTCCACGAATGTTACACATTGAAAAAAAAAAGGATTAAGTTCAATTGTTACATATTTTAACTTCTCCACGTATCAAAAAATAAATTATATAGTTGATGACTACACCTTAGCCCGCTCCGTGACCACGAAATCTGTAAAGTAATCGAAGCGTCGGAAGTTAAAAAATGTAAAATATAAACAAAATCTGCGATGAAATCCGTAAAATATAATAGTTTTATTTCAATCGTTTTTATCATCAATTCTACCAATAGACTGTAATCTATTTTTCACAAATATTATGTAGGAAGTATTTTTTTAGCGTTATTAGGTTTTCTTTCTAACTTTTCCTACAAAAACGAAGAACTCTTATTATAACTACACGACTTAGATCATATCTAAGTTTAATAGCGCAGGAAATCCTGCTCCACAACCGGTGCAAATCACATAATGGCTATTGTTAGAAATAATAATATGTCTGTTTGGAACGGTCATTATTCCGGCGTTTTATATAAGTATTTAGATTAAGTTTTATGTAACTTAGGAAGTCCGTTGCTGGTTCTAGCAGTTGTTTTCTAATAATTAGCTTCGATTGTGACAAAGATAATTAATTAATTAGGCGATTCACGATACCAATAAAAATTTGATAATCTTTAGTTCCTCTTATAACAGTTTCTTAGTTGTGTATATAGGTTCAGCTTCACATCTATGAGCAAAATCAATGAAAGAAAATACCTACATAAAGAATATAGCCCCAATGTTAAGATAATCCAAAAAGTGTAAAATCAAATGTGTTAGAAATAATTTCAAAATTACTGCTAATCGTATTTGTTCTTTCCAGTATATTTAAATTTAACAGTTTTTATAATAAGCATTAGTACTAGCGATTACTTTACACTATATATCTATACTAATAGAATAAAATCGACCAAAGCCATTAACATAATCACATCCAATTTCTGCAACCATATTCATCCATTTAGGGAATAACACCATACAAATGCAAATATGTCTCAATGTATACAGGTCAACATTACCATAACATCTTGTTTTGACAGGTCAGTGGCCTCTCAGCTGATAATGGGGCAGCCGGTGATGGCAGAGACTTACGACCAAGTGACCATATACTTCAGCGACATTATCGGATTCACGCAGCTTTCAGCCGAATCCACGCCGCTGGAGGTCGTTGACCTACTCAACGATTTGTACACGAGCTTCGATTCGATAATAGAGAATTTCGATGTTTATAAGGTGGGTGAGTTTGATAGTTTTTTATAGTGTAAAATAGTGGATATTGAGACGTTGTTTTTTAATGTGGAATTTGTATGTCATTAATATGTTTTGTAACGCTTTTAAAATTGGAGTAACTGTGATATTGTAAGTGCATTAATTAAGTCAATTTAAGTGGCCAATTTAGTATAATAATATGCAGTACATATATTAATTTGTAAGATGACTAACTGAATGATTGAGAATGGCGGGTTTTAGTGATGGGCAGGAAGAACACTAGTGATGGTACCACAGTGATAGTTGCTATGCTCTCTAACGCGCTTGCTTAGCGAGTATGGATATCGACGAATAATTCTTAAGTAATGTTTAGTGAAGTAATCTTGAAAAATCCTATGGTTTGCAATGGTGGATTATGTGTTGATGGATCGTGATTTCAAATTAAATAAGAGTAATAATTACATTACACTGTCAGAAGATGCTTTGATAATAAATACAACACTATAATGAGAAGTTTATGCAAATTAGTTTATACTCTGCATTAGACTTCCAGTGGCTGAAGTAGAAGAAGTGAAAAATAGTTAATAAACTAGAAATGGCGTATAAATAAATACACTCAACAGTCACTTACATAGTCCTAACCCCACAATAACATCAAGTCTTGCATCGTGGGTGTCAGAAATTACTAGAGATTTTTCGGTCTCACAAACGCCCAGACCCGAAAACTACCTGTGGATTTAAACACTTCTATCAACCCCATTTGTTTGATTCTCGCGGTATAAAGTACGCCTACTAGCCAAGTAAAAGGCAAACAAGAAACAAGATACACCAAACACTCGGCGTATTTGCCTCTCAATTTCCTTGTTTATCAATTGCGAACAAAACGATATTCTTCATATGGATACATTTGTATAACAATTTGGAACTCGGCGCGTTTTGTCTGGAATTTGGTCATCGCTTGTTATTGCCCAATGGTCTTGGTGGAACATTGTTCTTTGTTTAGAGTTTTCTTTTGTACGGTTTCTGTAAATGTTGGTTGCATAAACAATAAGTCCTTGAAGAAGTGGTAATTTGTGATTATTGAGTAATAATTAATTTTAATATTGTGTAATTAATTTGTCGCTCTCTCGACTACTTCGTATTTTTTGTTTGTTATTTGTTGTTTGTTAACTTGGAAATTCCTGTTGCAATTTTTATTCATTTTAACTTTAAGATAGTTTGTTTCATAAGGGAAGTTTAGGTGTATACTATTATTTTAAATTTCTCTTCTTTTGAGAGAAATAAAGAATTGTAAGTGGCCGAGGCTCCGGCTATAACTTTTTATTATATTAGCCGAGCGCTTGAGAATGCAATTCCCTTCAGTAATTTCGCATTCAAACTGAACGAGCGTATCGTGTATCGTATACTCAGTATGCCATAGAGAATAGACCGATAAAAAAACTGTAATATCATATTACTAAAATCACAATAATGTCAGACACCGTTGGCGATAGACACAACATGGTAACGAATACCATTGTTCAAACATGCTCGTATTTCAAGTGTTATTTCTCTCATGCTAGCTCCCAGATAAATAGGATTTTTTATTGCGATGAATGGCGAGACGAGCATGCCATTCACCTGATGGTAAGCGATACGACCGCTCACAGACAGTAGCAAAACTAAACAACACCATGAATTACAAAGCAATCATTGGCATTCCACTGCGCTTGCACTCCTGAGACATCAGATGTTAAGTCTCAATATGTCCAGTAGTTACTCTGCCTACAATATCCTTCTATCCGAAACACAACAGTACATTTACACTGCTGTTTGGCGAGAGAAATAGACATTGCGGTGGTACCTACCCAGGCGACCTCTCACATATACGAGAGACCTACCACTAGTATTTAATAAAACTAACACTCGGTAGTGGAAATCAATTAAACTCATTATCGCGTGACTGATTGATTATGGCTGGTACAAAAGCTTTAATTAGTTTTACAGTGCAGTAGTCTTATTATTATTGCCATATCCGTCATGGTAGGTAAATTAGTGATGTAATGGATAGATAATATTATGAATAGGATAGTTGGATAGTAATAACTATAGTTGTTATTATAGTTTGACGGGAGGAACAAAAATCTTCTATGCATGAATTGATTAAATAATAGAGAAATAAATATTCTAGTCTTATCAACGACCACGTTGATGTAAGAAAATATAGGAAAATTTTATTAGACAAAAAAATAATGCACTTTTCAAAGTAATGTACGTAAATTTATTTTCTAGTAGTATGTATGTAGTATTTTCTAGTCTACAATATACAGCCTACCAGACCAGCCACTCGGAATAAGAACAAAGGAATTCTCTAATAAAAAACAAATTGCTAAGTAATCAATTTGTTGCCAGGTGGAAACCATAGGCGACGCGTACATGGTTGTATCGGGGCTGCCGATGCGCAATGGGAACCGTCATGCCGCTGAAATCGCCAGGATGTCTCTCGCATTGCTAAACGCAGTGCGAGTGAAGACGGTGCCTCATCGACCCGGAGAAAGATTACTGCTTAGAATTGGCATGCATACAGGTAATATTCTTAAGAATAAATTATTCCTTATTCAACAGAACTCATTACTTTCAAGAGTGGAAGTAACAAGAGTGGAACAAGAGTATTCAGCAATATGAGCAAGTATGACAAACAAATAACAGCATTGCCGCTAATTTTACGATGGATTCCCTTGATATTAACCCTTTCGAGAATAGACCATTTATTTACATACCTAATGTACACTGGTATCTAATATAAATGTTATGTAAAGTTAGAAATATTTGTTACCACTTTAGAAAAATCTTTAAAAAAAGGTTTCTTAGATTTACGCGAGTGATACTCATTTAATTAGAATTCTCGTTTCGTTCATTCATTTATTTCTTATATTAACCTCAGTCTCAGATCAAAGCTGTAATATCTTAAATACTTTGAACTCATAATTTTTAACTTATCTTTGTTTTAGAAGATTATCCTTAATATCCCAATAAACTTTGAATAGCCCCACTCTTTTACCCATCTTTGAATTAGATCTATTCAGATGGTTTTGAGTTTCTATATTTTTCTTACTATAGCCACCACTCAGTCCATTTGGCCAAATAAAATACGGTTGAATCTTGAAAAAAAAAATACTAAAATATTCTGATTACAGAAAGGTCGTGTACATTCTCCGAATTTCGTAATGGACAAAGACCAAGGAACAGAATTCTAACTTGTACTATTGGCGTATTTAGGAATTTGATCATTTGGCGCAGTGCAGATCATAAAACGTAACACTTCGATCGAATAAGAAATTTATTCACGATTCAATCACACGCAACTAGATTGCTTAGTTTTATTGCTTCAGATTAAAAGAAAATTTTTTAACCAAAAGAGATAACATTTGTTATTATTAAAGTACAAATATAATAACTAAGTTTTATTTTTTTAATTTGTTTTGAGTTTTTGATACCGTATTCTTCTTGCACTCTTTCTATACTTGCGTAGCGTAGCGTCAGAATATTATGACTTTTTATATAAATTGTAGAATTATTTAGCATATAATTTTACGACCGATTGCCTTCTTGGCATCAACCCAATCTAGAGTTGGCCTTTTAAACAACTACGCTCACCTAATACGTTAAGAAAAACTGAATTCGTATAAATTTATTGATACTATTATTCAAAATGCCATAGAGCGTTCAGTTACAATTAAAATACACTATTTTAGAACATTTTATAACATATTCAAATTCAAATTTATAAATTAATTTGTTAGAATATCTATGTATCCTCCAACCTGCACTGGGCCAGCGTGGTGGACTATGTGGCCTAACTACTCTGAATCGTACTATCGATTGTACAGGAGGCTTGTGCCCTGCAGAATTACGTATATGGACTAATAAAGTACAGTTACAGAAAAAAAAAACCCTCAGAATACTAACTATTCAACTCAATGTACTACGTTTACCATTCGTTTCAGAATCAAAGGCTACCACAGATCTGTTGTACAATTATAATAAGGAAATAAACACTACTTTGAACATACAGTCCAACCCAGTTCACATTACTCCCGTGTGCATAATCCGAAACAGTTTCAGTTCAAACGCTTCTACGCGAGCGCTTAATGTCAAAGCCTTTGAGCGTACAGAATAGAATTGGGAAATTGAATGAAAACAGTTTTAGTACGTATCTAATCGGTCGGTTGTGATACGGAATAAAGGTTTGTTTACGGAATAGGTGGTCATTTTGTATTGAATATTTAATAAATGTTTATTTGGAATCGATGCTATTTTACTTTATATTTGCACTAAATTTGATTGGAATAGAAAAATGCTATGAGAAAACATTTGAATAAGTACTAATGTTTTAATTTTTAAGCAATTTCTCTCATTTCTCAACAAACATGTACAAATATATAATATTTGAGATTAACCTGCGACATGACCGCGTAGACATTTTCCTTAAAAGCCGACTAACATTCTACGTAACAAATAAAACAGTATTAAAATCCAAATTGTTTCATAATAAGTCCTTTGAAACATTTTTTGCTCATTCTATTTTCATGTAATCTGTAGAATATTGCATTGGAATTTCATATTGTGCTGTTCAAAGTACCGTTGAGGCTTAATAATTGTGCAATTATACAAATTTCGACTAACAATTTGGAATTAAAAGTCGTTTTCTTTGAAAAAAAGCTGTTATCCCTTAATGAAGTTCCCGATAATAATGTGTCCCTTGTTGCGAAATTTACTCAACAAAAACACGAATAATTTTATCTTCACTTTTTAAATATTGAGAAGGAAATTTCTGTTGGGTTGTCCTTCTGTGTTTTCAATTGCATTTTTTGTTTTAACAGTGTTATTAATAAATTACTATATTAACGAATTATTTAGGACTACCCGCCAGTGTTATTGATTTAGAGTATAGTCTTAATTTAATTATCTTTACTTAAAATATATGCGAAATTGATTGTTTGAACTAGAGACAGATCAAGAATCCTTCACTTCACTTTTATTAGCTCAATTGCGAATGAAAGATTGATGGCCTGCGGTCAATGCAATTTGCTAATCACCGCCGACACTTCATAGGTCGGTGGATAAATTTTGCATAAAGTTAAAATATTAGAATAATTCGATTTTTTAAGGATTTTATCGCGGATGGGATTTAAAAATAAAACCAAATCTGCGATAAAATTCGATAAAATGGTTATTTCAATGTGTAACATTCGTGTAAATCCAAGAAACCATTTGCATAAAGTTGATATGCTAATATGGGGATTAGAAATACTTAGTAGTAAAGGATCCATGTAGTATGATAGTCTTGTGACAACACATATGAACCAGACAATGTCCTTTCAATTGTAATGTAGTAAAAATAAGATTCAAATTTTATTTTCTTTCGCAAAAAGTGTGCACTCTTTCACAGTTAGCAATAAATGTGAGGTGAAGTAGATGAAATATTTTAACAATTTCCTTTTATAAATAATATTTTACAATGCAATCGGAACCATAAAACTATTCACATATTACTGGTGGTAAAAATAATATTAGCATTTCAGCACTGAAATTTTTACTCACAGCGAAAACTCTTTACCATTTCCAACCGCAATTGCATTCGTTTTGCATTTATTTGAATATTTAAAACATGAGCGTTTTTGGAACCGTATTATCTGAAATACCTCTCGCATAAAACATTATTTTTTATGGTTCTTTTCAGGCAATCATTTGGGTCGTAAATCTTTTTACTGTCTTTTGCGTAGTTTCTACCAAATTCCGATGTTTATAAGAAATTTTCTGACGTTTCGACATTGATAAAATTCGGTTGAAGTATTTTAACATCATAATATTAAATAATATCGTCTCATATACGCCAAATAACGGGCACAAGATTTCTCTACAATCGAGAGTTTGATTGCTAAACTCATCCCCGCCGTTACCCTACGCTTTTAATTTACCATAAAAAAATATACCTTCCACGTCTTAAAACTTAATTTTTACTAAATTCTAAAATATGAATTTGGTTATATAAGTATTATATTTTTAATATCTTTGTATATTACAAAGAAGTTGTTGAAACATTTTATATATTTCACGGCACATTCATTACTCATTTCGGGGTGCAAAATATCGTATAAAAATTGTGACATTTTTACCGACTGACATATTAAAACTTCGCAGTTTCGATATAATTTACTTGCTTATTATTTAAAATACTCTGAAATATTTGTTTTTGTATTTTAGCTATAATTGAATATGAATACTAAATATTTATGTTTGGTCCTAGGTCCGTGCGTGGCTGGAGTGGTAGGACTCAAAATGCCTCGCTACTGCCTATTCGGAGATACAGTAAACACAGCGTCAAGAATGGAGTCTCACGGCGAGGCACTAAAAATTCATGTAAGCCCTAAAACTAAAGAAGTACTGGATCTTTACGACTGTTTCGAGCTCGACTGCAGAGGAGAGATAACAATGAAAGTAAGTATTCCCAAGGATATTAACAAACTTAAAAACAGCCTACCTGCTGCTCACAGATAAAATAAAGCCTTGACATTACATTAACAAGACAAATAAGTTGAGTGGAAAAATAATAAAATCAACTTTTATTGTGATGACGTAAATATTTAACGTTAACATGTTTTTGATGCTGTCTTAAATATTACTGAATGTAAAATTTATTTACAGGGCAAAGGCAAAATGACGACGTACTGGTTACTGGGTGAAAAAGTGCCCCAGAACCAAGATTATCAAACTGAAATACGCAATAACGTTGTAAACAATCCGAGCATTACATTTCAAGGACCTGACAGCCCCGCGTCCCATTCACTCACACAAAGCCACAGTCCAGACCCCAACGAGATCAAAGACAACCATAAGCCCCTTGAAATTATGAGTGAGAGGGACCGCATTAAACATGAAATAGCCACGTTCGTTGCCAAGGACCTCATCAACAACATAGACAATGCTGTTAAGGAATTCAGAAAATCACAAAGCGCCACATTCACCTCAACAGTGACTAAGCCTATTTGCAATGGTAATGAGAAAGGTCTAATTACCCCCACCTACGACAAAGAACTGGTCATAAGCAAAGGAAAAGTTCGAGACGTTGTCAACAGATTTAACAGTTGTGTCCTAACTCCCGATACGAAAATGACGAAAAGTAAATCCCTAAAAACTGAAGACTGAGGCAATTAATAATAAAAACGAATGTTTTTCCTGTCCGGTCTAAAAGTATAGATTCTATGTGAATATTTATAAATATACTATGGCGAAAAGAATTTAACTGATATCAGTGTTTCGTGCCAAGCACATCAATGTAGATACAGAACTAAAATCTAGTCATTACAATTAAGACTATTTAAAGATATATATTATGTGTTGAAATAGTGTTGTTTAGAGTTGTGGGTGACTACGAACCCTCCGAATTTTAATTAAGAGTAGATAATTAAATGTATTAGATACTTACTATTAGTACTTAGGTTAAGAAAACGTTCGCAGACGCGGAACCGAAAGATGTAGTGAGAATATTATGTGTGAATATGAGAAAATCTATATTGTATTATACACTTAGACCCCGTAGTGTTTTTACTGACCTTTTATACTTCCGTATCTTTCTAGTCCATTGTATACTCGTGCAACATAAGTGAGTTGTTTATCGTCAGCTTCTGAATAAGCATGACTGAAGCTTTGTGGACTTGAGTCATCACGGACAAGACGTTTCTACGCTTATTAAGATTATTTATTAATTTAAATATTTACTGGTACTGTGGTAGTTTGTAGATGTACCCAAAAGTCCCTAATTTTAGAGCGTTGTCTTTCACTATTCATGCTTCTGACGGCTTTCGGAGAATTCCGACATTTTCATGAAGACTTGTTCAGTTACAGATGTTTGTACCTCTATTCAAGTTAAGTATTGTTATTTGTGTTTATATTACTGTAGTGAAATTTCAAATGATCTCTATATGGTGTAACCATTTTAAATGTTTTATTGTGATACTGTTGTTTATGTACAAGACGTTTTACAGAGCTGTGAATTTTATCTCATTTATAAATTGTTTGAAATTGATTTTTAGATTTATAAGCACGATATGTTGCTTGATTGTTTTCGATTTTGTCGTAAATAAATACTATTATAATTATGAATTGTATTTTTCTTCTATTTAAAATTGTATATCAAATTCCTCAGGGGGGCACAATTTAAATACCAGCCCATAGCTTTTAGCTATAATTCTCATTAAATTGTTCCCCTGGCGGTTACGCCACGTCTCGAGTCACATCACCCTTAATATATTCCATTACGGAGAAGTGATCTTCAACATAAACAACTTTAAATGAAACAGTAAACAATGCGCAGAATTAGGCCGTTGCCATTAGCGAGGCGACCAAGTGGAAAGTAGGAATTTGTTGACAGCAAGATAACAAGATAATTAATCATCTTTGCATCCTCCGTCGAGATTTCTGAATGTATTCTCCGGTTAACGGGGTCATCTAAAATTAATAAAAATAAAGTAAACCACTTACTTTTGGGACTGTTTTAATTAATGGAGAAAAGGGTCTGGAGTACCCTTCAAAATAGAGTATGTTTTTGATGTTTCGCTTAGTGAATTTGTAATTGCTACAGTCGTTTGGATGCCAAGTTTATATTTAGTTTTGTGAATTCAGTAATTTCAAACGTCATAACGTTGTGAAAATGAAATTACTTTTATGGATGTTAGATATTATATTTGATGTTTATTGATTAAATAATTTTCATAAACATTGGATGGAGTGGTTTCATGGCAAGAGGCTGATTCTCCTAATCGCTATAAATTTTGGAGGTATAAAATCTTGAAATTATCAAGTTAAGTTAATCCTTTATTTTTTGGAGAAAAATATAATTTATTTTACTACATGGAGAAAGTACCTTGACTGTCTCGATGGCGCATTTATATTACGGTACGATTACAAAGCTGGGATCTCGGGTTCAAATCCGGGGTCGGGAAAAATGATATAGTAACTAATGTGGGTGTCCTGATGGTACCTCTGTCTACTTCTTCTAGGTGAAAGAGCCGAATTTATGAATGATAAATGCAGAAATAATCTTTACTCACACACTTACTGTCATTATTTACAATTTCGGAATGATCTGTATATGCAATTTAGTACATTGTCACATTCAATTTACGCTCCACAGTGATTCCATGTTGCAGTGTTATTAATAATGCAATAATAAAAAATGATAGTACAACACCACTTACCGACAAGTGCATCGTTTGATCACCAACCAGATGGAGGTGACGTATTAAAGTTCCAACATGTCGATGTCAATCCTCGTAGAAGGCCTATGTTCAGCGGTGGAGTGTTACTGAAAAAGAAGAAGAGATACAGCATGAGAAACTTCCTGTGGCTGAAAAAGTAGTGCAGAATGGATTTTATTTCAAAATCCTACATTTGTTATTACATTATCCGAAGTAATAGACCCTTGCTGTAGCTCGTTAAAAGCTTTATTATTATCAGTTGGCTCATCCGAGTGGTTCTACTGTCTCATAGAAAACTCAAGTGAAGTTATAAACTGTTAGATGAGTGAAATACGCAATGACCTATTGGGAAGTACGTGGTGGCCTGTTGACCAGACGCGGCTACCAATATGTTCACGGTGGTCGCGGGTTCGAATCTCAGGGCACATCTCAGACTTTTCGGAGTCATATGTGTATTGAACGAAAACATTGAGAGGAAACTCGCATACTATAGCAATTTGCAAGAAATTCTATGGCGTGTAAAGTCCGCCAACCCACACTAGGCCAGCTTAGTCGACTATACAGCTTGATCACTCTCAATAGTGTTTTGAGGAAGTCCGTGCAATGCATTGGGCTAATACAGTATAGTACAGAGTGAAATACTTGGTGATTAATTCATAATGCCTAAATCTATTTGTTTAATTATGATCCAGTGCCTTTTGTCCTTTAACCTTCTAGTATATTAAAACTTATCATAAACACATTCTGTCTATGATATAACGAAATAGCTATAAACAACCACCTAGAATATCAGTAAACATACTGAAGACACTGACTTCCTATTTCTGTGGAAGTAAGTGTGCAATGGTAACTTTTCCAATTTATTTTTTGTTACCTGAAATCATCAAAATTACTTACAAGTGGTTCAGATATTTTTATTTTTAAATATCAAAATGAAAACTTTTTTCATTATCGGCTTTTTCAAACGGTTTTACACCTCAGATCCCGGTCGTTCCCTACGAAATTGTTTTACTCAAATCTTAATTAAAACTCTGTTCTTCAGGGAAACTGATGTTTATGTTTATTTTTATGATTTGTAAGATTAAGGAAGCTAAAACGGGGAGTTAATATAAATCATATTTTTGAGGTGTTCTTTATTCGTGGCTTTTTATGAAATATTTTAAAATGTTAATGCTGTCAACAGCAGCGAAAAGATTGTGTTCCCTGTAACTAACTAAAAATTAAAAAAATGAGTTATTTTTAAATATATTTTACAATGCTATAAAATGAGAAGGAGCTGTAAGTATAATGTTATTTGATTAAATGATATATAATTTCAATAATTATTACGTTCAAGATTCCAAACTCGAATGAAATGAAGCATAGGAACTAAATATTTTCAACAAGTAACTTACGTTCATTTTCATACGATTACTCGTGAATATCAACCTGATTCATTGGTATTTATAAGGTTAACCTATTATTCATTGACATCTGCGATTCATATATTTGTGGCCGTTATAGCAATAGGCTCGCCCCCTACATGGTGGGATGGAACATACGGAGCGAAGCGTCGGTATCTTGGTGGGTTCTTTGCCTACCCCTTACGGGAAAAGCGTGAGATTATGTATTATGTATGTATGTAACGTATTTATGTATATATGATAATGTTAATGTAAAATCTACAATTCCATTCCACTACAATATGTAAATTTTGAATATGAATTCAAATTATTCGCAAAAAATTGAGGAATCCTTTCTGTGAAAAACTCATATCTGGTAAAGACAAGTTTGCAAGTAAACGACTTCGTATGATACAGTGACGAGTATAAATGTATAAAGAAGCTTGCATTATACAGATAGTATACGTGAGAAAGGGTTCAATGAATTGTTTAATTATACTATTTGAGGATTATTTGTCATATATGTTTATGAATTCGTCATCATTTTTTATGGTAGAAGGGTAGGCATCAGGACTTGTGATGTATATCTAACGTGACCATTTATTTTTTGTGCCAGAGCGGGACATCTGTGGAATTAAATAATAATATAAAAGTTTTTAGTGTTTTACAAGTTTTCATTATAAAAAATCGAATAACAAAAAATAATCATAGTATACACAAAATTATTAAATAGGCACGATTTATTAAGCCCCAGTAGTGGCGTGACTTCCAGGCAGATATATAACATACTCAATAATTGTAGAAAAGGTTAAATCTAGATTGTTATTTTTTGGAAGGGCTGGAATAATTCGACCCCACGGTTTTCAGTAGTAGTTCGATAAAGCATTTCGAGCGGAAAAACTTTTTATTTATCCTTTGGTCTGTTTGCAAAAGCGGGACAATGTAGGCCTTGCTGGGGACACCGGGACAGACTTCCTGAAAGCGGGACTGTCCCGCCTAAATCGGGACGTATGGTCACGTTATGTATATCCCAAAATATTCATCTTAATCTATGTTAATCTTGTCACGTTTTGTTACAAATTACAGCTACTTCGTTTCGGATCTGTTTCCCTCGTTCTTATAACCCTACTTTTTTAGCAAAGTTACAAGTTTTATAAATAGTTACAGCGGCATTAGTTTTAACAGTTGAAAATTGCAAAACCCGCGCTACTAGACTAAAAATATTGTTACAAATTGCAACTACTTTGCTTAGGATCTGTTTATTTCCTTTTTAGCCTTGTTTTACAGTAAAATTACAATATTTAAAAATAGTAACAATGGCGTTGGCACTAGTGTTAACAACTCAAAACTCCCGCTACTAGACTATAAAAATATTGCCAGTAATTATAACGTGCAAGTAATATGTGGAGACAAGTAGGTAATCATTTTAAATCACCGAAATTAAACTAACATGAAAAGGGCTTTTAAACTAAAAGAGTTAATACCCTTGATGTACTATCATCATTTGTGCCGACGATTCTCCTTTTCTTATAATATAAAAAAAATACCTTCTCAAAAAGATGTAAACGATATATCTTAAGCAATACCAAAATAGAAACGATAAAACAAAGCGAACGCAACACGTGATTTATGGCATCTCAAAAATATTGGAGTGCGAAAAATGATACGTATGTACAATAACAATTTTCTTGTCTGTTGTGATTGATGGAGTGGTGTTATATTCGTATTGCTTCAATGGATTGTTCTCTGTGGCGTCAATCGGCCAAATCAAATGTATTGATTCCTATTACGTGGCTAGATTTAGGAGATATTGGTTTCGAATTTGTGTGATGCTTTTATGGCTTTTCCTCGTTAAGTGTCTTCTTAAGTTAGTTCGGTATTACACGAAGGATATTCTGAGTTATTTTGCGTCGGTGGATACTCCAGTTGCACGTACTAATAGATGCTCTATAAATATATATTTTTAAATAACGATTCATGTTTAAAATGTCATATGTAGGAGAATTTATCGTCATGCCGAATAATACTTCAAAAATTACACAGATTTTGAAAATTGCCGACTACTCTTTCGGGCATAGAGTCACGAACTTAAATCTGTGTTAATAATTCGTATTTGACATTATTTGGACTGAATATGCGGTTATTATAACTAGCATGTACTGATCATTATCATGAAATTGGAGCTATTCACTCACCGACATTCGGGAAACCTAACAAAATGAAGTTGGAATATAACATCGCCCTGTTCTCTGGGGATTTCATAACTGAAATTACCAAATATATAGAATAACCATTTGAAGCTCGTGTTTATGAATACCTATCTTTTGGGAAATCAATTATTATTTAGTTGTTATTTTATTATAACAGTTTGGATTAAATGCTCTGTATTTAGTTTGTAGTTTTTGTATCATCATCAGCTTTTTGCCGTTCACATAGACATAGGCCTCCTCCAATTTGGAATTGTTGTTGTATAATTATCTTGCTTTTTATATTCTGTTTCAGTAGCAACATATGTTATATATTGCTCTGGATAGGGCACTACCTATTTGTCCTTGTGATTCGTGTTAGGTTTGGTTCTATAGATGGACTGCTTGCTTTGTCTGGGGTTTCGGTTTGAATAATATTATGAGTTGCACCAGGATTACAATTTGGGTTCGGTATGATGATGTGCTCATTGCTCACTTTTATCGCATAATGGGGAGAAAGGGAGTCATAAATTTGGCTAATTTTGGGTTACAGTAGTGGCACCTCTGTCTACCACTCTAGATTGATAGAAAGAAATAAAGAAAAAACATTTATTATCGCATGGCCAACATAACAACAAAACAATAATATATTTTTTTTTATTGCAATCAATAGCGAGACGAGCATGCCGTTCGCCTGATGGTAAGCAATACGACCGCTCATAAACAGTGACAAAACCAAACAACACCTTGAATTACAAAGCAATGCTTGGCATTCCACTGCGCTCGCCACCCTGAGACATAAGACGTTAAGTCTCAATATGACCAGTAGTTACTCTGGCTACTATGCCCTTCAATCTGACACACAACAGTTCTTTACACTGCTTTATATACAAGGTAATAATCTTATGCTAACATGCACATGGCCCGACAACTATGACTCCCCATTCAGCTGTAAGCTGCAATACAAATTTTCAATGGGGGTATACCACCGATATATATTTTCTTGAGTTTTTATAATACATTTTTTTATATTTATAATATTTTATACAAATTAAAAATACAATTTTTCTATGTTCTGAACATTGAAAGTAACCAAATGTTACAGACGTCTGAAAGTTCTCAAGTAGCCCTGCCATTCCGTGAAATGTTTATAAGCCCTGGAATCCGTTGAAATGTGAGTGCTGGGGTTTCTTGTTCGCGGCGAGAGCAACGTGGGGCACTCTGGCAGCAATCCAGACTTATTGAGTTAATTCTACTTTGTGTAATATGGTGGCATTTTTGCATTAACTAAGTGCTGGACGTATCAGGTGTATAACTGTTTCTAAAATTTCCATCGAAACTCCTAATCGTATTCAAAGTAATATCTTAAATATTTGTTGTTGATACGATAGGTCTCAAAATCGATATCTACTAGGGACCCTTTACTTCAAGAATATAAATTCAGTCATAATTGGAAATAATGGTAGTCATTTTAACTGCCTCTGTGGCGCATTTGTACTACGGCATGATTGCAAAGCTGAGGTCTCGGTTTCGAGTCCTGGGTCGAGAAAATTGATATTGAATTTTTCTGTTCAGTAACAGCCAAGAGTAAGAAATTTGTGCCCGATGGGCTCGCCTCCTATCACACTATAGGATGGAACACATAAGGCAAACGTGGGTGTCCTGGTGGCACCTCTGCCTACCCCTTCTGGAAGGCGTAAGTTTATATATGTATTACACTAGCAAGACAAAATGACTACAATGTGTTTGATAATAATTGCAGTTTAATCCTAATAGAATATCGACCGGAGATAGATAACTTTGCCCGCCGACTCAATTATTCGAACCTAATTGAAATCGGATATTACACAATTGTACACATTAAGGCGTATCATTATCCGACCTCTAGCTTATATTGGAATAAGGACCAGCAGTAAGGCAATTTTACCGACTAAACCTATTAATAAGAAAAAAAAACTTATTTGCAAAATATAATCTGTTTAGATACATATTTGTATCGGCACACATACGTCCCACGGCGGGGCATGGAACTCACTACAATCGAGAGTACGGTTGAGAGGGGTTAGGCCATATAGTCAAGATATAACAATAAAAGACAACAATCGATATCAACGATTGAAAAACTACTCCCTGCTCGCAGTGGAACTAGACGGCCATAAAAGTTCTAAACTCCTTTGTCTCCTACTTATAGTTTGGCGAAACTTAGCGTTCAGAAGTTAACGACCTACAATAGTCATTTATTTTCCTCAAAGTTCCGATATCTCGAATGCTGAAAGGCATTCACCTTTCGGAATGTTTATTTTTGTTTTCAGTTCGTATAACTTGAGTGAGAACTAGATGTGCTGAAAAATACATATTCAGGAGATGGTGAGAGTTTTGGGACCTATTCAATGGAAGTTAAAACATCAATTTATTATATAGTCCATAGATAATAGTGTCTAATGCCTAGAAGTGGACAACAGCGCCACTAATCAATGTTAGTTTATTATTCCAATTTCCATTTAAAAAGAGGTAATTAAATATTCAAACCATTCATAGCAAATTATTTTTAATTTGCTATGTGCACGTTTTATTTCAGTTCAAACCAATTGCACGTGGCTTGTTCGGCAAATTAATAGCTTTAAATGTCGGAAAATCATAGCCCATGCATAACAAAATTTATTTGCAAGAGGATAGAACAGATAAAGGGTTTTTTCAGGGGTAGCTTTATGTTCATATTAGAAATTTAGTAGATAATCGTCTATATATAGATAATAGATTGTTTTTATGTCGTGATTACTAGGAACTATGTGATTTTCACTGCGTGAAATCTAGATACCAGATCTCAGTTATGTAAAAGGGAAAATATAAGGTTTATAGGAAAAAAACTATTCAAGTAAAAATAAATTGCTATAATCCTGTAACCTTGGACGGGTCTCTGTGGAAATCTTAAACAGAGGCCTATGTTGAAGCAATAGACTTTCTGTCAAATGATGATAATGACTTTTGTAAGTAGTACAGCTACGCTGTCAGCTTTGCTTACTTCTGGAATGGACCTTCTCAATGGAGTGCTCCTTGGTTCCGTGTATGTATCTGCATAAAGATTAAATTAAGAAAAGCAACAAAAGTATTGTAAAATATTTTTATCTTGTGTGAAATTAAATCTATTTGAAGCATCCAAGTATCTTGTAACAAATTGACATTATCTAGATAACTCTTAGGCGTCTTAGGATTTACACTGCAAAAGGTCTTTTCATTTTAGAAAACAATCAATATTCCAATTTTATTCGCGGTATCAATCCACAACAAAGGTGGTAAAAATAAAAAAGTAAATATTGGTGGTGTCTTCACAGTGGGTAAAGGTTAAACGGGGGTGCCTTTCAGCTTTGAGCAAATGTCACCGTTAATAGAACTGTCTCCAATCCATTACAAAGGCTTAACTGAAGTCACCAGGATTAAGGCCTAAATACGGAGCTATATTTACCGTCTTATTTGGCCAAGTTTTTTTAGGTACTAAATTCAATGTCCCGGGCAAATCATATTAGACTTCTCAAACCGTAAATATGACATGTAACTTCACGTTTTGCCATCCATACGCTGCTATAAGACCCATAGAATATACTTTCATGCATTTTTGTATTTTAGAGTATTTTAGGCTACTATTATAATTGTTATCCACGAACTTCCTGGTTCAAATACGGAGATGGTAAACTTGAATAATTTTCACTATAGAGCCAAATTATAGAGAACTATTTTCACTAACGTTTATACCACGCGTGTTTATATGTACTTACTTTTGTTACACGGTATTATGTTACTCGATGGCATTTCTAAATAAAAGTAACCATAGAGAGAGAAAGTCTAGAGTCTGTTAAAGTTCTCACACTTGCTACTACCCAAGTAAATTTATTCGTCTAGTAAACAGTACTGGGTCAGAAGGAATGACTTTTACAAAGTATAGGTAGATTTTGGAATGAACTGCCACTCTTAATTAGATACGCCAAATTCCCTCCCATCTTCAAACAGCTCCATAGATAATAAGCTCCTTTTTAAAATGTTTTATATTATGTTTATTTTTTCAATATAAAACAATAAATAATTCACAGCAATAATAAATAATTAATTCAAAAATAATATAAAACAAATATTCGTAAAAAAGGTTGTAATGCTGTCCAGAAAGCTTGTTTATCAGTATCGCATGTTTCACGCGCAACAGGATTTAATTTGCCCCGACCCGTAGTCGGAGGATAAATCAAATTGGATCCGTGACGAGAAACTCTGAGTCCGAACTTGTATGTATTCTCTTTAAGGTTTCATGATTTATTTCCACCGATGTTTACCAATATGTGATGGAGGGAAAGAAGCGAAAAATATATTATGAATTTGTTATTTTATTACAATAAATGGCGAGACGAGCATGCCGTTCGCCTGATGGTATGTGACACGACCGCTCGTGAACAGTAGCAAAATCAAACAATATCTTGAATCACAAAACAATGCTAGGCGTTCCACTATGCTCACTATCTTGAGACATAAAATGTTAGGTCTCAATATGTCCAGTAGTTAATACGTCGGATTCTCTGGGTTTCTTTTGGGGTGCTGTATAATCAAATCAAAATAATATAAATCACCCGAATAGTATTTAAGGTTATATCTGAGTGGTTAAGTTGGGTGAAATATCACCAGTATTTTATACAGGCACAAAGCACCTAGCCTACATTACAGTACATTACATGTATTTCTTAATCAACAATCTTATTTAACACTTCATATACTCAACTTTTCAACAACTCTGTTTCTCATACACTTTAATAAAGATAAAAAAAAATATTATCGCCAACTATGAAGCATACACCAAAAATATAATGTTGAAATAAATTTAAAGGCGGGCTAAGCCAGGGCGGTATGGGCAAGAGTACATTACCTCTCACGATTCGTTACCCGGAGAAATCGTGCTCTTGGCCTTACTCCCACCGGACATGATACAAATTTTAACTCCCATTCAATTTCTTTAGTATCCACTATCCAGAATTGGAAATTGTTTTTCGCTTGATATTGTACAGAGAATAGTAAGTTTTAGATACGTCTATTTTTATTGTGTTGTTTTCTTTTTGAGTATTGTAATTGGCGATAGTCTCGCCCCATATTTCATCGTGGGACGCAACACACAAGGCGGAAACTGGGTGTCCTGCAGCACCTCTGCCTACCCTTCCGGAGCAAAGGCGTGACTTCATGTGCGAGTATTATAATGTTTTAGACACATTTTTAGCTTATATTTCTGTATGTATTAATGTTGGTGTCATATTAAAGAATATTTGGTAATGAGGCAGTTTTTAGTTTACATTGATTCTACAGTAATTTTTTTACAAAGCGGTAACGATACTTTACTATTTTATGTAGCAATAGACAAGGTATTCACAAAAAGCATTAAAAAACTACTAAAATAATATTTTAATAAGATGGAGGCGCGCTGGACCAGGAAAAAATCGTGGCTGCGAAGCATCTGAGCGTGAACCGGTATCAGCCCCGTTGAACAACTATTTCATCTGATTAGTGACAAAGAGGAATACAAGAAGATAACGGGGTAGTCTTCAATACCGAAGAGGTACTCAAAGCAGAAAAAAATATTAATATTTATGTGTGGTTGTTATTGAAAAATATGTTAACGGTTCGTCAACTTTGCTTTTATGAAACTGACGAGAAACTAAGGCTGAGTTGCATAAACTAAATTTACCAATACCTTTGCCTTTGAAAATATCAACGCTATACATTTCAGACATTTTTGACCTTGCTAATGTATGTAATTGACATTTTCAAGGTAAAAGGTATTGGCATAATTAGTTTGTGTGACTGAGTCTTAAAAAGGCTATTGGTCCATAATGAAAATAGTTAGTACGACTCAAATATCAAATAGTAGTACTTTATGAATATTTACATTGACGGCTTTCGCGGTGCAGTTGGTTAGACACCGGTTGTGAAACGAGAGACCGCGGGTTCGATTCCCGCGCCGAAACAAATGTTTGTGTGAACCACAAGTATTTGTTTCGGGTCTGGGTGTTGACGAGACCAAGATGTATCTTGTAGTTTCTGATACCCACAACACAAGATTCAATCTTAGTGTGGGGTCAAAACTATTTATATGACTGTTGGATATATTTATTTTTTATGTTATGTCCTTTCAAAAGGTCCTTGGGAGGTAATAAAAGTTGTGGTTTGAAAACGTTTCGGCTGTTATGATATACTCGATTACGGGTATTTAAATGGCGCTTGGGCGTCAAGTAGATCCTAAATCATTACAACAAAAATCTTACACACTTTTTTACCAGAAACTAGCAGACGGAGATTGGTGTATGGCTGCGCCTTATGACGGTAATATAACTTTATGAAAAATAGTGTAGCAGAAACAGCAACAAGAGGACATTTATTCTATGTCCAGTCGTAACCAGGAAAAGCGGAACAAGGAAACGCAATATACAGTAATGTCCGAGTGTAAAGAACCGTGAAGTTATGAAAAAAAAAAAATATTGGATGATATTCTGTGATCATTTTCTGGTGGTAGATCTCTTATATGTGAGAGGCACACAGGTACGTAGTCTGTATCGACATATTAGGGATTTTTTCATAGGAATTTATTAGAATATTAGAAGTTTTATTAATATTAGGAAAGGAATAGTATTGGTGGGCCGTGGGAGGTCTCTCATATGTGAATGGTCGTCTGGGTAGGTACCACTGCAATGCTTATTTCTCCCGCCAAATAGCAATGTAAATGCACCGTTTTGATCCAGTTTGAAGGACATTGTAGCCAGATTAACTATTGATATATAAGCGCAGTGGAATGACAACTATTGCTACTGTCCATGAGCGGCCGCATCGCTTTCATCGTGCGAATGGCTTGCTATTCGCCATTCAAATTAATGAAATGAAATGTATTTATTGATCACGTAGGCAATTAAGGAGCTCTTATGACAAGTCAATACACATAGAACTTAATCTCTATTTACAATATATTTCCTATACTTATTATTATTTATTTTAACTTCTTGCTTTTATCAATTTATTTATTAATTTTATTTATTTTTAATTTAATTTTTATTTATTTATTTAGTTTTTATTCATATTTTATTTAAAGTATTAGTTTTTACTTTATAGTAATTTATTTGTCAAAGAAATACATTATTTACGTTAGTCAAATTAAATTATATTATTTGTGGACCATAAATATTACAACGGTGCGTAGCGGTTTATAGTTACCACCGGATCCAGCGCGGCCCTTCCTGAGAAGTCCCGGCGAAACAAATCTGTGGGCTTACACTACCACTGGAACTACGCGAAATACGCGTATAAAAATGTGAGCATACTGGCAATCATTGAAGAAGGTAAAAGTGTCTTAACAACAGCCTCTATTTCTGGTATTATTTATCATTGTTAGGACTTTAATATTTAAATTCAATGAGCTTATTATTAATTAGCGTAATTATACACAAAATGGAGAAACTGAATTCTAATAAACTCTTAGAAATAATTGGATTAAAGTACTATTTGACTTCATCATTACGTTTCGTATTCTCATTGTCTGACAGGCTTAATAAAATTTGCCTTCATTCGCAGTCGTCTTAATTAATGGAACTTAAAGTTCTCCATTTAAGTACATTCGAATATAATTTAAAAAATTCAGTCAAAATGACGCTTTGAATTGATTCGAAATTAATATTATGAAGCGAAAATACAAAAAAATTGATATCGTAGTGCAAAATCTTCGAGGCAGGCCAGTAGTATGCTTTTTTTAATTACGCCTGATAATGCAAAAAAATATGATAATTTAGAAACATAATTACTTATTTATTTAAGCGTTTTAACGTGTTTCAGGGAGCATTATATTGATTGGATATAAATGGCTGAATTAAAATGGTAATGAAAGTAAAATTTTTATTTGTGTGAACCAAGAGCATTTGTTACGAGTCTGAGTGTTTGTGAATAAAAAAAACATAATTATTTTGACACCACTATTCATTCTATCTGTGAGATGACAATAGAATTTTCCACACCAAACATGACACAAAATTAACTTTCAAATAATTAAAAATTAGCTGCCGACTACAATAACATAATTACCACCGAACCTCCAAACTCTAATCTAGTGAAACCAGTCGTTGAAATTTTAAATAAAGTTAGTAAACTAGTTTCCAACCAGTGTTAGCTGACAACGTTGGCAAAGTGCAATATTAGTAGATTAAATAAATACATTATTGAATTAGTGTACAACATTCTTTATGTTTTATACTTGCAAACGTCTAATTGCAAGCGCATACCAGTCCATATAGTTTGTCTTTGTATCTAAACAGGGATAGGTATTTTCCGGCTAGAGTTCACTTCTCGCCAGAGAACACAGTTTTGCCGGTCTTGTCGAAAACAGAGATATACGTCAAACAGGAGTGTAAATGCACTGTTGTGTTCCGGATTAAAAGGCATTGTAGCCAGAGCAACTACTGGTCATATTGACACTTAAAATCTTATGTCTCAGGATGGCGAGCGCAGTGGAATGCCACGCATTGCTTTGTAATTCAAGGTGTTGTTTGGTTTTGCTACTGTTTCTGAGCGGTCGTATCGGTTACCATCAGGCGAACGGGATGCTCGTCTCGCTATTAATAGCAATAAAAAAAGGACAAAAAAAACCATACAGACCCGAAAGAAATATTTGTGGGCCGCACAAACATTTCTCTCGGTGCGAGGATCGAACCCGCAGTCTCTCATTTTACCCGCGGCGTCTAACCGTCTGCACCACTGAAATATATACCTAATAAATATACTTAATCAATGAGTAACTTTTAATAATAATAGGTACCTACTGTTGGGCATATGCCTATATTATGAAAAGGAATTTTAATTCATTTGAAAAAATGTGTTTAGTACCCTTGGTGCACTATTATCTGTTCACCATTGAAACAAACAACAGCTTAAGCATTCACTGGAAATGTTGAAAGTCTACGCTCTGGGGATTACACAAATTCAGAGGATGCTATTGGAATAAACGTGTTATACCGCTTCCGAAAAATTCTTTTTTTTTATTTTATTTCTATGAATGGCGAGACGAGCATGCCGTTCGCCTGATGGTAAGCGATACGACCGCTCATGAACAGTAGCAAAACCAAACAACACCTTGAATTACAAAGCAATGCTTGGCATTCCACTGCGCTCGCCATCCTGAGACATAAAATGTTAAGTCTCAATATGTCCAGTAGTTACTCTGACTACAATGCCCTTCAACCCGAAACACAACAGTGCGTTTACACTGCTGTTTGACGGGAGAAATAGACACTGCGGTGGTACTCACCCAGATGGCCTCTCACATATGAGAGACCTACCACCAATATAATATTCTCGACTGTTTTTAAATATAAAGAGCTACTATAAGCAAAATGATTGGCCATTAGTTTTGACTCTTTGCAGAAACCTCATATAGAGTACAATAAGAAATTCAATCCTTTGATATTGGATAAAGGAGCTGCTTTTATCACGCCCACGCCTATTCGAACTATCGCTGATGGATTTTCTGTGTTACTATCTTGACAAAGATGTTATCAATCAGTATCTGCTTGAGTTATTAATAGACAGTCTACATCAGTCAACGAGAAATTACTATTACGCGTACATTAATTCCTACTAATATTTTAAATGCGAAAACGTGTATGTATGTATGTTACGTTACACGCTAATACAGCTGAAACGATTTAGATGAAATATATAGATTATCAAGATATACTCGTATTGGACTATGGAGACGGACATTGGCTACTTTATATCTCGAAAAATGTAGTATTCCCGTAGGATGAGTCGGGAATTCAAATATACATATTTGCTACTCTTTCAAATTCGAATAGTTTTTTTTTATTGCTATGAATGGCGAGACATGCATGCCCCATGTGCCTGATAGTAAGCGATACCACCGCTCATGCACAGTAGCAAAACTAAACAACACCATGTTTATGGTCTTAGTCCACAACACACAACTTATAGTTTGTTTGATGATAAGAGATGCCACTTGCTTAATATATAAAAGGTATATAATTAAAACATAAAGCACTACTGATGATAAAGATGAAATGATAGATTGATGTTTGATTTGATAGGAGCGCGTGCGGCGTGATACTCATCGGAACGCGAACGCTAATGCACTAAGTGCGAAGCCACACGACGCGACGCGTCGCGTCGATGCTATGCTACACTGGATCGTAACGCATTTTTATATCGCAATAAATGGCGCGACGAGCATGCAATTCGCCTGATGGTAAGCAATACGACTGATCTTGAACAGTAGCAAAACCAAACACCTTGAATTACAAAGCAATGCTTGGCATTCCACTGCGCTTGCCATACTGAGACACAAGATGTTAAGTCTCAATTTATCCAGTAGTTACTCTGGCTACAATGTCCTTCACTCCGGAACACAACAGTGCTGTTTGGTGGGGGAAATAGACGAGACCTACCCAGGCGACCACTCACATATGAGAGACCTACCACCAGTAACTACGCATTCGGAGTATAGCATGCCATACGGACGGTGCGGGGCCGCAGCGCAACTCTCATAATCCGCACATGACGTCACCCCTCCCGGCTCGTCTCAGCACGCAAGTGCGGCGCGCGCCGAACAAACGCGTCGTGTGACATGGTATAGTAGTTTGTATGTAGGAAGTCGCAGCGACACCGCACCGTCACCGCATCGTGTGGCTTTGCTCTAATACCGTTATTAATTTTTATGTTAATAACAGTATAGTGCAGAGTAAAATACTGATCGCGCCGATTTGTACGGTTCACCGTACGGCGAACACCATGAATTACAAAGTAATGCTTGGAATTCCACTGCGCGCGCTGTCCTGAATCATAAGATGTGAAATCTCGATATGTCCAGTAGTTAGTCTGGTTGCAATACCTACTGTAAAACTAAAATATCTAACTTTATGCTCAAAATTTTATGTAACAGCGTCCTTGGCGCAGTTGGTTAGACGCCGGCTGTGAAACGAAAGGTCGCGGGTTTAATTCCTGCATCGAGACAAATGTTTGTATGAACCATAGGCATTTGTTTCGAGTCTGGCTGTTTGTGAGACCGAAAAGTCTCTCGTAGTTCCTGATACCCACGACACAAGACTCCAACTTAGTATGGGGTCAGGACTATGTATGTGACTGTTAAGTGTATTTATTTATTTTATTTATGCTGAATTTAGTTCTTCTCTAAGAACCTGCATAAAGACAGCAGAATCAGGCTGGATCCAACAGCTATAGACGATACAAACGAGAGTAATTTCTTCACCATTAAATCAAATGCCCCTATTTAACTCCAACAAACCATCGGGAAAACCATGAAATTTACAAATGTCTGGTAAAAATCGCCTAGAGCGATAAGATCGCCCCTTGTACTATTGATTGTCTATTATTTCTGTTTATTTGGTTCTTTGTTTCTGTACAATAAATTATAAATAAATAAACTTGTTGGATTTAATAATTAATTCAGCAGTTTATTCTTTCATCCTATTTACCCCAATTTACCTCAGTCGATAACGCCAATTATGACTTGCGGAGCTTGCATTCAATGCACATTTGCAATGTGTATAATTTCTATATGGGTGTGTATTGATTTTGTTAAATCGTGATATTTTCTTCCTAATTTTAAGCTGTATTTCTTTAAATATTTTTGCGTACTAACTCATGCTTAGTATTTTTTCATTGATGGAAACTGGCCGTCCTTTACGTTGGTTTATCTTAAACTGGTTTGGGTTCGACATAATATGATTATAAAACATACATCACAGAAAAATAATCGAGATTTTGACTGATACTCTTTCGGATGCAATTATAGTATAGTATGCCAGATCGCATAGGCCAACGTGGTGGAATATACGGCCTAATCCGTCTCAATCGCACTCTTGATTGTAGATAAGTCCCGTGCCTTGTATCCACATCGAGCGAGTCATCTGAACGTAGCTTATATCAAAAAGAAAGAAAGAAAAGAAAAACTATTTATTGATCACAGATGCAACACATAATAATAAACATAAAAACATACAGTAATACAAAACATAATAATAAAAAATGGCTGGTCGTGACTGTGATCGGTAGGTATCACAAGACGATAAAACGTTTTACGCTATAAGTAAGAACAACTATAACACTATATTAAACTTAAACAATGACCCACATCCCGGAAGATAATTTAATAATGCTAACTTCCTATTTTACGATATTAATTAAGTTGGGGGTCAGCTAATAAAAGTTGCTCTGACACTAAACCGATCGTAAACCCATATCAATAGGTTACGACGAAGCCGCAAGTAGGTTACACGGTGACGTCACCGCTGACATTTAACCGGTGACGTCACAGGATACCTTTGTTTATCGTATGCACGGAAACTATCCGATTGCTTTATAATAGTTTTACGGCCAATTTCTATCTTTAACACGCCAATTTCTATCTTTATCTATCTTTAACAAGAGATTATAATAACTAGTGCACATATTGAGACTTAATATCTTATGTCTCAGGATGGTGAGCACAGTGGAATTCCAAGGATTGCTTTGTAATTCAAGGTGTTGTTTGGGTTTGCTACTGTTTCTGAGCGGTCGTATCGCTTACCATCAGGCGAATGGCATGTTCGTCTCGCCATTTACTGTAATAAAAAAATGATAATAATTTATATATTAAATAAGCTACCTCTCCTTAGGTTTTACTACCAGTATATTTTATATTATCGAAGCCAGCACATCACTTTATAGAATTTAATACGAGTATTTTGTTAATGCCGACCATTTTACTGCAACTTTAATATTTAATAATAATATAATAATAAAACATTTATTAAATTCCTTCCTTAACATAAATTAACAAACATAAGTTTACTTAGTCTATGTGCTTAGGCTAGGTAACAGGCGTATTTCATCAACGATTGAATTTAATATCAGTTTATATAGTCGTAACGATTACAAACCTCTACCAACAATTAAAAAGTGAAATTCAAAATTGGGAATTGCCAGCTCCATTTCCGCCAAAAGCTCTTAAATAATTTGGTATACGAAATAAGAGGTAAATAACAAAGCCTGAGATTGATGATGTAAGTTGTATTTTTTTTCGAAAGCGTTTGCTTACGTAAATACTACTTTGAGTAATAAAACGAAGAAGAATGAAACATTTGGGGTATCGTAACATTTTGAAATGGTAACATTTCCTAATCGTGTTGTTAATTGGACTCATATTATTAATGTGAAGGTTTCTGGATTAATTGTTATTAGGATTTATATATATTATGTATTGAAGTTTATGGTATAATGGTTTTATTCTGTTTCCAATTACCGTAAATTTCTTGATTCATTAGATTATTCAGCATTTTTTGCCACAAAAAGTTCACTTTAGATCACAGACCCATACTGATTCCTTGCTGATTCCTTGCTTGCATATACTATGTACTGACCAGTATACTACTACATAGAAACAGAAATAAAGGCTTTTCTATACAGAAAGCGTATACGGCTACTGGCGACGCGTCAGCGTCCTATAGCGCCCTGACAATTTGATATCAGATACATATTCAAAATAAAAAATATTAAATTGAATACAACACAAAATTGATTTATCTCGGATACCTGTATGTGTATCAGACCTGTATACGTCTCACTGCAGGGCACGAGCCTCCTCTACAATCGAGAGAACGTTTGAAAGTAATTAGGCCATATAGTCTAGCAATCTGGTCTAATTCCGGTTGGCAGACTTTACATTACATAAAAAAAAAATATAAATCGCTATGTTATGCATGTTTAATCGCGATAGTTTCCTTTGCCGTTAAAATCCGTGGTGATTGACTATCAATACACACGTGACTCCGAAAGTCAGAGATATGCGCTGGTATTCCAACCCTTACCACCGTGAACATATTGGCAGTCGCATCTGGTCCGTTTACCGACAGGCCACCACGCACTTCCTACCTAAATTTTGTAATTATAAAACCCGCCGCGACACTCCAATCATTCAAGTTTCCGAGGAAACCACATTAATATAAAACTGTGGGTGTAATTGTGTCATAAAAAATCCCATCTTGTGAATTTTCAATTCGGTTCCCCAATTACGCCACGAAGCGGCTTGAGTCACGAAACTCCGAGACTTCTAATGAAAATCGCTAAGGGCTTTCAGATTTTCAGTTAAATGAATGTTCTCCCGGGCCGTGTATTTCTGCGGGGAAATTGAGGCTCCGACGAGCGAAAATTACCGACCCGTGTTGTCGAACTTCATAATGCCAGAGAGTTCTTTATATGTGACGTATTGTAATGGTTTTGTGTACAGAAAAGTATTGTAATCAGTTCTGTTACTTTTATAATTATCGTTTTTGTTTTAATTTATCTACTTTCTTAAGCAGTGGGCATGTTTTTTTTTATAACAATGAATGGCGAGACGCTCATGCCATTCGTCCAACTGCAAGTTGGGCGGAGCTACTAAAGATTTCAGATAGACGCTGAATGTGCCCCTTTTCCTAAATAATTCAATATGGATCCATTGTAAATTTTCCATGGTCTTTTTGTAGCTCTAAATCATGATTATAAGTGACATGAACCTCATTAATCACTTCATTATTATCAAAGATCTTCTAAAGTATAAAAAAATATATATATCATTAAAAATGTCCAACCAACTTTATCATGTTGTCTGTCTGTCTTTTGTATGAGCGTCTAATGCTGTGCCGGCCGATACAGGGTTTCCACTCGAGAACTTTCGACCCATATCACTTGTGACAGGTTCAATGTTAAACATAGAACTTCCGCTAAGATAAAGGTGTATACCGGGTATATCAAGACTGCTATCCAAAACAAAGCCGGGTGGTAGTTTTAGTGACTACAAAGTTTTTAGTCACAATGCAACTAAAATGTTTGTTTTTTTTTTCTATCGTCATGTTTGGTACATAGTTGTTTTTTCTAAAATAATAGTGTACACCCGTTTATATTAGAAAGACGCTATGATGTGCAAGGGTTTAAATTATTATTTTAGCAAAAACTTTGGATTTATCACCCTAACATAATGTTTAAAAAATCACAAAAAAATATTGTCGAGTTTCTTTGCGAAATTTTTAGTTGTATAGTGTTTGTAGTAACTAAAACTACCACCCGGCTTCGTTTTCGGTAGCAGTCTTGATATACCCTGTAGAATACACAAATTTTAAACAAATATAATTTTAGACACATCAAAATTAATTTTGCTGACAATTATATTCGTTATTTTTTTTATTAGGTTTATTAGTTTATTATGTTGCCTCTGAAAACCAGCGCTGCTTTGTCACTGATGACTATTCAGCATTAATCATTACGTCTTTCTTTTTAAATCGCTTTATGTTTGTTACTGGTTCCCTTTGTTTATTCCTTTTATTCTCCTTTGGTACTTGTACTGTATGTGATGTGTTGTTGTAATACGTGGTAATATTAGTGAATAAAAATACTTTCTTTCTTTCTTTTTAAGTAGGTAGTGAACAAATTAAACGAATTAAGGCTGGTGGCTGGTAATTAGGGCTGGTGATGATGAATATATTGAGGTTTTTTTTTTTATTGCAGTGAATGGCAAGACGAACATGCCGTTCGCCTGATGGTAAGCGATACAACCGTTCATAAACAGTAGCAAAACCAAACAACACCTTGAATTACAAAGCATTCCACTGTGCCCGCCATCCTGAGACATAAGATGTTAAGTCTCAATATGTCCAGTAGTTACTCTGGCTACAATGCCCTTCAATCCGAAACACAACAGTGCATTTACACTGCTGTTTGACGGGAGAAATAGACACTGCGGTGGTACCCACCCAGATGGCCTCTCACATATGAGAGACCTACCACCAGTAAATGATGAATGATATTATGTTGGAACAATAGTTGAACAAAGAATATTTTGATTTAAAAAAATATAATTATAAAAGTTTTATGTACCAAGAATATAAATTCCTTTGCCAAGAAAGGAAGCAGTAAACTGAATTTCATTTTATAATACAGTTTTTCCATAGCTATTTCAAGTAATTGACAATATACTTTAAGAACTCCGAGTTCCAACATCTATTTTATTACGACTATACAGCATATACGATATGAACATATTTCCTTACTGGGTTTATAGTTTTATATAACAGTAATCAAATATCAAAGCTAATATTTATAGCTACCCTTGTCGCTAACTTGGAAGATCTTGAAGACGTAATGAAGTCTGTAGCAAAAAAAATATGTATTTATGAAAAAAACACGTAATAGTGTAATTAAGTTTGCGACTACGACTTGTAAAGTTCATGGAGGTTTCCAAGTCTAATTTACTTCCATCAATGTTGTTTATCGATCTATTATGAGTGGTTTTAGGTTACTGTACAGTACTGTATTTGCCCATATACGTCTCAAAGCAGGGCACGAGCCTCCACCACAATCGATTATACGATTCAGAGTGGTAAGTATTATGTGGTTTATATAAAAAAAGTTTTATTAGCAAGCCAACAGCAAACCAATCTACTTGACTACATTTTGAAACGTTTAATATAAAGAGAGACTTTCTTCTTCCGCAACAACACAACATAATACAAATGTTTATTAATTATTTCTTGGCAAAATAAAACCCGCGATCTAAGCGATTCTACAGCCTCTGTCCTAACCAACAATAGAAATAACGAGATCAAGTGCCTTGGAAATAAAACTAAGGCACAACAAGCCCTCAAATCTTACCCCCGAGTTCCCGGATCCATTTCAGAAATTGTTTTATTATCCAAGAAACAACATCAAAAAAGATTTCTCAAATATATAGTTTACCCGCATCCGGAAAATGAGACAAACAAACGAACTGCCGCCTGCGTGTCGGTGAAGTTTTTTCGCCATTATAATCCAAATTAAGTACTTTGTTTAGTCGAATTTTGGGACATTGGGTCAAAGGGAGCGATGGAATCCGTACCCAGAAGGGATTACGTGAAAATTTGATGAACTTCGCTCCCTGAATGATTGGTATGTGAACTTTGTAGGTATATTTTACGTATTATATTTTTTTGCAAAATTGACTGTATTTTATTATTAATGGTATACTAAGCGTATACGTAAAATATAAACCTAATAAATTCTTTAATTAAAAACCTTTTAATAATTTATTATTTAAATGGACCATAATCCAGATTATACATAGCTTTTAAATCAATATTTTCGAGAAGTTTATTTTCCCCAAGTGGTTAACAGTGCGTAGTACCCGCGCCTTGTTATGACGCGTCTAGTCTCAAAGAGGAATGACGACGCATTCTCTTGCTGTCTGGTTAGCACACTCCGTTATTTGACAGAGGGTAATTATAAAGAAGGATTGACAGCCTCTGTGGCGCAGTTAGTTAAACGCCAGCTGTGCAACGAGAGGCCGCGGGTTCGATCCCCGCATCGAAACAAATATTTGTGTGAACCACAGGTATTTGTTTCGGGTTTGGGTGTTTGTGAAAGGGAAAAGTCTCTCGTAGTTCCTGATATCTACTACACAAGACTCGATTTTAGTGTGGGCTATGTATATGGCTGTTGGTCGTATTTATTTATTTATTTGATGTAATGGAAATTTAAAACCTTCTTAATAAAATTCTGATAAACGGGTTGCTTATTATTTCTAGTAAATTTAAATAGTCGGGTCTTGCTTTTTAGGACAAATTCCAAATAAAAATTGTGAGATGACATGTTGTTTAAATCTTGTCTATTTTCCATACATTAAAACCTACACAAACATTCTGAAAAAACGCCTATAAATATGAATCTACACAGAAATCTGTTATTCAAACTTGCAAGAATGGGAGCGAAAATTCAATTACTAAATCGCTTTAATTCTCGCTCGTGAAAAGTGGTCTGAACATTACTTTCGTGTTCATAAAACCAGCAGTATTTTTCATTTAGACGGAACATTAAATTACGTTGCAAACCTAATTAATTCCCGACTAAAGTTTCCTTCATCCTAAAACTTAGCATATAAATACGTTTTATTAAAATATTCCTCGCAAAATTTCATTCAACGGAGTTTGCATAAAACCTTTTAGGTCTGACCGTACTCACAATTTCATAGTATATTCAGCAATACCTTCTGTTAGGGTACGAGAATAAAATTCCAATTTTTCATTGCATTATTTTCCCGATAGTGCTCAAATTGAATCAGGGCACTTGTCTGTTGCAACTATTCGACAATCCGGACAGCGCGTGTTACATTTTATGGACTTCGGACTTTGAATTTATTACGGCTATACGAGATCTGTCGGGTCGTTCTGAGTTATTGTTTGAAAATGTATTTCTGTATCAATTCTAGTTTTCCTGTTCCATTAGGCACATTATAATTTAAATCTATATCGTGTACATTGAAAAAAAAATACTACGTATACACAGAAAGAAAAAAAAATAAAAAGTTAAATCTACAAATAGCGGTCTTATCGCTTAAAGAAATGTCTTACCGACAACCATGGGATGGATTTTGGTATTTTTGTCATTTTGTTGAAGAAGAATGTGAACAATAACAATAGCGAAACTTCAAATCAGTTCCGATACTTTAAAATTAACTTAGGGACTAATCGAAAATGACGACAGTCTCGAGACGTGAAAGATGAATCCCGCAACTCATTCCATCTATCTGTAAAACACTACATTTATTTACAGGTTCAGTAAGATGACTTTGCCGTGTTAGGATAATATAATCTAACGGCCAAACTTAGAGACGTTAAATGTCAATGAAATAATTGAGATAAAACTATTAATTACGGCTTTTATCGCGGATTTGGTTTAATTTTTACATTTTTTAACTTCCTGACATCCGCTTCTTAACCATGAAAGCTGTAAAGTAATCAAAACAAAATCCGCAATCAAATCCGTAAATAGTTTTATTTCAATGTGTAACATTCGCGTAAATCTAAGAAACCATTAGTTAATTAAATAGTATTGCAACAACGGAGAAAGTTAAGATGCTCTTGAAACTGTATGCTCACGTATGTGAGAGACCGTCTAGGTAGGTACCACAGCAATGTCTATCTCTAAACAGCAGTGTAAATGCACTGTTGTGTTACGATTTGAAGTACATTTTAGCCAGAGTAACTACTGGACATATTAAGACTTAACATCTACGTCTCAGAAAGGCGAGCGCAGTGGAATGCCAAGAATTGCTTTGTAACTCAACGGGTGTGGTTTTGCTACTATTTATGAGTGGTCATATCATTTACCATAAAGCGAACGGCATGCTGGTCTCCCTATTCATAGCATTTAAAAAAACGCAGAGGTGTCTCAAGGTATCTGATAATAATATTGTCGCTTAACACCGTGAATAGATAACATTTCCAGTTAACGCTCAGTATAGTCGAGATAATGAGTTCTACTATTTAATCTACAACTCCCTGCACACAACACCGATATTAGTCCGCATGTCAACATAAACTGCAAGCCCTACTTTCCCTAAATTGGAATGCCTCTCCAACATAGGCAGTTACTTGCATAATAGTCTGATGTAAACGTTAGTCGGATGCCTTCAACTGAGTTGTTTATCTACCGTCCACGGGGCTTCAACAATGTCTTTGTTCTTGCCTCTGGTACATCTACACTATCATATTTGCCATTATTTAGGTCTCTAATACATTGTAATAAGGTCTAAATTTCCGTTTGAGGCTAGCAAAAGAATTAAAGTAAGCTGTCTGAATGCATTTCCACGTCAGGCTCAAGCCGTTGCATTTGCGATGGATAAATTGGACGAAGCCTTTTATTTATTCGCGAAATATTGTACTGCTTTATGAAGTTACGATTGCTATGGATTCGCTCTGTTTGATTCTCATCGCTTATTCGCGGCGCAATTTAAATTTCTTTAAATTTGAGGCAATGCATTGGCTTCCAATCAAAGAATATTTTGTCAAGGATTTTGATAATAGTATTTTTTTACTTTATGTATTTCTTATTTAATTCGCTATTTCTAATAGTTTCTTAAGATGTACATATTTGGAGATAAATATTAAAAAATAGAACATCTATTATATTTTTCTTAATTCTATATTCAAAAGACAAAAAAAGGAATTGTGTAAGAAGGTTGAATAGTAAAAAAGAAGATAAAAATCATACCCCCAATTTGCAGAACAGCCTCATAAAAAGTGCTGTAAAAGTTATATTATTTTTCACCCAATCATCGTAATCTCTTGATATAATAAAGCTGACAACAAGACGACTGTTTCTGTGGGTAAAATATACAATATCAGGTAACAAGCCTCGGGCACGCAAATGAATGTGGAAAAGCGACGAATTTCTGCTTAGTGTTGGATTCTGCCTACATTTTATTATGCATCGTTAATAAGCTGTGTATGGTGTGGGTTTTAATAATTATGTTTAAAAGTACCGAGTCTTTGGTTTTGGTTTACCAAAATTGAACTTTGATTTCATCAAACTTCTTTTTTTCTATTAGCTGAAGTATCAAACAGATTTCTAATTGTATTTTATTATGTCTTTTATTTTCCCATTTACATTTTCATCATTATGAAGAATTAGATTTAATGTGCATTTTCACTTAATTTGGCTATTCAACTTTTCAGTTAAGAGAAAGGGAAGCCTATTATAAAGTATTTCAATACGGACACGAATATGTACGTATGCACCTAAGCATTTTTTCAAATAAAAACTTTATTTGAACCAAAAGTACCGCTCCACAGTTCATGCGTGTTGGTAATTAAAAATACCACTTTAACTCGCACAACACATGAAATATAATATTTAAAAACTAAAAACAGAACGAACCTACATTTAATTGCATAAATTGTGTGAGCAACGCACGAGTTGTGAAGCGACGACGTTAATTAAAACATACAAAGGTGAAATATAGTGGCAACGTGCGCTGCGCTTTTTCACCGCTAAATTCGAGTGGTGAAATATTAAAATTTTACATCTCTGTGTATGCCTTTATGGATTGTGCTCGGTATAATGTTGTTAGGTACCACCGCAACGTCTATTTTTCTCGCCAAACAGCAGTGTAATGCACTGTTGTGTTCCGGTTTGAAAGACATTGTGACCAGAGTAATTATTGGACATATTAAGGCTGAAAATCTTATGTCTCAGGATGGCGAGCGCAGCGGCCAAGCATTGTTTTATAATTCATGGTGTTGTTTGGTTTTGCTACGGTCCATGAGCGGTCGTGTTGATAATCATCAGGCAAACGGCATAAAAAAATTAGTGGTCAAAGTTTTAGTTTTATGAAAAATCTCATTTGTTATAATTGGATTTGAAAGACTCCGCAATATTTACGTCCGTATTTGTTCTAATGTTGTAAAAATTGATCTATTTAGACAAGGTATTGTCATAATTGACGAAAATAATGAATGCACATATTTAATAGTCGCCATTCTTCCACATTTTATTATACGCGCCACTGCCAAACGTGGGGCTCTGGAAATGCAATCGAGAGTACAATTGGTTGGTCTCAAGTGTGGTCTCAAGCCATAGCCTATACTGGACTATTGCGGATTGATGGCCTTTACACACTATACGAGTAAAATATACAAAATATTGTCTGATTATTTTTTGTCAACTCCGCGCATAAAGGACTCGATACTAGGAATAAATGAGACCACGGCATAATGATAAGGATTTCTGAAAGCACAAAAATAATACACAATCTGCCCGAGGCGGGACAGGATCAACCACATTATATTTTCATATTTAATTGGATATTCCGCTGACATTATCCTTATTAAGACAGGTTACTTTGCGTTGTACGAAAAATCAGAAGGTAATTAGTATAAAACTTTGCATCTAAAAAAGTTACAAAAAAATTTAACTTACTTTGAATATTATTCGGGGGAAGATAAATACAACTGCTATAGTACGGGTGATTTTTATAGCAAAAATTGTATTTGTTAAATTCTTATTCTTTTCTTATGTAAAAATATTTAAAACTGCCTCTGTGGTGTAGTTGTTCTACAGTACGATTACAAAGCTGCGGTCTTGGGTTCAATTCCTGGGTCGAGCAAAGGGGTATTGGTTTTCCTATTAATTATCAGGTCAGAGTCAGGATTTTGTACCCGATATGGTGATAGGCCCGCCCCTATCACATCGTTAGACGGAACATATATTTTTATTTATTGCTATAAAAGGCGAGACGAATACGCTATTCGCCTGATGGTAAACGACTCGACAACTCATCAATACTAGCTATGCTTGGCATGACAATGCGCGCACCACCCTAACATATAGGATATTAATTTATATAATATGTTCAGTAGTTACTCTGGCTACAATGTCCTTCAAACCGGAACACAACAGTGCGCGTACAATACTATTTGGCGAGATAAATAGACATTGCGCTGATAACCACCCAGGCGTCCTCTCACATATCAGAGATCTACCACCAGTTAGCTTGAAACCACATAAACATGCCTTTAGCACTATTAAGGATTTTATATTATGTACGAGACATACGTATGAATGCAAATATTCTGCGACCAGTAACAGTATCTAAGGTGTAAAAAGATTACTATAGCCAGTAAAGAAATTCTCAGAGCGCTTAAACACTTTTCCCGTAGTTAGTTAAGAGACAAAACATCTGTTGGAACTTGTAACAAATGCTCCTTGAGTTTGTGAAACTCATTAGTGCACCTCGGCGTTTGAACACTTTCCTCTTGCTAGGGAAAACTTTAACTATTTGTAACCACTTTTAAAAGTAAATTTTATGGACACTTTTAAAAGAGATGTCAGTCAGCCCTCAATTATGGTGTAGGAGCTTATGATCATTAAGATACCTTCTCGTAATGCGATTTATACATAAAATGTATACTTTCTTTTACGTAAGATTTTTTGTACTCGTAATATTTAATTCTGTATTAAAATATCTACAAAATCCGATAACAGCCAATATAACAGCATCAAAAGTCCATAAGACGTCTGCTGAAGATTGCAGGAAGTCATAAGATGCAGGTCACTTCCCACAGTTCGCTGGGAAATAATTGACTATTGTGTCTTTGGCAGTGGACTTTCTTTGGTCGAAGAAGAAATATAGTGATTTACCCACACTAAGATCAAGTCTTGTGTCGTGGGTATCAGAAACTACGAGAGGCTTTCCGGTCTCACAAAAACCCAGACCCGAAACAAATACCTGTGGATCATAGGTACAATTATTTGTCCAGTACGGAGATCGAACCTGCGGCTTCTCGCCAACTTCACGAAGGCTGTCAAATGATGTTTGCAGTATTAATATAAATTATTATTTTTTTTTTAAACTTTATAATTAGAATCACATTCATCCATTCCATTCAAACATAATACAGAACTATATCCAAGATTGCACCAATATATAAACTTGACAACCCAATCGTGGAAGCATCCAAAACATACTCGAACGTACGCCGAGCTCTATTGATTTCAATAACAAAGCCTGTAGGCAATTACCGACCCACCTAGCATTAGTTTACAGCCCCATTTTGTGGTATAATTAGCACTGCAAATTCAGTAAATATGGGATGTAATTATCTCGAGACAAAGCTCGGCACGCTGCATATAAATTGGTGGTTACCGTATTCCCATAGTAGTTTTCGGAATCTGGTTTACTAATTCCGATTTAATATCTGCAAATTCGTTGATATTGGGTTTAAGTTATCAAAGGAATTGAGAACAGAGAGGTCGTTTTGCTATTAATAGGTTGATGATGATGCTTTTATTGTTTCTGACAGTGTCTAATACAAATTAATTTATGTGGAAATATGGAAGAACTTATACTGTTTATTTACAGTATGTGTAATGTGTATCAGAACAATATGTGTAATTTTACAGATAGGTCGCTCACTGACTCACAGCCGATGGGTGCACCCATAACATCATCTTCTAAAGTGTGTCCAACTTTGTGTGACAGCTTAGAACATAATATTAACATTATTAATAATTCCCTTCCTCTCACACATATAAAATGTAATAAAAATAATAAGTATGACAATGTAATTATGTACAGTGACGACATAGGAAGGGACATGGGAAGGTTAGTAGGTCTGGAAAAGGGACAACTTCTCAATTACTGTATGCCTAGTGCTTCCTATTCTGACATTATGAAGAGCATTTTGGGCAGTAATTTATCTGCAGATAAAAAATTAATTATATTTATTGGAAATAGGGGTAATTTAAACAAAAAAGAATTATTGGAATATTATGACAGTTTGAAAAAACTTAACTTAAACGAAATTATTATGTTTACATTACCCTATAGTAACAACTTGCCAGCGGAAGAAAATAATATTAGGTATAGTTTGAATTTGACAATGCACACCTTGTCAATCAATAATCATTTCCATTTAATTGACATTAATAATTATTATAATAATAAGATATTTAATAAGACAAGAGATAAAGTTTATCTTCCTCTTTTTATTAAGAGACAGGTAGCTGATGCGCTATCATATTATTTATGTATTACAGCCAAGAACTTGGCTAACCGACAAAGCTCTATTGAGCAAATAAATGTTGACTCAGATTATAGCAATCTGAAACAATTGACATTTGATAATTATTTAAATTAAATTTAAGGACAATAGAGATAAACTCTAGCTCTCCAACTGAAAATAAATATTATATTGAATGTAATTTTAATAATAAACATGCTTTCAACTTGGTACATCAAAATATACAAGGTATGAGAAATAAAAATTTAGAAATTGAGTTGTTCATGAGCTGTAATAAAATTGACATTTTATGTATTACTGAACATTGGCTTAAAAGCTACCAGTTCATGTTCAATTTCAATAATCACCAAGTTGCAAGCACGTTCAACAGAGAAAATATTTTACATGGAGGCTCGTTAATAATCATAAATAATCTTATTAAATATAAGGAAAGACTTGATATTGTGCGCCTGTCTGTTGAACGAGTTATGGAAGTAGCTTGTATAGAGATTGAACAATATATTGTATTAAGTGTATACAGACCCCCTTGTGCACCACATAATACCTTTTTGGAAATTATGGAAGATGCATTGCACAAGGTATGTGTTTCACCAAAAAGAATTGTTGTCTGTGGGGACTTTAATATTAACATTTTAGAAGAATCTCCTATAGCTTGCAGCTTCATTAATCTTTTTAAATCATACAACCTGCATCATTTATTTTTTGAACCAACAAGAATAACTGCCTCAAGTGCTACATGTATTGATAATATTTTTACTAATTTCTCAATTTGTGAAAAGTCAGTAATTAATGTTTTAGATTCTGATCATTGTGGTCAGTATGTTTCATTACCTAGCACTAAAAGTAAAGTTCTAAGGAAAAGTATTAAGTTTGTTCCTAACAATATATATCGCATGGAAAAATTTAGACTAAATATCAAAAACAATCTGCCAGCGCTGTCCCCTCACCAAGACCCAGACAAACTGTACAGTTCATTATTTGAAATTATTAAATGTGAATTTAGAAAAGTATATAAATCTAAAACTATTATGGTAAATCAGCGAATGACATTTAGTGAGTGGGCAACCACTGGTTTATTTAAAAGTCGGAATAAACTATATAATCTGTACAATGAAAGAATGTTTAACCAAAATCCGACTTTTAAGGAATATGTAAAAAATTACTCCAGAGTTTTCAAACGAGCTTGTTCCACAGCTAAATCGTTATATTTAAGAAATAAAATCAAAATGTCTAACAATAAAATCAAAACTACTTGGAATATTATTAATTCTGAATCTGGTAAAAACTCGGTACGTGAAAATAACTTTAATCTTAAAATAAATAATAGGAGTTGTACAGCAGATCTGGAAGTAGCAACTGAATTTGAGAGATTTTTTACTGATATTCCCAAAAATACCACCCAACATCTTCAGTCATCTTCGAGGTCTGCTTTATCTATACTTGAAAAACTTGTACCTAAATGTAACGTGGCGTTTGAGTTCTCGCAAATTGGGCCGCAGCATATATTAAAATCATTTAAAGAAATTAGTTTAAAAAAGACCGCAGACTTGTGGGGAATTTCTGTAATTAATATATCTTTAATCATTGAGCATATAGCACCCCACTTAGCAGAGATATTCAACCGCTGTGTGGTATCTGGTGTTTTTCCTGACCTGATGAAACAAAGCAAGGTGGTGCCTCTTTTTAAATCCGGTGACAGCTCGGATCCGACCAATTTCCGACCTGTTTCAATTTTACCAACGCTTAGCAAGTTATTTGAGAAAATAATTCTTACTCAATTATTAACACATTTCAACACCAATAACTTGCTACACCAGAAACAGTTCGGATTTACGAGGGGTCGATCAACAATTGACGCGGGAGTATCTCTCCTAAAACAAATCTATGACGCTTGGGAAGAGTCGCAGGATGCACTTGGTGTATTCTGTGACTTATCTAAAGCCTTTGACTGCGTAGAGCACGACACTCTGGTCAGGAAATTACGCCACTATGGTATCAGGAACCGAGCTCTCAATCTTTTGTCCTCCTATTTGAGCAATAGGGTACAGAAGGTTGATATTAATGGAAAACTTTCTGGAGGATCTGCGGTCACTATGGGAGTACCGCAGGGTTCAATTCTGGGACCTTTTCTATTCCTGGTCTACATAAATGACTTACCCTATCACGTCGGGAATAATCACGAAGTTGTGTTGTTTGCGGATGATACATCTTTGACATTTAAAATTAAAAGACAACAATTAGATTTTGATGAAGTAAACAGTGCCCTTCGTGAAGTTGTACATTGGTTTAATATTAATAATTTATTACTTAATGCTAAGAAAACTAAATGTATTAAATTCACACTGCCCAATGTTAGGCAATTATCTACCACTGTACAAATTAACGGTGAAGAATTGGATCCTGTTGCGTCTACTACGTTTCTGGGCATTACGGTCGACGCTAAACTCCAGTGGGGGCCGCATATCAATAAACTATCTGGTAGATTAAGTTCAGCGGCATATGCAGTTAAAACCATTAGACGTTTAACGGATGAGGCAGCGGCAAGAATTGTCTACTTCAGCTATTTTCATAGTATAATGTCCTATGGCATTCTTCTCTGGGGAAATGCTGCAGATATAAATAGTATTTTTATTTTACAAAAAAGAGCTGTTAGGGCCATTTATCAACTTGGTCCAAGAGTTTCATTGAGAGAAAAGTTTAAAGAAGTGGATATTCTTACTGTTGCATCTCAATATATTTATGAAAATTTATTATATGTTCGTAAGAATATAACTCAATTTAAGCGTAATTGTGACATGCATAGTAAGAACACTAGGAACAAACATAATCTTGCCTCACACGTTACTCGTCTCCACAAGATAAATAATTCTTTTATGGGTCAAAGTGTACGCTTCTTTAACAAGCTTCCCAACAGTTTAAGAGAACTTCCAATTAATAAGTTTAAAAAAGTAATAAAAGCTAAGCTGTGTAAAAAGGCATACTATAGAATTTCAGATTATGTGGAAGATAAAACTGCTTGGGAATAAATTCATCATGTTTTGCATTAAACTGACATTATTGTAACTTGTGACATGAATCATTTTATTTGTAAATGGCGATATAAAAAAAAAAACAAAAGAAAAAGAAAGAAAAAAAGAAGACAGTTCGTGTTGCTGAGGGAGTTTCTTGCGCCGCTTCTTCTTCACAGCTACAACACGTTCCGAAGCGGTGGTAGCAGAAAAGGACGATTCAAAAGATCTTGTGAAAGACTATTTGAATAAAGAATATTTTGATTTTGATTTTGATTTGATTTTTGATTTGATTACATGCACACAATAGGCTTAACACTTCCCTGACACATAGCATTTGTCGTGGACATGTGAAATTATAATTAAAACACCGATCCGATACAATAAAACATGGTATGTGTTTTACTATAGTTCTAGACTTGTATTAGAGAAAAATATAAAACAGCATGTATTTTTACATAAGCACATGACAGGTCATGCTGACATGCATTAAAAATATACACAAAAAATTAAAATGATAAATGACAGAGAAAATATCATTTTTTTTTCCAAAAAGGTCTCCTTACGTGTGATACTCTTGTGCTGGCTTGTTAGCGACGGTTATGCGAAGACTGTGGGCGGATTGAGATGGGGTGTGCCCCCTCCTTAAATAGGTATTTCGACTAACTTAACACGCTGTATAAGATTTTTTTCGTGTTAGTGCAGTCACTTCTAGTTATTAAGTCGATTTTATTATCAACAGCATCTTTATATACTTTATCATTTTCTAGACACTTTAAAAATAGGATTTTCCATATTTTCTTGCTTGCAATGTCATGACAATAAAATATCATAATCTTCACCTCTCACAGCACTTTTTGCATTTTAATCCTGTTTAGGGAAATCTGCTGCAAATTGAACCAGATCTAGGTTAGTAAAATATATTGTCTGTTACATTAGCTTTATCATTCCCGATCTTGAGACAAAGGAAATATTGACAACAAGATTCAAATAACAAGTTAGGAACTATGAAACTGGGCTAACAAAACAGAGACGGATAAGCACCAACTTTAATTGTATAGTGAAGTTATAGTTGGGATATTGTTTAGCAATATCATCAGATATTCATTTGCTGGCGAAGATAAATTATTTATTTAAAGCTCTGTTGTACACCAGTGACTTTATATATAGGAAAAGATATAAAACAAAACATCGTACAAAAGGCGGTCATATCGCATGAGGTGATGTCTTACAGACAACCAACCATAGGATGGCTAAAAGAGATAAATAATTTTGGGGTATTAAGAAGTGTACGAAACATGAGATAAGACAAGATTTATATAATTTAGATACTAATAATATAATAAAAATCTAAATCGCTACTACAGTTGATAAAAAAACATTTTAGTCGTACTACTAGTCTCACGTGAGGTTGGAATTCAAGATCAGAGATTTCACTAATGGTCATAAGTTTTGAATCTCGTTGGAACTACTCTACAATAAGGATCCCTTACTCAATGGTGTAAGTTTTGAGTCTCCCCATTGCTTGCAAATTAGGTTAAGCTCTTGGTGAATATTGTTATCCCATGGATATAGCAACTTTAAGCCGCGTTCACAACAAGACTATGTGCATTGCAGTGCGTTGATGGATTAAAGCTTCCTTATACGTATAATGATTTGGAATAAGTGGCGGAATATAATAGACATATAACAGCCTCCGTAGCCCTGTCGGTTAGACGCCCCCTGTGAAACGCGGGTTCGATACCCGCACCGAGAGAAATGTTTATGCGGCCCACAAATATTCTGGGTGTTTGTGAGACCAAAAAGTCGCTTGTAGTTCCAGTATCCACGACACAATACTTAATCTCAGTGTGGGGTCAGGATTATGTATGTGACTTTTGGGTGTTATTTACTTATTTTTATAAACTATACTTAGAAACTTACTTTTAAAATTGTATTAGAATCATTTGTAGGTACATACAAGGCAGTAAACAAATTTAAAACATGCCAAAAAAGTCGAGATGTGACGACTACAAAAAGAGTAGACATAAATAATGTATTTATTATATTCAAATATGATATATTAGAATATCACAAAATTCTTAAAAAGCATTTTAGTAAAAATATCAGAGCTTGAAGAAAAATAACGTCACAATGATGGATGTACACTACGTGGTGGGACTAAAGAATGTCCATTAAGTGAGGTAACAAATTAAACATACTTTAGTACCGTACTTACACAATCAGGTAATTGAGTGAACCGACGTAACCTTTGGTAATTGAGTAAAAGTACAATTAACCGCATTAGGCACAGAAATTTATGTTATAATAGAAGAAACACATTGGAAATTCAATTACTACATACTATAAAGGCGTAGGAAAACATCTTCCTCACGATGTATTTGTATACCATAGCTATGTGGAAGTCTATGGTACGTAAAGTCCGCCATTTCGCACTAGTCCAGCGTAGTGGACTTATTTAACCCCTCTCATTCGTACTCTCGATTGTTGAGGAGGCCCGTGCCCTGCATTGTAACGTATATGGGCTGGTACAGTATAGGTCATTAACCCAATATCAACTATACGGAACTTTAGTTAGAAACGTCAAATGTATCGGATTTTTTTATGATTATTAGCTTGATGTCACGTTTGGTATATTCAATATAATTGGGGGTACCTCTATGTTCATGTTTTTTTCTCAATTTTTCAAGATTGGATGCACAAACAATAATTTCCCCTATTCTACATGTGTTCATGGGCGACAGTGATTACTTTTACTTCAGTCGCTTGCTCGATATCCACCACTAATACATATATTATCACAGACGAACAGCACATGCACGAGAGGAGTCATAAATAAATAACATACATACAAAGTCCTGACCCCACACTTAGATCAAGTGTTGTGGCGTGGCTATCAAGAATTACGATAGACTTTTCGGTATCACGAACACCCAGAAACAAATACCTGTGGATCACACAAATATTTATCTCAGTGCGGGGGTCGTACCGGCGGCCTCTCGTTTCACAGGCAGCATCTAACCAACGGCCCCACGGAGGCTGTCAAATGCTCTCATTTTATCACGTATTAGAATCGTCAATGCTTTTCTTTAATACACAAAGCGGTATTGAAATTGCCTAGGTAGACTGAATGAACAGGGGAATGCAATCTACAGTTTTTGTTACAAACGTTCAGTCGGTGTTTGCGCTAGTACAATAGTCATCAATTCCACGGTACAAAAAAACAAGTCAGTATTTTTATTCGCATGGAATACATACAAAACGATTTTACATACAATGTTGGCGTAGACAAGGATCTGGAAATGAAATGAATGGTAATGAAACCAAATAAAGCCGTGATAAATGGGTTTTCCAGTATGCATTTGCTGTAATTAATTACTATGTGGGCGGTTAAGGTGAGGTGTGATAAAATCGATTCATTTTCCCCGCAGATTGAGGTATTGTTGGTTATAATTTATATGCAATACGGAGAACAAACATATCAAAGATATCATATTTATTTTATTGAAATGAATGGCAAGACGAGTATGCCGTTCACCTGATGTTAAGCGATACGACCGCTCATGAATAGCAACGAAACCAAACAACACCTGGAATTCTACAGCAATGCTTGGCATTCCACTGCGCTCGCCATCCTGAGACATAAGATGTAAGTCTCATCTCAATAATATGTCCAGTAGTTACTCTGGCTACAATGTCCTTCAAACCGAAACACAACAGTGCATTTACACTACTGTATGGCGGGGGAAATTAAATATTGATAAGTAATAAAAATAGGTAGAAATAATCTTCAAAATACACTCTTGACAATGTACTACTCGTATAATGTTATCATTATTAGAGAATGCAAAAACCTATTTCAGTTATCGAGATGTTTTGTCTTCTTCGCACAAACTGAATTTTAAAGTCATTCGAAAAGGGAAAAGCATTCAATGATTAGAATAGTTTTAAAACCGTCTGAATTAGGCAGAATCTATGAATTTTCCAATTAATTTAAAAACAGAAAAGTCCCGCATTAGTGCATGGAAATAGATAACGTAGTTTGGGAAAAGCAATCCATCAGATGAGTTATATTGAGTTCGTCTTACAAATGATTGATGAATTCGACTGTACGCAAGCTGCGGCGATGCGAAACTAGTATTTCTAAACTTTACGAAGTAATTAAGAACATCACGCTATTTGGACTGTATTAATAACCTGTCTTTGTTGTTTGTATCATTGAACTTTACGTATTCATTTTTTAGTGTCTTATAAGGTATTCTAGTCAATAATTTTACATTCTGAAATTACAGAACCTCATATTTATAACTTCAATTTCTTATTTATGTGGCAGGGAGTAAAAAAATAACTTTTAAATTCAGTCTAAAACATTTAAGAGCCTCCGTGGTGCAGTTGGTTAGACGCCGACTGTGAAACTACAGGCCCTGGGTTTGATCCCCGCATTTAGGAAATGTTTGTGCGATCCACAGATATTTGTTTCGGGTCTGGATGTTTGTGATACCGAAAATTCTCTCGCACTTCCTGATACCCACGACACGAGACTTAATTGATCTTAATGTGGGGTCAGAACTATGTGACTGTAGAGTGTGTTTATTATTAATTTATTTAACCTCGTACTTCATCATACTGTTTAAATTACGTAAATGTAGGGTGTATGTCAAAATAAAATTATCTGGCCAGAGAAAACAAATGCGTTCAGAAACTTAATACTTGAACTTGAAAAACTAAATGTATGATTATAATTCTCCCTTTTTTAGCACCGATTGACTTGATAGCACACCAGCAAGGTTCTTGATTCTAAAAGTACCGTGGAGTATAATTACATTTCACCCCTCGAAACAATAATGACGCCCAGCTTAATTGCTTCGTCACTCTTTAAAATATTCTGAATTACAGTAAAAACGAATATAAAGCTGAAGAGTTCGTTTGTTACCTCTAACCTCAGGAACTACTGGTCCGATTAAAAAAATAATTAAAATTAAAATACTTACATATGCTACATATATAATTTTTACATAAATAAATACTGTAAAATATATACATAAACAATTACATATTTAAATAAATACCTACAGTAAAGAGGAGAATCTGCTACTTCGGCGAAGAGTAATAGTTATTAATCTTAAAGTGTAGATAAATTACGATATTCTGAGTGTTAAACGTCAAGTTTATTTAGTATTTATTAACCAATGACCTAGAATACTGAAAGGGTTTAGTACTTATTTTCACTCCCTCTATATTTAAATCATGACCTACGCTATTATTATTCATTGTATACAGAATCGCCTTCGATTAAAACCCACGCTTTGTTTCATGGAATACGGAACAATTCCTTAATATGAATCAGAACCGACGCTATAGTCGTTGTCCAAGATAACAAATGACAAGAGGTTGCCTGAAAGTTGCTATTGGTTTTTATTTATAGGGTCAGCGTTTCGGTAATGCATAAAAGGGACTTTGGACAATAATTCAAACAACAAGCCGTACAGTGATTCATATTTTGACTTTCAAAGTAAAAAACTCCACAAACAAATATAAAGTAAATAACTAAATTTTATATTCAAATATTATTAATTTCCTTTTGCTCACATCTGACTTCCTGAAAAACCAAGTTCAAACCGAAAAAATACAGTTAATTGCCCGAGGAGGAACTTTAAAACCGGGAACACATGACAAACGACCGACACCTACAACAAGACCTAATGATGGACATTATGGTCACAGCTTCATAAAAGTAATATTTTTCCCAGGATTTTCAGAGCAAAATATGTCAGATTTATTTCGGAATGCTAGAATGATTTATTAGTCCTATTTTCAAACTACTAAGGCCTGAGGGAAGGTTGTTGTTGGCATAAAAGAAATTGGGCTCCGAGCCTTTAGGCATCCCAATTCGTTTTTTATATACTTAGTATTCAATTAGTTATGTGGGAAGGAATATCTAACGACTTTGAAATTCTGTAATTTCTGGAGTGACGTAGATGCAATTCTAGACTTGAAAAAACTGAATTGGAATAGGTCCAATATTCTCCTATTCGACCAAAAACTAGCTATGATACTTCAATGAACTTTCCTTTTTTAAGAAATAAGAGACGAGTATGTTTTGACTGCTCCTGTGGCGTAGTTGTACTATGGCACAGTTACAAAGCTGAGGTTTGAATCGGGAAAGTGATATTGGTTTTTCTATTTATTATCAGCTGGGAGTCAGAAATCTGTACCCGAGGGGATAGGCTTGCCCTCTATCACATCGTGGGACGGAACATACAAGGCGAAATGTGGGTGTCCTGGCACCTCTGCTTATCCCTTCTAGAAAAAAGGCGTGAGTTTATGTATGTATGTAATAAATTGATAAAATGATGAGGCTTACTTTCAACATTGGACTTTTAGAAAAAGAACGATTTGATAAAATGAGAAAACGATCTTGCCCCCAACCAAACTAGTTATGCAATTTGCCACTCTATACCCCATACTAAACGCTCAGACTTAATGAGTCAGTAAGGCATCGCATGACGACTTCACCCTAACCAATGCAATGTGTTCAGTGTACCTATGGCGTGATGTGACATACCAAAGGTAACATGAGATAGTTCCAAAGGGGAGAATAGTATAAAAGGCATTTCCATCGAGACACACGTTGAATTTTGTTTCTGACCTTGCAAGTATTAACACTAGTAATTAGCACCTTGTAACTTGTGAGAAATAAATTATCTTTTTAATGAAATACGCTCAAAATTATTTGACTAGGTAGGCATAGCAACGAAAGAATAACAGAGTACTATTAAAACCATGTAAAAACTCTTTACTTTTCTTCAAGGTCGTTGTACTCACATCTCCACATCATATATGAAATATGAACGAGTAAATAAAGTAAAAAGGAAAGTAATTCAAGAGAAAAACTTTCCTATCCGATGTTTCAGTTGGAGTTTATTTATAAGTTCACTCGTGAATCGTGATGTTTGCTTCGTTAACTTTGTGTATCGTAAATCATGCTCTTCCAAATATTTGTTTGGACGGGAAAGTTTCGGAGTAGGCTCGGTTTTAGACAAAGCGCTGAGAAACCTTAAGGCCAGCGCACACCGGGGCGGAATGGCATTTTGTACCATCCAGAAATGCCTTTCGATGCCACGGCATAAATTTTAAACATTGGAATTTATGTCGTATTCCCACCAGATAATTTCGAATATCCTTTGGGTAAAATTCACATGCCGTGCCATCCCGGTGTACACAGGGCCTTACTCTGTAATTTATGGTAGGCATTCAAGTTTATTGGACTTTTACTTTTACAACGTAGCGATTTATAATTTACTGGTGGTAGGTCTGTAGTTTTCGGGAGGCAGTCTGGGTGCCACCGCAAAGTCTGTTTCTCCCGCTAAAACAGCAGTGTAAATGCACTGCCGTGTTCCGGTTTGAAGGACACTGTAGCCAGAGTAACTACAGGACGTATTGAGGCTTAGCATCGTATTAGGATTGCGAGCGCAGTGGAATGCATTGCTTTGTAATTCTTGTTGTTGTTGTTGTTTGTTTTTTATACTGTCCATGGTCGTATCGCTTACCATCAGGCGAAAGGCATACTCGTCTCGCCATTCACAACAACACAAAATAGGAGCTTAAAGAAAAGTATAATATGTGACCCATATAGTTTTCGTGAAGCGTTTTATATAGCATAAAATCGTAAATCTTTGAAGATGATGGATAATAATTATTTGATATTGGTTTGTAAGTCCACCAATCCAACCAGTCGTTAGTCTTTCAAACGTCAGATATATGATTTTTTTGTGGCGATATTATGGAAAATTAATATCGCGGAATATTCTATAACTCGGCACAGTTCACTGACGGATTCGGGCACTTTTTAAGTTCATCATTTCCTTGATAAGCACGACGTAAACTTCATTGGGCATTCAAAACTGATGCAAGACTCTATATTGACGTTTATATTTCTCACAATTAATTAAAAATAAAAAAAAAAACCATAATAAGCATATACATCTTAAAATAGCATATCGTCTGCAAGCAATGACTACGATCTTTAAAGGTCACTCTAGTCTAAGCAATGCCAATCGTCCTTTGTATGTTTTAGTTAATCATTTTGTTAATTATAGAACAACGCTCCTTTTCTCATCTAATAATAAAGCAGTGCTTGTATTTCATTATCATTGTTTGTTATATATTACTTTGAATACTAGACAGAAAAAGACATAATAAAAGAGTTTAAACAGTGATAAAAACACATTGCAATTTTGTGTAAAGATAAAAAAATTTAAACCACTACACCATACTACTAATACCCATAGTCAAGAATAGTAAGTAGGCTATAAATACGAATATTTAAAAATAAAATATGCTATTCAAGTAAAATAATTAATGAACAGAACAGTCTGTACTAAAATAGATCAATAGAGGAAAGGCAGCTCTGTTACTTCAAAAACGTAGAAAAAAATGGTGGTGTCAGGTCACCTCTTTCTGGCTTTCTATTAGTTGATATTTGACAGGTTATTCAACATGCACGAATTACTTAAAAAGAAAAATAATAAATAGTTTAGGGCTATTTAATTCCACTAAAGCTCGTTTTAAATGGATAATAGCAAAATATACTCTCGCTTATCAAAGGAATATATAAAAATATGTTATTATATAATATATAAAAATAAAGGCCTATGTTCAGCAGTGGACTTCCTTTGGCTGATGGATGGATGATGGATGATATAAAAATATATTCCTTTATATAAAAATAATAAAGGAATATATAAAAATATATTCCTTTAATAACTGAAAGTATATTTGGCTTTTATAGCAATTTATTTTTAAATAATTATTTCAATTTTCACAAATATAGGAGCGCTACCAACATTCCGAACAAGAAAATATCTACATTTTTGAAGACGTAAACATATGGCCACATTCACTCTGTTTTAAAAATCCTCTAATGGCGATAACTATGCTACACCATTCTATGAAATCATACACTCTCAGAGAAGTTTAAGACCATCACGACAGAAAAGTTAAGACAGGAGTGAAATGTAATTACCTGTGTAACTTTGGGCAAGTTTAATATAGAGATACCGCAATGTAGGTGTTGAATATTTTTCGAGTTTTTTTTCCATTTACGCCAATTGGTAAGCAATATTAACTTTATTCTTAAACATTCACAGGACACGGACAGCCTCCGTGGCGCAGTTGGTTTGACGCCGCCTGTGAAACGAGAGGCCGCGGGTTCGATCCCCGCACCGAGAGAAATGTTTGTGCGGCCCACAAATATTTCTTTCGGGTCTGGGTGTTTGTGAGACCGAAATGTCTCTCGTAGTTCCTGATACCCACGACACAAGACTCGATCTTAGTGTGGGGTCAAGACTATGTATGTGACTGTTGGGTGTTATTTATTTATTTATTTATTTATTTATTTATTCCTAAACGATTAAGTTCAATTTTGATATCTTTATCATACATTAACATTCCTTTATCTACTTATTAGATCCATAAGAAGAAACAAAATTAAAGTTTTGTCAATTTCCAGAAAAAAATAATTTAAATTAATCCATAGATAGTAAATCCGTAGTCCTCTGAAAACATGTTTTGAAGATAATTCGAAATTCAAATTTAAGATTATTTTTCCAATAAAAACTTATTTATGAATCTGAAGCATAAATAAATCTTGATCCATAGACAAACTTAAATTGAGTCAACCTCTGCGGGCGACACGCAATTAGCATACGTATTGGGTCGGTATGCGTTGAACAAACTTGAAACGAATTACTGGAACTGATGTTTGTGTATTATCATTTTGGTAATTAATTAGAATGTTTCATCTGCAGTTCTGTTATTCAGGCAACTGCTATTCACATTCTTGTAGTTAATTTAGAACTATACAGGTACCCGTCTGTTACATGGAATGTAAAATAGTTCACCGCATTTAGAACCTTTATTTTTTTAAATTGCAAATAATGTCGATATTAGCATGCCAGTCACCTGATGGTAAGCGATACGACCGCTCAAGAACAGTAGCAAAAAGAAAGAACACCTTGAATTACACACAATGCTTGGACTTCCACTGAGTTCGCCATCTTCAGACATAAGATGTTAAGTCTCATTATGTCCAGTAGTTACTCTGGCTACAATTTCCTTCAATCCGAAACACAATAGTGCATTTACACTGGTGTTTGGCAGCATTATTATTATTATGATAAATAAATGAAAAAAAGTCCCCGACCTTAGCTGTAACAATATTTTACCGCCCTTCAATACAATAAATTACCTTGTAAACATTACGCAAAATTTTCGGTACTTGTAACAAAGTTTGACTCCCGAGTGAAATGTCAACATATCACACTTACTCGAGGGTTGAGATAAGTTACAACATTAATATTAAACTTTGTAACTTCTTTGGGTCTGTTTAGAGTTTTGTGATGTGTTTGTTGGTGTGGTTTATAATGCGGTTGTTTACATATGTAAATAAGGAAATCTAATTTTAAGAAAATTACGCATTAATTACGAAGGCTAAATTTTATCGTCTTTATGCTAAGTCCTCTCAATCTTAGAACAAGCGCTGTATAATTTACAAATGTGGTCCGATGTATAAATATTATTGTCTATATCTGGTTTAATAAAAGTCTTCATCAATATGTTTAGCGCCGGACTGGTTGTGAAATAAAGTTTTACTCCAAGGATTTTCGGTTTTCATACAAATACTTTGAAACAAGAGACTACCAATATATGATGACCTCCTATACTTAATAAATAACACCCAAAAGTCACATACATAGTCCTGACCCCACACAAAGAACGAGTCTTGTGTCGTATCATGGGTTCAGGAACTACGAGATACTTTTCGGTCTCACAAACACCCAGATCCAAGACAAATATTTGTGGGCCTCATAAACATTTGTCTCGGTGCTGCTGTTGGTACAACTGGCGTCTAGCCAGCTGCGCCACGGAGGCTGTCGTATGATGAATGCAAAATCATTCATGATTTATTAACTTACTAAAAGATTATAAAGGCTCAGTAAATTAATTCAGTGACGTTAAATATTGAATAAGTGAGTAAGTTTTCAATTTAACGAGAAAACTTGAGCGTTGGTAAGGGTAAAAAGTTTAACGACTCTAGCAAGTGCCAACATCGGTCAGTGCTCAAAGGAATGTATAGTTATTTGTCTTTGCAAAGGATTTATTCGCCTTGTACTTGCTTTTGTTTTATCTAGGTTGTTTAGTTTTATGTGGCTACGGCTAGATAAAAACGGTAATATGTATATGAAGTTAGAAAACAACGCATAGAAAACAAAAATTTGGATATACGCCTAAATTCATTGCCATAGGTAATAATATAATATAAGAGGCAATAATAGGTTGTTTTTAGTATGTTAATATAACCTACAAGATTTTTTCCACCAATTTAGATTTGATTTTTTATTGCACATGAATATAATATATAGTTAGGTATATATGATTGCCTTCACCGTTATAGTGCGTGGTGATTGACTATCAATATACATATTATGAATCCGAAGAGTCAGAGGTGTGCCCTGGGATTCGAACCTGCGACCACCGTAAACGAGTGTAATCGCGAGGAAGGTAAGAATGTATATTATGATATTTAAAGTCCGCCAACCCGCACTAGACCGCGTGGTGGACTATATGGCCTAACCCTTCTCAATCGAACCCTTGATTGTAGAGAAGGCCTGTGCCCTGCAGTGGGACGTATATGGGCTGATACAGAATGTCTATATGTATAAAGTATATACGAGAGATGCTGATTCTTTCTTCGTTCAACTTCGCTTCACTCAACCATATTATACTCGTATATAATGTAAACATGTTCGTATTGAAATGTTATAACAAATTGTGAATGAACTGCTCTGATTTAAACCACTTGAAACTTTTGTAACAATCACTAAATTTTAAACTGGTTTTGAAAAGAGCAACACTAGAGTTTCTTGCCTGTTATTCTCTAGTGAAAACCGCTTTCCGAACTAAGTGGTAGATAAAAAAATGACTGAATTTAAATGATGCAGAATATCTCAATGGATTCCATAAATTATTTTCATTTTATATAAATGGGTTCTTTTTCAGAATATCCATGCCTCAGAATTGAAATGAAATCTTTAAATATTTTGACATATCTATTTCAATCAATTACATCGTTTCAGAACAGTTCAATTTACCTTTTGATTCAATCTGGGTACTTATTCAACTTAAACTGCGACAATTTGTCAAGAGCTATCTTATTGGATTTGAATATTTTAATATTATCTCAGCTTGCGTTTGACTGAGCCAACGAAATGGCAATATTCATCTGTAATCGCATATTGCATTACTTTTGACAATCACTTTTGCTTTTGACTGAATCGATGGCGCTGTTGCGTACGGTACGACTAAACCGCTGAGGTCTCGAGTTAGAATCCCGGGTAGGGCTGTGATTTTTTTTTTCATGATTAATCCGAAGTCAGTAATTTGCCTAATATGGCGGCGGTAGACTCGCCCTCTATATCGTGGGATGGAACACGCAGACAACACATGCGTGTCCTGTTAGCACCTCTGCCTACTGCTTCTGGTAAAAAGGCGTGAGTTTCTGTATATATATGTGCACATTACGTTTGATATTGAAAAATGTTTTTTTATTGAAAAATTATTTTTTCCTGCTGAAAGATAAGAAAGAAAGAAACTAATATTTTATAGACATAAAAATGTGCGTCACAAAAGTGGTCAACCCTTATCGTATTTTTTCTTCCGTTAGGTCTTTTCACGGGCGTCAAAAACACGTAAAAAATATGAAAGACCTTATCCTCAACCTTATCCTAGGCATAAAGTTGAGTCATACACTAAGACCTACAATTTAGAAAGGCTATTTTAAGAGCTCTAAAGTACTGTACGGGATCTGAATATTATTACACGTAGAATTTCTAAAAAATCATCGTTTTTAACTGTCCTCAATGTTTTTGCAGTTGAAACTTGAGAAACTCTAGTATGGAACTAATAAAATAAATATATCCAAAAATATGATATAATTATTTCTAGCACTAACGCGTATATTTTTAGCTCTAAGCATTCATGGGAGTATGAAATATCAGAGTGCTATATTAAACTAATAGTCAATATTAGTTAAGTTGATCGGGGAATGTGGCAAAGCTTTTAACTCCGGCTATTCCTGCTAACATTACGCCAGCGTATTGAACCGTAAGAAACAAATGTAGGATAGTGTTTCTGAAGTTATATTAGATGTGTTTGTATATATATCAAGAAAATTGTGATTTTAACCAATGCTATAATTTGAGTATTAAAACATGACAAGGTTTGTGGTGGCAACTCAAACAATTTATAATCACAAAGTCCATTCCAAATTATACTGTAAAATAAGTATAAAAATATATTACATTAATCTAATTCTTCTCCCAGCTCTATTTTATAAGCTTCTTTACGGGTTGAAGACAAGTTCGCTCTTAAGATTTGAGTTTCTGTACTCTGACGTTTCATTCTTTCTGTGGTGGGTGTGTGAAAGATTTACCTATCTCATTCCTTTTCACACATACTAGATGTATAATAATATAAGCATTGCGAAATATAATTCAAGTTTAACTCAAAAAAAAAAAACACTAGAGAAATGGATGTTGCTTTCTTCATCAAACTACAATTATTACGAAAACAAAAGAATACAAGTTTTGAATATTAAAAGCTAATCAACAATTTATCAAAATATGTTTAGCAGGATTTTCGGCAATATACTGCATCGACTGTTTTGTCAGTTATTTTATCATTTTCCCAAAATATCATGCAGTAAATGTCAACGAGATAGTGTCCACTTTCCCCGTGGGAACTAAACTGGATATAACACGCTTGAAAATAAATAAAATATTTCAAAACATGACAGGCTGAGCCGGGAGGATTTCACATGAATTAACTAGGTATTGGCGATGTTTTTATACGTACACAATAAATAATAAACTACAATATCGTTTCTCGTTGGCGATGTATGGTTATCTACCATCGGTTGACATAATAATGCAGGCCTGTTTAAAACTAGATACGTATTATATATGCAAACTGCGACTGAAAACGAAGTCAGATGGTTTTAGAGACTTCAAAAAGTTTTGATAAAATGCGACGATATTGCTTTACTATTTACCTACCTTCGTGTTTTGGGTGGTAAATACATATGTTGATATTCCTAAAATAATCATGAACACCCTTTATTTTAAAGACGCAATGGTACGCATGGGTTAAAATTATTATTTTAGCAGAAACTATTTATTTATTTATTCTTTATTGCACACATTAAACACCACAGTATACAGAGATAATACTTGACAACAATGTACAAATGGCGGTCTTATCGCTCTCAAGCAAGCTCTACCAGACAACCATTGAAAGGATTAATAAAAGGAGAAAGTGAGATGTACGTATGTATGTAGAAAACTAAAATAAACGTCGCATTTTATCCGATATTTTTAGTTACATTTTGCCAGTAGTAACTAAAAGCACCACCGGGCTTCCTTTTCGGTCGCAGTCTGAATACGACCGGTATACACCCGCCTAAACCCGAAACGTGGTTTTGGGTGGTTCACTACTACGCGCTTTGCACCATCGTGTGTGAGTTGCTTTTTGGGCGTATAAAAATATCTTAGCTGAACTCATAGTAAAATTAATATAATTTCCTTTTTGTAATATGAATGAAGTGCGTGTTGGCCTGTTGGTGAATTACACCTCTGACTTTTCGGAGTCATGCATGTATTGATAGTAGTCAATCACCACGCAATATAACAGTGAAAGAAAACATCGTGAGGAAATGTGTATACTATATATATGTATATAGCGATTTGTAAGATATTTTTTTATTGTAATGAATGGAGAAACTAGCATGCCATTCGCCTGATGGTAAGCGGTACGACCGCTCATGAACAGTAGCATAACCAAACAACACCTTGAATTACAAAGCAATGCTTGGCATTCCACTGCGCTTGCCATACTGAGACATAAGACGTATAGTATAGTCTCAATAGGTATGTCCAGTAGTTACTCTGGCAACAATATCCTTCAATCCGAAACACAACAGTGCAATTAAACTGCTGTTGGGCGGGAGAAATAGACATGCGGCGGTACCTACCCAGGCAGCCTCTCACATATCAGGGACCTACCACCAGTAAAATTGTATTGTAAGAATTTGTATGGTATATAAAATCTGCCAACTCGCATTGTTGGACTATAATTATGGCCTTTTTTTTTTTTTTTTTTTTTTTTTGTTTTCAAGAGGAAAAGCTATTAAGCTCCCCCTTCGGTACCCCGGGGGAGGCCGAAAGGGGTATGTCAGTGTCTCTGGCCTTCCAGCCCGGTACAAACGCGGATATTGTAGCCGAGCTGGGTCCCTAGCAATACCTACGCCAGCATACTGACTAAAAACCTCTCGATAGCCCTCACACGCATTGTGGGAAGCACCGGACATCCCAGGGCGAAGGGCGCCCCGATTTACGTCCGCGAACTACCCCGCGCAAAACCATTGCTGGGCCTTATGAAGGCCCAGATTACCTCCACTTACACCCTCCTTTCGGACGCCCGCCAAGCTGTTATGGGCGTCCATGACGGAGACGAGGCTCCATCATCCGTACGTCTCGGAGTCGTTATACGCGAGGGCGCACGGCCCCCGCCGTGTGCCCAATGACTCCGATGACCCCTTTAAGTCGACTCTTACGACGGGCAGAGGATACCGTGGCGGAATTCTTGTACCCCCAAACCACAGGGTAAAGGCACCGGTTCAGCCGTTTATTACCCGGCGCCTTCTTCTTTGCAGGCGGCGAGCGGGATCGTTCCGCTCACGATCCCGATCTGCGCTCTCCTTTTGCGAAATTACAATTTCACAGAAGGAGAGCATTGCCTGCCACGACCTCCGACTCTCGACCATGGAGGGAATCACGACCGAGAGCGAGAGGTCTACTCCGACGGCTGCATGGCCTAACAACTAACAACTCTCATTTTACTCTCGATTGTAGAAGAGGCCCGTGCCCTGCAATGGGACGTATATGGGCTGATACAGGTACAGTAACATGAATGTAACTGATATGACATGCAATTGATAGCATCAAGAACGTTTCAGTCATTCACACGGGCAGTAATAACTTAATAATAATAGTAAACCTTATTTTATGACTAACAGATTCTATAATTACACTAGTGTCTACTATAATTAAATAACGTCCTCGGGGCCCACCCATATTCCGTCGCGTTCGGGTGAATATTTGGTTGGACCGTACATAATAGATAATTTTAAATTACATTTTGCAGAGTATAGTATATGTTTTGTCTCCCATATGTGAGAGGCCGCCTGGGTACTACCGCAATGTTGATTTCTCCCGCCAAACAGTGTAAATGTACTGTTGTGTGTCGATTTGAAGGATATTGTAGCCAGAGTAACTACTGGACATATTGAAACTTAACATCTTATGTCTCAGGTTGGAGAGCGCAGTGGATTGCCTAGTATTGCTTTGTAATTCATGGTGTTTGGCTTTGGTACTGTCCATGAATAGTCATATCGCTTACCATCAAATGAATGGCATGCACGTCTCAAAATTCATTGCGATAAAAAAAGACTACAGCTTATATAACATTTCGTAGGGTATTCCTCAGTTTACACAAGGCGCAAAGCAACAGCTATACAGAGGACGTAAAAGACGTGTCACAGTATATCAGAAAATAAGTTAGTGAGTGAACTCCGCCCACGTATCGCGTGTACACGGGATTGTTTCATGATATCGACGGTGTTTTGATAATGACCGTACTTGTTTTGTACGTTAATTACACTAGAAGTGACAGGAGATTTATCGGGATTCCTTTTTTTTTAATTGTTAAAAAAAATATTTTATGAATTAACCGAGAGTAATTTGGATTTGTAACTTATATTTGTACAAAGTTGTTGAGTTGATATTGAGATAGACTCACCCCCACACCCTATCACTATCTATCATGGGGCGAAACATACAAGGCGAAACGTATGTAGATGTCATGGGAGCACACATATGTTGCCCGCTTCTTGGAAAAAGGCGTTAGTTTATATATATGTATGTATTGACCACCAATAACGATAATAGCTTTGTATTAGTGTACTTTTTCCTATCCTCGACAAGACCAAGATAACTTCATATTCTAAGCCTATAAAACCCAAAACATTGTATGCAACGAATATAAAAACATAAAACCTAAGAATGTAAGACAACAAAATCCATTGACAATGTCGCAGCCGCAATGACCTCAAGATTGTCGGAAGTTATTACGGTTGGGTATTACGCTTTTATTGTAGTAATATAAAAGTGTTCAGGATTGATGGGCCCTTTGAATGATCGCGTTTAGCGGCGAAGGAAGTCGTAAAGTTCATCTATTGTGTCTCACTTCAGTGTTGGCAGGTGGTTTATGTGTGGCGTATAACATATAAACGTGCGTGGTGGGCTGTTGGTAAACGGTACCAGACGCGGCTGCCAACATGCTCATGGTGGTCGAGGGTTCAAATCCCAGGGCACACCTCTGACTTTCCAGAGTTATGTGTATATTGATAGTCGATAACCACGCACTTTAACGGTGCAGGAAAACATCGTGAGCAAACCTTGCATACTATAGCGAATTTGTAAGAATTTCTATGGTATGGTGGACTATACGGCCTAACCACTCTCGATCGTATTCTCGATTGTAGAGTAGGCCCGTGCCCTGCAGTGGGATGTATATGGGCGGATACAGATACAGATCTAATATTTGGAAATAATTTTTCAATCATCAAAGCCATATTAGTTTATCTTTACAAACATCCTTTCATGTCTTATTTTACTACTTTCAATTTATTGAATTGTCTTAACGGTTTATACCAATTACTTTAGTCGTATCTCGTAAGTCGTAATCACATATGTCTTGCTGAAATATGTGTTAATGGCTCATAAAAACCGACGATACGCTAATTCGATTTGTCAGCTTATAAAATGCCATTCGCATTAGTCTATATACGTCACATTAAAGGGCCTATCCCTATAGCCTATCCTAATAATATTCGACGTTTTGACAGCCGCCATGGTGTACTGATAGCGCGCGAGTTGAATGCAGAGCTTAGGAATTCGGTAGTGCGGTGATCTAATTATTGATGGCCATAGTGGGCATATCGATATTTTTAACATTATTTTATGTTTGTTACTTGTCACAAGGTAAACATAATTAAAAAAAATAGACATGATAATAAATATCACACATTTTTAATAAGTAATTGTTGTACACACCAATATCAAATAAAATAAATTATTCATTCACAATTTTCGCTATTTCTCGTGCTTGGCGACGAAAAAATACTCGTTATTTTCAACAGAGTTTGATGCAAGATCAGTCATAGTGAATTATTGAAAATACAAATAGTAACACGGGCTATAATATATTGAGTATCGTAACAAGCGTACGATAGCTCGGAAGTACTGCACTAAGCTGCAGGCCCGGGAGGGGACACGTGCGGACGGCGGAGGGAGATGCTCTCGCTCTTTACCTCAGGCCCCGACTGCATTCAACTCGCGCGCTATCAGTAGTTGGTTAGACGCCGACTGTGAAACGAATGGTCGCGGGCTCGATGCCCGCACCGGTTTCCTCACGATGTTTTTCTTCACCGTTAAAAGCGTGGTGATTGACTATCAATACACACATGACTCTGAAAAGTCAGAAGTGTGCCTGGGATTTGAACCCGCGACAACCGTGAGCATGATGGCAGACGCGTCCGTTAACTAACAGACCAATATATACAACCACGCATTAAATATTAAACACAGTTTTCAAATTCCAATTCTTGCAAATCATTATTTAAACCGAAAAACGTACACTGTCCTATAAGAGAAATGAAGTGTGTTTTTTAAAATCACGAGCAATCTTATCAGTCTATTATTTTATGGAGCACCTCAGAAATGAACAATCACGACCGCAGAAAATCCAACTAACAACTTTAAAACACAATTTCCAATTTCCATCCCGGTCGCATCCGTTCCAATAATTCCCCGTCGACCTTTGAAAAGATTTTAATTACAGGGAAATAAATCATTTACATTCAAATTAGTTCGCCGTAAACAATTTTTATGCCAAACAAAACATAAAACAAAATTGTTTCATAAAGAAACCAATGCCGGAAAGTTTTGAAACTGGGTCATAATGAGCCATCTGTTCGACTTAATTGAGTTTTGCAGGTAATTTGGTATTTTTCGCTAGATGTTTAACGTTGAGGTAATTTAATTAGGAGTTTCCGTCTCAGATGCTGTTTCAATACCTTTTCATGGATTCTTTTTAGTTTGATTTTATGTCTTCATTAGGAACTTGTATTGAAGATAAGTTAGTGCTGTTTTCGACTCAAATTTCAGTGAAGTTTTTTACGGGATTGCCATTTTAGGACACATCTGGGTGCTTATTTCGATTCTTTTTTATAATCAACTGTTCCAATGCGTGGTGCATATAGTCCACCACGATAGGCCAGCGTGGTGGACTGTATAGCCTAACCACTCTCAGTCTAATTCGCGATTATAGAGTAGGCCCGTGCCCTGCAGTGGGATGTATATGGGCTGATACGGATACAGATACAGTTTCAATGCGTATTCACTTATGTACAAAATTATGTTAAATTTTAATTTGATTTCTGATATTCGATTAGATTCTGGATAGAAAATCTACTACAAACCAATTGTCAAACCAAACCAACTATAGTTTTCCAGGTGTTAGGTCTCTCATATGTGAGAGGACGCCTGATTAGGCACCACTGCAATATGTAATTCTCCCGCCAAACAGCAGTGAATCACACTGTTGTGTTCTGGTTTAAAGTATATTGTAGCCAGAATAACCACTAGACATATTGAGACTTAACATCTTATGTCTCAAGATGGTGTACGCAGTGAAATGCCAAGCATTGCTATTGCCCATGAGCGGTCATATCGCTTACCATCAAGCGAAAAGCATGATCGTCTCGCCATTCATAGTAATAAAAAAAGTTACATGTAGTTCTTGTAAATATTTTTCTGATTACTGAAGACGTCACTTTCCAAATTAACTTATAAATACAGATAAACAAATCCTCAAACCAGTAATGCTAGTAGAACATGTATATTGCCAAGTCAAATATTTACCACAATTTGTATTCATGACGGATCTCCGATGTGACATTCCCGAGTTTCTATGAATTGACAACTTGCGCGTAAAACCGAGGGCGGTTATCGTCGTGTTTACATGCCGAGATTATTTGGTATATACCCATATGTAATACTCATTATCTACCAGGACACTGGCCTCCTCTACTACAGAGTTCGATTGAAAGAGGTTAGGCCGTATAAACTAGCCTAGGGTGGATTGATAGTCTGTACACACTGCGACTGTAAATGCGCACAGGGGGGCAATGAGATAGTGAACTAAACAATAATAAAGATAAAACAAGCTAACTCACCAGATTCCCGACCGACTTGCTGGTCGGCGCCGGCGAAGGTGTTGGTTAATAGAAGCACATAACACCGCTTTGAACTAGACAGTCCACGATACACAAACGAATTTGACAAACACCCAGCTGGGGGGTCGAGCACGCACCATACCTTGCGAAGCGCACACGAGACTACAAAATGAACTAACTAGTGAGAGGTAAGCGACGGAAAACTACCCGCGATTTTTTTAATATAAAAAATATTTATCGATTTAGTCAAGTCTAGGCTAGTCCTATCATAGCCTAATACAGAGTATATTTTTCATACTGAGAGCCTAATAATACATTGCGAATAATCAAAATTAGACCTTAAATGTTAACATATCTATTTAATAAGGTAGCTTAGTCATTGAGGTTCGACATTATTGATTATACCTAGGATAATTTTATTTATAAATTCTTTACTGTTCACCACAAATATAAAACCATTAACAATGAAAAGCGCTTGAAATTTGAGTAACAATGGGCGGTCTTATCGCTATTGGCGGTTTCTTCCAGACAACCTTTAGTTGAACTTGATTGAAAAGAAGCTAGGAAGAAATAGGTGATCACAACAAGGCAAAAAGAAAAGAATAAACAAAATCAAAAACTGGTAATACAAACACAGACATTCATTAATTATACATACATTACCTAAAATTAAAATATAAATATATTAATTAAATTATATACGTAATCTATTTTAAACGAATACTAAAACTCCGAAAACAATATTATTTTAAAACTATAGTTATACATCTTATACTGTAGGGTTAGGTGTTCCAATTAGAAGACCAGAGCTTAACACTGGAACGGACAAGTAAATAAAATAAACTTTACACACTTAATCAATGATGCGTTCCTTTGAATGTGTGAGGTCGAATGATTTATTATCTACTTGTCCATTCTGGCGTTACGGGATGGACGATACGCGACCTATTTTGCATCAGATGTGCAACAAGCTTAAAAGCCTTTTAACGCAATGAACACGAAACTAGAGAAACAAGGGAATCAGGTTCGATAATTATCTAATCGAAACAAATAATTATAAGGTCAAAATGTACCAAAAAATATTGTCACTAGTTTGCAGGATTTGAATCTAATGCCATCACCGTTCAAAGTAAATACATGCTCTCACAAAACCTTAATATTTTGAGGATATTTCTGTACAGACAGGGCAAAATATTACACAGCATTGTAATATTGCGTGATTGACAAGTACCGGGACGTTTTGATATTATTTCATAAAGGATAACGCTGGCTTTTCGCTTCGAAGTAAATTGATAATACGGACTGTGAAATCGAAATGGTGTAACATATTTTTATCGGGTGATCGAGTGCTATCTGGAAAATGTATTACCACAGCTTAGAATAAATAAAATTTCGCATGAGACCGAAGTCTGCACGATCATCTTTGTTATAAAATTGTACGATGCGGTCGTCTTTGAATCATATAATATGTCTGATTGTAAGTTATGACTAGTCATTAAGTCGTATCAAAAAACTATGAATGTCTTAAAAATTGTTACATTCAAGACCATATACGATTTGAGTTCATATATAGAGCGATATTTACATGTCTGTATTAGCCCATATATGTCCCGCTGCAGGGCACGGGCCTCCTCAACAATCGTGAGTACGATTGGTAGTGGTTAGGCCATATAGTCCACCATGCTGGCATAGTGTGGGTTGACGGATTTTACATGCAATATAAATTCTTGCGAATTGCTATGGTATGCAGGTTTCCTCATGATGTTCTCCTTCACCGTTAATGTGCGTGCTGGTTGACCATCAATACACACATATGACATGACTCACTCAAAATCAGCGAGATATTTTCAAGGATTTTGATAGAAACGAAACAAAACAAATTAATTTCAAAGCACTGCTTGGCATTCCATTGCGCTCACCGTCCTGAGACATAAGATGTTAAGTCTCAATAATATGTCCAGTAGTTACTCTGACTACAATACATCCTGGTATTAATTTATCAGTACTGCAACTTACGGATAGCCTGTTCGGTCGACAAATCAAAGTTTTAATTCATTTATGACTAAACAAGGTCATATTAACTAGGGATTCCTAATCAATTCTCATTACAGCACAAGTAACCTTGTGTGTTCAACTAATGAGGCTTAATGGATGAATTAGGACATTATAATGGATATCTCATTTAATGTATGTGATAGATTAGTTATTTTATGATCTAATGGTATGCGTACCAGAAGGGGTTGACGTTTTCCTATTATATATTTGAAGTATTATTAATTTGATTAGATTATTACTGCCTCGGTGGCTTAGTTGTACTACGGTACGGTTACAAAGCTGAGGTCTCGGGACTTTCTAATCATTATCAGCCTGGAGGCAAAAACTTGTGCTCGATATGGCAATAGGCTCGCTCACTATCTAATCATGGGTCCGAACTTACAAGGCGAAATGTTGGTATCTTGATAGCACTTGTGCCTACCATTTCTGGGAAAGGGCGTGAGTTTATGTATGTATTAAATAATCATAAATTAATTAATTTTGTGAATAGACGAAGACATTACGGTAATTATATTCTAACTCAATTTATTGAATATATTTTGTGGAGAAATTGTGAATCTTCAGAGCAATTAATCTAGAAAGGCTTATAAGGGATATACAAATACAACCTGCTGGATATCCAAAATAAAATTGATGTCCGCAAAGCCGGTATCGCAGGGACGAAATCCATTTGGATTAGACAAAAGTGAGATTCATCGTGTGAACAACACGTATTGGGAACGAGCAGCACGGAAAATTACGGGAAGGACAATAAATATATATCCAACCAAAAAGATACATTACTTATTAAACAGAGGGGGTTTAAAGAAATCCTCGGGGTTTATGTATTGTAAATTACCCTCAAGCGCTTCTAAGATGAAATTATTTGCTACGACAAGATTCATTCTGAAAAGATACTTTGCTTTTATATGAGAAACAATTGTTTCCCTACTCTTCCAGTACGTAATTGCGGTTTTCATATAAACTTAATGAAAGCTCTTTCAGCGTGTGGTTTCATTTCAAGCTCCTAGAAAATATAAATTAAGTTCTAACCAATCTTCATTCAGGAGTCTTATGAAAGGGGCAAATGAAACAAACTTTACAAATAGAGCTATCTTATATTATGATATTATTTCTAATGCTATGTACAAAGTGGTCGAAATGTTTAAGGCGCATCGTCTCCTCTTAGTGGAAGATACTGGTGTCTGCTAATAGGGCGACGGTTTTGCTGCGCGGTCAAGGGTTGTAAAGTCACTTGTTCAATTGCTGATCTGGACTGCGCCACATCTAGGTTTAATGCGCTTACTGGAATGGGTGTGACCGCATACCCAGCTTCTACTAAGGCCGCGAATTCTTCTGGAGTATACGCTTTGTTGTTCTTTGGAGGTGGCAATTGAGAGCGACGTTCTTCTAAGCTCTGTCCGTGTTGTTCAATGTTTACTTGTTCCACATTAGAAGCCTGCTCCTGTCGGACTTGCTGTTCTTGTTGAAGAGGTTGTTCATTCCGTAAGCCTTGTTCTTTCAAAGCCAGTTGCGGACGGGTCAATTTCCTAGGAGCTAAGTTCTTGCTGACGTAAATGGCTGAATGGGGTTTTGCTGGTTCTGCCACGCGTTGTTGTTCAGATTTCGCAGCTAGAGGGGGTAGCTCGTATCTTGGGCGTTGGTCATTTGTTCTGTACACAGGGCGGAGTAAATATTGATCTCCCACAATTTGGGCTTGCTGCTGCACTAAACCATCCTGACCAATAGGATCGTAGATTTTTACAGACCTTAACTTTTCAGGTTCTGGGTATCGTTTCAGATACGTCACTGGTCTTTCCACATTTGGAGCTTGGAAGCGTTGTTCTTGGCGAGCCAACTGAGGTCTCGGAGCTTCAATAATTCTGTACTGTTTTGGAGCGGCTTCAGGTTGGTATTGGGATATGAGTCTGTAGTTATATTGTGCTTTTGGTTGCGGTACTTGTTGCAGTTTAGGAGCAGGTACAATTTTTAATCCTTGAGATTCGGGATGTTCGTATAAAGGTTGCTGGATAGACTGAGTTTGAGCTTGTTGGAACGGCACATAGCGGAGTAATTGAGCAACTCTCTGCTGTTGAGGGGCCGGGCGGAACTGCTTCGGCTGTTGTTGGTTGATGTTTGTGGTCTCGATCAAGTACTGTTGAGGGGCAGGTGGTATTTGAGGAGAGGCGATTTGAACCTTGGAGCGCAGTTTTGATGGTTTCTTACTCGGCTTAGTCACGTAGCGGTCGACCTGAAAATCATAATCAATAAGTTAACAAACAATTTTTTAAGCAAAACTAATTAATACAACACAACATGCATAATACTCGTATACACTATTATTTAATCAAATCTATTACAAGTTAGCAAAGATCATGTATTCTTAAAGGCCAACTTAATTATGTGACATCAACAAAAAAGTTAATTATATATTTTACCTGCTGGTATTGAGGCGCCACGCTCTGCACAGTTGAGGTCTGCTGAGTTTGTGGGGCCTGGGCATACGCCTGCTTGCGAGGTTCTTCAGGCCTCACAGGAGCTTGGCCAAGTAAAGCAAGGAGCTCGTGGTCGAAAGACTCAGCGGAACTTGCGCCAGTGTCGCTGACTGAGAGGGCAGCACCTACTGAGGCCTCGCCACCGTTTGAAGAGTAGTTGGGTCGGGCGATGACTGCGTGAGATGGTTGGAGGGCGACCTGGGAATACAGAAGCATATGCTATTAATTACGGCTATGGGATATGAAACATTAATAAACTAAAACCAATCATAATTCGTGTACCAATGAATTTTTGAAGGATAATACGTAGATACCATGTAGTTACTTAAAATGACAAAAGAATTTAAAATGCGATTCCGAACACATTTTAATTTTTTTTGCTCATTTTATATTTATCGACTTGATAATATAGAAAACGAATCTATAACTTCCAAATAAGGAACTGAATGTCGAAAACAGACTAAATTACAGAGCCTCACAAACACAAAACTGTTAGTAGCGTAAACTGCAAGCTTAAACACTTCAGTATTAATAAATTTTACTGGTGGTAGGTCTCTCATATGTGAGAGGCAGCCTGGGTAGGTACCACCGCAATGTCTTAGGTGTCTTTAATTCTAAAGGTGCGATATGCAATAAAAAGAATATTATTACCTGTCGTCCAGCCTGCCCCTGTTGCTCCAAGTAGTAGAATTGCTGCAGTGCCTGCCTGTGCTCTGGCTGGGTGTTGGTGTATAGTTGTTGCAGCAACTGACCGCCTCCGACGGGTGCCTTCCTCTCCGGCTGGAGCTCCAACAACTCCTGGGCGTTCAGAGAGAACACCTGCCCCGGACGGTATTCTTCGGCATCAGATCGACTGAACAAAAAATGGTATTTAATAAAATGTATGTCTACATATAGATTCAAATTTAATTGTAATTCATAATTTCTTATAGTTGGTATTTGTGTTTTATATAAAATATTGTTTTTTTTTATTTCACTTTGTAACAGATATTTTAGTACAAAATATACGGTAATCCAAAAGTCGATCTCTTACTTAGTCCTGACTCTTACGCTAAAATACTTATTGTTTAATAATTATCATAAACTTTAACTGGCTTATATGTATGTATAACTTCTTCGCTCAAAATGAACTCAAAGGTCATTCGGAAGGGGCAAAATATTCTATAACTAATATAGGTTTATAAACTGGCAATCAATAATAATCTTAACAAAACACAAAATATGAATTTAATCAAATTATATAAATGTGTGTTATCTCAAGTACAGATACGTTACTTTTTTCAGTTATAACTGCATGTAAAAAATTGATTATTTTACTTTTGTACTCAAAGTGTCTGATTGTGTTGGTTAAAATAATCTTAAATAATATTCAACAAGTCAATAAAGATAAAACATTTTTTTGCATTATAGCTTTTATTGAAGATAGGTTTCACCACAATAATATGCAAGTTTCGTTGGTTATCACAATACGAGTACATTATATTATAATAGTTAAAATAATTAGTCAATACCAATAATCTGTCCCTAATAATATTAATAAAACCCAATAGTCACATACATAGTCCTGACCCCACATTAATATTGAGTCTTGTGTATGGTATCAGGAACTACGAGAGACTTTACGGTCTCACAAACACCCAGACCCGATAGAAATATTTGTGGGCCGCACAAACATTTATCTCGATGCGGGGATCGAACCCGCGGCCCCTCGTTTAACAGACAGGCTGTCAATAATATCATACATAATACAGCATTATTTTAATTAACCTAATGGCCAGATTAATCTGGATTATTTATATTGAAATTTTAATATAAGTATATAATTTTTATAATAAAGAATAGAAGTTACTTTAGTAACCTACAAAAAGTCTTTTAGTTTAGATTTTTTAGGCAGTCAGAAAGTCCGTAAAATTCGAATCGTCACTTAAATCTAATGAGTGCTAAAATACCAAATACCACTTAATATTCGTAGTTGTTTAGAGGTAAATTGTGATGAATAAAAACTATTTTTTCTATATCTGAAGAGGGTATGCTATTTCGGCTATTTTCGTAAGCTAATCCTGGTTCAGAAAATAGCTCCTGGCCATATATATTGCTGCAAGGCGACGACAGGTATATCCTAGCAAATTCTTTCAATATCGGAAAGTCTTTTGCATTCTTCGACCACCACTCGTAAGGAGATCTATTTCGATCTATACGATCGATTTCCAAATAGTTGTCCAATTCGTCGGCTGTTCCTCTAGTTTTGGGTTTTGAGTCGTTATTTTTATCATTTGCAAATTCTTCGAAATAGTCCCAAAAGCTAGTATAAGTCGGCTTGCTTTCTGTCTGATCAGCTTTCCTCTTTTTACAGACAGGTGGAGGTTCTTCAACAACAGAGTCGGTAAAATTCATTTTCAAAGCGTCCAATATAAGTTTTTGCCTTGCGTTGTCTTTCTGAACTTCTGAGAAGAAAGCGGTCTTAAATCTCGGATCAAGGAGAGTAGCAATCAAATAATTATAGTTGTCCAAGTCAAATTGCTTGTTAATTTCGGATTTTAACGTGGTCCTTACTTTTACCAATCTCGGTGTTCTCCCCAGTGTCTCCATATTTGTTAAATGTTTGAGCAGTATGGTTACATTCGGTATGACTTCCGAGATTGGGCAGAAATTAGAAATTGTTGCTTTAGTTATCTCCTCAAATGGTCTTAGCAGCCTGACGATTTCCTCCATTAAATTCCAAGACAATGATGTGATATTGTTCAAGCTATCATGGTCACCAGTGTAAACGATTATTGCCGGTTTTTGTTCTATCAGTCGCTCCAGCATATAATATGTTGAAATCCATCTTTGTTCAGCGTCTTGAACCAAATTACACCGTGGCATTTTCAGAGTATCTTGAATTTGATGAAGTTTTTTCTGTGCTTGATTGGATTTAACGATGTGAGCTACAATGCACCTAGCGTCAGTTATCATATCGTCAACTTCATTGTCTATCAATAAGGATTCTTTAATTATAATCTGTAGCGATTGAATGAAGCAGCCTGGCGAGTCAATAATTTTATCTTCACCGGCAATGTGACCACTACAATCCATGAAAATATGAATTTTATTCCGTGGTATATTAAATCGAATTGTAATTTCATTTAATTCGTTAAATATGTATTCAGCATCATGAGATCCCGTGAAAGACTTTACAGATAGAACAGCATGATTGACCTCAAATTCTGGAGACACCCAGTGGGCAGTAAAACTCAGAGACTTCGTTTTGCTGCGCAAGCAACTCAACACATTCGACGTCACAGAGATCACAGATACATCTGCTATCCGTTGTTTTATTTTTTCATGTAAACGATCATAAATATCTGGAATGATTTCATCAGCTATGCGCGTTAGATTGGGAATCACGTACGTGGGCATTAGCTTCTTAAAAAATTGTATGAATCCAGGTTTTTCTACAGCAGATAGCGGTTCATTATTTAGCACGATCATCTCAGTTATCCAATAATCGATATCTGGGGTTCGCTCATCCTCATCTTTCTTTGTTGTTATTTTTGAAGAACGCGCCGGGTTTTGTTGTTCTGACGGAGTCGAACGAGATGTGCCAGCTAATGATTTTGAAGCTTGTTTTTTTTCTGTAGCAGCAGTAGATGTAAGTTCAGCATACTGTCTAGCGTGTCTATTCTGTATGTGGCTTACTAGTACTGCCGTGGTACCTTTTTTATTTTTTCCGCTATGAGGAATGTAACTCGTGCACAATAAGCATTTTGCGTCTTTTTTAAATATTTCAAAGTATTTATAAACTTTAGAGCGTTTAATTTTGAACATCTTAGAATATAATTAGTACGATGCTTAAGGGACGCATGAGAAAGGTGGTCGAGAACAATTATAGGATGTACACCCTACAATCTCAATGGCTCGCGCAGTACTGGCGCATGCGGTGTGCGGACAGCCTGGGCGGCGCGGCGGGCTCGCTCCTCGATGGCGGATATTCAGTATCCCGTATTCGTCAAAATCAATATTACCTATGGCTCCCTACACACATACAGCAACATCTACAAGACCGTTGTTGTTGTGTTTGGGCTTGTTAGTGATTGACATACAGTTTTAGTAACAAGGAACCGGAATTCAATTATTTCTCGATTGCTATCAAATCCATGAAGCGATGTGAAGCAGTAGCGGCCTCTACAGGAAATATGTACTACAGATGCGCTGTTGCAGTAATGTGCAATAATGTTGCCAACTTTGGTTTATAAACTACCTGATTACGATAATACAGGACTGATAGAAGTCAAGTCAAAAAGCTATTTACCAATTTATTATTTTGAAAGGTCCTATAAACGAACCGTGGATTTTTCATGGCTTAAAATGTATAAAAGAACCATTTTTTTTTTTTTTTTTTTTTTTACACCCAACAGTCACATACATAGTCCTGACCCCACACTAAGATCGAGTCTTGTGTCGTGGGTATCAGAAACTACGAGAGACTTTTCGGTCTCACAAACACCCAGACCCGGAAGAAATATTTGTGGGCCACACAAACATTTCTCTCGGTGCGGGGATCGAACCCGCGGCCCCTCGTTTCACAGGCGGCGTCTAACCAACTGCGCCACGGAGGCTGTCATATTGCTAAATCTTTTAAAACACTGGCATATGGCATTTGCCATATTATAATTATTGAGAACAATTTAACGCTATTTGAACGTCAATACAAACATATTATATTCCTTATTTCACAGTAGTATAAAGGATATCATACCCTGCTATTATAAAATTCTTTAAAAATAATTATTCAATTTTTTTGTGTAGTGTAATAAAAACATGAATTAAAAAATCTTACTAATTCGTTTTTGTCATATTTCCAAAGGTAATTAATTGCTTCAGAGTTCAGAATATCAAAACAAAACAAAAAAAACCTTTTATCCAACAACAAAATTATTACCCCAGTTTAATGGAAAATTGACATTTAATTTACAACACTGGTCATTTAATTTACAGCGGGACACACGGTTTATTCAGTGACGCACACTACAGAGAGACGATCTCGCTAGGGCCCGCCTTACCTGCCGCTTGAATCGGTTATCGTTCATATTTAATTACTTGGCGATGACGATTCGAATCGACAATCGATTAAAAATTTATTGAAATCGTGTTCATATTTTTAAAATAATAGATATGAATTAATGTTGTATATTTATTAGGAGAATTTTGTGAAATATTTAAATTAAATGTAAGTGGCGTATTAATGTTTCAGTTGTTAAAGTGAGATAGAAAGTTATCCAAATTCTTAATTATGTAAGTTAGCTTGATTTATTTTGTATTTATAATCACATTATTATCATTTTAATATGAAATTGAAGAATCGGTAAGTATAGTTTACGATTTTTCTGTTTGTTTTTTTGACCTCAAGAAAAGAAAATTAACTAACAAGATTGAAAGAATACTTGAATTTTTTTTATCTAAAGGTTTTAAAAGCCAGTGTTAATAGCGATTTTCTTAAAATTTATAGCTCCTATGTCATAAATCCAGCTATTACTGGTTTGAGTGCAATTGAATTGGTAGATAACGCCATCTTGTGATCGATACATGAATTATACACAGATACACACTCGCTACTAGATATAATAGACACAGAGCAAACAAACAACCGGCGAAGTACAAATGTGGAAACATTAATATTTTTAACATTGATAGGTTTGTGCCAATTTTGAACATTTTACCCCAGAATCTGGGTAAAAAATGTGACAATTGGCAGTATTTAGACTCTTTTATACATTTACAAATAAAATAATGTATTTTTTTTGTCTAACAGGTTGTCTGTTAAGTGTACATAACATTAATTATGTTTAGGAGGTCTATCTATTGTTAGCATGTGTTAGGTATTTTAACACATTAAACTAGTCGATTTTTGAGGAATAATGACTACTGACTTGAAGTTTTAAACTAGCTTTTGCCCGTGACTTTGTCTGTGTGATGAACTGTACTTTATAATATGTTTTGTAAACTAAAAAAGTTAATAAAGACATCATTTATATGCCATGTACCGACATCGATCGGTTACAAATTTTAATAATTATTTTAGATATATTATTATTACCTGAGCTGCCCTTTGTCGTCTTCTTGTTGTGGTTCTTCGACTGGTGCTCCTTGTTCCTGTAAAAATATTTTTTTTAATATTACAAAGTACGTGAAGACTTTCAAGGATTTTACAGTTCTTTTGACTTAATATCACGAAATATTAGTGACAATAATTATCGTATCCAATAATAGGACAATTAAAAAAAATAATTATTGTCTGCAGTTAATAAATATAAAAATACACCCAATAGTCACATACATAGTCCTGACCCCATACTATTTAGTCTACAGTCGTACCTAAGTCTTTCCAGTGTCAATAACACCCAGACCGAGACAAATACTCGTTGGCCTCACAAACATTTGTTTCGGTGCGGCGATCGAACCCGCGGCCTCTCGTTTCACAACCAGCGTTTGACCAACTGCGCTACAGAGGCAATGGGATATATAGTATATTATATTCCTACAATGTTAAATACCTTCATCGTTCTACTGATTTACTTCTAATTCAACTAGAATTCGTTTTTCCTTCAATAATATTATCTATTTCCCTGTTTTAATTCCTTGATTAGTTGTTTTTTACGTTAAGTGCATTCTTCCTTGTTTTTATTTGCATGTGTATTTTTGTAAGTGTTCTGTACTCTTGTAATTGTCATCAGAAATGAACTCGTAAAAATAGTTTTCATTATGAAAATGTGTATATTGTTGGAGAACCTTTATATACATACATATATACATAATCGTCACACCTATATCCCATAGGAGTAGGCAGAGACTATAGACTTAATATAACCTTAATATAATTATAAATATATCAATGTCGCCAATAAATGCCATAATATATAATTAGCAGATGCACTGATGAAATTAGCAGCGATGTACGGTAGCACAGTTATGCTGAATGTGGGCAGTGAAAGCAGAAAAAGACAATAACCCAATTAGCGCGTTTTCGTCATAAGTGGGTGTTGGCGACATGGATTTGCGCAACAGTTAGTGCCCAGGTATTGCGTATAGACTAGTCAATCTAGTATTTAGTCAGTGACTTAGTTTAAATGGAATTGCATTATATTAAGCTTATTAGCCGCTGTTTATTTTTCACGCTTTTAAAGTACTTTGTTTAAATGTGTATTTGAAGTGAATTATTATTTTTAATGAACACTTGGTGCAGTTGGTTAAGTTTGGTGCTAAATAAGAGGTTACAGATTCGGGGGGCCACTCTATACTCCGACACGACGACGAATGTTCGAATGTCGTACGTATACGAATATGCCTCAAAACAAATATGCCTAAATTTACAATGTTCAAATCCTCTATCATCTTAGACTAAGTTTAGAGTGAATGATAAGTTTCATAGAGAACAGTATTGATTTTTAGAAGTGGAAAACTTTTACATTGTCCGTTGACGGCGAAGGTTTGAACATTTGAATTTTGTGTCGGAAAATATATGTAACCTTCCCGATCACCGCACTGAAACTAAGATTTGTGTAATCCACGAGTACAAGAAGTCGTTTGAAGTGTTGTGAGACTTTTCTATTTGCCTCCCATTATTTATGATGGATTAATGAGTGGCTGTTAGGTATATATTTCAAAACATTGAAATAGTTATCTAATTGTGGAAATAAATAAATACAGTCACATACATAGTCCTGACCCCTACACTAAGTTCGAGTTGCCCATGGGTATCAGAAACAACGAGATACTTTTCGGTTTCATAAATGTAATAGACAATCATATAAGTATCTAAATTATGTATATGTATGTGATCTACATAAAAGCGGACACCAACTCTAACTACTTATTATGTTTAATTGATCTATTTCTTCAGATAAACAGTATTTTGTTGAGAAATAAATAAAAATTATATAAAATGCTAACTCTATAGTTTAAAACAATAATATATCATTTTATACAGTCATGCTGTCTAGTATTGTAAAACATCATAGACAACATTGTATATAACAAAGAGGTTTCTTGCACAAAATCTTAAGACTTCGGAAACAATGTCTTCTAACTTGCAACCATGTAATTATGGGCAAGGAAAATGTCAATGCTCTCGCAACTGAAACGTAATAGACTGAAGATGATAAAACCATGAAATATTAGGAAGACGCAACAACCGATACTTAATAGTATAATAATGAAACTAAAGTATATATTGTAATAAATTAATGTAATGATTTAGTATAGTACTGACACAATTCGATTTCGACGCAATTGCGCCGGCACGCTCAACAGTTTATTTTTAAATGCACATAAAAAGGAGAAACAATTAAAGATATTACAAATTAACTAAGGTACAGAGGATAGATAAGATAGTTTAGATAGTTTGTTCTGCTGTTGTCGAAGAAGAAATAGAAAAATCACAGTTGTATAAACTAACAGGATTCCAAATATTATTTGGAATCCAAATCAAGTTCAAAAACCAAAAAAATAATTTAAAGATTCCCTCTTAAAGGATTTATGGACTGTAAAGTATAAAACTTGTTAATGTTACCGTGATTTCACTAATATCTCTAGATAACTATCATTCATATATTAATTAATTTTGTATAATATGACTTAATTGATATAGCATAAGACATCCTCTTCGTATTAATGTCACGATAAATATCGCCAGAGAAATTATACGGAGGTCACACAATGTTAGGCGTTTGTGGAAAGTGGCGGTCTATCTGTATTCCGCAAAGCAATCTGTTGAGTGATTATATGATTTAAATACATTCCCGACGTATCTCAGGAGGTTTCGCATCCCATTAATTAAATATATTGATTTCTCCACGCAAATGAATATGAATTTATTTCAAAATCTAAATCATCTATAAACGAAAATTAAATTAAAGAAATGATTTTTTTTATTACTGGCTAGCTTTATGTAAAACTAGATACATTTTTAACCTAATTAATATTCCAACAATGGGCTACTATTTCAGCTTGTATACTGCGGTATTTAACACTTTTGCCAAGCCTACGACCTTATTACCGAGAGAATAAAATACGCCGATGCATAATCTAATAGCGTTAAGAAGCACAAACAAAGATACAATACAATATTAATCGAAATATACCGTTGAAATCATCCATTTAAAAAAAAATCGACTGCCGTCGAAGATTACAATCATAAAAATATTCAGATTTCTCCGACATCATCATAAGCCACACACGAAATGGTTTACGACTTGTCCCGACGGTAATTTGCATGCTTAAACTATGCACATAGATAATGTTAGTCTATGGTTCCGTAATTATGGTGAATTAAGTGATTTGAAATTTTATTGATCTCCGTGGCCATTCTTCGAATATATTGCAAATATTGATAGATTGGCAATCTATGCGGGAGATTTATTCAACAGTGAACATTCTGTGGCTGAAGAGAGGGAGCGAAAGAGAAAGAGGGAGACAGACTCAGATTACTTGATCACATATAAGATACTTATATTTAGAAGAATATTGATGTAACTGTGCCGATATTTAATTACTTCTGAGAATATTTTTATTTGACTAACGGCGTTGATCGCATAAACGTGAACAAGATACTAAAAAAAAATTAACCCAAGTAGTATTGCATATAAGATGATTCTCGAACTATTATTATGTACGCTTACATATTTTGCTTAAAATGTTTGATGATTTTATCCAATGCATGTGAAAAGAAACATAAGATATACAATAACAATTCCATAGAGGAGTTGCCATAGTCTTTATCTCCAGTAAACTAATTCTAAACTAATTCGAAGATTATTTGTTTACTTCTAACAAGCCGTCATTACCTCAGTACGAATAGAAACGTACACCAGTCAGCAATCAAAGCAAAAGTTACGGTCACTTGTCATTCGTGATACAATAACATGTTTAATAACACATCTCAAGTGTAACCGTTTCAACAGCTGCCGACATTGCGAAATAGCAGGGCATTCCTGCAGAATAACATGCTATTAACGCTTGCACCTGCTATCCAACTGCTATTTAACGTGATTATCGCTATGTTGTAATGCTATTATTAAAAACGTATTAAGGAAACAATAGTGACACGGCAAAATAAATAATGGACGAATCAATTTCGTGCGTGGCGTGGAGGGTATTTTGGGCACGCAACTCTCGGAGGGTAAAGTAAATTCGGTTATGAATTATAAAGCGGATTTTTTGTGGGAAAATGGTATTGTTATCGGTAAAAGTAACATCACATATTGTTTTATCAGATTTTCTGAAGCAGTTCCGAATACTGTATGTTATTAACTGTTTTACGTGTTTGGTATTGCTTTGTTTTATAAGTTACATAAGATGTCAGGATATAAGCGTGTATATCTTTGGTAAACAGGACTATAAAACTGTATTTACTTGTTTGCTATTTTAAATATTAAACTACATACGTACATCGTGTGTGGAATAATTTGACTATATTTTTTAGAAATGATCCAACCCACATGAAACTTATTTTTTCAGACTTTAAAGAGAAAAAGTTTTTTCATTACTGCTATAGGTAGCAATTCACCGCGCTGGGTTATAGACTCCAACTATAATATGTACTTAAAATCCCGCATAGCTGTCACACAATACATGATTCTATGAGAAGATAAATAGCGTGACCAGAGAAATCTGACAATACACACAACCTACGATTACTTTGATGTACTCATATCTTTTTTTTTTATTGCTCTCAATGGCGAGACGAGCATGCTGTTCGCCTGATGGTAAGCGATACGACCTCTTATAAACCAAAGATCACTTTGAATTACAAAACAATGCTTGGCATTCCACTGCGCTTGCCATCCTGAAGAAGTCTCAATATATCCAGTAGTTACTCTAGGTACAATGTCCTTCAATCCGAAACACAAAAAAATGCACTGTCATTCACACTGCTGTTTGTCGGGAGAAATATAAATTACGGTGGTACCTACCAAGGCGTCCTCTCACATATGAGAAATCTATCAATCTGTTTCCAAACTCCTTTTCGTCAGTTTGATTTACTCTCAGCTAAGCAACGGCTCATTCAATTTCATTATGTTTTATATCGATGGAAAGGTAATCGATTATATTTACCAATATTGCCCCACCGCCACTGTTAAGATAGGTATGAAAATTATCAAGGCGGCTGTGAGTTGCACAAGCCTTAGAAATTATGTCCTAACGACCAAACAGGTCCCGAGCCTTATGTTTTCCTTCACCTTAAATAATTCGTTAAATTCAACTTTCAAAGCCTGCCAAATATTTAAGCGTTGATTTCAATGTACTCTCGAAGCGTGACAGTACGCTTAATTTGACAATAAAATATATAATTATATTTATATACAGCAAGGTATTTAAATATAGTATAAATAAAATCGGAAAATAAACATATATTATCATACGGTATTATCTGCTGCAACAATGTACCTACGACGCACCTTAAGTCGGTGTGAAGCACCTAACGATAGTATGTAACTGGAAAAGAGCTGTTGATTATGGGCGAATCATTTCTTCGATATCTACATATTGACAATATCTACAAAAAGTGACTAAAATAACCTAAATTCTCAAGGCAGACCAGATATACAGATTGTTATCTCCTGGCAGCATATTGAACCCAAATAAACAAACTGAAATCAAAACCCGACTCCCTTGCTGAAATCACTAACTGGTTTTCCATCTTCAACCAAATATTCTAGAACGAAATTCAGAATGCTGGTATCCCCATTTTTGTCGATAATTCACGTATTTAAATAATACACGCAATGTTATTAAAGCATAGAAAAAACTAATAGATGAAACGAAATCGGTTAATTTTACGTTCACAAATAACAGTGCAATCCTGTCTATCTTTCAAGACACTTTGACACTTAGTCATTATGGCGTCTTTATTTCTAGCCACAAATTATAACTAATATTAGTCAGGTTTTAAGTAGTAGTCATTACGTATACTGAAATAGAAGTAAATGTAATATAAATAAATGCACTGTTGTGTTCCGGTTGGACAAGGACATTGCAGCCATTGTAACTACTGGACATATTGACATATTGAGACTTATCATCTTATGTGTCAGGATGACGAGCGCAGTGGAATACGAAGTATTGCTTTGTAATTCCTGGTTTTGTTTGATTTTACCAATGTCAATGAGTAGTCGTATCGCTTATCATTGGGCCAATGGAATGCTCGTCTCGCCATTCATGAGAAAAAAAAAATAGTATTTTATGACCGTCCAGCATCATTACGAGCTTGGTTTACCTTACAGGAGTGCTTATTCACTCTAGGTTAACGTTCTATTTGAAAAAATAGGCTATTTGAAAATAAAATGGAGTAAGGAATTCTTGGATTCGATCCAAAGTAACGCCTCAGGTTTTGCTAATCAAAGAGTCATTGTTACTCGCAGCTACTTACAGTGGTGGAAACATCTTGAAAACCGACATTCTTTATTACCTATGACATTTTATAAAATAAAATTTATGATAGTTTTAATAAACTGAGTTATTACAACACCTGAAACCTCTATTGAAAACCGTGGCAATTTGGAACGACAAATTGTGCAAACCCCAACCTGTATTTATAAACAAACACAATCTAATATAATAGTATAATAAGCTTCATAGACCAAACAATCTGCTCCAAACAGTTAATGAAGTGATGTGTTTGTAAATTCAATTCCACCTTCCTTAAGCTCACGAAATACCGACTGCTCCAAAGATTGACCAGTCGTGACGAAATCTAGGGCACAAAAGTGAAAGGGCATTTGGGGACATTATCTGTCCCGTGGTTGATGCAGCTAAATGTCGTTATAAACCCGACGGGAACAAAGGTTTAGAAACCCACGGTGATAAATTATACCTGCAATGTTTAATGTGGAGTTTGCGTGACAGAGTTTTTGTTGTAGGAGTTACTCGCGTATTGTGACGCTGTTAGTTGAAAAGGATGGAACGACACTTTTATATATAGAGAAATTACACGACGATTTTTAGAATTCAATTGGGCTAACGACATATGGCGTTTATTCTACAATATTACTAAATAAAAAATATATCCTCATTTTCAATGAACATAAAACTCCAGTAGTAAAAGACGAGGAGATATGTAACTTAACAAATTGTGAAGATTCAAAACCGGATGACGAGGTATTAACCCTATTGTCTTAATAGGGTTGTGTCCAAGATTTTATTTTGAGTAGTATGTAATGGTTCTTAAAAGTATAGCTTATAAAAATATGAATCTGAAAACAGCATCAAAATTGGATGTAACATGGCTTAGATACCAATATTTTAATAGTGCGGTGGGGACACTCGTCTCTTTCGCACGCGTTCAATTTATGGAAGGTGACGCCACGCCGTACATGTTACATCCTATTCATCAACAAAAAATAAGACTAAAACCTTACCTGCTTTCGAGCTGCTCTATAAACGTAATGCGTTGGCACCAATTCATCTTGTGTTTGTCTCTTGCCCTTATCGGTGTCGGTGACGTCCACCGTCGTTGCGTGCGCACACAACACGATTGCTGCAACAATAATAACCAAACCTAAGTTATTATGAATCAAATTGATTTCATACAGAACTGCTCCTTCATTTCTTGTTTTAACTGGGTGCAAATTACTAACTATTGGGTTACATATATGTATTTATTGATTTCCAGTTGTTTTCGTTTTATGATTATCTCATCTTCACTCATTGCACTGCTGTGCATTCACTTTGAGAAACAAAATGAGAATTTTCACGAAGACCTTATATCCAGCGCCTTCTAGCAACCTTTATTACTATATTTGTAACTACATTACAAAATAAACGAAAGATTTTTTATTATAATGAACAAATTCTAATGAACTATGGATTCATTCGTTTTAAGATATAATTATAGAAGACCTTAGTAATTAATGTCTTAATTAAACTCTGATGTATGCAACTCCTAGAAAAAAAAGATGACGTCTAACAACGGCAACATACCCTATTAGTGTCTACACTTGAGAGTGAAGTAAAAGGGAAACCCAACTTGTTTTATTGCTAAGGCACGTTTAGGTAATACAGGAATCTGATGTAAGTCCTGTTCTGTTTTATTTACATTGATAAAAATACTGCATCGCCGTCAAGCAGCACGTAAATATATTTTAAATGTTAATGATTTGTTTAATTATTAAACGTTCCGTTATTAGTAGTTAGGTGCCAAGTATTAATAAATGTTGCCTGAAAACACGCATACCAAATATCCCTATATTTATTAGACTCTAATTATGCAGACAGTAATTAGTTTTATAATAATTTTTCAAGTTTTATTACACGGTGGTAATATTTTTTTTCTCCGTGATCTTTGAACCTAGGTGTCAACCACACACATTTTAGTGAGGATAAATGGGTTACCTTAGGTATACGGTTGGATAATGAAGGACGGATGAAAGTAATAAATAAGCTTGGGGATGTAAATGCCTATTCAGGATATCAGGGTGGGGTAACTACGTTGAACATAAATAATATGGTATAATATTGTATACAAATACTTATTTCAATTCTACATATATTGAGAAACTAAAATGAACCTTTCGTGTCTGATATCTAATATTATATGTTAAAAGTGGGAATAAAATATCTAGTGAAATATGTCCAGTGGCTCTCTAAACGACCCGGCATGGGAAAAAACCATGCAAACCAAAAGGCATTCTATTATGCAACACGCAACTGGCACAATTGATTCACCATTGTCAGTTGCTAACAACTGGAGCAAATGTCATAATGTGTGCAAAACATTGAATACACAAACGCACAAGACGAATCTAGCATTGTCGACTTGAATATTAACACCGATTCGCATAATTCTTTAATATACATTAACCTCGGCAAATGTCGTTATACTAAAGCGCTTCCAATGACATTCGTTTTGGTAGGTTTTAGGAAGGTTTTAACGGAGTTATTACAAGAACTAAGCTTATTTTATGATGTTAAGTAATATTTTTTAAAATTACCTGCCACACATTGGTATGAATGTTGTTATTGTTGTTTCACTAAGTGACAGAAAATTCTGAATGATGATTTATGGATACGATTATTTTTATCAACTCCGGCGGAATGAAATTGACTTTTGAGAAATGATCTCATTAATTTTGTCCAATTGAAAACAAGCATAAAATTTATTGCACTACATAATATTCGAAGCAAGAATTTTTAATTAATTCCTACACACCTTCCCACGAAACCGATACAAGCTACTTACAAAAAAATAATGACTATATCATACACAATTATGATTTTCCTACATAGTGTATGATACTGAATAATCCAAATACCCGACGTATTTAATTATTCGTTCTATCATTGACATAACGGTGGCAAATCAAACAACCCACTACGAACATTACCATTCAATATTCCATACTCCTCTCTCAATTATACTCTCGATTGTAGACGAAACCCGAGCCCTGCAGTGGAACGTATACGCCATGATACGATTCCTTACACAAACAAAGCAAGACTAAAAAGGAATTCATGACAAATGGTAACAAACACCTGTCTTTGATGGCATTACAAATGAAAGTTATGTGATTCACCGGCCACTCGCCGAAATGTGTCGTAAAACACTTTCTCTCAACTAAAGGCTATGGACCGCTAGAGTTCAATGTTAAGATTACGCTGCGTAATGTCTGTTATTATTTATCTGTTATGTTGAAGTAGCCGATGCCTGCGGTGATGCATGATTCTGTTATTACAATACTTTAACATCAACATAAGATACGAGACTAGTAGTTATGAAAAATATAGGTATTTATTTATTTAACAAGAATAACAGTTTAAAGAGACATTTAAAAACAACAAAGTACTAATGGCGGTCTTATCGGTCTAATTTCTGCCACATAACCATGGGATGGATATATGAGGAGAGAGAAACGGCAGTGTAAAATAAAGATGGTAAAAATGTGTATTAATACAGCACAGTGACATAGTTGTAATATGATTTAACAACTTGACATTCTCTAACGAGGAACTTATTAAATGTAGATATTGTGATCTTTACAATACATTTTCAGCACTAGAATTAACTGCCTCATTGCTGGGGCACGAATTTTGTTCACGACAGATCACTTCATTGATTATGCTGTCATTCCATACTGTTGATTTCGGCGGCCTCATTGGCATAGTTGGTTCAGAGATAACTATAATATCCTGCGTTCTAGCGGGAACTCTGCCCTGGGAGCTGGATGCTAAGACCCTCTCGTCCGTCTTCTTTGCACGAGAGGAGGCGTCCCAGCGCGGGCAGAGACTGGTGTCCCGGGAAGTCGAGGCAATGTTGGCCTCCCTCCGCAGGACCGCCGTGGAGGAGTGGCGTTCCAGGTTGGAGAACCCAAGTGCTGGCACGAGGACCGTCGCGGCAGTGCGACCTGTCCTCCAACAGTGGTTGGAGAGTCGCCACGGTGCGCCGACATTCCGGTTGACGCAGGTGCTCACCGGGCACGGCTGCTTCGGTGCGTACCTGTGTCGCGTAGCCGGAGCCGAGGAGTCCACCGTGTGCCACCACTGTGGCAACTGCCGCGAGGACACGGCCCAGCACACACTGGAGTAGTGCCCAGCCTGGGACGAGGAGCGCAGCGCTCTCACTGCGGTTTTGGGTAGAGACCTCTCGCTGCCGGCCGTGGTCGCCGCCATGGTCGGCAGCCAGAGGTCGTGGCGAGCCATGCTCTCCTTCTGCGAACGAGTCATGTTGCAGAAGGAGAGCGCCGAGCGGGATCGGGAGCGGAACGATCCCGCTTGTCGGCACCGAAGACGACAAACGAGGCGCCGGGACGCCAACTAACCCGGCGCCGCAGAGGCTACATGGGGTCGCCGTCCCTATCTTGGCGGCCCCTGAGACGTGACGCAACACGCGTCCAAAGCTGCGTCGCTAAGCGGCAGTGCACAAGGAGGCGGTCCTGGCGCGTCTGTTGAGCGGTATCCCGGGGCTGTCTCCAAAGTGCACCGATGGTGGCCAACGCGGGGTTTTTAGTCGGTATTTCGGTGCGCAGACTACGATAGGGACCCGACCCAGCTCCACGTCTCGCTGGGCCGGAAGGCGCACCGGTGAATCCGACACACCCCCGCCCCTCCAGGGATTTTCACCGCGAGAAAAAAAAAAAAAAAAAAAAAAAAAGAGATAACTATAATATGAGAGGCCGCAGGTCGATCTCGCAGAGAGACAAACGTTAAGATGGCCCACAAATATTTGAGTGACCGAAAATTTCTCGTATTTTCTGATTTTCACAACTACAGACTTATATCCTAGCGTGAGGTTAGGACTATGTGTGACGATATCTTAGTAGTAAATGTACAATGTATGTTCATAAGTGACTTCGTTAATTTCAGTCAGTCCGCCAACCCACACTATGCCAGCGTGGTGGACTATATTGCCTAACGACTCTCAATTGTACTCTCGACTGTTGAGGAGGCCCGTGCCTTGCAGTGGGACGTATATGGGCTGATACAGATTACAGACATTCAAAAGTCACTATAAATTAACGTATAGAAGTTATCTTTCAACTTTTCACTCTTTTAATTATTAGGAACACCTTATGTAACACGAGGTATTCGATTTTCAACATGCCTGCAACTCTCATCAATCTCGCGTGCATTCCCGCCGTTCCAGAGCATCCCGCTAACACTTTCCAGTCATTATTGGGAGGAACAAGTTTTATTAAACATCAATATCCTTTGTTCGATACACCATTTGTGAAATTGGAATAGTTTGTGAATTATATTTCGATAGCTTTTTTGATGATGCTGAGATTTATGTTGGTGTGTAAAAGAATCCGTTTGTTATTGGACTACTTAGTACCCGTCGAAATTTTATTGAAATCTCGAACTATTAATGCGGTAATCACTTTATCAGGTTGTTATTTTTTACAAATTCTCAAACCACTAAATCCTACTATCCTGTGTGTTACTTCTTAAATTATAAGCAACTGGACCAATTTTGATAAAATTTCGTATGCAGGTAGCTGGTAACCTGAATCAATACATAGGCTTTTTTATCCCGAAAATATAATCAGTAGTCATAATATGAGCAAGAATGACATGCACACGACTCAAAAAATATCTTCACCCAGGTGAGCCGGGTCTGGCCGCTAGTACGAAATGTAGTGAAAACATCCACATAATACTTTTTACTAGTACTTCTGATTGCTTACTACCTTTCAGATAATTATATTAATACAGTTAAACGTTATTAAATATTTCCTATACGACATTTCATCGGAATGCCAGCGTCGATTTAACTGCGAACATCCTACAAGCAACGATCGGTTTCCTAGTTTTTGTATCGATCCACTTATGCTAACGTTTTAAAACCCGTTTTTCTTCCGAATACCTAAATGGACTCATATTAACGCAGCCACAATTTACGGAAGGAATTTGTGACGCTTACTTTATGATTTCATGAAAGTTATACGATTAAGGAAGTTGACAACTAACACAATGGCAGTATGTTTATAACTCTCATACAATGCAGGATACTATGAAAACATCATCATCAAATGGTAAATTATAACATATTAATGATATTTTTCGATACATTAATCATTGCGTTTTTCTCCATATAAACCTATTTTAGTTATCGAATGCTTTGTCTTCTGCGGTCAATCTGAATTCAAAAGTCCTTATGTATTGTTACTGCATAAATATAGTTTTTTTTCTTGTATCAATATTTAATTTGTAATTGTCTGTACATTCCATGTTGTGTCAATAAATCGTTTTTCTTTCTTCTTTCGATAGGGACAACATGCGATAACTAAAATAGATTTACAAACTGTATGTAAATATGGACGTAAAATTGTTGAATTAAAGAGTCTACTCGACCTGGCTGGTGTCGCTGGCTCTTTGGAAACCGACATGAAGTAACAAATTTCGTGTTGCATTCTTTCGGCGACTGAGATTTCCGGATTACATGCACCTGGTGGTATCGCTATCCGGCCCATTAGCGACCATCTTACACAATTGCGGATACCCGTCATAATGTGTCAAATATTTCATGTTTTGGATTCAGTTTGTGCTTAAAAAGTTTCAAGGATGACGTAATAAGCCGGTGAATACTACATTTGAATTGGCTGCATTTATAATTAATCTGTATTGTAGTCACTGTAGAAATGGAAAAAAACATCTAAAATATACAATAAAAACCGTAGTATATACTCTTGCAAACTCATGAAAACTTAAGCAAAAGAACAAGGAATATATTACGATAATATCCCACGCACACGTAATCTTATCCAATAAAACGCACATCTAAGGGAAACCCGATGTGTCCCATTCAATCTGGCGTCGTGAAAAACCGTTAAATTACAAGAAACTGCTCGACGGCAAAAACCGTCTTTCCCCAATTTCCTTCTTCATTATTTAGTTGAGTAGGCACGGCTCATATGCCAGCGGATTCCGGTTCCTATCTGATTGATCTGGCCGGATAATTACGTCACCAGATACAAAATATTTTTGTACAAATCTACTTACAGTGCTTTTTGAGTGTTGTTATATAGCTTTATTGTGTTCAAGTCGCATGATTTATTTCGCGACAAGTAAAAAATAAATAAATCCACCGTTGTCAACCGTGTGGTCCCAAATACGATTCTCAGATCGAGGAATCAATTTAATTTGAGTCTTATGTCCGGTACACCGATACAAATCTGAGATTCACTCAAAATAAATGCATCTGTGCCGCTAAACATGAAATCTCGCCTTTTATATATTATAATAAGATTCCAGAGTAATTTTGACTTATCAAAATAAGTAAATAAAACTAATATAGCTACCAATGTTAAAGTTTTAGCCGTCATAACTCAAAATATAAATAAATTCTACATTTGGGAATTAGTACGAGTATAAAATTAAGTTTTCAAGAATAATTACGAATGTTTTAATAGCATGATATTTTCAACATTTATTTTAACACGCAAAGTTTTAAATTAGTTACATTAATTAAAAACTAAATCAAACTTGGTAACTACGAGATCAAACGTCTTCATCTGCCTAGAAAATAAATCGCGCGAAATGTGTCATAAATTTTACGAAACAAGATGGCCGCTTAGATAAAAAACTATGTTCACAAACAAGTTAAATGCAATATTCTACTAACTATCACCAAAATGTCTCAGAATATACTTTAATTAAGCTCTCTTTGAAGATATTTGATGAATACGCTGATTAAACTAATCAAATTATAAGAAAGTGCCTTAAAGTAAAATAAAATCACACTACAAGATTATTTCGTCAACCCAAAGAATTTGATGAGATAGCCACTTAAAAACAACGTCAGGCTTGAATATATTTTTTAATGTGTTAGAATCATAATATTGTAAACAAATACATCTTTGAACTACATCTCAAAGCTGTTTAAAAATACAATCAAAATTATTAAATTAGGTGTTATATGAAACTTCAAAACACAATAATTCATTAGGGATGAGATAAGTAAAAACCTATCTGAAAAAGTCAAATAAAAATGATTGCCAAAAATATTTTCAGTAAGAATATTTTGCATTCAGTACACGTCTAACATATTCGGTCTAATTTTTCCCTAAGGAAAAGACCGCTTCTATATTTAATTCAAAATTTTTCAGGTTGAATATATTTTATCATACGTGCATACGTGAAAATATGGCTGTACCCTCATGAGTATTGAAGGACCGAACGTTAAATGTTTTCGAGACGGCGTCCTCTGTGCGAAGGCCAAAGGCTCTCACTAGTACGGTCAGCACAATCTATAAATAAATCTATACGGTTGTGAAACATTCGACTGCAAACTTGCATTTACTTAATGCAGATATTAGATTTTATGCGAAGTTAACAGCTGCTCCCTTTTTTAGCCTATTGGGGTATATAGCCAAGGATATTCGGTTTGTTGCATACGGGTATAAAATAAATACGAGTATGTCTTGGTTTAATACTACTTGCATATGGACCTGTAACCTTTATCCCCTAGAGATATTCAAAGATTCACTTGGTTCATCTTCTTTTATAAATTTCTACATATATTCTAGTCCGCTCAAGGTTCTTTACATTTAGTTTTTTATGGTGTCATCAAAGTAGCGTTGAACTGAAGAAATCGATCAACCTCTATTGATTCTTTTTTCACGCCCTCCCCTATAGCTCACGTAAATAAAATCATATCATCTATTTTTTTGAGATATTAATGAAATCTATTTCATTTTAAATGATATCACCTATTGAACCATACAGTGGTTAACCAACATCAGTACCGTGAAGGTCTATCAACATGTTCATAAATACCTCTTACAATATCTTAAATAACAAAATCTATAATTCAAGCTTTTATCAAGCTTTTTAGGAAGCTATTAAGCTTCCCCATCGGCACTCTAATTTTATTCCCATAAATAGCACCGTAAATTTCGTGCCATGGTGAATTAGGTCAGCCGATCGAAATTGAGACGACCGCTCAAAGACCTTGACTAAGTGAACGCAGTGTCGAATAGTTCCACTTAACCTATTATTGTTCCCCGTTTTATTGCCTGAAAATTAACGTCGACTCATAAACGTCTTCCGAATCTTCATTACTGTGGGGGCTTTACTGAGGGCTGTATATGTCGATTGCTCAAGTGAGGCTTTCTACTCTATGTGACTTATCGGAGAATTTAAATTACATTGCCGCATTGACGCCATTGAGATGTTTTTCTAGAGAAATATGCTTCGCATCCCTTACACAGCATTTTGAATGACTAACTTCATCTTCATCGCAGAATCTTGGAATACATCGGGCACATTGCAAGGATAGGCGGTGACAACTTCGAAAATCTGATTTTGACTGGCAAAGTAATAGAGAAAAGATCTCGTGGACGCAATCCCATGCAATAGTCTGACCTGATCCGCAACTCTTGACTCTACAGAGAAAGTTCGCTCGAATGAAAGCGATATACAAGGAAGGTCACGACCGTCAACACTAAGGGAATACGACTCAAGAAAGAGGAATCAATGTGAATGAACGTGTTGAATCATTCCGTCAAATTATATTTAAGTAACCTAAGGTAATAAAAAATGTAATAGATGATCCAATTTAAATTTTAACCAATCCAAATATTTATAATTTATCTATACATATAAATAAAATTGAAGTGTCTGTTTTAAAAGTGAAAATAAAAATAAATGTCCAACTGCATATCGTTATATACACGATACATGTGCCGAAAATGATCTTTAAAAAATTTTTGTATGTCTGTCTGTCTATCTGTCTGTCTGTCTGTTTGTTCCGGCTAATCTCTGAAATTACTGGACCGATTTTGACGGGACTTTCACTGAAAGATAGCTATTTTTTGCGGGAGTATAATAGGCTGCTTTAATTTTGAAAAACAAATTAGGGTTACGCGGAAAAAAAATAAACCCTTAAATTTTGAGGCTGATTTTTTAAATATGGTATTATGACACGCGGGTGGATGAGCTCATTATGTTTCTTTGATTTATTTGATATCTGATATAATAAGGAGTAACTTAGGCTACATTTATTTTAGAAAAATAAAATTTTTGTTAAATTCCACGCGGACCAAGTCGCGGGCACAGCTAGTAATATATAAAAATAGTTGCTAACGAGGTGTCAATTTGTAATGCCGTTTAATAATACGGCAATAGGTAAGCACATGCAGTCCAAACATGTCGAAACACCAATAAAAGATGCACTGAATCATTTCAATTAATTGGTGTCATGTTCAAGCATTGCAAATGTGTCGAAAACATTGCCATTTAAGCATTGCAACTTAGTATGTGATGTAAATCACTTGTCATCGCCAATGTTTAAATGTTGACGCAAAAAGATATAATTAATTTGGCAATTAATACAAAGTAATAAGTGCCGGTATTATATATTTGAATATCAATTTTAGTGTCTCGGTATCGTTTCTTATGCAGGTGGAATTTTTAAAAGCAGATATTTTGCAACATGGACTTTTTTAGTGACTTAATGCCATGAAATGAAGGCATACAGAAAATTAGTATATTGTCTAACATCTTTTTTGTTTGCCTTACCCTAATGTAATTACCGAAAAAAAATAGTGATGTAGTAAAAGAAGAACAGCAACAGTTTTATAAAGCTAGATTTTTTTTACTAATTGATTGTTCTGACACATGTACAGTCAAATAGTAAAGTGACCAAGCCCTTAACGGGCTTGGCTTATTGTAATACAATAGCTTCACAGGATCAACCGTCGATAGGATTTAAATCATTTACTGGATAATATTTTACCCAAAAAAACACAAACTATTGGAAATAAGACTATTTTTTACGGATTTCGAGTAGTTAAATCGTTACAGTCACTGCCCGGATGAAAATACCTCAGTCCGCCCTATAACCCCGAACGCTCTAAAGTAATCGAACCGTCTGGAAGTTAAGAAATTAAACCTTATTCGCGATAATACCATAAAAAATAGTTTTATTTCAGTAATTAACATTTGCGCAAATATAAGAAACTACTACTACAAACTAACAAAAAATCACTATACAATTAACTAAAAATCACTTTAGCAAATAAACGTACGTATTCTGCCGACCGTAGGATCATTGGCACAACCCAGTTCCCACAGATCGGCGCTTAGCGTAATGTCAAACGGTAACACTTAATAAAAGTATGGAAATGTGCAACGTGCATGGTAAAACCAGTGATCATACGCGCTAATAGCAATCCAATGATTATATTTTCTGGTGATTTATTATTATTATGATTATATTATATTTTCTGGTGGTTGTTTTGATCAGATGTTTATATGTGGATACCAAAATAGGTTTAATTATTACGTTCATAGCAATATTTTTAATTCTTTTGCCTGTTCGATGGCATGTACTCCTTTCCTAGTTTTGAGCCTTATTCCCTAACATTTTATTTACTTAGCTTATTGCCGTACTCAGATACATTAAATGTCAATGAAATCATTACTTAGTGTAGATTTACGAACAAAATCTTTACTAAGGAACATTTTAATTGCCATTAAATGTCTCTGAGTGCGGCCGTTAGGGTCATTAAAATGCACATTAAGATTAGCAAACTTACCATTGGTCATACTTGTAGTTATACACACAAAAACATTATTGATATAGGAGATTAAGAAACACGTAATGAAATAGTCTAAAATGTTGTTCAGGGTGTAATTTCACAATAATAAAATTTAATTTACATAATTAAATAGAGATGGAATTAACAGATTGCAAATACAAATTTGATTGCAATAAAAAATTGCAGATGCCAGCAAAGAGATAATCTCATCTGAATAAAATTTAAATTTATAACACAATAAACTACAAAATAAATGAATTTTGATTGCTATTTCTAGATCAATAGGCTTAAGATGAATCGGTAAAGAGATAAGATCATAATTGTAGCAACGCCTGCGTATTTCGGAATGTGATTACTCCTGGGGCAAGAACTTAAGTGAAAGGGTTTCAACTGGCCTCTACCGACAATATATATAAAACTAGGTTATACTTCCTTAGAATATCGATGTGGGGCGTTATTAATAACTCGATTAACCGATACTTAGGAATTGAGGTAAACTGTTGCTCAATTTGAACTGTAGAGCTAACTTTTTACTGGCCGCCTGGGTGGGTACCACCGCAGTGTCTATTTCTCCCGCCTAACAGGATATTGTAGGATCTTGTATTGGATAAGGATATTGTAGCCAGAGTAACTACTGGGCATATCGAGACTTAACATCTTGTGTCTCAGGATGGCGAGCGCAGTGGAATGCCAAGCAATTATTTGTAATTCAAGGTGTTGTTTGGTTTTGCTACTGTTCATGAGCGGTTTTATCGCTTACCATCAAGCGAACGGCATGCTCGTCTCGCCATTCATTGAAATAAAAAAGAAACTGTATTTATAAGACAAAATACAAATAAAAAATCAGTATTGATGATGAACGTTAACTGTTATAAAGAAGATTAATGAGAGATTAAAACACATTATCTTCGATCAAATATACATTGATCGAAGCACATTATAATAATTTGCTCTTCTGTAACAGATTAATTTCAAGAGTAACGCAACATTTCAAAAAGAAGTAATACCGAATGTCGATAGATGGCGTTTTTTATGATGCGGTTTGTATGTAACTGAGATTGTATGGTATTGAAAAACCTGAGATGAAATATAATCAAAAAACCTTTCTACTTTCATAATATCGAATGAGTTAGTGCCGAAAATCCTTGTATTGAAAAACCGAATCTTCATATGAAATATTATCAAAAAAACCTTTCTAGTTTCATAATATCGTTATCGTATCAATTAGCGAGACCCTTACCGAGGTCGGTCACATCCCACAATCAACCATCACACCCCACAGTGACATCTAACAATACGGACAAAATAAAATACAAGAGAAAAAAAAAGTTTCATAATATCGAATTAGTTAAGGAACTAGAAATACAGTTAGTCCAAAAATCGCGTTGCTCTACATACCAGCAGATACTAATTAAAGTCAGTAATTAAAAAATAAATTACACATTGTACACAAATGTGAAATAAGTACCAGAATGTGTTTGTTTTAAGTTTTGTGTCTTCATTTCTTAGTCAGCATGCGGTAGCTTGCGTTGTGGTAACATTTTTTTGGTAACAAAAACATTATGCCATTTCTTAAAATGAGAGAATTACAAATAATGTAATCATTATGCAAGTTCTCCAAATCGACCGTAATATACCTATAAATATCTTTATAGAAAGATCTAATGACATTGAATCGATTCGATATACGCTCGTTTTGTTCATAATATCCATAATTTGCATTTATACATAATTTATTTGTTTATTCTCTACCAGTATTAAATATTAATTTTCTGTTGTGTATAGTGTTGTATAACATGTTTCGAAAGAATTCGCGAAAGCGAGGTTTTAGGGACGAGGAAAAGTTCCACTACAAAAATGTTTTACTGGGAATGTATGAAATGCAAAAACTACAAAAGAATTGACTATTCCAGACAAAATGGGGGCAAGCAGCAAAGTAACTGCAACAATAAAGCCAAGTATTTACACAAGTCTAGACTGGTCGCATACGCAATATTTGATTACGTTTCCGTTGCAAACGACTTATAAACGATACTAAAACTATACAAAACATTTGCGCAATAACATCCCGTCGCAGGTCACGCTGCACTCTATGAATATTTATAGCAGATGACATTAATACTCGTAAATACAGTAACAAGTTAAAAGCATTGGTTTTTACTACTTTATAATGCGGTGGGCTAGCTTTATGGACAGACCAAAATTCAATTTGTGATACGACTTAAAATGTATGCGAAGACAAACTAACGAAGTAACAAGATGTTTGGAAAGACTGTTTTAAGTATAATCTAATCATTGAAATAGTAAATGTTCATTAATTATATATACTCGGAATCTTCACAAATAGTAATGTTCACTAAATACTCATATAAAACATGCTTACTCTGTGGCCTTTCCGCATCACATACACGTATCTGACCTTTACCGACCGGGTCATCGGCCGTTTAATAGACAACACTCAATCTCAACTTTTCTGTTCCAAATGGAACCAAATTAACTGCAAATGTTTTAGTATCATCAAACACAAATATTACTTATTTTACGACACCCAAACGGTCCCTTCAAAGTCAAACAGCGCCATCCGAATGAGACATAAACTTTTACTTTCCAAGTATTTATCAAACGGCGCATTCCGATGTTGATTATAAAGAAATGTGTGATAAAAAATGTTAAGCGCGCATCGTGGACACAACAGTTGGCTGAAAGTCGAAAGTGGTCGGCATGGTAGCGTGCGCGGGCGCAGTTAAACGCAACCGAGTACCAGTAAAAGTAAACTTCCTAATAGCGAAGTATCTGATACAATAGACAATAATGACGGGCATTACGACCACGTGATTCGCGGATGAGATTTGGGACACTGTGTCAGTATTTGGAAGGTCAATGTGTGTTTTCACTTAGACACGCTCACCGCGTGTATGTGTATCAAGTGTTGAAATGTACATTTTTGTAATTGTAAGACAAGATTCTTTTCTTTGCATCATTTTTGATCATCTAAATTTCGGAACACGCAGTAGTTCGCTGTGACATGTTTTAATGACATAAAGTTGTAATGATTTACATTAAATTTTCTAAAAGTCATTACTTTTAATCGTTTACCAGTTATTTTTAGGAATTCGTATTTATAAAAGATTGAGAGTTTCACGAAACTAGCACATTTTCCTAGATATCTTTATAGATTTATAGGTCGGTATAAAAGAGTCTAAAAATAAAACTCTGTCACATTGTTACTTCATCGTCATTCCCTTCATTACTTCAGGCGACAGCAGCTCGTTTATCCCAAGAAACTGAAGTATAACAAACTTAAAAAGCGCCTGTATTCGGTGTTCATTTTGTCATGAGTGTAATTAGTTACTGCCCGAACGGAGTATCGTATCGCTAGGGTTGTCACCCGGCACATAAATCACTGTCTCCATTGAGGATATCTACATCCCAGCGGATTGGGAGCGATGACTCGACGACCCCTGACCTCGTAGACATGCAAACCACGATCTAGCTTTGGAACAATATATTCTCAACGCCCGTGAGAATACTATTGACAAAATCTAAAGTCACTTGGGTGTTATGGAAAAAATAATTCACACACTTTATTTGTAAATTGTGGTACGTGAATGTCAATAGAATCTTTGATAATATGGATCCGGAGTAGATGGGTATAAATTGTAGATTTTTTTGCATCAAGAAATCGATATTAACAAAGACATAGATAGTGACTGGCTTTAAAAGTTTGGTTTTTCGTTATGTTCCTTTCACTGACTGGAATGTATCGCCCATAGGTTTATGTTAGATACTATTAAATTAATATAAAGTTGCATGGACGAATATATTTCGTTACATATTTTCTTATTTCTTTGTAATTTTTTTTTGTTTGATGGTTCGTTATTCTGATCTCAATTTGAATACTTTCTTCTTATTATTTACTAGCGGCCCGACCCAGCTTCGCCTGGGTGCATATATTTTTTGATTCCACTCCACACCAAATACATGTTGTTTTTCGTATAAACTCTTGTATGCCTAAACTTGACGTAGCTATCCTACTGTCTGGCTCAATCCCGTCTCATCCGCCTGTTCAGTCTCTTCCCAATCCGTCCCGTCCCTTCTCTCTATTATCCATCCCGTTTTATAACGTGCATTTAAATTTCGTCCTAACAAATCTGTGATGTATCCCAGCCCTCTCCCGTACCTTCGATTCTATTTTACTTTATGTCCCTTCTCTCCACAAACATCCATATATATCTTATACAACGGGCCGTGCAGCAGAAATCGTAATATTTTAATTTCACCACAACTTCAAAACCAAACGTCCAATTTTAATCATTCAAAGACCAAATATTATCAACATAAACTGTACTTATTGATGAAATAATTTATTTTGATAAGGATTAATAGCATGAGTAAAATAAACGCGTTTAAATGTAGTCCAAAAAAAAATTCTAGATTTTTAAATAAAAATGTGGTTGTTGTGCCTCACTCGACATAGATAGGTATAGTGTGTTGCGGACTTTTTTGTAGATATTTATAAGATCTACAATTAATTATAACATTTTGTGGTTCTATCTTTTGTAGTTTAGGCAGCGTACGCAAAATAAGTAACTTCTTTGGTTGATTTTTTTCAGTTTGTGTCCGAAAAATCCAAGTATCTTACGGAACCCTATTTTTTCCAAAATAAAATATAGTCTATGTTACTCGTGGATAATGTAGCTTTCGAATGGTGAAAGAATTTTTAAAATCGGTCCAGTAGTTTTTGAGCCTATTCATTACAACCAAACAAACAAACAAAGTTTTCCTCTTTATAATATTAGTGTAGATATTTTATTTCTTTGAATTATTACTTGTTATTTCGTTTGATAAATAGCCATTACATTTCTTGTTACATGCATGCCTATTCCTATATCCCTATAGGATCATAAACAGATTAGATTCAAATAGTCTTGATTTATATGAAAATTACGTTGAGCGTAAATTTTCCCACTGTTTTGTTTTCAGTCGGCTTTTTCTCTGATATTTTTATTAACAATTAGCCATATGTAATCTAGGATACATTTTTATACATTGATTAAGTTGGCTGATTTTGAATCAATTACATCATGAATTAATAATATGTAAAATATTGTGACATTTTCATCCATTATTTGATTTCTTAGACCAACAAAGGTATATTGCTACACTAGCAGTGCATTAGATTATTCTTTACCACTACAATGAAATGGTATTTTCTATAAGTATTCAGTGGTTGTAAATCAGAAAGTTGCCCGTTATTTACCATCGCGTACAAAAGTCATCTCTTATATTATGCTTATCATGATGATACTTCGTTCACGTTTTCTAATGGTGTTTACTTTGAAAATCGTTTTTACAAATGATGAATAAAATTGCTGCATTATATTCATGTCAGCGCACAATAGCTTTAGGATTTGCGTAATTATAATAATATGCTTGACATCGCTGAGTTACTTCTGCTGACCCCTTCGTATAAGAGTAATATCAATCGTGACTTCTTGTAAGTTAGCTACTACTAACTGGACCTATTTTATACCATATCACTGAGTTCAATCGCATTTTTTATAATCCAAATCCTGACATTGGGGTTTCCATTTAAATAATTTGCATCTAAATATTGATCTATTCCTAACTTAGGTACTGGACATCCCAGTTTGATACTTATGATTTGCGTCGATAGGTTTAAGATCAGGCTGGATTAATTTATTAATGTATAGAATATTCGAGATGTAAATCCATATCTCTGTTTTCAATATTAAGGCTATTAGGACAAACTAATCATAAAGTTAGTAAAGAAATTAGATACAACGAAAACTAACAAAATCATTTTCCCTTTTAAGATGATAACAGTTAAAACGATTTTCTTTCACTTTCAGGTACTCCGATCTTTAAAGTACAGCCCGCAAGATGACAAACCACAAAAATAAACTACGTAAACATTTCCAATGAATGGTTGTAAAGCAACTCTCTGTACTGAATTATATTAAAGCGATAAAGTAATAAAACGCAACGCAGAGTAATGCTGTAAAGGCATGTCCACAATTATGTTAATTAGGTAATATTTTGTATGGTTTTTGAAGTATTTTTTACTATAAAGACACGTTTTTTATATCCATAAAGATCAGACTCAAACATAGAGTCACACAAATCCTAACATCAAATATTTAGTTAATCTATTTTTATGATTTAATGAAAAACGACTGCGATGTTTTCAAGAAAATTAAAATACTATATTACTTCAAAATAATATTTATGACTCTCTAAATATTATGCGTAACACAATTTACTGTCGAGGTACCAGCCCATTAAGAACATAGAGAAAATCGAGAGGTGGCGGGTCATTGGGACAAATATTTACATCCGCGATAGTTGGGCCCAATTGACTTCGGTATTCTTCCAAAACTTATAGCTTTAAAATTACGGAAAAGAAGTAGATGGATACGATTTACTAATTTCTACCTCTTATTATTGGACTTGACAAGAATCTTAAAAGAACGTTGGATGTGAGACACTTTAAAACTAAAACTTTTACTGGTGGTAGGTCTCTCATATGTGAGAGGCCATCTGGGTGGGTACCACCGCAGTGTCTATTTCTCCCGTCAAACAGCAGTGTAAACGCACTGTTGTGTTTCGGGTTGAAGGGCATTGTAGCCAGAGTAACTACTGGACATATTGAGACTTAACATCTTATGTCTCAGGATGGCGAACGCAGTGGAATGTCATGTATTGCTTTGTAATTCAAGGTGTTGTTTGGTTTTGCTGTTGTTCATGAGCGGTCGTATCGCTTATCAATCAGGCGAACGGCATGCTCGTCTCGCCATTCATAGCAATAAAAAAAAAACTAAGAAATTTTGGAAAAGTCTTATATTCAGTAGTGGCCCACCAGGCATTCATTCTTACATGATGATTATAATGATAAAAATCCCAACTTGATTAAGTTTAACAAGGAATTAGTCTCTTCAAGTAATTAGAAGAAATATCTTTAAAACTCGTGTATAAAAGCAGAGAAATTCACATTTCAAACAAGCGGTATTAACGTTTGCAACATGTTACAAACAAGTTTGCATCAATTGATCGCGCGTAATGGATTACCATCTGGGTAATAAAATAAATAAAATTGGATAGTATTTTATTCACACGTATTGTACGCGTAAGAAATACTTTTCGTGCACAAATAATAAAACTGAAGATTGATGGCGGTATTAAATGAGTGCATGCTGTTGAAATCAATGCAATACTTGTAAGTTTAGTGGATTGAATATTTCAAAGACTATTAGTAGTTTTAGTACTCAGGCGGACGTAGTGAAGGAGGCAACTACCAAAAATAAACTCAAAAATGTACGGCCTAAATGCCAAACGTTTAAAACATTAAGTAAAGACGCGATTAGCATACAAACCTCTCACAGCAATGCAACAGAACTAGTTCGACAAATGCGCCCTTTAATTCAGAAAAGTAGGACACAAATAACTAATGTCATATACCTAGAATAATCAGATTGTTCATTGATCATTCTAGAAATTATAAATATAATTACAGATCACCAATAACAAAAATAGTTATAACATTTCCACATTGCACAAAGCTGACCAGAACTTAACAGTTACACAATAAACCACAATAGGTGGCGTTAAAATAAAAACACGGAACAAATCTGTACTAATGAATGGACGTAAACCTGAATGAGTCACGCGTAATATAATAAGGCAATACTTGCAGTTACAGCATCTGTTCCTCAAAGGAAATGTGCCGTAACATGATTAAAGTGTAATATTTCTTTTCCATGGTGGTTATGGATTCAACAAGTATTTAATTAAAGTACTAGTTACAGCTCACGACTTCGCTCACGTGATAACGTTTACTGGTAGCGTCCAGTCACATATTTTTTCGGGATAAAAGTCCCTTTATTTTAATTTTATTGCCAAAGTGCGGCAAACGAGCAAGCTGATGGCAAGTGATTGCGTCTGGGACTTAATAAAGGGTCTAAACAGCCGACACGCAATCAAAGAAATGACGTATTCCATTCCTCAAAGCAACCAACAATATTTTACCACTAATTTTGATCCATATATTTCGAAAAATTAGTTCATTCTGAAATGTTTAAGCACCTTATCAATATATTAGCAGTATTAGTTAAACTTTTTATTGCACTACATAGCAAGACTAGCACGTCGTTCGCCTGATAGTAATCGATACGACTGCTCATGAACAGTAGCAAAACCAAACATACCTTTTCTAAAATTCCCTTTAGCAAGAACACGTTGAGTTTCTGAAAATATTATAAGTTACCTTATTCCACGATGCCGCATACAAGATATGAAATTCCAAATTGTATAAAGATGTAAGGTTTTGGATAATCCAAGATATTGGATAGCGAGCTGCTTCAAAGCCTCGCCGAAGCGGTAAGAAAAGAATTTTTGAAACCCGTGTTGCATAAAATATATTGTATTTAATGTTGGATTTTAAAACTAGTACGATTATTTATTAGATACAAAACTTTAATCAGATTTACTGCTAGATTTTTTATGGTTATAGGTCTCATAAAAAGCTTTTTAAAACAATACGACATGACTTAACCAATGAAAATGACATATTTAATTTTAAAAAACGGTAGCGCATACAATGCAATATTCATTGAAATGTCACATAGAGCAAGACAAGCAAGCAAGTCAATTATTCCGTAATTTTATTTTAATTCAAGCTGAACCCGAAACAATACTTGCTCGTTTAATCGTTGTCATAATTTTATGAGAATATATTCTACAGACTTTAATTATCAGAAACTAGTGTCACCATTTTTGATAAATTTGGCTTAATAACTTGCCACTTTCGCGAAATTACTTGTGGCATATGCAACTGGCAATAATTCTTGACAATACCCAAAAAGTAAGCATTAGTGACTGCTCATGCATAGCTTGTATCAATTAAGGTATAATACAGTAATGTGTTTGATTTAAAATGTCATTCATAATGTTTTTGTTTCCTACGAAGAAAACATACGTTCACGTCATTCATTTAACACGGATAGCTGGTGTCTCGTGATGCATTCATAATTGAATTAAGTGCGTCTGTTTTTGTTCACTTGTCGACGGAGTTTGATTTTATTACAATGCTTATTATATTTACGACGGTAAATATAATCAATGACCAAAATTAATTATACAAAAATAGGTTTTAAAAAATTAGTTCCAATGTACCAAGATTTTATCTAAAGTGCACTCCAAGAAGGCGAAGTGGATAGTAGAAACATATTTCTTGTTTACAATCTGCTTATTATAAATTTCTATTAAACTAGAGTATTAAATAAACCTGCGACCACACAATCATTATTCTAAACAGTTCAACCATCAACATTGTGTCAATTCTACCATCCATAATAGGAGAACAAGTTCCCGATGTTCCCAGGACTTTCACTTGTTATTACAACTGACCTTTGGCTCCAAGACAAGAAAGCTATTCTACATATCGATGGAATAAATGTTGACTAAAGCCCCTTTTACACGGAGAGTTTCTCGCCTCGGATATACGATTATCTTAAGGATAAAAAGTTGCATTGTGTAAACATTTAACGCGACAATCTATGACAATCATCGGTTATATCATTCGATAATAACATACGATTCTTGCCACAAAACTCTCCTAGTAAACAGAGGCACGATATTGCATCCAAAGAATTTAGGCATACATTTTTAGTTTTAATAGCAGTAAACCTGGATAAGCTTACTATTTAGTCAATGAATGAAGCAATATTTATACTTTAAAACAATACCTCTAGTATCAATCAACAAAACAATCAAATAAATACTTCAGTCATTAACTTAAGTAAAGAATATTGAGTATGAGTATATAAAAATAATGGTTTAAAAGAAATGAATAGTTTGAAAGGCCCAATTCAATCAGTTGTTATGAAGTATTTATCCATGCTCTATGAAAAACATTTTAAATTAAATGTGTATCAATATTGGCGTATCCATTGTTATTAGTGTGGTTTTCAATCACACGGACAATACGCGTTAATCGCATTATCTGTTCACGCATCAACGGCCAAGAACCGCCGGATTAAATATTGTAATGAGTTTCGTATTTGTCAATCATACTGTTGTTTTCAAATATATTTACTGAATATATGGCGCCTCTATATAAGTAGAGGCTATAAAATCTTATAAAACCTCTTCTATACTGTACGCACTATAATGCTGAAGGAAAACATCATGAGGACAACTTCATACCATGGCTATTTATAACAATTTCTATGATGTGTAAAGTCCGCCAACCCGCACTATGCCAGCATGGTGGACTATATGGCCTAACCATTCTTAATCATACTCTCGATTATAGAGGAGGTGCGTGCCCTGCGGTGGAACGTATATGGGCTGATACAGATCTGTATCTGTATGAGGCGACATATATGTTCACATATGTGTTGTGTCACTACATTAGTTCGGGAACAACATGCATATTATGGACTGTAAAACACGGGGTCTTGATTTGTCGAGTAAACTTGAACTCTAGATGGCCAAGAGTCATTTATTGGGAAAGATCTCATATATTAAGTGGTCCGGGATTTGTATCTGTTCCTAGCATGGCAATAGACGCACCTCCTATCATGCCTTGAGCGGAAATTAGTTTAGCCGATTTTGAGTGATACCAGCATCATGCATTATATATATAACTAGCGGCCTGGCCCAGCTTCACCCGGGTCCAAATAGATTTCTCTACTACGAGTATAATATGTACGTATTATACGTATAAACCTTCCCCTTGAATCACTCTATCTATTAAAAAAACCCATCAAAATCCGTTTCGTAATTTTGAAGATTTAAGCATACATAGGGACAGACAGCGGGAAGCGACTTTGTTTTATACTATGTAGTGATATCGTCTCCGCCAGCCCCTTCAGGCATATAGGCGTCAACATACGTACAAAGTAATTGATAGCTTCTATCATTAGAATACATTAAATAGTGCGTTGAATACGAAAGTATGAGCAAAAACCTCGGAAGGTAGGAGGAAAGGTTAGTGGATTGTATTAATGATTCGAGGAAGCATGAATACTTAGATAACTCAGGAAGGAAATTAAAAGGAAGACATTTGCTGCTCCAAATAGTAGTTTAGAGAAACGAGTATATGCATATTACTTTGTCCGGGAAATAATTATGTGTAAATCACGTGTAAAAACTAAACTCATTTGTGTTGGTAGTACATTTATAAATAAATACTCTTAAAAGTCACATACATGGTGTCCTAATCCCGCGCTAAAATCGAGTCTTATGTCATCGGTCTCACAAACATTCAGACACGAAACAAATACCTGTATCACACAAATATTTATTTCGGAGCGGGATTCGAACCCACGGCCTCTCATTTCACAACCGGTGTCTAACCAACTACACCACAGAAGCTCTCATTTATGATATCACTAAGTTATACTGAATAGGTGATAACTCGTTGTGGACCAGACTGATAAATGAGAGGTCATAAGTTCGAGCCACAGACACACGTTCAACTTTTCAAAGTTACGTATGTATTCATAATTAATTGTCACCTTTTGTCAGTTGTGACGGAAGACAAAATTCGAAACGAAGTGATCCGTCAGAGAACCAAGGTAACCGACATAGCTCTGAAAGTTGGTAGGTTGAAGTGGCAATGGGCTGGCCACATATGTCGCAGAACGGATAACCGCTGGAGTAAACGTGTTCTGGAGTGGAGTCCGCGTCTTGGCAAACGTAGCGTGGGACGTCTTCTGGCCAGATGGCGGGATGACTTGCACAAGAGGGCCGGCAGGGACTGGATGCATAAAGCTGAAGACCGGGCTCTGTGGTGTACCTTGGGAGAGGCCTATGTCCAGCAGTGGACTGCAACAGGCTGATGATGATGATGATGATGAAGGAAGACATAATGAAGATCGAAATATCTCTAAAAATATATGGATTAATTTCAAAGGTTTGATATGTATAAACCAGACAGACTTAGGATATGAAACGACTATAATTCGCGCTAATGAAATCAATTTCCTGCGTTTTTAGAACAGCACGTTTTAATAAAATTTCAACTGTAAGTTCGATATACCGCTAAGCCGAAAGGGAAGGTCTGTTATTACATATATCCGTGTATAAATATTAATTCGATAATCAATGGTGGCATAAATCACTACCCTTCTTGCCCAAATACTAAAACAATATTTTATAGGTAACTAAAATATTACTACTATCACCATAGTCACAGATAGTATCTGAAAATAGGCCAAAACTGGACTAATTGAGACATATACTATGATAAACTGATGCAAAAACATAAAGATTTTCACATAACAATTCTAATAACTTATCAATAAAGTCAAAACTAAGAAATTAACACTTTCTGTATATTATAATAATGTATTTCCGGCCGAAGATTGATTGAAAACGATTTGATAAAATACAAATTATCGGAATATATGTAAAACATTGGGCGTTTGAATAGTAATGGGTGAATTATGAATATCAGTCGCCTTCAAATTATAATTGACTGGATAGCAAATTTCATCTTTAGTAAATTTTTCCTGGTATATTTAACTTTTTTTTAAGGCAGACGTCCACATATTCGCATCATTCAAATAGACGCATCGCTTCAAACGGGTTGTAGTATTGTTTATTTAGAAATTCGTACAAGTGCAAATGCACTGTTATGTTTCGTTTCGAAGGAAATTGTAGCCAGAGTAACTACTGGACATATTGAGACTAACATCTTATGTCTCAGGATGGCGAACGCAGTAGAATGCCAAACATTGCTTTGTAATTCATGGTGTTGTTTGGTTTTGCTACTGTTTATGAGCGGTCGTATCGCTTACTATCATGCTCGTCTCGTCTCGTCTATTACAATAAAAAAAATGCGTCTGCATCGTACGGATTTTATTTATTTATTTATATAAGACATAGAACAGAATACAATCAGACACAAATACAAGCAATTTTATCGTAATAGTTAAAAACTAAATTGCATTCCCAAGCTTATATCCTCGGATCTCCCGAATCTGTGGATTCCTATACAAAGAATGCGATGCGACCGATACTAATAAAGCGGAAATGTGTACACCTACCTTTATTAAATTATTTCAAATGGAATCAACTATGAGTCGAGAGTAACTATAAACTAGGTAAGCTACGCAACGTAAGTGTACAACATCATTTATTTGCAATAAATTCCTACTTGTCACATCAAGATAAATATCGCTGTGTTGAAAAGTTACACGTATGTAGATAAAAACGATCGATGGGTATAATAAGACTATCTATTTTCGCCCATATTTATAACATGCGCAAACGATTTTTTTTTTGTCTTTTTGCCCAATCGTCTCTTTGTGCAATTATAATGTTTTTTAAATAATAGGTTTTACTTATTATACTTGTAGGACTAGAGCTAGCCAGTAACAATATAATATAAGCGTCATCACCATCATATCGACCACAGGAAGTCCACTGCTGAACATAGGCCTCCCCCAAGGATCTCCACAATGACCTGTTGGAAGCGGCCTGCATCGAGCGACTTCCTGCAACCTTAGCCAGATCGTCCGTCCACCTTGTAATATAAGCGTATTTAAATACAATTAAGGAGCCTGATACTTATACATCAATACATTTAGAAAATGTAGGTTATAATGTATAAGCTTTCATTTTATGACCTATTAAATCAAAACTTCGGACAAAAGCTTATTTAACTTTGCATTTTATTGAAGATAAAAATTCATACGTAAGAAGCTCTCGCCCTTTTTATATGTACCCACGTTTTCCAGCGCAGCGGTGTATAAACTCTTTTTTTTTTTCTATTAATCTACTAATTATCCTTGTAAAGCTATTAAGTTAAATCTTTACGAAAGTACGAAATATGTCAAGAGGCATAATTATATTATTACAATTAAAATAGCCATAAATCATTAACTCAACTGGCCAAAAAAATGCGAATTATAAATTTAAATTAAGCATGTAATTTTATTATTTTAATGTGGTGTTCATTCTTTCGTTTAATTTTATTTGTACGACTAAATTATATCATAATTGAGTTAGGAGAAAGTATAAATTTTAACATATTCTGCAGTTTTTCTTAAATCATGTGACTTATTTAAATTATACCTTATGTTAAGTATAATGTTGCTCACTATCGTCGAGTGAGTAATAATTGTACCTCGCTGGTCAAAAAAATTATGACAACTTATTCAATACTTGAAGCCAACTAGCTAATCTCAGATGAGAAACTTGCTTCGTGGTCTCTTTTAATATAAAACACGAATAATCTTACACAAACTACCTATTCCATCATGGCGATATAAAAAGCCTATAATTTAAAAGCTATCACACATTCACAATCATGTCGACTACATATTACCGATCTATTTATTCTGCTTTATGAGACTTTTCTTGCAAACGATATGAACGTCCCATCTGTAATGATCGGAATACTGATGGCTTTTGAACTAGTGATGCCCGATATCGATAATCGATTCAAGATTATCGGTACAGATTATCACAATCGATAGTCAGCACTTCTGAACAGTAAGTGCGGTCGACCTAAAAACCGTTTGGTAATTCGTGAATCGTGAATGTCATTTTGTAAAACGAACCGTAACGAAAGTAGTAAAGGTTTTTTGCGTAAATATAATTGGACGTTTACGCAATGGAAAGTATTATTACGAAATGGAATTAGAGATTGTTTTGTTTTTGCACTTATTATAATAATTTAGGTCAAGCGTAGTAACTTCAATATGTCATTGTATTGTAACAAATCAATGTTTTCTTTTTTGATTATTTGCTTTTTTATGCTTTTTACAAGTTCTTTTTAACAATAAATAAATATAATAACTATACACAAAAATAATTAATGCATGCATGAATCACATCAGCTTTTCCTCTGGGAAGTAAAACATTTCACATTTGTGATGTCGACCAATAAAACTTTTCCTCTATATATGATAATATTGTTAGTATGCATTTTGTGATTACCCTCTAGCTTAATTCTAAAGCTGTATTCCCTGAAGTATTATACCAATATCAGTTATTATTTTCTCTCTCTATTCTACTAATAATAACTAATATTCTATCTCTGGAAGGATTGACGGATTGACGGAGACGAGGCTCCCATGGTTGAGAGGGGTTACAAACTTATTGCAATTGCTTTTGTACCTTTGGAAATAAAAGACAGAAGAAGGCACAAAGTAAAGAAACCAGAACAATGAAACACCGATTTATATTATAGAGTCTGTATCAGCCCACTGCAGGGCACGGGCCTCCTTTACAAGTGATAGTACGATTGGAAGTGGTTAGGTCATATAGTCCACCACGTTGGCGGACTTTACATAGCATAGACATTCTTATAAATTACTATGGTATGCAGGTTTCCTGGCGATGTTTTCCTTCACCGTTAAAATGAGTGGTGATTAACTATCAATACATGACTCCGAAAAGCTAGAGGTGTACCCTGGTATTTGAATACGCGACCACCATGAACATGTCGGTAGCCGCGTCTGGTCCGTTTATCAACAGGCCACCGCCCGTATTATAGCAGGTAAGTATAAAATAATTCCTAGAAAAATAAATAGAATGAGTATAAAAAGTAATTGAAACGCAATACGAAAGAGACCATTTCCCGACGTGCGTAAATGAGATGTTTATAACAGTGAAAGTGTCACGCCGTAGAATTATGTCATCGGAATGTGTTTGCATAAGAATTATCGGCTATGACACCAAATGAGCGGGGTATTTACGTGTTTGAACCGGGTTTGTGGATTACTGGGCTATTTTATTATGGGTAAAGTGTTGTGAATTGAAATTAGTTTATAGGATTTTTGATTGCAATGAATAGTGAGACAAGAATACAATTCGCCTGGTGGTAAGCGATACGACCGCTCATGGATAGTAGCAAAACTAAACAACACCATGCATTACAAGACAATGCTCGGCATCTTGAGACATGGTATGTTATGTATCCCTATGTCCACTCTGGCGACAATGTCTCTAAAACTGGAACATAACAGTACATTTACACTGTTGTTTGGCGGGAGAAATAGGCATTGCGGTTGTACCTACCCAAATGGCGAATCACATCCTATAGAAAGGATGAACACATGAGCTGGCAAACTGTCACAGCTTGATGTATCTTTTTGTGTTTATAAATAGTGTCGACCACACTACTTCTGTAACTTTAAAGCGAATTTTGTGTTCTTTAAAATGCCTTTCTGAAATAAGTTTCTTGAAGACACTACATTTCAATCCAAAATTAAAGAACGTAAAACAGTAGCTTTGAAATAAACCTGTCGTTTTACAATTCTGGATTGTACAACCCTACGATTGGATATTGGATCACTCTGTACGGATAGATTACCGAGATGCATCGGCGTCGCATTAAACATAATTATACAGTTAAGGCTGCGAATAAATTACTAGCATAATTTTATATACGTTAGAATATGCATTTATGTTATGTGAGTGCACTCTATCTTAAAGATAACATCTAGACCAGATAATTCGCTGAATTTTTCTATTAAATTATCGAATTCATCAGCATCATTGGCTTCATGGCCTAGTGGGTTTTTAATAAATATAAATTGATCTTCATAATCATTATTATCTTTGGTCGTAAGACACCCAATGCTGTTTGTTATAGGCCTGTCCAAAACTTTTTGAGGACGCCTTGTTAACATTTATATTCAGTAACTTCCCGCAATAATTATTATTTCATCCGTCCACATTGCGGTTGAACACTATAATTTCTTTTACGAATATTCTGGAGTCAAACTGAACTAAAATTTTAAATTAAAGACCTTATCTATTATAAATCGTAAAAAGATTTTTTTTTCTCTTTATTTGAGGGGTTTTTTGTAATAATAATACTCAATGTCGCACCTGGCATAGCTATTTTAATAAATATAAGTTAACATGGATATAACATTTCAAGCTGCCCATATTATTTTATTATACTGTTCGTTTTGAGAACATAAAAATGAATTGTTATAAAACGATTCATATTTTTTAATGTGAATATTCTTGACATTGAAGAATACTAGTATTTCTGAGCGAAAGTCAGAAATGTTATTTCATTACGAATGTATACAGTATTGCATAAAACATGACCTTTTGAAAGGATGTATTACAACCATTATGTTTAATGAATTTACAGTCAGGACCTGTCAACTATTATGCCATCCCTTTCATCTCTCACCCTTTATTCTCAAAGAGCGACAAAGTATATACCTAGATTTTTTAAGAATTAATTGATGTCCATTGACACATTCTGAGGGTGCGCCGTACAAATACAAAAAAAAGAAAACAAGTACAATGCAGACTTGGAGCTCAAGCCAAACATAATTACCTTAACATCTATAACTTCAGGAATAAACATCAACGGAAAAGTCGTTAAAAATACAAACGTCAATAAATCGAACCAATTTTAATGAATGTCTTATACCACATGGCATATTCCTACGACATAACTACCAAAGAACATCTCACGGCTATGTATATTTATCTAGTGCTTAATAAATACCTGTATCTAGCATCTATACAGGACCAATACTCAGACATCCGGCAAGTGGTCGAGAACCAATACAATTACATACATAATACCGTGCGAAACACCACATACTTGATTGTCCGCAACCATCCCGGCAATATTTTCTACCTCACCACAAAATGACTGTGGTGAAAGCTTATTATTTTCCGGTAGCTAGAAATCGTAATTATATACTGGGAATTTAAGGTTCCGGAATTTGACATGGTTGTCAAAAGAATTTCGTCATCGAAAACTTACTACTATTTTAAGGTGACTTTGGTTTTATGCTTCTAAAAAAGCATTCTATACAATGAATATGTCAGAAAATGTATATTTTAAAGATTAGTGTGAAAAATATTCTACGCGTATTCAGGGTTTCCGTAACTGAAAGAAAAATCAACAAACGCGAAAACAATTCCATGTTGCACAAATAAATACTATTACACTAAATACAACACCAATCTTCGCCGTGAACTAGGGCAGATATTTAATAAAATCTCATGAAAGACCGAAAAGTCTTTAGTAGCACGGGTGCGCCTAATTGATTAGTCTCCGTATTGAACAAATGGATATCCCCTGATTAATTCTGCGATAAATTACATCGACCTGCTTCCAATATTGTTTGATTCCAAAGGTAATTTATAGGGGTTTCTTACAAGGGAACTTGGCTTAGGTAAATTGTACAAGGTGTCTGAGTGATGAACAATCTTAGAACGGTAAATATCTATTTACATACGCCTTAAGTAAATACGATGAACAAATGTAATGTATTGATATAGAAACTCCTATAAAACCATCTTTTGTGTTGTATCATCTTATTTTTAAACCAACGTAGATGAAAAGAACGAAAATGTCACAGGAATTGAAACAATACGTAAATAAACTACATGTGTGTTTTCATGGAGATCTGAATAAGCATAAACAAGAACATAGTATAAAGCTAGTATTATTGTACGAATCATGAACACAACAAAAGAAGATACTACTAAAGAGGCCCCGATTACACAGAGTAAAAATTAAGAAAATAGAAGAAAAACCAGAATGAACGCTGTAGCTACAATTTTGTAAAGAAACGAAAAGGATTATTTTGATTTAAAAAAAATTGTGATGAAGCCAAATACACAAAGTATACCGTAACGTACAATAATATACATAATGAATAAACACAAGTAAGTATGCCGTCTGGCGTAAAATATTATACCAAGATCAAATAATTTATTGCATTATTTTATTGAAAGTGAGTACATAAACAATCAAAATGCTTTAATAATAAAAAAACATATTGCCTTAAGAAATTTACAGTAGATAGTTTTCTGTCCTCCTGTAAAATTTGGTTGAATGGAGTTACGATGTCTGATAATTAAGCCATCGATATGAATAAGGCCGTAGAGATAAATAATGTAATCCTATTACGTTACAAATGTTACTCGATACTTAACAATTACCTTTAATCGATACTCCGGATATAAATCGATAAACAATTAAATCGAAATGTCGATCGTGACGGCACAGACCTTGGCGCGTCCCCGAGAGATTAAAAAACTTAAATCACCAGTTCACACGACCTTCATAACGCTAATAAATGTGGGATAGTGAATGAATACGATCTGAGAAGTAACAGCGACCTTTAGGCTTGTTCACATTATTGTTAAAACTGCAAGGAATGTCGTTTAATACCGTTTCGTCATGAATGTTTGAAATAGGTCGTAAAATGTGGCGAAATATTTGGATCTGTGATGAACAAAATATTTGTTACATACTCGTATTTACGCACGTCTTTATTTTTAAATAAGAGATGATTGAGAGGACATTATGTTGAGAATGGGCTGGGAATCAGGTAATGTCAGAAATGGAGAGGCTTGTGTTGAGTACGATATTTTAAAACGCATTAGATGGATCGGGGTAACACCATAATACCAGTACGTAAGGATTAAACGTTCTTACCCCTTCCATCCTTGTATTACGGTGTTATCCCGACTCACCTTACAAATGAAGAGTGTAAATTTAATAACCATATATCAGCCCATATACGTCTGACTGCAGGGTACGGGCCTCTTCTACAATCGGGAGTACGATTGAGAGGGATCAGGCGGTATAGTGATTACCATGGTAAATATATATCTGTATATTGTGCAGAATATTTCCTTCAGCCTCATTTTCGTTTAAAAACTCTTGAAACTTTCACAAAGGGGACATGGAAACGATATCCTGCAAAGAGATGCAAATTTATGTTCGACACAAAAGGACACAATGGCTAAGCAACGCAGTAATGTAAGCAATTGGAGGAATAAAAGTTGTTTAATTATGCAGTATCCCGCTGTAGGGAGAAATATTCGCTACTAGAATTCTTTGTGAAACCCTGTATTACTTTTCTTCGCGACATCATGCTTTCATTCTCTAAGATTAAAACCAAAAGTTCTTTAGGAACATAAATTATGTAAAACATAATTCAGAATACATTATTTTAATTACATTTTCAAATGGAATATGAACCAAATAATGTATTGCGTTAATTAGTGGCTTTAATTATCTAGTTTTCACGAAATACTATTTCGGTAATAATTTCAGATGTAAATAGTGTTCTTAATATGCTTGGTATCTTATTACCTTTAATTTATTTACATACAGCGTGCTAATAATCACCTGAGAACCAAAACCTTTTAAAAGGTTTCTTCAACTTGGTCAGTGGTCTATGTAACGCAATCTTTCAACGCAATTCGCACCAACTACAAGATTTTCCATTAACTTTTTCACCCGATGCGGGTTATAGATGGATCAATTTTATTATGCAGTGATTATGGGGAAAATATAGAATAGCCTATTCTTTTTTATAACAGAATACCACACAAAAAAAATAAGCGGTCATACTTGACGGAAGTCTATCTCCGCCTACGAACTTTCTGCGACTGAAAAGGATTTTAACAGTATTGAAGAAGTAACTGATATTAATTATTTCTAGCCAGTCAAATCAATGTTTTACTAGTATAATAAATAAAATAAATATATATGATGTTTTATTGTGATTCCTGCATGTGCAGCAAGATTTGAAGCTCTGCAGTCCCTTGTAGTAATAAAAGAAATCACGTACAATTAGCCCTGATTCAAGCAGATGTTCGTCTTGATACCGTTTCAAATCATCTGGTTTACATTGAAGAGGTATGCACACGAAAACGTTGGCAAACAGGCCCCGTGTGCCGACGAACACATAACGAGACATGATTCGAGGATTTGGCCGGGCTGCGGAAATAACTAGTTCGTTTCATGTGTCAATATTGATACGCGATGCTTTGTGGCAGTGTCGGCATCATCAGTGGCTGTATTTGTATTATATCGCTGGAGATTCAGAAATGTGTCTATTTTTCTTAATAAGGATCAAAAAGGTATAAATAATTTATGGTTAGTAGGATTCACTCTTGAGAATGAGACTCTGAGATGATAGGATATAATTCTCATGGTGTATTCTTTATTATTATATTGAAATCTGCGTTCTAAAAATGCTTGTTTTCACAATGTTCTGAATTGTATTTTATTTGCTCTCATATCAAATATTGCAACAGCACTTTACAGGACGATAAAACTTAAATGTTTTACAAGCAACTTGTTATAAAGTCCGTAATCTTTGAGCAATATTTATAGCAAAAATTAAAAAATCAAACACTACGGAAAATTTAATTAATTAATAATAAGTGTATTATCTATTTTCTGAGACACCAGTTCTACGCCAATCAACACTTACATTGTAGTCGAAGCTAAAACAATGCTCTATAATTTAAAGGCTTGTTACAGTAAATACATGCTCATTATGCGTCATCGTGGATAAGTTTGTGCGCCATCGTACTACAGCGGGCAAAACGCCAAAGCTAAATAACTTGCCGATGCGATTAAAAGTTTCCATACTGTTACGCTACATGAAGCTTATGCATACATAACTTTGTATTACATAGCAGCGGATAACTATAAGGTTTAATGTAGACAATTTAGTACTTGCTTGTGAAAAATATACGTCAGGACTTTTTATATGGAAATATGTTTTATTAACTTGATAAAGTGCGATAGTTCATCTGATCCTAAGTGCAATACAATAAAAAAATTTAAAAAAAGTCCGGCGAGTTATGGTTATTTTATAGTCGGTTTAAGATTCAAGACAAATATTTAACGATGGTACTGGTGGTATATCTTACATATTATGTGAGAGGCCGCCTGTGTAGGTTCCACTGCAATGTCTATTTCTCCCGCCAAATAGCAGTGTAAATACACTGTTGTGTTCCGGTTTGAAGGACATTGTAGCCAGAGTAACTACTGGACATATTGAGACTTAACATAGTGTGTCTCAGGATGACGAGTGCCGTGGAATGCCAAGCACTCCTTTATGATTCGTGGTGTTGTTTGGTTTTGCTACGGTCCATGAGCGGTCGCTTACCATCAAGCGAATGCCATGCTCGTCTCGCCATTCATTGCAAAAAAAGCCTTTCTCAAGCATAATTCACCACGCGAATGTGATGCGGTTTGGTACTCTAGATATGTCAATATTTTTGTATATAACTGTAACTACTTATGATAATTAAGTGAATTGTTTCAACAAAAAACTAGGTTGACGCAAGTTTTTTTTATCGTGTTTTAAAATATTTGACTAAAATATAATCCGTTTATTAATGCCGTCCATAAATTATAATAAGCAAAGTAAATCGCAAATTTTATATCAAAGAAATCATTTAAAATTTGATAACTCATAAAAAGATAAAAGAAGTCCGTAAAATCTGTACTTAATTAAAATGAAACCAGATATTTGAGCCCGGGGAATCGAACCTTTAGGAACATGCTTTTAATTAACAACAAAACTCTGGTAAGGATAATAAATTATAAACAGAATTCATCTACACAATATTGTAAAAAGGTAATTTTTGTATGAACGTGTACATCTAATAAAAAAAAATATCGTACGAAAGATTAATTAATAAATTAGGAACACTAATTGGCATTGGCTGTACTTAATAAGATTTTTCCTCACATATTGATTTAGGGTAGATTTATTAAGAAAGAAATCAGAATTGTGCCCGAGCGAAGCAGGGTGGGAATGCTAGTATAAATCCAAGAAAACTGTTCAATGTTTATGACTGATATTTTTAATTAAGCATAAACAAAGTTGAAACGGTTTTACTTTTTAAATTATTTTAGTGATGGATGTCTAAAACATTAATTACGCAAATTGATGTAAAATATTGTAATTTTTGTAAACATTATTTATTTAATATGCAAAACTTCTCAGAAACGTTTTTTATATGTCATTAATTAAAATCCATTCAAGAAATTGTTGACGCACTATCTCTCTGTTTTCTGTACATTCACAGAAAGACCACTGCCGTACATATACCTCCCCCAAGGATCTCCACATCGACATGTTATATTGCTGGCACAGCCTAGTAGAAATGAAAAAAATGGGCTTTCTAATATATGAATAGTAATACGATAGAGCAAAACGAATCATAGCGATGAAAGCACCATTTAGTTATATTTACCTAAATTGAAAATCTTATGACAAATAATAAGCCTTAAGATTTTAGTAACAGTAAACCTTTGGATTACCTTTATTTGTGTAAAAGAAGTACAGCACCAATTTACAAAGACAAATTGGTAAGAGCCTAAAACACGTCGGTTTAAAAGCCCTCTCGAGTCTACTTTACGTTACTTTTCGTAATAGACGGGTGGCGGGCGGTAAGGAGATTTCGATAATCTTCCAAGAGAAACATTGTATCAATCTGACAGATTTAATGCTTCTTAAACCACATTTTTTGGTCTTACATTGTAAGGTATAGGTTTCCTTTTATAGGGGTTTTGTGTCTAGTCATGAAATTTTGTTTTAAGTTAGACATAAAGAGGTTTTCAATTAGGTACAAACCTATATAATATGTACGTGAGTTTGTTATCTAAATTACCCGTTCAAAAAGCATGCCATTTGCCATAATAAATTAATGAAAAATTTACTGACAAAACGTTTTGCAGAGTATATCCAAAAAATGAAACCAGGTGCTAGTTTTATTCACTTCAACACAATGCGAGTAAAAATTTCCGACAAAAAAAGGCGATGAATACATATATCGGTTTTACCTAAAGACACGTACCATAGTATCTTTAAAAATAAATGGATATCAATTGTTATTTTAAGAAATTGTTTAAATTATGCTTTTAGCAAAAACTATTTTACCACCCGAACACGATGATATTTAAAACATCACAAAATGTTTTAGTTGCATATATCAGTAGTCACTAAAACTACTACCATCCGACTTCATTTTCGGACGCAGCCTACATATATCCACCAAAAATATAAGCAAAACTAAAATATATTGCTTCAATGATTAAACATCTTAAACCTCCAAACCCACAAGTAATATATGGTTAGCCGCAAAATTTAATAAATCCTCATTTCTGTCAATATAGCGCACAATCTCGCGCCGTGTCTCATATCCTGCCACTAAATACCTACCCTGATAGGATATTACGTCATAACCTAGTGCCAGGGCTCTTGAGTCTAGAGTCTAGACGGTGGTGTTTGCCAGATAGACATAGGCATAGACTATGTAGGAACGTTCTGAATTAGGTATTACGCTTTAAATATATTTGCAACGTATATTATGTTCGTGGAATGGTTGGTTTATGTCTACTCTTTTGTACATTTTAGTATGAATATAGTTATTTTTTCTAGGTTGGTATATACGAGTATGTAATATATTGCTGATTAGGTGAGTCGACGTTTCATTAAAAGTACGATGAGCAAAAATGTGATAAACTTAGACACATATTATATTGTCATGGTCTGAGTAAATTATCACGTAATTATATCGATATATTGTAAACATATTTAAATACCAATTAAAAGCAGAATAAAACGCTAAATTAATCAAACTTTATTAATCTTATAATAACATATTGTTCCCTGTCGTTTTAAAACAACACTGTGTATATGTTACATATTTTGTTAGTAATGTGTGAATACTATTGTCTTTTGCTTATTATCAGGCGTATGTTTTATTAATAAAATGACACTAATTACAGACTCTTTGCAACCCATCATTACGTGAATCTGGGTTAAATGTTTCTCAAATTTTAAATTCGATCTGTTTTAAAAGCATACATATAGACAAGTATTTTTTACTTCATGATTTAAAAAAAAATCATCCCTTTTTATATGTATAACACAACACTACTGGGCTCTGACTATTCCAATGAGTACCTACATGCCATCTAACTTTTTCAAATAAGGTTAAATATAATAAAATGCCGGCCACATAAATCTTCTCGACCGTGACTCAGTTTCTGAATATAATTTATGTAACATTTATTTATAGATCCACTTGTATTTAACCGTCATGTTATATAAGTTAGACGCTCAGCGTTGAGGATCACTTAGACCTGTTAGTTTCAGTTATATAAGTGTTTCTGTAGAAATTAACTTTTCTGCATCATTAAGCGTAGGACGTAGTAATCTCTTTAGACTTGACTAGTCTAGTTTAACAGTGTGGTGTTTTTATTACAATGGATGGCGAGATGAGATGATGGTAAGCAATACCACCGCTCATGGATAGTAGCAAAACCAAACAAAGCCATGAATTACTAATGCTTGGCATTCCACTGCTCTCATCATCCTGAGATATGTCTCACATTATGATGTTCAGACTCATTATATACAGTAGCCGCTCAGGTAACAATATCCTTCAACCTAGAATACAACAGTGCATTTACCCTGCACGTTTTAGAGAAAAATAATTAATCATAATAAATATTTTAAAGTTAATGTTTATTAGTGAAGACAAATCGCAAGGAAATCAGTATAAAAACGTTGTGATCAATCAATCGCTCCGGCCTATCGGTTATCCCGAAACCAAACTCATCTTCGCTAACCTAGCGGATAACTCATTTCTTGGCAGGACGCCTGATAAGCCTGCTATAAGATGAGACCCTTCAAATTCCGTATTCCTACCAAAATAAATATTAGAGTGAGCACACATATTTGTTACGAGTCCATGTTTTGTCAAAATAAAATCTATCAACACAAAACAACACATACAAATGTTATTGCAGCCTCGGAATTACAACTGTCAATTATTCTTGCCAATCGCTATGATGTCCCCTCCTTAGTATCTGTATCAGCCCATATACTGCAGGGCACGGGCCTACTCTACAATCGAGATTACGATTGAGAGTGGTTAGGCCATATTCCCTTCACAGTTATGACCCCGAAGTCAGAGGTGTAATCTGGGATTCGAACCCGCGACCACCGTAAGCATGTGGGCAGTCCGTCTTACCCATTTACCAACAGGCCATCACGCATTTCTATGGTACTTATGTAAAGTCCACCAACTCGTATTACGCCAGCATGGTGGACTATTTGACTCTCAATCGTACTCTTGGTTGTGGAATAGGCCCGTGCCCTGTAGTTGGACGTATATGGGCTGATACAGCACAGTATATTTAATTACCTATCTACTAAGTAACAAACATAAAACGATTAAATCGTGTATTTTTTAATAATGTAGCACGAAAGTCGACCAGTTTATAGCACAATTTTACTTGTTTTATACGAAGATTTCGCTTCATTGCTCTCGGCAGAAACATCGCTTAGATCGCTAGAATTAAGTTTGCAAGTTATTTGACCTATAGCTAACCCCAAACCACCGGAGTTTCACCGATATGATGCAAATACGGGTAATAGAGGTGGGATCTGAAGAATTTTGTATAAACGCTTTTAGTTGATTGTAATTATACATTTCATTAATTTTATTACGCTTTGATGAGTAATGTCTTTAGGTTAGGCAAGGTTAATGATAATATTAGGGATAACACAAAATATTAGGGTAAAAGATAATGTTTTAATTATTATTGATAGTCTAGGTAATCAATATAAATTCATTGGATTTATCGAGGTTTTTAGTTTAATTTTCTAACCTGTTGAAAACTTATTGGTTGATCAATAATTTATACGACTGAATACTGCTGGATGTAGATCATTCCATTTCGCATATTATAGTGACCATGGTGACATACGTAATATGTTCGCGTTTCGGATTCACCTGTGTATCTTCGGCTATAATCACTCCGGCATATTTGTTTCAGTCGGTAAAAGAAAATTTTACGTCTGCGAATATTCCACTGCATCTATCTGTTACGTTCTACTCACTTTATCAGTAAAAAAAACAAAGACTATACAATGCAAAGTACTGGCGTTAATACAATAATTATTCGATATCGATCTGGAAATAGTTCCCATACCCGACGCTTGTTTTGCCTTTGTACTAGAGATATATCTCATTGCAAGGTTAAGATTCAAATGCGATTGTATTGCAAAAGGTGGGCGTTTTAAGTTGTACTGGAATACGTTTGTGTCTATGTATGGATTGTCCTACAAAATACGGAGCGATTGTGAGGTCCTTTGAAGGGAAATTTTCAATTTTGGTCATAGAATATGCCCCAGCTACAAATAAGAGGTGACAGTGTCCATTAAGTTAAGTGTGCAATTCCTTCTGAACGCCTAAGCCTTCATCCTTCACCAACAGCGGAACACACAAGTTTTGCAATTGCGTTTAAGGAATTCCACATTTAACTTAATAGAGGCTGTCACACATAATACATTGTTTTCATTCCAACTGCGAGAACATATTAAATACCTGGAATGACCTCGACATAATTGTCTGACATAACAAAAGAATAGATTTGTGTCTTGTACGTCTGGTCGTTTTGTGATATTACGCGAACAATGGAACAAAATGGTTGACCAGATCTTTGCCCGGATAAATCACAAATTAGCACAAAAATCCCATCCGTATTGTCTGACATTGTAGTGTTGTCTGGAATCGACAATACCTAGTCGGTAATTAAACTGTGGGAATTTATTTTTAAATACAAAGTATGATATTTTATTGCACAATATTTCCTTAAAAGGGTATTTTAGTTACTATAAATTGAGGAAGAATGCTATCAGAGAACTTTCATAAGATATAAATTACAGGAAGCTGAAACTTTACGTCCTGATTAAATTATCATAATTGCATCAATATCGGTTAAATAGAGACTATAGAGTGAACCGGGTGAAAACATACTAATATCTCAATGGGTGAAAACCATATAATAGTTGTATTTCTTTATTTGAAAACATGTTCTTTTCAAATTCCAAAAACGATTGAATAATGTGTTCCACTTTAATAATAATGGACCTAACTACAATTTCATATTTTGTAACACATGTCATTGGTATAAGAATTTGCGGTTTCCTGTTCGACGTTTCATGTCGAACCGCAGAAGTTACATATCATACATATATGAACATATACCTTTTCTTCAAATTAAAAATGCATCAATTGTAGCTTTTTTACATATATAAGAGTTCCTGGCATACGTATACATAAGTATATACATCATTTAGATTAATTTAAAAAATACAGAAACCTATATGTGGGTTGAATCAGCATCATTTGAGTTTTAAGTGTTGATTACCCTCCGTTATTATTCTCTATCTCGAGAAAATGACTTTATTCTGTTTATATCTCCAATTTCTTGTAAATGTCTGCTTTTTATTTAAATACTTGCCATTTTTACGCAATGTTTTCTGCACACCTTACTAATTTACAGACTCATAGTTAAGATGTAATGACAATAATAATTGTGATCATTGTCATAGCAAAGAATAGCGCCATGTGAGTACGAAAAACTTCAAGCATTGATTACACATAGCACCCACACTCATCCATCAAGCCATTGTTAAGCATCTAAGTGACTTGTCTACAAAGAAACTTGTAAACTTGTTCAAGCCTTTAATCATTTATTATTCGAAAATTATGTATGTTTTTGTGAAAATGTGCAATTAGCCTTCTTCTATGTGATTGAAAGATTTGACGTGAAGTAGACAAAATTATTATCCAAGTAATTGTACTGTTGCAATGATCCAACGTAATGATAGAATAGTGTTGAGGAAGAATAAAAGATTTATATGAACTTCCGATGCCGAAATAAGTGCCAAATTACCCATTTTAGGCAGGCCAAGCTTGGTGAACTGAAAAATTTGTGCATCTGCCAATGACTTCGGGAATACAGGCGTGAGTTTGTGTAAGTTTAAGTATATATGTGTATAAGAAAAATGTATAAAATAATTCACAGTAAATATTTCACCCTTTTATAAAATAGTTACCTCAACCAAGTCTTTATCAATCTGTACATGCAAAAACATACACGCATTGTTCTACAGTCTTCAGAAATATACAAAATCTATGTATCCATTATGACTAGATAAACATTCGAATTTGTGTTCCCACGTGAATATCCACCAATCGGTACGTGTTAGCACCTAAATTGGAGCAAGGTCGGTTACACTAACGAAGATACCGATCTACAGCAATGGTGTAATTAACATACGGAGGCTTTCGTAGGGAACAATGGAAAGGAGAGAAAATGGCCGGTTTGTGTTTTCCTTCTTTCTTTCTGTGCTGGGAAGTTATTTACTGCAGAATTGGACGGGGATTTGATTTTTAAGGACAGTGATACACAAGATTGCAATGCAAATAAATAATGAATCAGCGAAATATGTGCAGTCGGTCGACACTTTTAAAAAAGCCTACTTAAACCCAGATTTACACGAGCAGAGCCTGAAACTTAACTCACTTGCGTTCACTGTTGTTACCCGGATTATACCGCCAACCCATTTTAGTAGAAGAAGAATGTGATGATCTAATTAGGTGCACATCCATCTACGCCTTATTATAAAAGGCGTGAAGATAAATACATAAATCACGCGCATGCAACAGCGTTTTAAACAGAATGTCGTCAACAAAGATTGCGCCGCGCTTCGTTAACGCTGCCGTGTCGAAACAATGATTGAAGACGCCGCACTAAATATACTTTAAATCTAATTTCAGATTAAGGGCTAAAGATGAAATATTTTAATTGATATTAATTATATAGCACTTCATGTTTCTTCTGCCCACATTGTATTACACTATGCGTAAAAAGTAATTTTTTAATGGAATATCTGATAACCAACCCTTGATTTTTAATGAAATAAGTTTTTTGTATAAACACTTTTATCTTCAATTTTCATCCGACTAGAAAAAAAGATTAGTTTTTCAAAATTACTTCTCATTAGTCGTCAAATGTCGGTTTCATTTTCCCAACCGTGAAAAACAACTTCGCTAACAAGAAAAGTGTAAACAACTAATGGATTACAATTTTCCTAATCGCAACGGGATGTGAACATGTCTGCGTGTACACAAATGGATTTATTGCTCCAATTAGATATCGGGCGAAAACGACAACAATGTACGAACGCATAAACGCCACACAGTCTCGCGTGAACTGTACTAATATTTTTAATCGAGTTGTAAGTAGAAACATTATTTTATGTAGATACATATTTTCTCATACTGCGAGAAATTGTGTCAAAAAACATTTTTAAATACCATTAAAAATAAACAAATTCTACTTCACCAAATTCACGTTTTTTTGTGTTTAACAAATGTACTCCCAAGTATTTTAAGAGGCGACGAGGCAGACCCTAGAAGAGATGGTGTGATAACCTTGATCATATCATTGGCGAATGGATAGAGGAGTTGAGGGAGACCTTTGACCAGCAGTTGGACAATATAGGATATTAAAAAAAAATACCATTCCGCCAATACTCAAGATTTTTGCTATAAGTAACTGATTTCATAGAAGCGAAGACATAGTTGAAAACGATTTAGTCGGCAAGACGCAAGTCGTGACTACGATCCTAGGGCACACACCTCTGACATTTAGAAGTTACGTGTACATTCATAGTAATTAATTGCCGTATTGCTTTATAGGTAAAGGAAAACATTATGATGAAACCTGTATGCCTGAGAGCTCTCTCGAAAAATATTGAAAGTATACAAAGTCGCTTTGGGCGAGGCTGTGTTATTAAATCGCATATTCGTAAATAAAGCTTGTGCGAAGCAATGTAGTAAATTAATTAAAAAGCTGATAATATTAAACGAAAATAAAAATGTATTGAAATTAGAAAAATATTGCTAATTTTATTTTTCACTGCGTAAACAAACACATAAAATGTTTACGTTAATTTGTTAGTGTAAACAAAAAATAAAATATACGAGCAATATTTTTCCAAATCTGGACAGTGAAGCTGAATTGAGTGTTTGAAATCTTTAAAGGCGCAATCAACACGGCCTTGTATTTCATCCCGATGGCCTTCAATACCCCTTAATTGCTTGTTTTGAACTTGAAACAGCTATCAAAAATATACATAAATATATACAGTTACAGACAAGTTGTTTACAAACGAATGACGTCACAATTAGGTGATTTTGATGTCTAATTTTATTATTTATTTTCAAACAAAGCAGGAAAGTTCTAATGTTGAGTAAGTAAGATAGCCAAGATATATAATATATAAGAGCTATAATATAAGAGCTTGTTTGCTCGTCTGCTTTTAATTTTTTTTAAAGGCTAGCATGAGACCCTTAATTTTTCAGAATTGTAAGAACAGAAATGTATTCTTTTCATAAATTGAACCGATTGGTCAATTGCTCATCTTATATTAAAAAATCATTATTGTTATTTTAATAGGCTTTGCTAATAGTTTTAGTAGATAAAGAATTCATTGCAATATTGAATTGGATTCAGCATGCATTTCGACTGGAACGTATTACTAAAACATTTTCGTACAACGTATTGGCATTTCATAGATGTTTCTTATTATCGTAAGTGCTTGTTAGTTGTTGCATTGAATGTGGGTTGGTAGCTATCTTCACACACAACACTAATACCTTTATTTACAGCAGCATAAGGGCGTTGATCGGATGGCAGTATATACCAATAAACGATGTCTTTCACAATGCGACGATTCTAAATGGTAGCTTACAAACGCAATATCGCAAGAAACAATTATGTTTTTTGTGTAACATCGTTATAATACTTTAGGTCTTCATGTTTCCTGATACATATTATTAAGCTATTACCAGTTAATCGATTTTATACCTTGTACTGGTGGATATAGGATATCATTTAATTTAACTTGGATGACACACTCACGTTCTATTATAAGGTAATAAAGGCGGGATCCCTAAGGAAATTGTTCTATTAGGACTGGATAATTTAAAAGCAAAAATTGAATGAGTTTTCTTATTTTGACAGCCTCCGTGGCGCAGTTGGTTAGACGCCGCCTGTGAAACGAGAGGCCGCGGGTTCGATCCCCGCACCGAGAGAAATGTTTGTGCGGCCCACAAATATTTCTTCCGGGTCTGGGTGTTTGTGAGACCGAAAAGTCTCTCGTAGTTCCTGATACCCACGACACAAGACTCGATCTTAGTGTGGGGTCAGGACTATGTATGTGACTGTTGGGTGTTATTTATTTATTTATTTATTTATTATGTTCGTCGTTTATTTCTTACTGTACACGTATTTGGCGCTTTATGACTTTATATTTTCATGATATTTCAGTAAAGTATGAGTATATGCAAATCATTCCAAGTCTCCATTCTATCATTTTAAAATGACTTGTTATAGGTTGAATTTGTCAGCTAAGCGTGGACGACCAACTCCGGTATTATAATTCAAAATTATCAAAGTAGTGACGAGGTTGAGGCCAATATAATGAACTAAAACTACGAAGTACACCCTTCGATTTTTGAAAAATCAATATTCCTGGCGATAAATCGCTGCCGATAATTATGACGAAAATGAAATAAATGCTGTAATGGTGCCATTCGATGTTGTTGCTAATGAGGATCAAATTCTGGGACATAATGACATACGGAAAACTAGAGAAAATGGGTAATATTAATCAAATATTTTTTTGCGAATTATCAGGATTTCACTTTACCAATTTTTTTTATTTAAATTAATGTTTGTTACTTGTTTTTTTAACTGTTTTTATGTTAATCACCAAGCTTAAGCTGCTCAGGCTTAACTTTTACCCCCTTAGCTTTTACTGTCCACTGGCTAAACTTAATAGTCGCTTATTAACCCTGAGGCTATACCGTAAGGAGAACACTGTGCGACCTAATTTTCACTATGGCGCATGGCCACTTTCGTATTTATTATCATACTTATTTATGCTATGAATATGCGTATTATATCGATATATTAATTTCATCATATCCTATTATGTGATATCTGGAAAGTATTACAACAAGCAACGCTATTCTCAAAAACCTATTAAATCCCAAATTGCACCCAACTGGATATTATATTTTTATGGCGTGATGAAATCTCACAATTTATTGTCCAGTGGAAGGTTGGAAATGAAATTCCCTTCATTTACTGCTATGTTTTTTAAGGTTCATAATTACACTCCCGACTCAAGAAAACTAGTTACGGTAATCGAAATAAAAACAAAATATTTGGTCTAAATGATCCTATTTGATTTACTTTCGATAATTTGTTTTTTCAAAATTATCGGTTCGAGTCCTCGCCGGGCATATTGATTTTCCAAAAATCCAAATACGCAGTTTTATATTTCTTCAAAATCGGCTCATTTGACTATTTACGCGAATTCTCGTAGTCTGATATTTGGCCATCCAGGCCTGGTGTTAGAATTCAGCGCGTATACAATAAAATTTTTAAGCGTTTGTTATTCTAAATGCTTCTTTGTTTAGAATTATATATTATGAACTGATATTAAAACTCTAATTAAGAGATTAAATAATATATATTTTTAATTTTTGTTATTATTTACTTTCTTTTTATTTTTAATTATTTTAAACAAACATTCATTCTCAGCCTAGTTACGCCGCTATGATATTAATGATGATATATCCATATACCTATTTATATTCTTTTTCTTGTTTATTCCTGTTTCCAGCGGATTACAACCGCTATTTATTGCTCAAATAATATCGTACTGAGTTACTACACAAAAAAACGACAGCAAAACTAGCAAAGGAACTCCATTAGTCTTCATGATTTTTCATGCATATTTTCATACGAACGCAGAATACAAGTGCACTTCACATTTTCCATAATCGTCCCATTCACAACGGTTTCCTTGTTCAAACAATAGAATGCTTTTATAATCGACGGATCGCATCGGACGGGAAATTCTCCTCGCTTAAAGGATTTTAACAATGACTGACATTTCTCTATACAAATAAACTTGTCTATGTTCAGCCGCAAGTAATTTGTTTATACCGCAAGCCGCTTTAAACGGTAGCTCGGGGCTATAAATATGACGTTGCGGTTCTGTGAGCATTGCCGGTAGTAAATGCGTTTATAAAATATTTTTATTTATTTAAAGTAAATTGACAGTTTCAAGTTGATAAAATTACAGCTGTACTAATACCAATATGTCTTAAATAGCACAATTGTCTAATATGTCTAAACATGTCTAAAAATGCCATTTTAAAATTATAGTTATTTATACCCATTACATTTGTAAAAAATAAATAAAAAATAACTCACCGAAAAGAACAAAAAGCTTCATTTTTCTCAACTGGAAACACTGGCACGAAAGAATAGAAGTTCGAAATTCAAAATTCGAAGACGATTTGTATGGCGGCGTACGACGTGTTTCACCGCCCGACCGCGTGTGTTGCGCGCACGCTTCGCTCGCGAGCCGTGGTGGATGTTCACATTCACTTTCTACGTGGTGGGGTTGCCAGGAGCACAGGGAAGCGAGGGTTTGTTGACACTACTATACTACGCATAACCGTTAATAATCGACCGTATTAATTATTAATTTATACCGGTTTTGATCGGCACGTATCATTCCGCATCGTTGTGGAAGATGCCTAAATTGTGAAAACAATGCAATGTTGCGCTTATTAATTGTTACCTTTTTTCAGCATAGTTCCGATTTTATATTAGTTACTATGAATAATTTCAAACTGACAGCATAAAGGATATTTTGCACATGAAATTAACCTGCCGTGTATTGTGATTCGTGTACCCTGCATACAGTGACGGCTGTCGGGCCAACACAAATATCTTACCCGTAAATTAAGCATCTGCTAATCTCATTCACTAAAAGATATTCAATGATAATGGGTCACGTCGATTTTCTGTGAGGGAGTGGTACCCACCTCAATATGGCTGACATACTTAATATCGCAGTTCTGATTTCAACTCTTTGAACTATCACCCATAGTGTAACCGTCATGATATTTAATGGCGGTGTAACATTTATTTTTTTAATTCCAACAGTCAGGTACTTAGTTCTCAACCCACACTATCGTGTTGTGTGGTGGCGTGGTGGCCTGTTGGTAAACGGACCAGACGCGGCTGCCAACAAGTTCACGGTGGTCGCGGGTTCAAATCCTAGGGCACACCTCTGACTTTTCGGAGTCATGTGTGTATTGATAGACAATCACCACGCACTAAAACGGTGAAGGAAAACATCGTGAGGAAACCTGCATACCATAGCGGTTCATAAGAATTTCTATGGTATGTAAGTCCGCCAACCCGCACTAGGCCAGCGTGGTGGACTATATGGCCTAACCACTCTCAATCGTACTTTCGATTGTAGAGTAGGCCCGTGCCCTGCGGTGGGACGTATATGGGCTGATACAGACTATCGTGTCGTGGGTATCAGAAACTACGGAATAATTTTCGGAACCATAAACACCCATACCTCAGAAGCTCACATACATTTGTTGATGGAAGACCCGAACGCGTAACCTTACGTTTCATAGTCGGCGTCTAACCAACTACGCCACGAAGGCTGTCAAAGAGTGCGAAACTATTACCTCAATTTTCTTATTCTACCGTCAAGGTACACAAAGATTTTTTGTATCAAGTTAAAGCGACCAAGGACAAAAGCTGCCCTATTACAGACTTTATACACTATCTCAAGATCATCGGATTATCTCAGACAATATCTAGATATCGCACGATTCTTTCTCATTTATTCCGTTAATAAATTTAATCGGATTAGACTCCAAGGCTTGCGATAATAAAACCTGCACTTTTTTATATTGAACTTAATCTTATCCTTGAGAAGCACGAGGATTCTTACAAAAAGGAAAATTACTTTGCATATGTTTACAGGTTAGAAAAGTCGAGCAAAGAAGGAAAAAAGAAAATGTAACGTTATGGTATTTTGCAAATCATGTCAAACAGAATACTGTCCGACCTGGGAACGGAACGCTGGACCCAGTGGCGTAACTACTCCATCGGGGGCCCGTGGCAAAAATCATCAAATGGGGCCCTTTATACCCTGTCAGACTTTAACCCGATGCCCTATCGAGCCAGGGCCCTGTCGGGCCTGAGACCCTGTCGGACCAAGCCCCTGCCGGGCCGGGCGGGGCCCCCTTAGGTCGGGGGCCCGTGGCATTTTGCGCACTCTGCCACCCTATTGTCACGCCACTGGCTGGACCTCATGATTCACACTCTATACATGCTGCTTATACACCTATAAGGCAACTAGTAAGTGTAATGTGTTGTGATTGTTTTCATTAGTTTATATTTTGCTTGTTTTAGTTTACTCTTTCACTTTATTGTTATATTTGAAGTTTTGTTTTCCTTTGTTAATGATACGCAAACATCAAATACCTTATTGTTTTGACAATTGGAAAAGCTCCATAAAAATCTATGAAGTATTGTATGTGAAGTCATCAGTTTCCTAAGACACAAGATATATCCTAGTTTAGGTAAAATCAAATATGTTTTTGTAGATCGCCGCACTAGGATAATAACAAGAGCAGTGATTATTATAGCAGCACATATTTGAAAGCGAATGGATTCCTGTTCTTCGAGAAATCTAGTGAAATTAACAAAAGATACATCGCACAAACGAGCACTGATGAATTATTTCGATAGCCTGTCAGTGGGTTGTCAGAACAACAGATTTCTTTAATTACTTCTATATTTTTTATACTTTAATTAAATGTATCAACATTTAAATCACATAAAGTAAAAAGGACTAAATTAGCATTTCACATCCTCTTATAAAATTCAGCAAGGCGTTTTCCTCCTACTATCATTATTAATTTTATTTGTTTTATTTTACCCTGTTATGATCGGTACAAAATCGACCCACATACTGTCGGGAATATTTTCAGTTTCATACCACGTACATAGAAGCTCTGGAATAAACTCCTCCTTCTATATTTCTCGATCTTAAAACCTAGTTTTCCTTAAACGAAACATAAAAACAATAGTAACCATGCCATAGACATCAAGTTGGCTTTACGATTCCCTTGCCAATGCGAAAGAACATCAGCAACAGTAACCAATTTTCATCAGACGACCTCTAGCTTATCTTGCTTTACCTACGACAAAAAAACAATTTACTATCCTATAACTTTCACCGGCAATTATAATGTATCAGCCCATATACGTCCCATTACAGGGCACGACCTCCTCTACAATCGAAACTACAATTAAGAGGGGTTAGGCCATATAGTCCACCACGCTGGCCAACTGCGGGTGGTGGGTTTACGCACCATAAAAAATGTTCCAAATAGCTGTAGTATGCAGGTTTTCTCAAGATATTTTCTTATATCGTTATAATTTAATCGGAATAAGTTTAATAAATAAGGAATGTGGCGTTAAAACTTATAGTACTAAAACACTACAGTTTTTATTAAAACTAGCGAATGTAGTGACGACTGCGACATGGCTTTTGAGCGTAATGTCTGATATCTCATAAAGTCTGTCTGGCGGCACTTGACACTAAATTAACTCATCGTACATGTTACAAATGATAGACAGCCAACGCTGAATACTGATTGTATTGGAACTATTAACTTGAACCGGTTTTGCCCGGGTTTTTTTAGTAAATTTTACTCCATTGCCCACTCAGTCTTACATACATACATATGCTTATGCTTTTTTTCTCAGCAAAGGAAGGCAGAGGTGGTGATACGAGACAAGCCTATCGCCATATCGGACACAAATTTCTGACGCCAGGCTGATAATGAATAGAAAAATCCAATATCACTATGCCCGACTTGAGATTAGAAGCCGAGACCTCAGCTTTGTAACCATACCATAGTACAACTACGCCACTGAGGCAGAAGAAGAATACAAAAGCAAATTACACAATGGTCTCAGTCTACGCGTATATAAAAAAATAATCACGTTCGGTTTAGAGATTTAGTTTCAAATGGTAACAATAAACAAACATACAGTTTCTTTCGCATTATAATATTAGTATGGATGATGGACTGGTACTTCTGAATACAGATTTAATAGAAATGCCTCACTTTCTTAAAACGCTTTGTCTTTGACCTTGCTAGTTATGAAACTAAATCGCTAATTCTATTAAGTTACAGACAGACTTCGTCCAATGCCACAACTTTATGTTTTTAAATAAGCTCTCTATATTTTTAGGGGTTAAAAAAAATTTGAAGCTTTTACATATACAGGGTATATCAAGACTGCTACCGAATACGAAACCGGCTAGTAGTAATAGTTTTGGAGACTTCAACCACAATGCAACTAAAAATTTTCCAAAAAAGCGACCGTTTTTTCTATCGTCGTATTCGGGTGGAAAATGCATAGAATTTTCTACAATAATAGTGTACTCCCTTTTATTTTTAAATACGCTATGGTACGCAAGGGTTTAAATTGGTATTTAAGCAAAAACTATGTATTTACCACCCATGCAAGACAATATATAAAAAATAACAAAAAAAATAATTGTCGCGTTTCTATGCGAAATTTTTAGTTGGATTGTGTTCGTTTCACTAAAACTACCACCTGGTTTCGTTTTCGGTGCAGTATTGGTATACCCTGTATATTTATTCGTTTGTATAAGAATTACTGAAAATATCACCTGTATTTAAGTTTATAATGTTACGATTCCGATATTTTCTACATTGTCTTTTTATTTTGTTTAGAATATCAGCTTGTGATAATTTAATTGGTTGTTATCAAATGTTGGATATGTAAATTATTAGTTTTTTAATTTTATCGCTCTTAATTGTTGTGTTGGTATGTATTTATAAGGTATTATAGGAATGGCATGTGCGTTTCCTAATAATATAAACTCATCACTCACTTAAATTTTACTGAATTAAACAAAAACTGAATATTTTACAAACCATAATTGGAATTTACAAAATATGTCAATAATAATCTCACAAAATCCATCACTTACTAAACAAATGTGACAATATATGTATACCGCTACGTTCCAATCTACGCAAAATACGATTTAATCACAAACCAAACAATACCCGTCCGGACCATTCCAGATACGAATCAAATCTACGTTCAATAAACATCGTTCCATTCCACGCAATAAATAATCCGCCAAATTGCGCACTAGGTGTCTGGAAAGTTGTCAAATCGATGTGCTTAGCACGTCGCCTTAACACTTCAAGGACGATGTTTTATTGGTATTATTGATTTGTTTATATTCGATAGCTAAAATTTGTTTAGCTTTTACTTTACCGAATCAACTATAATATGGGATCAGGGCAACTTTGTAGTGAGCCTTGAGCAAGTCATGGCAAACTCAGTGGTATATCATAATTAAAGAAAAGTAAAACTAAATTAATATAAAAATAAATACCATTAATAGTTCATATTTTTTACGTATATATGTTTCCTGTATCATTTATAGAGGAAGCAAAATACCAAATTATATTCTGAGTATTTCACGGCTTCCAATAACATTCTCAAAAAAGAAGGAACTTATAAATTTTAAATATTCTGTTCAGGCATTTACAGCCTGAAGTAGCCCTAAACATTATATTAAAGCATTTTTATTTATTAATTTAGATTTATATACTGAATAGTATACAGGCGGACTTAATGCCTGAGACATTCCCTTACAATCCCTAGGAAGAGACGAAGCACAGCAGGTGTATTTAGATTAATATATAATTGAAACTAAAATGATAATTATAATAAATGTACATAAATACATATGAAACTTATTGTATGCATAAATATGAATTACAATACATAAAATATAATATATACACATAAAATATAAAATTTAAATAGGCATAGGTTTATAGCCATTAACCTGATAATTAATGACTAAGCATAACAGAGATACATTGCGGGACCTTCACTCTAACCTATGATAGATTACATCCTAACGCGCTTCTTTTCAACCTTACATTTATGAATGGATGTATTCTTAATGAATGCTAGGTGGTCATTTATCAGTTTATTTTTACATGTAGTGCAAAATACTAATAGACAAACAGTATTGAATCTGAAACACCTTGAGAGAGATTGATGAAATTAGATTAAAAGAAAGTTATGTATGATCCAAAACTTTACATCTATGAGTGCATGTATGACGGTAATGTTTAACTTAAGTATTTTACAGTAACTATTATAATATACTAGTAACTATGAAGATACAAAGTTAACAAATGTTCACTAGAGTTAACAAGATTTATAACACTGGACAATCGGAAATGAATTTCTATGTTTTGACAATGGAAAGAGGGAAGAAAAACGAAGAGTGTTATTAAGTAAATTAAGAAAAGGTAACTTAACTATAAGAGTATTTTACTAGAATTTTGTGAGCCATTATTCACAAAAACATTTGTACAAACGAGATACAATATAGTGGATTACGCCTTTTTACAGTGGTTTATTACCGAATCTTTTTCTTATGTCCGTTGATTTATAAACTAAGGATAAGCCCTTCAATCCATTTGGAGTTTCATTAAGGTGACCGTGAAAATCGCGCTAAAGTAAATATTAATTTAACAGATTTCGTCTAAACGGTCATAAAAATACAATCTTTTTTTTATTAAACTTGTCATAACACAAGCAAGCATTTTCAAATTGTTGCGAGCGACGACTTATTTCAGTTACGCTCCACTAGAGATGCCGTGGAGCGCGCGCACCACTTACGCCGGAATACTTTACGCATTTTCCGCCCTGTCCATATACTTATGTTACTTATGACATACCGAATTAAATTACCGATTTATGTAGAAATACAAGTAATGAGCATAAACTTTCAGCCTCTGCGATTCCAACGAACCATTTATTTGAGTTAGATTACCCAAACATCTTTAAGTAAAAGGAAATATCACCCGGATACGGCGCAAATTGCTGAACAACAAACAAACAAACACTGGCGAATGAAACACCAGTTCCCTTTGATTACGAGGAAGGGACGTAAAATTCAAAGATTATAGGGAAGGGTACAAGTAGGGACTGTGAATTACAAAACTGACGTATATTTAGAAAATAATAAGGACATAACGACAACCTCCCTACCGCAGTTGCCGAAACCGAAACGAGAAGCCGCGGGTTCCATACCCACATAGAGACAAATATTTGTGTAATAATGTCTCTCGTAGTTCTGATATCCACGACACAAGACTCGATCTTAGTGTGGGATCTGTGTACATGAATATTGGGTGTATGTTTTTATTGATATTGATATTATTTATATTTCTTCATCTACGTATTTATTCATAAGTTCACGACTGCATCCTAGAAAGAATTAGCAGTGATGCTATTAATAACACCAAATTACTAACACCGTACTAAATTTTAAAAAATACAATAAGGCTGGGTGTCTATTAAATCAAAAAGTATCTAAGTATAGTATCTCTTAGTAGTAAGTAAGTATCTCTTAGTTACTGATACCCATGTTACTAGACAATTCTATCTTATTATTTGGTTAAGGCTATGTGCTAAGCTGTTTCATGTATTTATTTATGACCTTGTTTGTTATTATTATAATAAATAGATTTTTAATAATACGATCTGTATCTAATCTTCCATCAATGTCAAACATAATATTTGTAATCAGAGTAACTAGTCGGTTACTCATATTCATAATAACAAAAAGCAATTTATACATTTACAATTGCTATGAACAAATCCGTTCCATCATTTACAAAAGCATCGTATGTAATAGATACTTCGCTCATACCAATTCAATGCTGATACTAAATCAAATGTTCTAGTTAGCCAATCTGACAGTTCATGAAATTAATAGATGCTTAATAAAACCGAACGCAGTGAAAAACTTCGCTTAAGATCTTGTTCACACCGAACGAATTATGAACAAAAAATCGCGTGTAATTCGCATGGCTAATTTAATGAAAAAGCACCTGAAGATTAATTACAAAAGAAGATTATGATAGCTTCAGGGCTTAACTGAATTTAAAGTACGACGGTTTGCCATTTTTGACCTTATTCGCTGACAGTTTATAAACCTATTTTATTTATCGAATGTATTTTCCCTTTGGAACAACTTTTAAATTCAGTTTGAGCCAAAAAAGACAAAATATTCAATAACTAAAATAGGTCAAGAAACTGTGTGGTAAAAATTAAGATCGTTATAACTTTACCTGCCGCATTTAGGTACTTACATTAAATTTAAGAAAACTCCGTCGATGGGGAAATTTCCATCCAAATGAAAAATTTAAGCGGTCAGTACTCCATTTCCAAGTCCGTTAATATCTTAAAATCCTAAGTGGCAATAAACGGTGTATAATACTCGTTAATTACTCAGCTGTAGCTTAAATAGATGTTTTGTTACGTCTCAGTAATCTCTTTAAAGTTATACCGAGATTATCATCTCACTATTCTTGTCTGTAATAAACCTAAATTAAACCTGGTGTAAAATAGATAAACTTTAGCCTTAATTTTGATCTCCTCGTGACGGACAATGGCACTTTTATTAACATAAAATAAGTTCATTATGGCCGGTTTGTATCGTACCAGACGCGACTGCCAACGTATTCACGATGGTCGCGGGTTCAAATCTCAAGGCACACCTCTGTTTTTTTGGAGTCATGGTGTATTGAAAGTTAATCACTAAACACTATAACGGGGAAGGCAAATATCGTGAGGATACCTGCATACCGAAAAGATTTGTATTAAAATGTATGGTATATAAAATCCGCCAATCTGCACTAGGTCACCGCGGTGAACAGATGACCTAACCCCATTCAATCATACTCTCGATTGTAGAGTATGCTCGTGCTCTGCAATGGTGCATATAAGGGCTCATGCCGTAATTATTTCGCTTCTATTCGCATGTAATTCGCGCCGTCTGAAGAGAGAACTATAAAGCCTTGACACGCGAAAGGTGTGCAAACAATGTAGTTTGTTTTCACGATGGGCGCAGTATCGAACAACAGATGTTATAGTCTTAAAATTATATGGTATTTGTTATGCCTCATGTTGGTTAGTCTAGTGGGAGCTAGTATGGGCTAACGGTGAGGTTCAAAGTTCAATACCCAGTGACAGGTATACTTTAAAAAGTGGCTTGGCAGAAGATAATTGTGCGTTGCGTAAAATTATTTTACTGGACGACAATGCATTTTAAAATGCATTATCTGTACGAAGACAGAAAGGAAAAATCAGGAAAGTCTCTTTGTGCGAGTTCTTCAATTTAAAAAATCTCTTTCTTTAGCTTTATCTCTTTGAATTGCCCGGGACTTAATTTTCTATCATAACTTTGGACTTTCACTCAAATATTTCTTGGGGAAAAAATAATATTCTTGACGTACTGTGCATCCACAGTACGTCAAGAATAATGTCATCACATTAGCGACAATTCTAGCATTCCTTTTGGGAATACAAGCGGGATTTTATTTATGTTTGTATTTTAAACGCATTTTTGTATTGTTATATACATTGTGACTGCGTCGGTGGCGTAGTTGTCCTATGGTACGATTACAAAGCTTAGGTCTCGGGTGCGAATCCCGAATCGACCAAACTTATATTGAATTTTTCGGTTCATTATCAGCCCGAACTCAGGAATTTGTGCCCGATATGGCGATAAGCTAGGGATAAATATACCCTTTCTGGGAAAAAGGCGTAGTATTGTCATAAATGTTATTTGACCAGATATTTGATAGTTGCCCAGTTTTATTAAATTTATCAAGTGTCGTGTTCAACAGTGATCGGTGTCGGAAACCAATTACCGCGTGCATTGCAATTTATTATTCCAATGACTACTGTGCTGCGCGGCGAAATTTTTCACCTATAGCGTAATTGGCTAGCGTGGTTTACTATATGGCCTAACCACTCTCAATCGTACTGGCGAGTGTAGAGGAAGCCCGTGACCTGCAGTGGGATATATACGGGCTGTTACAATACAATAAACATTCAGTATCGTGATTGATAATGGAATAAAACATGTGTACTTGAATATATTCATTTTTAATTTTATCATTGAATAGTTTACAACGCGTTAAGATCATCCTTCGCAGTTTCTTAATTATTAATTATTTATTTATGTAAATAAATATTTTTTATGGATTATTCTGTATATTATAGCTAATTGTATTTATATTTATAGCTCATTAAATATCAGAAGGTTATATTTTGACCTAGGTCATAGGTCGTAAATTGTTGACTTTTACGTGTCACTAAATAATTTACCGTTTCAGTCAAATTTAGACACAACTAAATATTTAAATTCAACAATTGGAGTGGGCAACGTTCTTAATGAATTTTTAATTGCTATGGGACTGTTTTATTTCTTTATATACTTATATACACATATGCCGATGTAGCCGAAAGGATTAGCAATTAGCAATGAACTAATGGCTGTTGAGGCTTCAAAGTTATGGAGTGGATACCACGTACTGACAAGTGCAGTGTCGGATGCCCGCCTACAAGGTGGACAACCTGGTAAAACTTCCAGGAAGTCGCTGGATGCAGGCTACTTCCAACAGGTCGATGAGGAGATCCTCGGGGGAGGCCTATGTTTAGCAGTGGACTTCCTTTGAGAGGGATTTATATGTATACATATATTTGTATAAGTGTACGTCTGCATATTCTCTAAGGAGCAGGCATAAGTGTCAGTGCCACACAGTTTGCCGAACTCTATTCCATCCCAACTGCAATAGTGCGCGAGCCTTTCATCATGCCGGACAAAAAAACCCAATTGTGGGCAACGTGGATAACCACAATGTTAGCCCGACCTACCAACCAAATCTAGAATTATTATTAACGGCTAATAAAATTTCACGGCTTTTTATAACCGTAATAAAAACAGTTAATTTTTTTTGAGTTAACTGTAAACATTAAATAAATGGTTAAAAATAACATACATAAATATTTAATTATTTGTTTAGTATACAAATTTTCTCAGAAACATTACAGCATAAAATCAAATTTATCAACATCGTGCTTTGCTAAAATTCAAATGACAAAGATCTGACCAGTTTCGTAACACATAATCGCTAATGGATTCAGTTCGTGAGACAATGGCATCGTTTGCTTTGCTCTCAATTTGATGATCGAGTTTCATCACCTAATTCACCCGATTTGGTTTATTGTACCAAAAGCAGAATAATGTAAAAGTTAGTTATGATACTACTATTTTTTAAATTCTTTGGTTTTTTTTGAAACTTATATGGGGGGACTGTATTAACGTAATAGAACCCAAAACCATCATGTTTAGAATTCTTGTCCGTTTGTCTGTGCGGCTATGCGCAATGAACCCAGAAACGCTAAAACGAATTTCGATGAAATTTGGTATGGAGGTAGCTGACACCATGGATTAACACTTGGATACTTTTTATCCTGAAAAATGTAGTATTCTCGTGGGATGATGAAGGAATTCGATTTATTTGTTACTTTTTTTACTCAAAGAGATGGTATGGGACTGGATTGCATGGCTTAAGTGTGAATGAGACGGAACAGAGCAAGATATAAGGGGACGGGACGGAACGAGACAGGAATAGCAGTATAGAGGACGGCATTGAGTTGGAGCAAGTTTTTTGAGCAAGGCATTTAATTTTTTTCCAAAGCATATTCAAACGTTTTGCATACGATATCAATTGCTATGTTTTAAATTCATGCAGTAGCATCGAAATGATTTTGAGACAAAATGACGAAAGTCTTGCGGCTGCGGCCACTTGTTCTATAAATAATATTAACCAACCTAATATACATAATAGTATATTATAAGATGCGCGAATTATACAATATGAATCGCTAACACACTAAAATCATGTTGGCATAGGTCGCAAATTAATTCAGCCTACATAATTTGGTCCAAGGTAACTGGTTTAACTGCCACTAATTTATTTAGATTACAACAGAAAACAACGTCAAAACTATTTTTTTGTTGCTGTCACTTTATCAATAATACTAAGTTTTGTGTGTTAATTTCGTATAATTAATACAAAATTGACACTCTTCGTTTGAACAATAACTATCAACAATAATTCCAATGTACCTTCTATATTTATTAAATTCTTACAAAACAAATATATAATGCGAATGTGGATGGAAAAACCGCTAAGGGTCAACCTCACCGAACATACACCTTCCAAATCGGTGATACCCTCAACAAGGGTCAGGTCAAAAGTACCCTGAACCGACGAGAATGTTAGAAGAGGTTGATGAAAGTGAATGAAGCGAAAGTAATATGTCAGGGTCGAGCAAAGTGGCGGTCAATAGTCTCTACCTACCCCTATCGGATACAGGCGCGACGATTATGTATATATAATTTGTAAACAACGGTTAACTTTAAAAGAAGTAAAACGTGGGTACAAAACAGCACCTTTTCAACAGAAACTTTTCTCATACAAACTTAAGCGCTTTCGGCAATCGCTTTAGTAGTAAACTTTCAATAGAATCCCGTTCGAGAATTCATATTACATACAAAAAATATTCGAGAGTATTCGTACTTGTAAACTGCGCTTATTATTTATGTAGTAAGTTGAGATGAAATTGCTGAATCATTACGTTACACACTTGTTAATTCACATATAATAATCCTAGACCTATTTCACTCTAATAACGTTATGTTGCATTCAGCATCTTAAAAACATGCCCAACTTTTTTGTAATACGTTTTCGTATCATAAATAGCTCATTTTAAATTAATAATTATTACCTACTTACTTCAACGAGTAATAAACTAAGTCAGCCTTACGTTTTTGAGGCTGTCAGGCTTTTATAGCTCTCATTGCAAAAACTGTATGACCACTAATGTCAAAGGATCTGACGCTAGATATAAAGCCCATCAAAAACAATTAACTTAATCTTTTCAATAACAAAAAAAAATCTAATTATTATATTTCGCCTATGTCCGATTAAAAAAGTATTGAAGCCACGCTGTTGTCAGTGATGACTCAGCATGAATCGGCAGGTTCGTCCAGGGCGGTACCAGTGTTGCAAAGGAGATCGACGTGAAGCGACAGCTTTACTGTCACATTTTGTTTGGTGAGTAAGATTGTTGGATACCCAATAACCCTACCCTCTTTCCGTCCTTTTTCCTTCCCACTCCCATCCCGATCATCCATCATCCAAGTGTTATGGATGTTCATGGGCGGCGTGAGCGCGTTTGCTGGACTTATGCAATAAAAAAAAATCCACTGAATAGCGAAACGAGCGAGCCATTCGCCTGATGGTAAACGATACGACCGCTCATAAATAGTAGCAAAACCAAACAACACCTTGAATTACAAAGCAATGCTTGGCTCTCCACTGCGCTCGCCATCCTGAGACATAAGATGGTAAGTCTCAATATGTCCAGTAGTTACTCTGGCTACAATGTCATTCAATCCGAAACACAACAGAGCATTTACACTGCTGTTTCGCGGAAAAAATACACATTGTGATGGTTCCTTCCCAGGCAGCCTCTCACATATGAGAGACCTACCGTCAGTCTAACATGTCCACATAGTATCGAACAAAATAAGTCTTACGCCAGTTTTGAGTAGTAAACATTTTAAATGCGTATTCCAATAACTACTGGGCGTGCCTAAAATTTGTTTTGCAGCAATGATAAAAATTCTCACAACAGAATTTTGTGTGAACAAAAAATGTTATTACGAAATATTACAAAATTAGATCGAGACATCTGCGTGAGTTATGGTTGCAGGACGAATGTTTGATGTATAATATGAATTATGTAAGCAGTTGCATTAATATGCATATGTATGGTAATTATGTTTTTGCGGCGGGGTAAATGAGCAATCGGTTGATTACACCTGAGGAATTGTAGATAGAGGGTAAGATCTGATGACTGGGAGTGGAAAGAATGAGGAAGAGATAGTGAACATTCTTGAAGCTTCTATTATATGTGTACCACTGACCGAACGAAATTGACAACAAGTATTATTTTGTTATGTCTTATATGTGATTGAATTCAAACGACGCGACGGGCGAATTTCCTAATCACAGTATGGAGCCTTACATCAGACTCACAAAAAGTGGATTGTCCAACTAGAAATCAACAGCATAGCAAGCGGAAAAGGATACCCGTACTGGGATGACACCGTGATTGGCATCTACGTAACCTCAAAGCACAATACCATTACTGGTTCATCTATTTGGGTGTCACAGATAACCCCACTTAACCCGTTTAAAGTTTACGAGGCATTAGGTAATCATATTTGAGTTGCCATCAGTACAGACGCACCTCCCATGCAATGTATCCAGCAACCCAAATGACATCTTTAAAGTCGCCTCTTAAAATGAGCAGAGGATATCCCGATGGAATTCTTATACACTCTAACTACGAAATGGGAACTATTAAAACCCGACTAATCTAAGACTATGTTAATCAATATTAACACACAATAACAAAGTATTATCATATTGCTCCATTAACAGAATAATCTACACAATAAGTCAATAACATAAATCAATGACTACATTAGCAGATCTATTTTGCTAAAAACATTATGCAATCAAATGCACTGACCCTGGGTATCTTAAGCAAGAACCATGCTATAATTGGCGGATGAGCAGATGCACTGGACGAAATTGGTTAGTTATTAATGGCCATTAGAAAAATAAACAAGATAAAGCATAAAAAAATATTTGATAATGCGAAAATTATACATTCAAATATTGCTAATGTGTTGTGACATTAAAAGCATTCTACTTGTAATATTGCAACGATGAAATTGATGACTCAAATGCATCTGATTGTTTAGAAGTTCTCTATAACTTATCCATCTTTAACAAGAGATTTCATTAGATATTTTGAGGTATTTTATATTTTAGTTAACAACAATGGAGAGATATAGATATGGCGCATATACAGGGTATATGAAGACTCTACCAAAAACGAAGCTGCGTGACTTCAGACACAATGCAACAAAAAATTTAGCAACAAAAAAAGGAACTATTTTTTTTTTGTTATTTTTTCCTATCGTAATATTAGGGTGGTAAATACATATTTTTTTCTAAAATAGTAGCACTATAGTGTATTATCTATGGTGTACACCCTCTTATTTTTAAAGACGCTATGGTTCAAATTATTAATTTAGCAAAAACTTTGGATTTACCACCGAAACAAGACAATATTAAAAATTTTTTTAAAAGAAATTGTCGTATTTCTTTGCATTTTTTTTAGTTGCATTGTGTTTATAGTCACTAAAAGTACCACTCGAATTCGTTTTCGGTAGCAGTCTTGATATACCCTGTGTTTATAGATAGCTAGGTAAGATAAATATGTATATATCTTTTTTAATGAAAACGTAGAATTTACCGGCACAGTAATGCTAGCTATTTTAAACTCATGTTAAAAAAAAATTGACATGGAGAACCAAGTAACGAGAGAGAATTATTTCAGCAATTTAACACATAATAGTACATATTATCCTCAATGGTATAGGGGCCCTACTATATTCATCCGAAACGAAGTTCGAAACTTCGGATCGAAGTTTTTTATACGATACGAATGTATCTACTCTGTAAAAGTTCGAATTTGTATAACGTACATCGTAACCATAAGTCTATGGTTACGACCATAAGTCAATAACGACTATAAGTATATGTAGGTGCATTCGTATCGTATATAAACTTCGATCATCCGAAGTTTCGATTTTCGTTTCGGATGAATATAGTACTGATAGCGCGCGAGTTGAATGCAGTCGGGGCCTGAGGTGAAGAGCGGGAGCATCTCCCTCCGCCGTCCGCACGTGTCCCCTCCCGGGCCTGCAGCTTAGTGCAGTACTTCCGAGCTATCGTACGCATGTTACGATACTCAATATATTATAGCCCGTGTTACTATTTGTTTTTTCAATAATTCACTATGTCTGATCTTCCATCAAACTCTGTTAAAAATAACGAGTATTTTTTCGTCGCCAAGCACGAGAAATAGCGAAAATTGTGAATGAATAATTTGTTTTATTTGATTTTGGTGTGTAAAACAATTACTTATTAAAAATGTGTGCTATTTATTATCTTGTTTATTTCTTTAATTATGTGTACCTAGTGACAAGTAACAAACTTAAAATAATTTTAAAAATATCGATATACCCACTATGGCCACCAATAATTAGATCACCGCACTACCGAATTCCTAAGCTCTGCATTCAACTCGCGCGCTATCAGTAGGGCCCCAGGCATGATGCACTAAAAAATATTCTTTAGCATATTTTATTTAGTGAAGGAACTACGAAGAACTACGAGTAAAACGATGTCAAGTTTAACATTTACAATAGTAGTAAATATACTGGCTTGGTAGCGTAGTTGTGCAAAGGAGACGTCTCAGGTTTAAATCCCAAGTCGGACATAGTGATATTGATTTTTTTAATCATTATCAGCCCAGTGACAGGAATTTGTCCAATATAGCGATAGACTCACCCCCTATCACATCGTGGGACGGAACATATAAGGCGAAATAATTATGGGTGTCCTAGCACCTTCTGGAAAAAAAGCGTGAGTTCATGTAATGTATAAATAAATTTACTGCCTACGAAGGCTGACAAAACTTATAAAACCGACACAAATTATCCGTATAATGAATATTATGATATTTATTAATGAAATCTTTAGTCAACACATAATTAACAAAATATTTATGAAATGAATACTCAAAAGCATTTACAAACCTTCCGCTTTACAAAATCCTCATTTTTGGAACACATTAGATAAAACCTTGCACAAATGCAAAAATATTTATTAACATAAATTAAGCAAATCCAATATACATTTAATACAATTATTGTATCACGTGACGTGTCCAACCAGGCAACTTTAAAACGCGATACATATTTGCATATCAATGAAAAATGAAATAATTTGCACGCGATTACCACACGCATTATACCCGTGTCGTATTAATAAACGTGGCATGTTATTGTTATCGTTGGAGTATTTTAATTTTTTTTTTCAATGAATGGCGAGACTAGCTTGCCATTCGCTTGATGGTAAGCGCTATGATCGCTCTTGGACGGTGGCAAAACCAAACTACACCATGAATAATAAAGCCATGCTTGGAATTCCACTGCCCTCGCCATCCTGAGACATAAGATGTTAAGTCTCTATATGTCCAGTATTTACTCTGTCTACAATGTATTTCTAACCAAAACACAGCAGGGCATTTACACTGTTTTTTGGCGGAAGAGCTATACATTGCAGTGGTGCCTACTCAGACGGCCTATCTCATGAGAGACTAGTAAATTATTACACTGTACAATTATTTCAAAACCTTAATTGCAAAATACAGCTCTAATGTGAATCTTTATTGGGGACAATCACTACCAGTTACAATTATTGACGGTGCATTATATTACTTTCTTATATTGTGTTTTCCTGATACATAACGAGATCTAAAGGCGATGACCTTCCCACGATGTGTTTATGCCTCATCATTATCGATAAATACACAATCTCTTCAGAGCATATTATGGTATAGAAAGTACATTTAAATAAAATTAGAATACAATTATATATAAAACTGTCTGTTTTTTATATCTATTTACATTTCGTTTGAATTTTTCCGCGGCATTTTGCCATTATATAAAAAATATTGGTCCAAATATTTTTATTCATAGCGACATCTATTTTGTGTTGTAAACATACACACAAATGCATACGAACGCCACCTAGCGAGTAAGTTAGTATAGCTTAATAATACTAGCAACATACAGTAACTTAAACCTAACTTGAGTTATATCAATTCGGACCTTTGAATATAGATGGCGTTGAACTACATCGCACTGATTCAACTAGTCATGTTTTGAAAAGTTTACATAAAAATTAACTAGATTGCCTGCACGCCTGGAGCAATCAGAGCCTTATCTTTACAACACATTAATATTTCACGGCGACCTTTTCTCAAAAAGTCTGTTTCATTTTTTTTATAATAAATGTATAAATCCGAATAATGAAAATTCGTCGTATTGAAATCGAAAAAATGGCTCCTGAAATGTACAGAGCCCTTGTTTTCTTTGTTATCCAAACAATGAACATCGAAGATAAAAATTATAGAATGAATTTATCCTCTAATTCAAAGACTATATATCTATAAAACCAGTTAACTAGATAATTATGTACGTCCATTTTTCATTCTCGTGTCATTTTCCAAATCACACATGGAAATGAGTAAATTGAAAACTCTAGTGTTGTCCAATAATAATAATCGTAGTAAACAGACCATTAGAAAAATATTCCGTAAAATTTAAAAATGATTTATTTATCAAAATGACTGTGCGTTCATAACCGGATGTAGCGTCATGTTAGATGTGCCCGGAAAGTTCGATCTTCCGGTACATTTGTAAATTTTATATACTAATGGAATTTGTTTCGGCTTTTCGATATCCCCTGGGGATTTGGAAATGTAATTGGGTTTTCTTATTGTGAGGGACTGCACCGCAAGAACATCATATTTACATTATTTTGTTTTGCTCTGTTGTTTTATATTAATATTGTCAACTTTTTTGTTTGTTGCAAACTTTGAAAATATTTTTAAGACTTCATTACTGCTGGTAAATAAGCTACTTTTAAATAAGAGCCTGCATGTTCGATGTCCAAAACTGGACCAATTTTAGCATAATCGACAGATATTTGTAATGGGTCTGGATTTTGTAGAACCGAATTGTTTTTATTGCTTCTGAATCTCACATTACTTGTACATTGACTAGGAAAACACATACACAACAATAATTCAGTGGTGTTTGCACCCGCAATCCCTAATTTAGCAGGCTCTACTTTTATAAAATTCGATTCCTGAGCTCCCATGTTTATCCTTCGTTTATTTAGATTACAAGTGAGATACGTGTTGAATGTTCGACGGCCATAACTTTCCTCGAAGCTGAATAAATCACCTCGTCGCGTCTCACGTATCACATGAATTCACGACATTGCTCGCAGTAGGGAGCCAAAAGCCCTGTTGCCTTGAAATTCAAAGCTATTTTAAAGCTACTATTTATAAAGGTTGAGTACAGCAATTTTTTTTAGGATTGTGGATTTTCCGGTGTCGTGTATTCTGTTGCTCTATGATCTCTATTATTTTTATTTGCTATTTATTTTTATTTGACAGGCTCCGTGGCGCAGTTGGTTAGACACCGGCTGTGAAATGAGAGGCCGCAGGTTCGATAGCTGCACCGAAATAAATATGTGTGAACCACTAGTATTTGTTTTGGGTCTGGGTGTTTGTGAGATCGAAAGGTCTCTCGTAAATTCTGATATCCACGACGCAAGACTCGATGTTAGAGTGGGGCTAGGGCTATATACGGGTATATTTATTTATTTTTAAAACGTAAATATTATAAATACAACATGCATCAAATTTAAACTAGTTTTATGGGACTGTTTCCAGATGGCTTCAATAGATACTTTATTGAAATAACAGCAAATAATGTTCAAATAGAATGGATAAAAATGTAAAGAGCCAACTCTTTAGTGAAAGTTATATAGGAATAATCAACGAAGTCATAGAAAGAACCCCTCTATTAGACAGCTAGCAACACACAGACATAATGTATCGGCCCACAAATGCTCTTAACCTGTTTTCACGCCTGTAAAATGAAGTGCTTTGACTGTAACTGCCGTAGTTTGATTCATTTCATGTCAATTAAATTATTACTTAGTATAGATTTTACGAAGAGAATATATGCAGTCTAAGGAACAATTTAATCTGTGCGTGTCGTAAGATGTGCGATAAAAACATAAGAAGATAAATAAAAAAATAAAAAACAAATCCCAGGTGCTTTTATTCGATAGCTTATAATAAAATTACATGAAAAGGCATAATAATAATCTCCATAATTAAAAGAATAAAAGGTTTCCATTACAAAGGATTCATTAGAAAAGAGTTCCCCAAAGATGTTGTTACCAATTTTGTTTACATTTGCTTAAACATATTTTCCCTCTGATGTTAGAGTATTAAATATAATTATTGTTTATGTTAGTACGTGGCAACTATTTGGAAGAATTCACGATATTTTGTTATATTTAATAACTAAGGAAAATAATTCGTAGGATATTTTGGTAAATATATGAGCTAAGAATATTTTGATAACTTTAAATATTACCTGACAGAGTGGGATATCAATATTAGAATTATTTGTTTCAACGGCCTTCAACCCTTAAAAATCTAACTTAGAACTGATTTTTCAATCATCCGACAAAATGTTTCCATCAAATATTTTATAATCTATATAGTTAAAACACTGTCATATAATTTGTACACTTTTCCAACAACAGCTGTCTTTTTTCAAATGTAGTATTTTGTCCTATAGATCATTTTTATTTCATACTTGAAAAATCAGTTATAATATAAAATAAGTGTTCGAATTTTCTAAAATCACAATATAGGTAACTTTTTTGCGCGCGTATAAAATAACATTTAATTATACTTAAAAATTCACATTAACAAGTGCACTGATTAAAAATATCTTAAAAATAAAAGACATAAACAGTATAATTTTTTACTTCCAAAATTCTTTAAAAACTTAACTTACAATCACTTGAATTGATGTGGTATTTTTATTTCCTTATAAATAATTATTTAAATATAAAACCTTTTTAACGTGACCTCATTTCGTTGACCGAGTTTTGGTAAGTATTTGATGACGACCATTAACAAACAATGCTAAGGGAATGTCACGCCCTCAGGAATTTCGACAAAAATCGTGCTTAAATTGTGACGGGCAAACATTTAAATATGACAGATTTTTTTATTTACTAAATTTGATCTCTAACAGAAGCACGGAAGCTCTAATATGTCTTATTTGAAGTTTAACCTGGCTGTGAGTAGGCCAATAGAATTGTGTCGGCCCGCAAGAATTAATCATTTCTCGATAGACTACACTATAGTACACTATTTCGATTATGAAAGAGTAATTGTTGAAGTCAACTTTCTGTATCAGTACAATATAATGTCTTGTCAGTCGACACAATTTTGTGGGCCTGCACAGTGATTCACAAAATGATCCCAGAACGCGACAGACCTGGGTGTATGACATCTAACTTTTACACCTTAAGCATGCTCGCAACAATTAATTCGCAACAATAACACTAACAACAATTATGAGTAAATTGTATTACAATTCAATTCGAAATGTTGTCTACTGTCTAGATATTATTTTACAGTGCTACCACCCTTACAATAACACCTAAAATAATTAAACTTATTAGTTTATCCCCTTTGCTCCTATTAAAATAAATTTCAAAGCCTCTTGTTGCTTAATGAAAATGAAATTACATAAATAAAGTTAATTTATAATTAATGGTAACCTCCATTATTACCTTCGTAAAATTAATTGTAATCAATTAAAACTTAAAACAAACAAAATAAAAAGTATAATAAAAGTATAGTATAATCCATATCTGGCAACAATTACTACGAAAGTCATTATTTGACAAAACCTTGACACGTAAAAGAATAGAGCAAGTTAATTGAATTGAGCTATCTTAAAATCTAAACACATATTGTTCAAATTTATAATAATCCCACTTCTACACCCCTATGCTTTTATAATAGAATCTGTTTTTTTTTGTTTTCGCATTGGAATTCCTTAACGTACAAACTTGAAAGGAAATTGATTGATAGATGGGTGTGATGGGTCTTGTTACAAATTGTAAAGTCGTAGCCACAGAAAACGGATAGTTCTCTATTGTAGGGCAGGCCAGTGCCCTGCAGTGGGACATAATATTATATGGGCTGATACAGATACAGATATCATAGACTTGCAGTGCAAAATGAATTATTAAATTAAACTTACAAAACAGAGTACCATATTTAACGCAAAGTTTCTTTATCTCATTGTAATGGGCAATTATGGTAAGGTACTTCTTACTCGTAATACATTTTCCGTGACTACGCTAAACAATATTTGCTTTATTTTGTATGATTAAGAATCATTAATACTTCCTAATATTTTTGAAATGAACACGATCATAGCTACAATTAAACATCATAAAAGTTGGAACCGCAAAACGAAATTAAGCATTATTTTTATTTTTGTAATTTAAATAATAAATTTAATTTGCACAAATTAAATTATTGCTGTAGATCTACAATAACTGACGATTCGCAGTCTGATCTTAAATATACACAGATCATAATATAGTAAATCGAACACATTGAATCATAACTCGATGGTATCTCTTGGCACCGGCTCCAAAGCGATTAAATTATTCATTGATTGCATTGTTTCAATATCTCTCAATGGTTTTGGAGCCAGTTTTACGAAATGAAATGAAATTTATTTTCTAGAATCATTAAACACATTTATAATTTTTGTAACTCCTAATACATCAGACTTTAATTGCACTCACGCATGTTTATGAATCCTTTCTTCATCTCTAAAATTGAAATTAACTTCTATACCACTATAAACTCTATTTAAAAATAAATTCACATCTATATCAAAATTATAAATGCGAATGTATATTCCTTGCTCCTTGCTTTATTCAAATACGAATAAATCGACGTTATTTTTTCCTAAAAGAAATTTGGTTAGCCAGTAAGTACTTAGGCTACAATTTGTCTCTGCGAGAATACTAAGTTCCTATCAAATTTACAACATACCACATAAAATATATTCCTAATGGTCTACATCACATCCCTTTTATTCTAAAATATCTCCAATGGTTGAAATTAGTAACGAATTTTCCTAGATTTACGCTTGGTCGAAGTCCTGGTCTTCGCAACTCCTGCGTTTGCCGAGCTGGTGACAGAGCTGCGGGGAGCCTACGATGTCGCCGAGGAACACGCTCAGGAGATAGTACTCTTTGGCCTGGTCTGGTGACCGCTTGTACTGGCTGGAAGAAAATAAAAGTATTTTAAAACAGAAGCTGGTAATGATGAGTTTGGGTGAAGCTGTAATTTTCGTTGTAATTGATGGCATACATTGAGTTAGGTTACTAGTATTTGAACTTCTAACATATATATTTTTTATGCGATTACGTATGTTTTTTTATAACAATGAATGGCGAGGCTAGCATGCCTGATGGTAAGCGATACGACCATTCAGGGAAATTAGCAACACCAAGCAACACCAAACAATACCATGAATAACAAAGCAATGCTTGGAATTTCACCGCACTCGCCATCCTGACACATAACATGTTTGAAATTCATACATCAAAAGGTTTTACTTCCTATCTTTATCATCATTATCATGAGCTACAGAAGAAATTGCACCATCTATTTACATAAAGTAGCCTGCATTAAGCATCCAATCCTTTTATACGTATTTTTTCAAGTTCGTCTCAATTTTTGCTACCGTATTTTCTTGTCCATAACATATCAGGGCTTACAAAGAAAATCTGTAGCTATGAATGATCAATGCTACTGAAACGTCATCTCCATTGTATATCTTCTATGTAAGCTCAAAGCTCTGTAAATATTTGACTAGTTAATTAAAGCCATTGTGTCTAAACTTAGCTGAACTTTTGAGTTCAATATTACAAAGATAAAGCTGAAAGTTCAAGATGAATCGAAGCTCAATGGTGTCAAATTATCTCTCAAATTATTTAATAATACATCGATGGTAGGATGAACATGACCAACCAATCCGCATTAGGCCAGCGTGGTGGACTATATGGCCTAACCAGCGACTGTCAATAGTGCTCTTGATTGTAAGGGAGGCATGTGCCATGCAGTGGGACGTATATGGGCTGATACAGATACAGGATAAACATTTAAAGTAGTTCCTAATCGGTGCTCTACTGATCATTAGTGGTCCCTGGAAGAATCCCAAGTGGTACGCGGAGCCATATGAGATACCTACCACCAGTAATAATTATTATTTTCCTTTAAAATTCTTAATGAATAATGGAAGGGCATTAATTGTTAAACATGACTGCCTCGGTAGAGCACTTGTGTTGTGTGTATGATTATAAAGCTGAGGTCTCGGGTTCGAATCCTGGGTTGGGCAAAGTGATATTAGATTTTACTATCAATCCGGAATCAGGAATTACGATATGGATATGGCGGTAGGCTCACCCCCTATGACTCCGTGGGACGAAACTCAAAAGGCAAAACGTGGATGTCCTAGTACCACCTCTGCCTTCCCCTTCTACGAGGAAGACGTGAGGTTCTTAACATCGCTGTTCATGAGGAATTCACAAATATATTTGTCTGTAAATTGCCATAATCTTGTCGAGTAAGCCACGTATGCTATGAAAAAAACCTGCGTGAAAATGATGAAAAGAACTTAATAATATTTTTATTGCGTCCATGATAGCTAATATCAAGTAACCAGATTGCGCACAGATGAGATATTAATACGGAACTTGGCGCACACTATATCCATATCTCAACCGCCATTTACTCTCAAAACAAACGTCGAATAAAAATAAACTTTATTACTAACGACACACGATAAAATATCGAAATTGTAAATTATTTTATTCGTTACCTGAGTAAAATCTCATGTTGAATAAAATTTGACTCTACTATTTTGTTTTAAGGTACATTTTTGTGTAAGCGTATGTAAAGAACGCTAGAACAGTGAAAGTGTTTTGCGGTATTGCATAAGCGACTCACCTCGGCGGTGGAGTCAACATAGTCACCCACACACTGTGACGAAATTGTCATTTAAATTTAAAATTACGCAGACATATCTTGGCTCATGATGGTCCAGTAAGACTTACAATATTACACTAATAACATCTAAGTAAAAAATACAAATTGTAAATCACGTTCATTGCTACCATAAAACTGCATACTTTAATTAAGCCAATACTAAACATTGTAAAACTTCAACAAATAAAAATCAGTGTCAACTGATTCATACTACGCATAAAAGACCTTAATCATTTTAAAATTCAATATACTTGTACCATAATGATTCAAATAAACCGAATTTAATTAATTTTACGGTAATGACCGGATAATGGTTATTAATGATAATTGTTAAGTCGTTACAATTACGTGGCATTGAAACAATTTAGGGAATATTATAGACACGAACGTGAAATAAACTAGGCTATTAGTTAAGTGAATTACGTACATTATAACATTGTTTCCTGCTATGGTAATTGTACGTAAATATATACTTTCACATCCATATTGAAATTGAAGGATTTAATGAATATGTCTTAAACTTTAATTCGCAAAAACATTAATTTACACAAACGTTTTGACAAAAGGACATTAAATTTCTTTTCCTATCATAAGTGAAAAGTTAAGTTGAATTGACATGCCAGTTACAGAAAAATACAATACAATGAAGATCTTTCATTTCTATAAGCATAGAGCTTAACCGACAGGAATACAACATTACGATAGTAGATGACTTAAATGCAGCGAACTTGTTAATATCAATGTGGAGCAAATTTGGTCGGCGTAATGTCTATACCATCTATTCATGCAAAGCCAGGGCTTGAAGCAAAGTCTTTCAAGGTTTTTGATATATTTTAAAGCACTAACTACAGACTTTAAAAAAATTTGTAAATAAATGATGCTAACATTAAACCCCAGTGTATGGATGACTACATCTGTTCGGACACGATGGTTGCGTTACCGCGATTGCACCGTCCCACTTGCCGGACGGTGAGCGACCACCACTAACCTCAATAGCGGACAATTGGACGTGGCATTGAGGCGTCCGAACTGTGTGTTATGAAATATTCATGGAAAGTCGGATGGACGGTGTCAAGGTCGCGTTTCAAATCGAATCACATCAAAATATTATTTATTCTATCTTTCACAAGATCTGTTGAATATTTCAATACCAGAGTGATTTTGAATAAACAGAAAGCGGTAAACATAAACAGTGGCATAAAAAAACCTTCTTACAATAAAAACAAAAATTCTTACTAATATGAGAGTCGAAATACAAATTTAATATTAACTACAATAGGAAATATTTTGTCCAGCTATTTTACTATATAGATACATTTTATCATTAACACTATGCATAGATCTTTGACATGATGCCACGCTTTTATACATCGAGGGACATATGCCTCTCAATTATCGCAAACTTTTTTTCAAATCTTGCGTCCAATCTCGTCCACTTTTTTAATTTTATTTAAATGTACAAGAATATCATGTAGAATTATTTGGTCAAATGTCAAGAAATTCCTTTGATGGTGACATCGTAGGTTAATGGGAGATCAAGATAGCTAGACCAAGACTCCGAGTTAGCCCAGTGAAGATATAGGGAAAAGGGAAATAAAAGAAAGAGCTTAAGTGATAAGAAAGGATTTAAAATAAAATAATTTTAAAACCTTTCTTTTTGAAAATTTACTTTGTAATTTTATTTAGTTTTTTTTCTCTTTATCTTTAATTAAGTATTCGTACACCTACTTCAGCTCATCTCTACCATTTACCTCACCTAAAGGTTGACTGGGAGATAATTCCACTGGCGTTAAATCCGCCTTGTATACTTTTGTATAAGACTCTTAATAAATAAACAATTTACCTGAACACATCAGGCCAGTCGAGTTGCGGGCGCGGTTGTGTCCGTGCCCTGGTCGCATAGTGCGAGCAGACTCGTTCGAAGATACAAGCCTTAGCGCCGAACTCAGCCACCACATACTTCTCCACTTCAAGCACGTCGAAGGGCTCTGCTGATTCACTTAAGTAGCTCAGCTCACGACGACTGCGCGACCGGTATGTGGCTGGAAATAGATAGTTCATAATTATCATCAATATAATCATAATAAAAAATATCAAAAACGCGTGGTGGCCTGCTGGTAAACGGATCAGACTCGGCTGCCAACAAGTTCACGGTGGTTACGGATTTAAATCCCAGGGCACACCTCCGAATTTTCCGTGTATTGATTATAGCCATATCACCATTCACCACGAGCTATAGTGGTGAAGGAAAACCCCGAGGAAACCTGCATACCATAGCGATTTGTATGAATTCTATGGTATGTAAAGTCCTCCAACAGGCACTTGGCTAGAGCGGCAGCTTTGGGCTAAATCCTCTCAACCGTACTCTCCGTTCTAGAGGAGGCCCGTGCCCTGCAGTGGGACGTATATGTACTGACACAATGCAATGCACAAAATCATTATCATTATGATCACCATCATATTCATCTCCTTCATTAGCCACATCATTATTAACATCATCATTGTCAACATTATCACCAGCCACAAGATGCCTACTGCTGAACATGGGTTGTGCATGAACTAAGGGTTTTCACAGCAATCTATTAGGACCAAGCTACACCAAAGAGACCGGTATAAACATGAGTCCCTATGCAGTAATCAGGAATATGTTACTTAATTTGACCGTGGCCTAGAATTTACTATTGCAAAGATATTAATGTTGCCATTTAAATGTGATTGCGCAAATTGAGGGGAAACTGTTGTTCGTAAATAAAAATAAGCGACAAATTTCGAACTTCCTCCTTTATGAGGTTGGTTGTAAATAAGTCAAGGCGCGACGGATATTATAACAAAATATCAACTTCCCATCTTTGACGCCCTATCCTGAAGTAAATGACGGGTTCTAACTAATACTACACATTGAAGAAGTCAAACAATGTCGTATTCTTTAAGAGAGTTATTAAAAAACTCGTATGAGTGAGGGATTATATTTAGCCCAAGGCTTTAGAATTGACTGGATTATTTGAACAGCAAGATATTCACGACTCGACTGATAAACACAGACGTAATTCCGCCTAACATAACAACACTGTTATGGTCACAGGTTATGTTAACCAGAGGGCAATCAACTAATTGTAAAAGTAAAAAGACTGAACAAAATAAACAAGTAGATTCTTAAACCTTAGGCTAAAGATACTCCGCCGCTCACTCGATTTTTTTATTAATAAGGCCCTATGAAAATAAAAACCAAAATTATTTTTTTATCAATTATTCAAAATCTTAGGAAAATTAATAAATAAATAAATGATAATACAAACACATTAATATTTAATAGATCTTGTGTCGTGAATATCGGAAGCTACGAGAGAATTTTCTGTCTCTCAAGCACCCAAACCCGAGACAAATACTCGTGGGCCTCACATAGGTATATTTGAGTCGGTGTGGGGATCGAACCCGACCAACTGCGCTATGGAGGCTGTCGAATTAAGGCTTACGTCCATAGTACACGGTACAATTTTACTGGTGGTAGGTCTCTCATATGTGAGAGGCCATCTGGGTGGATACCACCGCAGTGTCTATTTCTCCCGTCAAACAGCAGTGTAAACGCACTGTTGTGTTTCGGGTTGAAGGGCATTGTAGCCACAGTAACTACTGGACATATTGAGACTTAACATCTTATGTCACAGATTATGTGGAAGACAAAACTGTTTGGGAATAAATTTATTAAATTTATCATGTTTTGCATCAAATTGACATTATTGTTACTTATGACATGAACCATTGTTATTGTAATTGTAATTGGCAATATAAAAAAACAAAAGAAAAAGAAAGAAAAAAGAAGACAGTTCGTGTTGCTGAGGGAGTTTCTTGCGCCGCTTCTTCTTCACAGCTACAACACGTTCCGAAGCGGTGGTAGCAGAAAAGGACGATTCAAAAGATCTTGTGAAAGACTATTTGAATAAAGAATATTTTGATTTGATTTGATGTCTCAGGATGGCGAGCGCAGTGGAATGCCAAGCATTGCTTTGTAATTCAAGGTGTTGTTTGGTTTTGCTACTGTTCATGAGCGGTCGTATCGCTTATCATCAGGCGAACGGCATGCTCGTCTCGCCATTCATAGCAATAAAAAAAAAATTATAACCAACTAGATTTTGAGTAAAGGAATGTGATAACAATCTGGGTGTATAACATTTTGGGGACAACAGCTCTTCAGGCGAGAAATTTTCATTGCCAATTCAAATGAATTGCCAATCTAATTATCATGAGAATGGCTTTTGGGTGAACCAACTAAACAAAATTATGTTTCTCACAACACCTAGACGCGATACGATTGTAAGGTACTATTCTTTTAATAACAAAAAATGCACCGGTGGTAGTTTTCTCATATGTGAGAGACCGTCTGGGTAGGTACCCCGCAATGTCTATGTCTCCCGACAAACAGCAGTTTAAATGCATTGTTGTGTTGCTGTTTGAAGGATATTGTGGACAGAGTAACTACTGGAAATATCTTATGTCTCAGGATGCCGAGCGCAGTGGAATACCAAGCATTGTCTTGTAATTCACGGTGTTGTTTTGGTACTGTCGATGAGGGATCGTATCGCTTACCATTACACAAATAGTAAGCTACTTTCGCCATTCATAGCAATTAAAAAAAACTATACAACAAACCTTTTCTAAATAAATACTTGCACCTTTAATACTAGTGACTACCTATACAATATACCTTATATTACTTAATACTGATATTATCTATATTAATATCTGGTTTTGGTTATTAATGTGGCCGTCAGGAATACGATTTATGACCAGGTCTATCGACTTTGCATTCTACAGTTAAGTAACTATTATCAAGTCAAATAAACTATTATATTATGCATGTTCGTGCTTATACAAGAATTCTGTAACAGGTCGTAAAGATAAATGAGATCTAAAATTACGGTATCCGGTTTATTTTACTTTCAAACGGTTTGAATTGCAAATTTGCTTTCACTGTCAATGGAAAAACTAAAAATGTATAGTTATGATGTTGTATCATACTAACTTCGATCAAATATACACTAGATTAAAAGAAACGGCCTAAAAAACGGCAAGAGAAATAAGAGCACAAATAAGCGTGTGCTCTTATTTGATTTTTGTATGACCCAAAACATATTAAATGTTAATTTAAAAGAATAATGTTTATTGTTACCTAATTCGCTACATCTCGAAGTTCGAAATTCAAATGTATTAGTATAAGCAACCTCGGCCATTTTTGGCGTGTGATTTTGTTCCGGACCCTGTATCTAGTATATGTCTGATCGAAGCATACTAATAAGCTGTTAATGTGTCACTCAGCTTATGAAACTACGTAACATAATTATTTATTTTCTATATTTTAGTTTCTGTTTTACTCAGACAGGCATTTCTGTAAAATATAAAGTTGTGGCTTCGATACACAGATCGGGAAATACACTTTTTTAAAGTTTTTCGATTTACCTGGAAGTTTAACTTATATTGGCCATTACGATAGGTTTGTCCCTATCATATGGGGGTGAAAATAAAATCATCAAACTTTTGATAGTATTGAGGTCACCTCTCCGGCGATAAAGAGGATTCAGGATATTTTATTTATTTGAAATTATGTTTCTTACTTCGAATTATTTTTTTTCTGATATAAATTGCGGGTAGACAATCCCTTTAGACTTATTGAACTATGGTATGCGGTACCATGACCGATAAGTATTGTTGAAAAGAATGTATGAAGGAGATCATCATCGTCGTCATCATTGGCAACAACAGTTGTCATCAACATCTATGTGAGATGATTAAATAACATTTAGAAAAGATACACTTCCTATTATTTACTTTTCTCACTAGATCCTGACAGTAGCCTCACTTCTTTATAGGATAATACACCTAACACCCAAGCGTCCCATACATAGTCCTAACCCCTGATAGATGACTGAATTATTTTAATCTACAGCATAAATTCGCAATATTCACGTTTGAAAAGTACGTAAACAATAAACAACAAGTATTGTGTAATATTGAGACCAAGAAGTATGAGCGAAGAAATTACGACAGTGTTTGTATAATGTTCCTGCAATTATCCGCCTTTTAACCTTGTCGCTTTTCACAAATTGAAAGTGTAGTCTGCGGTAGTTATTACTATACTGATGTAATACAAAGAAAATTTAAGAGTGAGTTCGTTCATGATTTACTTTAAATTTAAAACAACCACTTACGGCCGATGCCAATAATCAATCGAAAAAATTAGATTGAAGTCAATCTGGATTGTTATCTACTTTTCGATTGGTCTCTTACCATGTTGCCATAGTTTTTTCACTACTGAGATTGACTATTGACAATATAGTATCAGAATAAAGATTGAACTGTCAATCCCAAACGGCAAATTTTGGATTGGGATTGTTTATTGGCAGTGGCTGTTAGTATATGTCACATCTCTTTTGGAGATACAATTTTAAGCACTCTATCTATCATCTATATATATAAAAGAGGAACCTGACTGACTGACTGACGTATCAACGTACAGCCGAAACTACTGGAGCTAGGAAAGTGAAATTTTCCACAGAGATTTCTATTATGACGTAGGTGAGCACTAAGGAGGGATTTTTGGAAATTCAATCCCTAAGAGGGTGAAAAGGGTAAAAAACCGTTGTATGGAAAATCGAAACCGTTAAAGTTACAAATGTCAAACTTGGCACTTTTATTAGTAATTTAAAAAGAAAACTAACTACATACTTTGTTTGTCTAAAACTATCCATAAAAGGGTTAAAATAAGGGTTGAAGTGTTGCGAGTCTAGGGTGATTTAATGACTGTCTAATCAACGCACAGCCGAAACTACTGGAGCTAGAAACGTAAAATTTTCCACAGGGGTTCCTATTATGACGTAGGTGAGCACTAAGAAGGGATTTTTGGAAATTCAACCCCTAAGGGTGTGAAAAGGGTAAAAAACTGTTGTATGGAAAATCGAAACCGTTAAAGCCATAGTTGTCAAACTTTGCACTTTTGTAAATCTATCACAAACTAACATAGCTGCATACTTTATTTTTCTAAAATTAACCCTAAAGTGGTAAGGGTTGAAATTTTGTAGAACCGAACTGTCGCATCAACGTACAACCGAAACTACTGAAGTTAGGAACTTGAAATTTTACACGGGGCTTCCTATCATAATGTAGAGCAGTGCTAATGAAGGATTTACTGAAATTCAATACCTAAAGGAGTGAAAAGGGTAAAATTGTGTTGTATGGAAAAACATAGGTAGTCAATTAAAAACAAAAATAATTTCTTACTTTTTTGTCTTAAATTAGCCTCAAAGGGCTTAAAATAAGGGTTGTAATTTTGTATACAAAATCGAAACCGCTGTTATTGGTACGAAAATTCGTATTTCAGCTACCTATTATAAACACAAGAAATTGGCATGAACTAATTTTGGAAAAATGGCACGAAGGGGGTGAAATTTTATAAAAAGTATTTAGGGTTCCGTGAGTACAAAATAACCCTTAAAAATTGAGCTTGATGGTATAATTCAAGAACTGGATAGGGAAAGCAATATTTTAATGTTTACTAATTTTGTACGTTGTTCATGAGTGTAAGAGTTTCACATTTACGGTCAGGGAAAAGGAAGGAATGGACGGAAGGTTGTGTTGGAATATCAGGCATAAGCAACTTTCATTTTAAATATCCATTAATGGGTTTCGCGCAAATAATACTCATAAGTAATATTGTGCGTCGTTCCGCCATTATAAATTTTAAAGGGAGGAATTTAGTATTTACTTATTATAGATAAATAATGACCAATTGTAAGGTTTTGGCTTTTTATGTTTTAAGTGGAGTTAAAGCGGGAAATCGTTGTTGATAAAGTAAGTAATATATGTATATAGCCACATGATTTGCCCAACAGGATGCTCACTAATAAATAGTGACGTAATTCGGAGTTTTAGATTTTTTTCAGTTTTAGGGGAGAAATGAGAACGTAATATAAAACATATTGTAAATAAAGTTAATAACGCAGACGAAGTTGCGGGCAAAAGCTAGTCTATATATATAAAAGAGGAACCTGACTGACTGACTGACGTATCAACGCACAGCCGAAACTACTGGAGCTAAGGACGTGAAATTTTCCACAGGGGTTTCTATTATGACGTAGGTGAGCACTAAGAAGGGATTTTTGGAAATTCAACCCCTAAGGGGGTGAAAAGGGCAAAAAACTGTTGTATGGAAACTCGAAACCGTTAAAGCTACAATTGTCAAACTTAGCACTTTGGTTAGTCATTTAAAAAGAAAACTAACTGCATACTTTGTTTGTCTAAAATTAGTCATAAAGGGGTTAAAATAAGGGTTGAAGTTTTACGAGACTTGGGTGATTTAATGACAATCTAAACAACGCACAGCCGAAACTACTGAAGCTAGAAACGTGAAATTGTCCACAAAGGTTCCTATTGTAGCGTAGATGAGCACTAAGAAGGGATTTTTGAAATTCAACCCCTAAGGGGGTGAAAAGGGTAAAAAACGGTTGTATGAAAAATCGAATCCGTTAAAGCCACAGTTGTCAAACTTTGCACTTTCGTTAATCAATCAAAAACCTAAATAACTGCATACTTTATTTTTTTAAATTAACCCTAAAGTGGTTAAAATAAGTGTTGAAATTTTGTAGAACCGAACTGTCTAATCAACGCACAGCCGAAACTGTTGGAGCTACAAACGTGAAATTTTACACAGAGATTCCTATTGTGACGTAGGGTAGCACTAAGAAGGGATTTTAAGATATTCCTCCCCCAAGGGGGTGAAAAGGGAAGAAACAGTTGTATGGAAAATCGAAATCGAACTTTTGCACTTTTGTAAATCTATCAAAAACAAACATAGCTGCATACTTTATTTTTCTGAAATTAACCCTAAAGTGGTAAGGGTTGAAATTTTGTAGAACCGAACTGTCGCATCAACGTACCACCGAAACTACTGAAGTTAGGAACTTAAAATTTTACACGGGGCTTCCTATCATAATGTAGAGCAGCACTAATGAAGGATTTACCGAAATTCAATCCCTAAAGGAGTGAAAAGGGTGAAATTGTGTTGTATGGAAAAATGAACCGTGAAAGGTATAGATTTCAAACTTAGAAGTTTAGGTATTCAATTAAAAACAAAAACAACTTCTTACTTTTTTGTCTTAAATTAGCCTCGAAGGGCTTAAAATAAGGGTTGTAATTTTGTATGCAAATTCTAAACTGCTGTTATTGGTACGAAAATTCGTTGTTTAGCTACCTATTATAAACACAAGAAATTCGCGTGCACTAATTTTGGTAAAATGGCACGAAGGGGATAAAATTTTATAAAAAGTATTTAGGGTTCCGTGGATACAAAATAACCAAAAAAATTGAGCTTGATGGTATAATTCAAGAACTGGACAGGGAAAGCATTATTTTAATATTTACTAATTTTGTACGTTGTTCATGAGTGTAAGAGTTTCTCATTTACGGGAGGGGTCAGGGAAAAAGAGGGAAAGGACGGAAGGTTGTGTTGGAATATCGGGCATAAGCAACTTTCGTTTTAAATATATCTAAATGGGTTTCGCGCAAATAATACTTATAAGTAAAATTGTGCGTAACTCTGGGATTATAAATTTTAGTGGGGGGAATTTATTATGTTGAATAGTATTTACTTATTATAGTTAAATAATGACCAATTGTAAGGTTTTGGATTTTTATGTTTTAAATGGAGTTATAGCGGGAAATCGTTGTTGATAAAGTAAGTAATATATATTGCCACATAATTTGCCCAACAGAAGATGCTCACTAATAAATAGTGACGTAATTCGGAGTTTTAGAATTATCTCAGTTTTAGGAGAGAAATGAGGACGTAATATAAAACATATTGTAAATAAAGTTAATAACGCAGACGAAGTTGCGGGCAAAAGCTAGTACTCTATAAAGTGATCACTATCACTTTAATGATGCGATAGTAATTTGCTTTACGTAGCTTTGCACTCATTTCTTATAGGATAAGGCAGCTTAAAATGTTTTCTTTGTAGCTCAGTATTGTTTTGTAAATCAAAACAGTGACTAATTCACTAATATTATTGAACTATCATAATTATCAAAGGTACAAAAATTATTAATCTTGCTAAATACGCAGTGTTTATGTAATTGTTAAATACATTCCAATTACAACACGTACTGTCGGTTTGGCTATCAAATTACTCGATCTAATTCCAACCCAGTTATCTACAGCTAATATATAGCAAGCCACAACAGCCTGTGTGCTACTGGCAGCTACGTTAATTAAATACCATACAATAACAACATATGAAATCCATGTGTGACATATTGATGCTAATGAGATAAAATATAAATATGAAAATAATAAATAATATATGTCTAGTATCAATAAATAAATAATATCCGCAATTGATGGTAGAGTAAGAAACTATTATCATTAATTAACACAATGTTGTTATTTGTAATTTCCACAATAAAGTAAAGATTAATGTTGTAATAATAAAGATGTGTTATACAACTGCGAATAACTTTCGAACTGATGCCGCAATTTTAATCCATTATAAACTCTTCCATTTAATGATGCTCGGGACATAAACGTTATACTTTACATTTTTACCATGCGGAAACTGCGAATAAAAAATAAATATTGTTTTTTCTATCACAAGAAAAACGACGAGTGATTAATCTTGCTACGGTAAGTTATCAAAATCTTTTTATTATTACTTTATATTATATTGTGCTTTTGTATTGTATGATTACCATCTATCAACGAATACTAAAAATACTCCTCATCTTAGGCCATCATAAAGAAGTTTCATAATCGCGTACCCTCTAATTATTCTCTACATAAATTAACATAACAGAACCAGTACAAAGGAACAATTACATAACTACTTACTACATAGTGACAAATATGTCAGTCGTGTAACCTATCCTAACGCTGGTTGGATTGTCGAGTATGCGGCCATCTTGACAGCTGTCACATGTTGGCGTTCTCCTCATATTAATTAAAAGTAACCATATACGTCCATCTTTTGTTTGTGAAATTATGTCAGGCGAAGTTACACTGATTGAATAACTGTCGTCATGTTTGGTTGCAGTTTAAATAGTACAGTTGCATAAAATATGATCCATCTAATTTGGTATGCAGACGTAAAAGGGCTCGAGATTCATTAAAGACCAAAAGTTCTTATTTTTTTGAAAGGGGTGCCATTATAAAAAAAGGACTTTTGGTTAGACTCGACTAGTATATCTAAATAGGTAGTACGGAACCTATAGTCTAGAGAACCAATAGGATAGACTCTAGAGACTGTCGATTAACGAGGAATGTTGTTGTCCATTACTCATTATCGATAACATAAGTTTTCGCGTATTTATACAGTTTATTAATACAGTAGACATTTTTGTTGCATTGTGTCTGAAGTTACTAAAACTGCCACCTGGCTTCGTTTTCGACCGCAGTCTGGATATGCCGTGTATACAACGACATGCAAAATATGTGGTTATGTTTAAAAAATATATCCAAGTAAGTTCAATAATCCAAGGATATAACCCTGTTGGCGTAGCTACGAGTATAAACTTACTTATTTGAATTATTGCATCTTTCTGTCTCGTACAGTATTTAAGAGTCCTTCTCGCCCTTACTTTAAATGTGACGTTTTGTTTTAGTAGCCCAGTTTAGGCGTACTTAAGTGTAATATTTTTGTAAGAAATATGCTTATAAGTTTTAATTATAAAAGACATTACAACATAAACCATGGAATAAAATTACCAAAAAAGTTTTTAAAATTAAGTGAACCTTAAAAGGATTTCCAACAACCACAGCACTTGACATATCTCCTAGGTACCTTGAAGACTGAGAAGTATGGACGATGTAAGGCGTAAGAAGACGGGAGGAATTATTGAACCAGGTGATATTTGACAAACTCTCTTGGGATTTGGTTAAAGGAACTCACTGTGAAACAAAAATCCGTGATATCATCACCACTTCGAGACAAATGTTGTTGTTTTTTCCCGATAAATGTTTGTGTGACCCACAACTAGCGACAGGTCTGGGTGTTGTAAGACCATAACTTCTCTCATATTTTCTGATATCCACAACACAAGACCTGCTATGTTTTTGAGAAGAACGCGTGACGATTGGGCTATTTATTTATAATGTAATGATATTTTAGAAGTGGTTACACAACAGCCCAATGACCACGTGATCCCCAGCACGCTAAGGCGCAGCCATATATCACGCACTGCAGTTTGTGCCAGAGTGCTGACATAAATCTGCCACATTGCCGCGTGCGAAAAACATTATTGTGCGTATTAATTACATTTACAGGACGACCTAGAATAGTGACGTTTCTTTCAAATACCGATCGTATGATGTGACCAAGGATATCCGCCTTTGTTGGAGTGGTATCACTGTCTCATGAAACTGCAATATGAAAACCAATTCTATGTCTCTATGTTCTATGTTCTTTTTCTCTCTTTTTCTGATCTATTACTTTCCCCTACCAAATCAAGTCAAATGATAACATAGTTTCAACGATCATCTAGTGCTGTGGATGTTTATCAGAAATAGTTGATAATAGTTTTTGTGATCAATTATCAGGTTCCCATTTTTTAATTATGGGTGTCTAAATCTATTGTAACAGTAAAAATTCCCTTTAAACTTTCTGATACCCAAATGTACAAGTCTCACGTTCGAATTTCGGGGCGGGGAAAACTGATATTGGATTTTTCTATTCATTATCAGCCCAAAGGTAGTTGTGCCCGATAGGGCGATAGGGTAGGATATAGGGTCGCCCCTATCATACCCTGGGGTGGAAAAGACCAGGCGAAATGTGGATATCCTGGTTGCAACCAGCGTCTCTGCCTACCCCTTCTGGGAAAAAGGCGTGCGTTTATGCATCTACAAGTCATTATATTATTATAGTGTCATGATGGGTATGTAATTATTTATATGATCAAATAAATTCATTTTCTACGGCGTAATTGAAAACCAAACGTAAATCTGTTCAAATGAAAGTAAAATGGATAGGTTTACGCCAAGGCTTTTATGGGGTAATCAGAATTAATAGTGCGTAGCACTTGTCCAGTCTACCACGTATTGCAATTCAAAATCATATGTTAATGCCTCAAAGCATGACGATTGGCACAGTTTTGGCTTTCGTTCGTCATTCCAGTTACCGAGTGTTGCAATCTTTTTCGACGGAACTTTTAACAGTGGTTGAGCTTTAGCAGGACTTTGTAATATTTACTGTTCGTCACTGAACCACATACATAATATATATAAGATGCGTTGGGGTAGCACCGTAATGCAAGGACAGAAAGAGTAAGGACGTAAACTCATTCAAAATTAAGGAGTTTACGTTATTATACGTTACACACCACTATTAACATGTTACCCCTACGCACCTTATCCAAAAAACTCATGCAAAAATGTTATTGCCCGACCTGAGCACCGAATCTACGAATTCTTACGACTTACAATCCATACTTGCTGATACTAAACCAAAGAATCAATTATATTATGCTTTGATATTAAATGAAATACCAACCTGGACTGAGAGAATACGTGAGCTTCTTAAGAAAGTTGGTCAATTTCACGCTTCCCACTATAAAAGGGAAACCAACCAACTGTACTGGCAATTCGTAGGGAGTTTCCTGACAATTTACCAAATACAAAGACGCAATGAAAACAAAAAATACTATTTTGGCATTCATTGTTTCTTTAATAATATAAACGTTCCACGAAACAAAACGCAATTTTAACAATAGTTCACGGGGCTTAAACAGTTGCGCAATTCACATTATGACATAACAAAACGTTATTTTTTCGTATTTCCCGCGCGTTTACGTTTCGATTCAAGTTTGGAACGCGTGTGCTCAACTATCTCGTCGAGCGGCTAAGATAGCACTGCAAAAACGTGTACGTGACAAGAAACGCAACGCCTTCCCCGTCCGGTGCTGCAACTTTATCGTTCATTAGTGGGTCAATCGTATCTGTTATGTCATAGGCATTAAAAACCGTCGCCTTGGTTTCATCTTACTTTTTTTAATTGATTGATCATAAGTTCAATTGAGGTAAAGAGGTGATAGAGACTGTAGAATAGTATCAACATGGAAGGTGCTAGAAAGATGGAAAGTGATTGTAAGGCTAACACCATGAGATAGCCGCACATTCGTTTTGTTCCTGTCGCCCTTCCGCATTACTTTTTACTAGACTGCTGTAGAGAGAAGCGTTATCAGTATGGCCTAAGTCTTTGATATGTGTAAATATTTTAAAAATTAAAGCATAAATACGAAGCGCGTGCGATGGCCTACTGATAAATAGACTAGATACGGCCGCCAACATGTTCACGGTGGTGGCGGGTTCGAATCCCAGGGCAAACCTCTGACTTTTCGGAGTCATGTGTGTATTGATAGCTAGTCAATCACCACGCACTATAACGGTAAAGAAAAACCTATGGTATGCAAAGTCCGCCAACCCGCACTAGGCCAGCGTGGCGGACTATGGCCTAACCAATCCCAATCGGACTCTCGATTGTAGAGGAAGCGCTGTGCCCTATATTAGGTAGTATATGGGCTGATACAGATACAGACGCACGAATAAAATGTTCTATTTAGCATTTTGCTGTTTATAAGCTTAGTTTTACTCGAACACGACAAACGTTATTCTAACTTGAGGTTGTTTAAACTAGTTTGGAAATTTTATCTAGGTCAACGCTTGCCGGTGTAACCAACTAGTAGTCGTTAAAATTATTATTCATACCAATCATAGTTTTAAAATTATATTTTCAACCTGACTAAAATGTTGTACCTTACGTAAATTCTACTGCAATACTCAAATGATAATATTTGAATAAAAAAGTCAAATAGTTAGCGTTTGACTTTTAATTAACGGTATATTCATATCCTCTAGAGTAGGCTGCATAGATATCCTCCAAAATACGAGATCACAAGTTTGAGTAACCACTGGCTCAGTGGTTATGCAGTTACCTTTCTGCGCAGAAGTCCGTGACATAGATAAGACACTATATGTCCTAGGGTTCGATTCTCAAATGAATAAACATTTATTTAAGCTAGTCAAATTGTGTTAGTAAACGCACTTAAGACGCTAACCTAATACGTAGAAATGACCGTTTTAAGTCACACGTTGATATTAAAAGTCTTACATACATAAACTCACACCTTTTATCATTTTATAGAAGACACACAGGTGCCAGGACACAAACATTTCGCCTTGCATAGACGGAACATACATACAAGGTGAAACGATGTAATGGGGAGCAGCCCTATCACCATATCGGTTACAAATACCTGACTCCGGGCTGATAAAGAATAGAAAATCCAATAACACTTTTAAAAAAGTCATGAACGAAAAATAGTATCTGGGCAACCTTTATATTCACCAACATCCAAATATTTTTTGCAAAAAAAATCACTAACACCTAAATGAAAAACTTTTTCCTTACAATATAAGATATTATGTATCTCTACATTTGCAGAAAAAACCCAAACCATTAACATTAATTATGATGGTCCATTTACCCCCAATTAAAATACACAAAAAAGATGTCTAAAAACAAAAAAGTATCATATCAACATTAATAATTACAAATTAGAAAGTTAATTAATTAAGAAGTAATTATAAGAACATCTGCATTGGACCAGTTACAATTTCGTATTTAAATATTTCCATTATAAGTTCATAATAAACATATTTAAAGTGATATGGTTTAATATTTTATTAGAAATGTGACAATTATTACCTGGACTTAGCGCGTAAGATAACTTCTTCACGAAATTTGTCAGCCTGACAGCCACTATGATGAAAGGAAATCCAACTAACTGAACAGGAAGTTCAAACGAAGTTTGTTGACTCGAACCTTCCATCAAACATTGGAAGAGCAAGAACGAAACCAGTGTCAAAACGTAACACACTTTTGTCAACTCCATTTTGTATCAACCACCAACTTTTTCAAACTTGGAACGAATTTCAAATTTTAAATTTCGAACAAATTTATTGTTAAATGGAGCAAATAAAAAAGTTGTTTAGTTTCTTAACTTTTTAAGAACCTTAAATAATTTTAAATGTTTTTCGTGGCCTTATGGCAAACATTAAGAAATAGCACACACGATTTTGTGGATTGTAGAACACTACGACCTTTGCCCGTTATCCACGTATAACTGGCCATGTAGAAGTAACAGTCCGTGGTCGTGGGTTATATTTCGTAACTTAATTATAGAATAATCATTAGGTCACATTGTATAGTCATCGGGGACGCATCACTGATTGTGACAGCAAACGCGCGATTGCATACGAAACCACGAAACTTCAGTATCCATCGATCTTTAACATTATACAACTATTATTTTCTTCATATTAGACTCTTCTATATTTAAAACCGCAGTGTCTAATGCTCATACACTTGTTTATAAATAGTTCACAAGGTCGTTCTAATGAAAGTGAGCCTAATGTAACAACTTGTAAGACGTCACTAAGTACGATGCGTTTGCACTAAACTGAACAGCATTACGCGTGTCCTTAGACCCCTCCAGACGAGTCTGCGGTAATAGCTGGTGCCATTAAGCAATAGGTGACGTACGCCAATGGAATGGAGCACGCAAAGACTAAACGCATAGCAAATGACCTTCTAATGCAATTTAATTACTCACTAACGGTCGGACAATGTTGGAAATTCTACCAGCATTCGAAAGATTATTATTATAAATTGGGGAAAGGATATGAATAACTAAAAGATCAAAATAGCGACTACAAATTCTCTAATATATTTGATAACATTAAAGCTCATCAATAAATATATATCTATCTCTCTTCAACCACGGGAAGTCCACTGTGAAACGAAAAAAAGAGGGTAAAAGATCGACCAAAAATACATATTTAGCTATATACATTCCCTTAATTGTACACTATTCTATTGAAACTAAGAAACAATAAAAATACAAAAAGCCACAGTCAGCGGTAATATCGCTATCGGCGATTACGTCCAGGCAACCTTAAGATGGACTGGACTGTCTAAAATCAAGAAAAATGGAGGGCGTAACATCATAGAAGAAAATAAAACATAATAGAAATGATATAATTCTGGTTACTTTGAAATAAAATGTAGCCTTAGCTCGAGTAAAATATCGTCTGCTCTAAATTCTACAAAACAGCATAGAATTTTGGATGACGTAAACTGTGCCAGACATTAATTAAGGACACTAATTTTATCAGGATACCTGGTGTAATATGTGCCAGAATTTACTCTCAAATTATTAGGTAAAAAAAAGAAGGAAACTTCAAAATTGTTTAAATTTTGAAGTTTCCTTCTTTTTTTTTCTTTTATTGCCTTTGTAGGCAGACGAACTAGCGGCCCGCCTGATGGTAAGCGGCTACCGCTGCTCATGGACCTCCACAGTGCCAGGTGGCCATCACAACAAAGTCGCTGCCTACTTTAAGGAGAATACTCTCTTTAATCCTCGGGTGGAATCTATTGATCCAATATTTAGGAGAAATTATTAAAATTAAAAAGACTACAATTTTGACGTCGAGTAGTGGGAAAATAAAGGGATAAATATTTCTGCTCTTGCTGTGCGATTTTTTTAAAATAAACTTCTAAAAGAAAAACTAGCTGACTTTGACCTATTTGTTTTTAAATATAATGCTAAAGCCCTTCGGTGATTAGGCGCTTCGGCGCACTTAGTCGATTCGCTTCGGCAAATACTACAAAATCGCACGTAGCGAACGTATATTCAAAAAACCTTAAGCATCACTTATTCCAAATCGAATAAGATCGTGCCTGAATACACTTAGTCCGCATACAATATGCACAATAGGCGTGGTTTCCATTTAAATTTGCCAAAAATGGTAAATATTTTCACTACAAAACAAAAATAAATAAGTAGCGAATTCTCCAGATGTTTCTGGTTAGATTTAAGACCCTTATAAATACTGGCGCAACGAAAACAGTAAAAATGCTCGTAAGGAAGTTCGTGTATAAAAAAAAAACCTGTATGCAAAAACGCCGCTATAACTTACCTCGACTATCCCGGCAAAGTCGGCAAATAGCAATATCCACACCCGAAAATAACGTAAAAATGTATACCGCCCGTGTTTTCCTACTTCAAGTGAAGGGGATGTTTTCGACAAATTCTCGAGCGACAAAAGGGTGCTACGGTAAGCACGCCATTACTGCCGTGTCGCCGAGAGCCTTGTTATTCCGGGATTACACCGTGTTTTACCGCTAAAAATGAAAACGAAAGTTTAAAACTCACCTACTTAGTGTAAGGAATTTAGGTTTGCAATTTTTTACTTTCGCTTTTTAGTGAATTGCGGGTATATTTTCACAGGAATTATGTGTAAGCCTCTCTTATGCTCTGTACAGAATAAAAATGCGCCAGTTATTTTCTTTTCAATATAAGATCATACGAGTAAATACAATGCTTTTCGTGCGGTAATCCAAATTGAGTGAGTATGGTTATCACGATTTGGACTAAAGAATTGACAAATATCAATAAACAGCCTCCGTAACGCAGTCGGTTAGATGCCGCCTATGAAATAAGAGGCCGCGGGTTCGAACCCTGTACCGAGAGATATGTTTGTGCGGGCCACTAATATTTCTCGTATTTCTTCTTACCCACGACACAACACTCGATCTCAGTGTGGGGTCAGGACTATATGTGACTATTGGATTTATTTATTAATTCTTGAATTACGCGTTAATGTATCTCATAGCGCTTCATATTTTTTTTTGTTAAGAGACTATCTTGCTTACTCGCAAAGATTGTCAGCCAGGATCAACAGTGCCATGCAAACACACCGAGGATAACGCGAAACTTGGCGAGTCGCACAATTCTTTCTGTTATTTTCAAATGGTTCCAATCATAGATATACCAATAGCAATCGTGATTCGAGAACTATGTCAACAACCAATCTGTGTTATCAGAAACGAAGAAGGATTCACTACTACTTAGTACCAAAAGTCGATTCCCATGTTGCATTCGAAAAGTTGGCCATCCACTATAGTAACCTATCCAGTAGGTACTACAACCAGATTTTATTTAAGAAAATCTGATAGCCGCTTTACACGATGGCCCAACGCTGGACGAACCGACACCAATGTCATCCCCAGACTATCGCACGCGCCATAAGCCATTATACGCTACTACGCCCTCTACACGATGTGCCAGTGGACCATCGCGATGGCCCATTGTGTAGAGGAGATATGACATTCTTACTTCTATTAGGTATAAAGTACTTTTATGCTGAGATATACCTACCAGATTCACAAACTATTTTTAAGTAGTTTACTTTATCTACGAGTATAAGCCCCTCGCAATCGAAAGGGCGACCTCGAGATACCGGCGAGTCCCTTTCAAACCATTCCATAACAGCGTTTAGCTGGACGCATGCGTCCAAGATAAATTATATGCGACATAGCAGAATTAACAGTTACATAGGCATTGAAATACTGCTACAATTGTGTCAAATGTTAAGTTACAATTTCAAAAGCACAAAGGTCACAGAATTGAATGTGAAACGTGTAGGTTGGAATTTAGGCTTAAATAAGGTGGTATTGTAGGAATTCGCTGAGTGAAGGTTAGGTCACAAAGGTCACAAAGGAAATATATACTTGTACTCGCTGTAGGACAAATATTAAACCAACCAGCATTAGGCCTGCGTGGTTGACTATATGGCCTAATCCTCAATCCTATCGTGCCCTGCAATGAGCCGCATATAGGTTGATATAGTACAGGTAATATAATTAACGGTTGACTTTATGTGGCTGAAGAGATAGAGAGAGATGATGTTCATATTGAGAAAATTCTGTGTGTGACCGCAAAACATTATGGCAACAAAAATAAAGTATGTATCTGGTAGATGTGATTTAAGCGCTCAAGAAGAATGTTTTCTGTGACATCACAAGAATGTGTGGGAATGATGGGTGAAATGTCATGCAAAAGCCATCAGCAGCAATAAACTTGCCTTCATTTGTGGATGCCTTATTGATTTCTTAAGTGTTTTGATCATGGTGTAATTTTTACACCCGCTATCAGGAGGACATTGGCTTCCTTTTGAATAATACTATACTCTTAGCCACGGTTATACATTCTAATAGCGCTTCATAATCGTCTCACTACGAATGTGATTGTGGAATTTGGATATATATATATTTTTTAATCTGGCCCGGCAAAGTGGCGGCATTGCACCTGGTAAGTGATGGTAAATGCAAATGCCGCCCAGGCAGAGTATCCATCGACTTATAATTCGGTAGAAATTACTACACCTACACCACTACTACACTACACTACACATACTTTTGGGTATGCATACGTAACTTTATATTGCAATTATTTTGTAAATTAATTGCAATATAAAGTTAACAATAAAAAGCCACTACAATAGCGCCGTGTTTAATTTCGCGGCTAGAAATTATTGTTATTAATACATTCATGTTATGTTTTTGTGTATGCATGTGATTTTTTGATTCATCATGAGCCCTGAAAGGAAGCTCTTGATGAGCTCAATGGCAAACAGTGTCAACTAATATCTGAAAAACACTACGATTACTGTCTACGCGAGCATAATGTTTTGAAATCTCATCACATATGTATCTGACGCATAAAGAGGTTTCTATACGCTGTTTACCGGAATTATGAAAAGATATTAATGCATAATATAGTTTTCTGTACTTTGAGAAATCACAACAAATCAGGCGTAGGTTTTGGACCAGATACGAGTAGTTGTTTGTCAACGAAATGTAATGAATTTACCTTTTCCTCGCCGATCCACACTTGCACGCACTTCAAACCATCACAAAGCACATTTTCACCCATTATTATACGTAATAAACGTAAAATACTATAATTAAACGAAAACTAAACGTCGATGTTCTGTGATTACTGGTTAATCGTCCGCTCGAAAGACATAATAATAAACGTGAAACTATGCACATTCCACAGGTCCTAAATTATGTACAATTCCAAATTATATATTAATAAACATATTTAAAACATCATAATACGGTCTCAAAAAATATCAATTTATTTTATATATTATCCAATATAACTTATAGCAAAACATAAATATTTTTCCATAAATTTGGATCATAATATGACGCGTCAAGTGCACAACTTCACTACGCGAAGCCGGGCATTTTGCTTGGTACAAATTGCATTATAGAATAGCTATATGTATAGGTACGTAGTGTCATGGTAGTAGCAATTCACCCATAGGTGCGACTGAGAGGGCAATATACGCCAAAAGCCAGGTAAAAGCACACGAGAGAGAAAAAGATAGATAATACTTTGGTGTGTTCCGTCTTTTTAAGATATTGCGTCACGCCTGGACCAGCGTTGATTTTGAACGAAATATTTTTATGTTAGTTTTAGACCGCGGCGCTCGCTTAGGCGAGTTGCCGGGCGTGGCGCTGCGGGCGCGGGTGCTCCGTCGCAGGCGCGGGGCTCCATTATGGCACGCCGCGACGCGGTAAATTTAAAAATGATAGACGTTTTGCATTAAACGCATGTATTTTATTTGTTACTAATTTTCCTTTAAGATTGAGTATATGCGTATTAAGTAGGGCAAGCCGGGCTTTTGGGCTTGTATGGAAGTACCGCCACTGGTGGGCAGGATATCCACTTTGCTCGATCCTGACATACTACTTTCGCTTTTTCCACTTTCATTATTCTTTACTCCACTTTCATTATTTATCTTATCATGCATTCAGGTCGGTTAAGGGTACTTTTAACTTAGTAAGAACTAGGAATATATCTACTAAAATCTTATCTACAGTAAAAATACTCAAAAACTCACCTAGTGATGTCACAACCGCCGAAAACAATACGACAGTTACAAAACAATGAAACAGAACACGAGCCATTGTGAAAAGCAGTTATTTTTACTCAAATACTATTTTCACACGGGACCGAGTTAATCAGTCAACGCCTTGCACTCAAATGCCGAAATTTGCGTTACTATTCACGAAATCTCTTAAAAGCCATAAAATTTCGTTATGATAATATCGCGGGCAGTGTTGTCTTAGCTGAGCGATGATATGCGTTGCTAATTTCTTTATAGCTTTCAGCAATTTCGTAAATCTCACGTGTAGTATAAAACCCGATGTAGGTATTTTAAGTTGGACAGTAAATTAAAAGGAAATAAAACCTTAAATCTTGCATAAAGGTAGCTTCCATAATATACTTTACGTGATATATATACATACATAAATTCACACCTTCCCAGAAGGGGTAGGCGGAGGTGCCAGGACATCCACATTTGGCCTTGTATGTTCCATCCCAGGATATGATAGGGGACAAGACTATCGCCATATCAGGCACAAATTCCAACGCCGGGCTGGTAATGATATATATAGGTACATGATATTCTATTAATACAGGAGTCAACAGCAAATAAAGAGCCTGAGTTTTTGCTTACCGCAGCGATATAAACGAGTATGTGATCTATAAAATATAATCATGATTATTGATTTATCGTTCGGCAAATCGTTTTACACGAAAAGCATATCTTCCAAGCTGTATGACATTTACAATACCTGTTTCGGTTCGTGGCTTTAAATGTTTAAATAAATTATGTAGTATTATTTCAGTTTCTTTTTTTATATGAATACTATATTATTATCAAATATAAAACACAAAATTTTTTCACTAAAATCTATTTGAAAGTCTATTATTGTATGATTTTATTTCTGTTTAAATCATTAACAATATGTTACTTTCGCTTCAAGTTCAATAACCTCAGCACCAGAGACTAAACAAACTTTCATTGTGTTTTTAATTTCATACACAAACAATTAAATATGATACAGACTGTCTAGAATCTAGATTAGAGCCCGTTAGAAGGTTCATTGCATACAGTTTTTGTGGATAATATTTTTAATAAAATTTTCAACAAAACGTTGGTAGCAAACTCGTATAATTTTAATATTACGAGTAAAACAGACGTGTGCTTTCGAAATAAAGCTTGTAAAGCAAGTACAAGTAACATACTAAAAAACGTACGTGATTAATGAAAAATAATTGCTTTGGGTTGAAGTAGGCTCCAGAACTCTTTTATAGTTTAAACAATACGAAAGAAAGGTTTTGCTGTATATTTACGACTGTAGAATTTAGATGTTAATATATATACTTAAAAAAAATTGCCTAACATTCACATGCTTGTCCTTGGGCCTTTCTTAAACTACAAGATAATTCACGGTTTCACCACTATGTGTCAATACACGCATAGTCACTTTATTTATGGAATCAATTTGCAAATGTAAATTAAATTACCATCATATTCGTAGCATTCGAAATCATAATTACATTCACGCACGTTTGACAGCCAGTATATTTCAGCTGAATTTTAATAAAGCATTTAGTAAATTAATCACTATTAAATCCACGTCATTTCAGTTGCATTGCGTAAATAACGGATTTATCATTCATTTGGCTTATATATGAATAATAAATGAGCCAGGAGCAATGACCTGCCGACTGACAGTAATTGGATGGACTCGCCGAAGATTGAGCGCAGTGGTACGAAATTAAGAATTTATGAAACTCCTATCAAATTGAATGTAGCAGAAAACATCGTAGTTTTTATGAGGGACGTAAGATGGCGCTGTCGTACAGTTTAGCATAACTGCATCATGTTTCTATTAAATACTGGTCGTTACTATTTTTAGTACTGTGGTAATATCCACAACCCAACCCGCACTAGGCCAGCGTGGTGGACTATATAGCCTAACCACTCTCAATCGTACTGTCGATTGTAGAGTAGGCCCGTGCCCTACAGTGGGACGTAAATGGGCTGATACAGTAATATCCACAGTATACTAATCTACTCTGAGACTCACAGATCACTGAGACTATACCACTATTTAGAATTTGCATTAAATATTCAAAACATATCCAATATTGAAACACTAGTTATTTTTCCCGCCAAACAGCAGTGTAAATGCACTATTATTTGCCGCATTCACCGCAATAAAAAAATGTAAAAAAGCATATAACAGCGTTTTATTGGCCCGGAAATCAATTAAATATTATCGTATGTAAATCACCTTAAATTTAGGCTACAGAAATTTATATTAAGTGTTTTCGCTTTGAGAGAAAGTGATGGAGCCACTTTAGAAAATGTACGTTTAACATAGAAGTGCATACCCACATGATTGACAAACAATTTGACTAATATCAGCCTGGGCTTCTTAGGTCGGTCTATGTCCAGAAATGTGTAACTCAATGATGATCATATTGCACAACTGATTACATAACTGATTGCAAAGCATCTGAAAATAAAACAGCACGTTTTAACAGGGTATTGTTTCCGACAGACAAAAATATGCCGATACTTATATGCATAAAACCGAATGTTGGAATTGTATGGAAAAAGAGAAAATAATTGTATCAGCGAATACGAAGGGTATTCGCCCTGCTATTCAGGACTTTCATCGCACCCTCCTTTAAAGTGGTTGAGCTATGTTGTTAGTCATGACTCAGCATGAATGGGCAGGCTCGTCCGGGGCGGTACCACTGTCTCACAGGACATCGATGCGAAGCAGTAGCTTTGCTGCCACGTTTAGTTCGGTGGTTCAAAACGCTAAATGCCGAAAACCTATTTTCTTTTCCTATCTTTTTTTCGCTCCGCTCCTGATGTGATGGTCTGACAGCACATCTATGCAAAGCGTTGTGGATGTTCATGGCCGGCAGTCACTTACCATCAGGTGACCTGTTTACTCGCATGCCGAACCTAATGTATTAAAAAACTGTGTGCCGAAGTAAACAATAATCTCACAATCCATGAAGTGACGTAACTGTCGATCGCCGATGTCTATACGTAATAGAACTGCCAATAATTAAAGAATATGTATTTTTAATGAACTGAAGGAAAACATGCAACAATAACTTTAACTTAACGTCACGTCCACAGAAGCAGAAAAACTATATCATATGACATGTACAATCGAATACAAAAGTGTTTTTATTGTTAGGTAAACAAGTATTATTTTTTTATCGATTTGGATATTTATCCAAATCATTTTATGATATGGGATATTACTATTCTTTTATTTACTTCTGCATAACTCACTTAAACATTCGATTTATAATGTATATGAGTTACACCAATATTCATCTAGATACAATTATCTAAAACTTCATAATTTAATTATACGTCAAACATTATTTTAAGTTGCAGTACTAATAGCTAAATTCAATTTACTACACAAAATTATTGCATCCTTTAAAAATTTGCAAAGACGCGACAAGATCGTGTTTCTCATTAAATTAATGAAACCAAGTGCAAATTACTTGAATAAAATTGGCTATGATGCAGAATATTAATAACAAAATATCTCTCTAGGGAGTTGAAAGACCAGTTCTTTGGAAACCTAAATATTAAGAGTTTAGCCAGCATTATAAACTATTTCTGCTGTTCTTGGAATACTATCTAAACCGAGATTAGATTGCCTTTAAGGAATTAAATCCATACAACGTTGGAGTATTGCATTAATAGTGATATAATTATTGGGCTGATTATATTACCTTTCCTATATAGTGTGTTATCTATGATATTACCGATACATTTAAACTGCAAATATGACTACTTCAAATGAGTGGTAATGATTTACAAAAATTATAAAACAAAAAAAATATATTAATAGGTAGCTATTTTTGTGCTATCAGATAATATTGTAAACAATACCTATTTCTATACGTAATGAGAAAATACATCCATCAACCATACTTAATTCTCAAACCGTTCAATATAAATATCATCATTTAGTTCAAACGGAAGGTCTTTTCAAATGATGGAACTTGGCACCGGCCGACATTCAATGCGGATTATCGGTTGGAAACTCTTTTTTTCCTAAATTGAGTTCGTTTCCAATTCGCAGTCGGCGTGGCGCCCTATTTCAAAACACGAACTAATAAAAAAGATTTTTTACTTTTTCTTTTACAGTACGATCCAATAAAACTGAAAATATAATCGCAGTTCAAATGAACGTGGAGATAGCAACTGCAAACTCGGCGAAACAACATGAAAACTTTATTCACGGTGTAAAGTTCATTCGTACTGCAATACAGTTCCCTGAAGAGCTACGCTGTAAAAAAACTTCACTTTTGTTCCTATTCAACGGAGGGAGAATGAATTAATAACGAGTTAATTGATGCCACAGATGAAAGGCTCAATCCTCCCGCGAAGCAGAATGATTGAAATCATACTAATGTATATTGGTTATTATTCAAGGAATTGATCCAGAATCATTGCGCTATAAAGAATAAAAAGATCCATTGTGCTGAGGAACGAACACCCTCTTTACAAGCTTAAAAGAAAAGTCTATATTAAAGTTTTCTCTTTTTGTTCTCTGAAAGTCGAGAAAAGCTCTTGTAAATCAACAACCCTCTCTCGTTTACATCGGAGTAAAAAATAAACTCATTATTCAAAAGCAATAAATCAATCACACAAATCAACGATCCAATATATGCATGAGCTTTACAGCGCGACTGTACCAAACAGTCGTGTGAATTACGTGTAATCACGTAACATTCATACGTAATTATGAATAAAAATTGGGTCGCTCGTCACGGGCTGCACTTTCGGTACAGTTAAACACATTTTATGTAATGAATCACAGACCACGCATCCGTCGTGTGCATTCTTGCGAACATTCTTGTTATTCTTGTTACGCGTGTTTTGTTATCCGTAAACAAGCTGTGCTATGTTTATTGAAAGGTTGGCAGAATAATACTATACTCTAAACCAGCAAGGCTTGTATCTAGCTGGTTAAAGCAATTTCTTCGTCGTAAAAAGGCGAACTTTAAGCATCTCTTTATTGGTAAGCCTACGTAATTCCATATACAACTGCATTTCGTAGTTGTTTATTATGATCTCAATATAAAAAAATTCAGAAGCTCGTATAATATCCCTTTATATGAGGTCACTTCATCCTTCGATATTACTCATAAGATCTTTTAAGTAAAGTTGGTTTTCCGTGCGCTTAAAGAACTGTAAAATTATTATGGAACAATTTTTAAATGGGGATGATATGTTTACTGCCCAGTGAGCATTTGAAGATAATGTAAAGAATAACTAATGATCGAACGTACAAATATATATATTAAGCCAATCTTATATTTAAATAAGTTGCAAACAATGTATAGATATAGATATATATATACACTTGGAAAAGTAATCTCTCTCTCTTTGATTCGATATTCTCATTCCATGGACAATTTTTGTTTTTTTAAGACATCTATGTCTGCTTTTGTGGTGTGTAGGGTATGATTGTTAAGAAAATGTCATCAGGGAATTGAAATATAAACAACATAAGATAGTCACCTTCTTTTAAGCCATTATGCCTCGTTATGAAGGCCGGCAAAGTAATATCGCAAGATGCAAGGAGCCAGCCTCATATTTCAAGGATATATTAAACGGTCCAACTTTATTCCGGCGAGCCCAGACCACGTTCCACTTCAATCTTTCTTTTAAAGTGCCACTTTAACATATTTGACCGCTAGGACCATATATTCTTGTGAATTAATTTGACATTTATTAAGAATACCATTTTAACTTTCTTGATTTAGGTATCTACAATGGATTCAAACCTAAGTTAAAACCTGCTGACCTAATTATAGTTTTCAGCATACTTATGGTTTCCAGCACAATTTTAGCTTTGGGAAACGACTATATGACTATACTCTCAATCGTACTCTCGATTGTAAAGGAGGCCCGTGCCCTGTAGTGGGACGTATATGAGCTGATACAGAACGGAGACGATACCGCATACAAAGATCTACAACACTTGATCGTTATTTATTACCGGTCTCTGATTATAATCATAAGATAATCATCGCTAACGAAAGCGAAGGAAAGGAACTGAGAGATGGAAGGAAACTTGGACCTCCAACAATCCCTCTTAAAATATTTAATGAGTATTATGTAAATAATAAAATAATTAGATAAATAATTCAAACACAATATAAAACAATGTCCAAAAAGTTAAATAGTTTTTCACACTATAACAACGAAATAAGGCCACAGCTAAGAGCGCGATATTCAAGTTTTGTTTCTTTCATAACCTCGTGTACATTTCGCCACAATTATACTTAGTAATAATAATTGCGTGCAACTGCTGTATGGAGGCGAAACATCAACACTCGCTAGGAACTTGTTGCAAAGTTTTTAATGCAAACTCAGCAAACATCCTATATTAAATAATACTTTTACTGAGTCTGACTTCTGAGTCTTCCATCTTAGCTTATTATTAAAATATGTTCAGTTTGATATAAAGGAGTGAGTACGGGAAAATATTCGTGGAAAGATAATTAGTAGATTCACATATCTACCTGCTTATCTATTCCCGAGCATGATTATGGGCACCCGTTATAGTCATCCACGCAAGTACAGCGTTCACGTAAATGACCTTTGTCTAAATGTAAAAAAGCGCAATATTTAACATTGTCTCCGATGTTAGGGCCGCTCGCTGAGTGAAATAAATAGCCGCTGTGCCTTATTGTGCTATTTTGGGAAATCAGGGCGACATTTGAATTATGCAGCGGGGACGGGACATTGTTATTTCAGTCTAGTTTTTAAACCCTTTGTTTGAGATCACATGTCTGGTGTAAGCTAAAATATGCTTAGGAAACATTAACAAAGCTTTAAGCTTGTTTTAGAATTTCGTGTACAGGTGCTTTTAGCGAATTGTTGCAGACGCTCTAACTAGTTGCGGTTAGGTATGTTATTTGACGCATTTAGAATAATACATTGTTTTGTTTCTAGAACATTCCTTGTAAGGTTTCATTTTCTCTTCAGTATGCATAAGGACTCTAGAGAGTAAACATTAATCTATGCGTTAATGATCTCTATAATCAACCCAAACCCAAGTTCAGGTTCACGTCTCACTAGTTAATGATGCAAATGATTGTCTGAAGTTCTTCGCTTGTAAATAAAACATTGGACGTCCATTTTCCCGTCCAGTTATCATATATTTTTTATTGCAATAAATGGCGTAACGAGAATGCCGTTCGCCTAATAGTAAGCGATACGACTGCTCATGAAACTGAAAACCAAACAACATCTTGTATTACAAAGCAATGCTTGGCATTCCACTGCGCTCGCCAATCTGAGACATACATTGTGTAGTTACATTCATAGGATGTCCACTTTTAAAAATTCTCGTAGATCCTAGTTTAACATTGTTTTATATTTCCTGGTAATATATTTTTGGTCATTTCCACTTGAACTGCGCTATGTATAAAAAATGTAGTCGTGTCTAAACTTACCTAAAAAACACGAACTCTCTGGGTCAAACGCGATGTATATCATACACGAATTCAGTGACTAAGCCAGCTAAAGTTTTGTAAAAAATAACCCAAGGTTGGGCGTAGTAGTGTCATTGAACCTGTTTTACGTCGAAAATTACTACAGTCGCAATTTTAAGTTGCTTTTGCTTACTAATATTTAGTCTACAAACTGTGCCACTCATTTGAATATATATATCCTATAGCACAAGCAATCCAGCAAACGATGTTATGATTACTTTCTGTCAGTCTGTCTTCAGCCAGAGGTAGTCCACTGTTGAACATATAGCCCCTTGGATCTCCACATAATTCTGCAACAGTGCAGTAATCTATAAATTATTTTCATATATTTATTAATTTTTTCATTATCAGAATCACAATATCACTCAGAATCACTAAACTTCTGGAGAGTTTGATTGGTACATTGTATAAATTTAGAAATGGTGGATGAACAGAGAATGCGGAGAACACGGAATGGATATGATTCTCAGATATTCTTAAATATCATCGGCGGTCTTTGAAAACCACACATTTCGCGCGTAAACTCCACCTCTTTTTCCTAGCGCCGGTCGCCGACTGCGGGAAGAGCAGGAGTGTGCTCGAATTTAAATTAAAATGTCAATAATCTGCATAGTTACACAGAATAAACAGGTCACGTTATAAAAATTCTACATATTGTGAAACTTCTTTAAAATAAAGATCTAAAGTTTTTGTGTATTTTTTATGAATTGGGTGCTGTATGAATTGTTGCGTGTTTAAAAAAGTCTGTAGGTAATGTTTACAGCTAGTATATGTAGAGTTCTACCTTCACCTCACTGTTGCCAGGCGATCAAAATATAAAGTTTATACTCCAAACTATAATTACCCTCGGGTAACTTTATTTTGTTACGTTCCGTTCCATAAGATAACTTGATCTAAGTTATGGTTTATGAAAAGGTTTTTAAACACTACCTACCAACATTGTAACTTAAGTTATAAGCTCTTTTTACGCTCTATAAAATTTATAGGAAACAAAAGGAGCCGTGCAATTTACCGTCTCCAATGGCTTAAGATTTAGCACTAAGGATTAAAGTTCAACATAAATTTCTGTTATAAAATATTTTAGTTATTAAATGCGAGCTGCTGTGACCCCGGCTTTTCATGAGATTTAATATTAAGTCGTGGGAACAACTTATCCTTATGTTTTTTTATCTGCTAGTGTATTATTGGTTATGTAGAAGAATCAGTAAGTAAAATGTTGGAGATTAGATTGTGAAGATTTAATATCACTTGGTTTTATACTTAGGATTACCTTTTCAATAAAATTATATCAGTATTCTGTAACTGCGATGTAAATAGACAAAGTTTTTGTCCTATTTATTTAACTTTCTTGCTATATTCAACATATAGCTACAATATGATAAAATTTTAGGATTACAATAACTAAATTCACACATACAATAATTGTTAGGCGAAACAAACAAATCCGACTCATATTTGTATTGACAACGTAATTACAATGGGTCTAACACCTTTGGGCCTGGTCGTCCCTTGACATAAATAATAACTGTAACGGTAATGCCGATGTTCAGACACTGGAGCCAATGTTGGCTCGAATGGTCCTTATTTGGAAGCTCGTGTGTTACTGTTGTGGGGATATAGAAACCTATTCATTATTTATATTGTATATTGTAGCAGTATTGATAGTAAGACAATGGCCGATGTTAAGCCGTTATGACGAAAGCCGTTTAATGTTCCATTCAGTTTCGTTACTTAGTCAACCAAGGCTTATGATTTCGCAGAGAGTGAAGAATGAAGAATGATGTGGACACCAAGTTAGTGATAGACTACATACAAGTATGGACATGATTCAGATGATAAGTTGATCGTGAGCATGTGATAACGCTGCAATTATTGTGCATTTGGAGTTTCATTGTCTCATGGGCAAAACCTCTAGATATCGAATGTGATTATATTAAAAATCCCAATTTACTACCAAACAGGGTAGATGTCACGATGTAATTAGGTGTTGTCGAGTCCAACAATAACAACATAATTAGATATGACGACATAATTTTGGATGGTACAGTTACAAGTAATATCCAGAAACCAGAATACAAAGCAGATGCTCCTAATATCGAAGCTTTCGTATTGATCGTAAACGGCCTAAAATATTCAACGCCTCAGTTGCTTAGCTTGTGTACTCTAACCAGCAATTTGATCTAAGTTTTTTGAGGTAGATTGTCGAGTACCGCTAACGACCATGTCCGATATAAGCGTACAACTTTTTTGCTCTCGGGTGCATTGACTGGAACGGCACGAAGTTACATTAGCCAATCGCGTTGGGGCTTCTGCATCGCGATATAGAAGTTTTCTAAGACGTTTGTATAAAAGAGTATCTTGGTTGATCTCTTCCGGGGAGTCCGATGTTGCCGGGAAGACCGGCCGTGGCGGGGGGCCGGACTCAACCCCCGCTGTATTGTCACATTCAGGCAGTAGAGAGGACTCTGCTTCGTGTATCGCTTGTTAATATTAATCTCCATTAAATTAACTGTATGTATGCGTTAAGATTAGGGACCCTCTTCTTCACCGTAAACGGTCGGCAACATGGTTGACTTCCTTTTGCTAGTTCACTTAGAACTTCATGTTTCTTGAAATCTTCATGGAATTCAGTGAAAGGAATAACATCATGATGAGTACAGGGGGGTTACTATGATCCGACACGGAATGCAATGTTCGGACGTTGTACGTAAAACTGTACGAATGTGCCTCGTACTCCAGAAAATGTTCAAATCTTATAACTCACATGATAATTATGACTAAGTTCGGAGAAAATGATAAGTATCATAGATAATAGAATTGATTTTTAACTTATACCTTACGTGTTAGTTTTAAATTGATTCAATATAATATTAGTATGAACTTTTTTTTTTTTTTTTCTCGCGGGGAATATCCCTTTACGGACCATCCCACCCCCGAAGGGGCGGGGGTGTGTCGGACTCACCGGTGCGCCTTCCGGCCCAGCGAGACGTGGAGCTGGGTCGGGTCCCTATCGTAGAGTCTGCGCACCGAAATACCGACTAAAAACCCCGCGTTGGCCACCATCGGTGCACTTTGGAGACGGCCCCGGGATACCGCTCAACGGACGCGCCAGGACCGCCTCCTTGTGCACTGCCGCTTAAAGCGACACGGCTTTTAACGCGTTTGGCGTTACGTCTCGGGGGCCGCCACGATAGGGACGGCGACCCCATGTGGCCTCTGCGGCGCCGGGTTAGTTGTTGTCCCGGCGCCTCCTACGTCTCCTGTGCTGTCCTGTGATCGGTCTGCTCCCGATCCCGCTCGGCGCTCTCCTTCTGCAACATGACGCGTTCGCAGAAGGAGAGCATAGCTCGCCACGAACTCCGGCTGCTGACCATGGCGGCGACCACGGCCGGCAGCGAAAGGTCGCTTCCAACGACCGCAATGAGAGCGCTGCGCTCCTCGTCCCAGGCTGGGCACTCCTTCAGCGTGTGCTGGGCCGTGTCCTCACGGCAGTTGCCACAATGGTGGCACACGGCGGACTCCTCCGCTCCGGCTATGCGACACAGGTACGCACCGAAGCAGCCGTGCCCGGTGAGCACCTGCGTCAGCCGGTATGTCGGCGCACCGTGGCGCCTGTCCACCCACTGTTCGAGGACAGGTCGCACCGCCGCGACGGTCCTCGTACCAGCACTAGGGTTCTCCAGCCTGGAACGCCACTCCTCCACAGCAGACCTGCGGAGGGAGGCCAGCATGGCCTCGACCTCTCGGGGGACCAACCTCTGCCCACGCCCGGACGCCTCCTCTCGCCGGAAGAAAGCCGACGAAAGGGTTTTAGCGTCCAGCACCCAGGGCAGAGTTCCCGCCAAAACGCAGGCCGCCTCGTGCGAGACCGTGCGGTAGCCCCTGATTATCCGCTGCGCCACCATGCGTTGCGGACGATGCAGCAGGCGGACGCAACGATCGCCCAGGGACTCGGCCCAAACGGGACACCCGTAGAGGGCCATGGACCGCACGACTCTAGCATATAGATTTCGGCAAGGGATGCCAGGACCATCAGTGTTGGGCAGCAGGCGCCCCAGTGCGCCCGCCGCCCTCACCAGCTTCGGCGACAACTCCTCAAAGTGCGCGCGGAAATCCCATCGACTGTCGAGGACGAGACCGAGGTATTTCATCCTCGAGCCGACGGGAATCCGCACGCTATCCACCGTGATGTGGGCCCCAGGCGGAGGCTCACACCGAGGACCGTGGAAACACACGGCCTCGGTCTTGTTGAGGGCCACCGTGAGGCCCAGTCGCCGAATCCTGCCCACCACCAGTCCAGTACCGAACGAGGCGAGCAGGGCGGACCTCTGGAATGTCCTGGCCGTCGCTGTCACCAGTGTGTCGTCCGCGTAGCAGACGACAGCGACGCCCCGAAGGTTGGTACCACGTAGCACCCAGTCGTAGCCGATGTTCCACAGGAGCGGCCCAAGAACCGAGCCCTGTGGAACACCGCACGTCACTTCCCTGCGGTGCCATCCGTCGGCGCCGGGATACACCACGTACCTATCAGACAGGTACGAGTGCACCAGACGCCGAAGGTAGGGCGGAACCTCGTGGTACCGCAGTGCTTCTTCGATGCAGGCCCAGGGCATGGTGTTGAACGCGTTGGCGATGTCGAGAGACACCGCCACCACGACCCTACCCCGGGACACCGCACGCTCCGCTTGTGCCTTCACCCGCAGAATCGCATGGACCGTCGACCGGCCCCGCCGGAACCCGAACTGGCAGTCTGCCAAATCCGGGCCCGTGCCCTCCAAATGCTCGACGAGGCGCGCGTGGACTACGCGCTCGAAGAGCTTGCACACCTCGTCGAGCAACACGATTGGCCGGTAGGCCGAGGGCGAATCTGCGGGTCGCCCCTCCTTGCGGAGCAGGACAAGCTTGCCCGTCTTCCACCGCGACGGGAAGATGCCCTGCTTAAGGCACGCGGAGAAAAGGCCGCGGAGCCTCGTACCCAGCGACTCGATGGCCAGCACCCAGACACGACCGGGCACCCCGTCGAGACCCGGGGCCGAGTTCTTGCTCCGCAGCCGAAGCACTGCCGCCTCTAGCTCTTGCGGCGAAACCTCCGGGATATCCCTTGCCGAAACCAACGACGATGGCGCCGGTGGACATGGCGCCATCGGTGGAGGAGTGAACTCCTCGGTGGCCGGAAACAAGGCCGCGACGACGTCCTCCAAAAGTTCGGTCCGGAGACTCTGGGTCAAGGGGGGCGCCCATGGGCGGAATTTCCGCATCGCCACACGGTACGGACGCCCCCACGGATCTCTGTCCAGAGACCTCCGGAACTCTTCGTTCGCCGCGGCCTTCGCTTGCGCGATGGCCACCCGCAGCGCTCTCTTCGCTTCTCTGTGGAGGTCGAGAAGGTGCTGCCCCTGGTCATCGTCGCCGGGTCTACGGGTCCGACGACGACGGTGCCTGGCGAGTCGGCGGCGCGCGACCTGGCAGGCCGCGCGCAGCTCTGTGAGCTCGGCCGACCACCAGTACACCTGGCGCTTCGCTGGGAGGCGGGTGACCCGGGTCATGGCCGCGTCGCAGACTCGCGACATCGCCACCCCGAATCATTCCGCCTCTTCCTCGACCCGCACCGGCCCGTCCGGCACGGGGAGCCACGCCTGAACAATGGCAGCTTCCTTCGCGGCCTCCACATCGAGGCGCTTCGCAGCCCAACGTCGGCCGCCCGTGAATCGGGCAGTCGGACCACCACCGGACTGGCGGGTGGAGACCTGGGAGGATGAGACGCTGAACCGAATGTAGAGATGATCGGACAGCGTCTCCTCCTCAACCAAAACCCTCCAGTCCCGAACACGGCGGGCAAGGGCCGGGGTGGCGAACGTGACGTCCACCACCGAACCGCCGTTGTGCCGCACGCACGTGTTCTCCGACCCCCGATTCAGGACGACCAACCCGATGGAGATCGCCCATTCCTCCAATATTAGTATGAACTGTACCATCTTTTATTTAACCCACATACGACCCATAGCAAGTTCCGACAGTGTCATTGATGTAGTACATATAGACCAGTTATAATGAGAAAGTAAATGTTATAGCAATAACGACCAAAGATATCGATATTAGAACACACAGAAAAGCCTTTGCTTCAAATGTCTCAAGTATAATAATTACAATTACATTTACAGAAGAAGTACAGCCGATTCTACTGGCATCTGTTAAAATTAATATTGGTGATGTTGCTACAATAACTGATTATGAGGCGGCAGATTCTAAAACTCCTTCTGAAGATGGGATTGTTAGTATAAGAGAGTGCGAATCAACGTGGTAGTCAATTTTTATGTTCCTACGATGTTGTAAGAGCTGGACCAAGGGACTAAGGAGGTTCTTTGACATCAGGAGTTCTTTATGGAGATATATCACAAAGCTGTATCATGCAGTCTGAAGATGCAAAGTGTGAAACTATTTATATAAATATTGGAACCAATTTAGATTAGATTAATAATGTTCTATAATTTTAATAATGGTTTTAGTTTGAAACGAATGCAATTATTTTGAATCATTGTAATGTCCTATATTGTTTTTAGGTTTCAACATTTCGGAAATTTAATGCTTGCCAATAACTTGGTATACTTTGATTTTAATTATGTCTGTTTATTCGCCTACAGTTGTAACTTGACCAAAAACTTTGGGTTGTGGTTTTGTGAAGCGTTTCGCAGTGCGTTCAACACGAATGTAATGTAACATTTACAAAGTGTGGATTGGAGTAACACCATGGTCGTGGTTTTTTAATCACTTCGGGATGCGGTAAATACTACGCTGATTGAAAAGCGCTGAGTGATTGTAAATAAATCGATAGCAATTAATCGGGTTAGTTTACACAGTCGTCTGTGTTTTTTAGTTGTTACAAGAACTAATGACATACTGATTTGTAATGATATAAACTATTTTTAATCCAATGAATGGCGAGACGAGCTTTCCGTTCGCATGATGCTAAGTGATTCGACCACTTATAAAGTAGTAGGAAAATCAAACAACACCTTGAATTACAAAATATGTTTGGCATTTCATTGCGCTCGCCATATGAGACATAAGATGTTAAATCAAAATATGTCCAGTAGTTACTCTGGCTACAATGTCTTTTAAACCGAATCACAACAGAGCATTTACACTGCTGTTTGTAGGGAGAAATAGACATTGCGGTGGTATCTGGGTAGATACCACGCATGGGTATGCGGTCTTTCAATTAGGAGAGATCACCACTTACAGATGCATAAAAACTATTTGTGTTCCATAATGTTCTATTTAAGTCCATGCTTGGCGAATTAAGCACAGTATTAGTACATTAGATGAAGTTTGAAATGGTTTGTTGTTTTACCAGTTTGATAAACGTTCTATAAAGTATACGTGGTTAATTTAACTAATTTATAGGCTATCTGTTGCCGGTAGACCTAACCAAGATAAACTATCCAGCTTAGGAAAAGAGTTTTGTTGTCTATATAAAAAAAAGTGTAATGTGATTACATCAATTTCTAAAAATGATAAATATGGCAATTAAACTCAAAAAGAGTTTCAAAACATATGCAAATGGAACAAACAAGTGTTTGTTTGTGTAAATACTTATTCGTATGACCATTCTCACAATTTCGGCCTTGGTCTCGTTCCCAGGTAGTCAATTAGAATTAAAAAACGAATATTATTTTTTCCGTGAACGTTAAACGTCTAAAAGCGGGTCATATGAAAATAATAATTTCGCAGTCCTATAAGAACTAAGTGATATTTCAAACCTTGGCAAGAGATAACTACGAGGAAACCTTGCGAAAATACTGAAAAGTTTCTTAAAAAGGACGAGCTAACCAAATATTTTTCTATAATTAAAACTTTATTATACCAGCCCTTCTGGCATGAAAACTCGTTGCAGATAATTGGATGGTGCATGGCACATACCTACCGGAATTGTGAACAAACTTATACTGTTACAGTGCTGACCTTTTATTTTCCCTCTTTTCTTTTATTATTCTTTTCTTTTGTTTCAACTGCGAAAGGAAAGTGTGTATTATTTGGGCATGTGTATTTTGTATTTCGGGAGAAAGTTGTACATTCTGCTGCTTACTTAAACCCGGCAGGGCTAATTTTAACGTTTCTTTTACTATACATGCATATACATAACATATAAACGCACACCTTTTTCCTAGAATGAAAACAGGAGCACCTCTGGTAGCAACCAGGAAACCCACGTTTCGTCTTGCGTGTTCCGTTCCACGATGTGATAGGGGGCGAGTCTACCGCTATATCCGGCACAAATTCCTAACTCCGGGCTTATAATGAATAATTCGATCCCGGGACCACCGGTACCCTAGATCCCTAATACCCTTTCTCTCTCCGCATGTCTTTTCTTTCCCGCTCCCCTTCCAATTTGATTGTCAATACATCTTTGATCTAAACGTTGTGAATGTTCATGGGCGGCAGTGATCACTTACCATCAGGTGATACTTGCCGAAACTATGCATTAAAAAAAAATAACCTCCTGTTAAACGTAGTAAACAACTATAAAAAAAAACATTCACATTTGCTTTAAAGAACCACAAATAATACAACAAACCATATCCATGTAAGAAGTATCGTAAAATTGCCATAAATTGTATGGAAACACGGAAGTAAAACAATCCGCAGTGGAAACGAGTGCGTACAAGCGTGAGAAACAGATTGGCGACCGGACCGGCCCGGACCACCGCATTGGCTGCGATTGCCGCGATCATGGCTCGTTTGGAAATACCGATGCTTTTAGGAAAAGGGTTCGTGTGGGTATAATGCGGAATGTTGTAGGTATAAGGAGCATACCTACATAGATATAAAGTTTGAGAAATACTATCTGTATCAACCCATATACGCCCCACTGCAGGGCACGGGCCTCCTCTACAATCGAGAATACGATTGAGAGTAGTTAGGCCATGTAGTCCACCACGCAGGCCTAGTACGGGTTGGCGGACTTTACATACCAGTGCGTGATTATTGACTATCAATACACACATGACTCCGATAAATACTATAAATTCAAGTTATACAACAGCGATAGGTGGTTTGGTCTCCATTAACGGAATACAAGATTCTAAGTGAGCTTTTTAAATCTGTGACATACATAATAATCACTTAATCGTCAGCATCAAAGGTCTGTTTGCTCAATATAGACATCCTTTAATAATTTTCAGTACAAACTGGTCTGCACTACCTATTGATAGGTCAGATGAGCCAGCTCGACCAATGACACAGAGATACATAATGACAACTTGATCTTTGATATACCGACAATTTGAGTTATGTATTATTATTATGTATGCAGATGTCCATGGGCAGCGGTGTTCACTTACCATCAGGTGAACCGCGTGCTCGTTTGCCCCCTATAACATAAAAAAAAGAGTTTATTTCGATTCTGTGTAGTTATGTATTTTGTGTTTTTTTTTTTATTATTTAATTTTTTGTTTTCTGCTTAAATGTTTGGAAGAGATATTTTTTTGAAAGTGATATTATATTTTTTTTTTATTTAAAAGTTGATAAAGTTTAGAAGTGTTATTTGGTTATTTGTTTAGTGTCTAAATGTTAAATGTTTTGTACATTTTTGTGTAAATGAGACTCACTCACCTCTACGGTCAAACCGAAGCCCGGTGTCGTGGGACTAAAATGTATTTTTGGTTTTTATCTTTGTGTTTTTTAATAAACATATAAATAATTATAAAAGTAAAATCTATGCTTATTCAGCAAATAATACCTACTAAAACAGTGATTTTGAAATAATTATCACTAGAAAATGTCGACGACAATCTCAAAGACAAAATTACGGAAAGGAATTTGTCGGTAGAGAAAACATTTTTAATCTCAAACGAAAAAAGAATTCTAGATTATGAAGTAATATAGATCACAAGGGGCTTCAATCCAGCTTTAAAATCGACCGTCGGAAGACACCTCGTTTAACAAATGTCTGGGGGGTTACTACAAACGAACAATACGAACTTCGAATGTTCGAATATCGTATCCAGAAAATAGTATTGATTTTTAGAAGTGGAAAACTTATATGTTACTCCGAACGACGAACATTCTAACTTCGTATCGTTTTTATAGAGTCCCCCCCCCTCCGCCCTCCCCCTTAGATGAAACATATTTCAGAACTTGATTACGAAGATTATGAATCGTTAATAAGTACTTCGAGACTCGAACCAACAAACCAATACATCAATAAAAATTTAGCCTTTTCATGCTATAATAAGTATACATAATACAAGTATATTCTATAGGCTAGTCTATTATTCACTGACGATTTTAAAACCTCTTTGAAGTATCGAATATTTTGTCTTCTTCATTCAAAATGAATTCAAAAGTCGTTCGAAAGGGATACAATACTCGATAACTAAAGATGGATTTAAAACTGGCTATGAATAAGTCCATATTATATAGGTTTAGCTCTATAAAATTACATCCACTTAATGGAACACACTTGCTATAATTCCAAGGAAATTTTATTTTATCCTATTCCCTAAATGCGTCTAATACGCAAAATTCACCTCACATTGGTTGAAAATATGTCTGAATTAATCATGAGACGGGCTTGAGACAACTTTACCTGCGTCGGCACAAATGAAGCCAGGCTTACGTACCTACGTTTAAAGAGTACCGCGCAGAAAATATTTTCAACAGCAAAATGTATACTGTTAAAAAATCGCAGCCTAAAATATAACAAAGTACACGGAAAGCATTTTATGACAAACAACCACTTAGAAACTTTCGACAATCATGAATAAATTTATAAACAAATTCAAATTCACGCGATACAAACGTGAATGTTTCGCTGAGAAAACGTCGATTTTGATTTCTTCACAAAGCGTTCGCTATACCAAACACCGGTAATCTATTCATTTTATATCACCTCGCTCACGGCAAAACGGGGAAATAGAATATTAAGCGCACGATTCAATTACACTTTCAGTGGGAAAAAATAAATTGAATATCGTGTGACGTCACGGAGCTCCGCATATTCATTGGAGCTAAAAGTCCGCAGATATTATCTGTGCTACTTAATTACCATTTTAATTGAATTCATTCGCCAAATTAATTTTTCAGCGCGTTTGCATTTTATTCAGCGTCGACGCGTGGTGCATATTTTGTTGAGTTTGTTCCTATTTGTTCCCCGTGTCCAGGAAAACATAAGCGATAGAGCGGTAAGTAATGACTTACATGCAATTTGTATAAAATATTTCTCGCTTAACGCATTGCAATGGAACTACTTTCATTATTTTGAAATAGTTGATACAATATTGCCAAATGAGTGTAACAGGCTTAAAATAACGTAATATAATTGGTAATATAAATTAATGAAACAGCATTCAAATACACATAGTTCTTAGATATGTTTTTAAACAAAATAATACAAAATAAAATCACGGCTAATTAAATGACAACTTAAAATACAAAAAAAACCGTACCCTTCTTTTTGTTTACGATGGAATCTCTTAAGCTAAGTTTATTACAGTACACTCTAATATCTCAAAGGAATATCCAACCCAAGATAGAACGGAAGATACAGAAAATATTGACTTATTTTGGCCTAAACTTTTACTGCCATCGCTCACTGAACTATCACTTATTCCCTATCACACACACGTCACATCTTGGGACGAAACAAAGTTTAAATAAATGTGAGTGACATTTGTGACATTTCTGCCTATCCTCTCGAGAATATACAGTATTAAACATAAGTAAGCTTCGTAACCAATCACATCAGGAACCTATTTATTATTCCAACATATTATTCAATTGATATTCTTTAATGAAACACTAAAAGGATTTCCAAAACCTTTTACTTCGAACATAAAAGATACCACACAATAACTCGCAATAGAATAGGCAAAGTAAAAAATCAATTTGCCAACACAGGTAAACAGATCGGCCGATACAGGACTGCAATCAAATAAATTGCTTATCGCGTTAGTATCCCTAGGGATCATGAATCGCGTAAAATGTAGCTATACTATTAGACCCTAGACACACCGATTTAAGTTTCATTTTTAGGAGAAAATATAATATATAGAATATTTGAGGAGAAAATTGTATATCATAAATCCTATTCTCATTTTATTGATCGCAATGAATGGCGAGTAGCGTTGCCAGGTCGCCAAACCTAATAGCCGGACAGACCAGCCAGTTTGGCCGGACATTTGGTTAAAAAAGCCGGACACCCTATATTATTGAGGATTTTGTCTTAGTATTAATAGGTACGACAAAAAAATTTCGGTTCGGTAATCGACTCGCCTACGCTCAGCCACGCTCGGCGGCGCGGCGGCAGTGCTCGCTTGTTTGCGAAATGTAAAAAGCCTAACAAAAGCCGGACAAGACGGACACCGTTTATTTTAGCCGGACATGCAATCAAAAAGCCTAACTATGTCCGGCTTTATCCGGACGCCTGGTAACGCTAATGGCGAACATGCCATTCGCCTGATGGCAAGCGATATGACTATTCATGGACAATAATAAAACAAACAACACCATGTATAGATGTAACACTATGTATAGATTATTAACAATATGTTAAGACTTCGTAGTTATTATTTTCATGTATTTTTCAATTGACAGCATAAAATGACTGCAGTGCGCCTGATGGTAAGTTCCATGTAATTCAAATGAAATATCCACCTTTGGGTAAATAAATGGTTTTCTATAGCTGGACGATATAATCATGACATCCTGGTCGAATTTAAGTGGTAAGGCATTGTGCAAAACATCAACATTATGCTGAGTGGCCACATAAGTGTCCCAGCTGTGCGGCGCTCATATTCCTTTGTTATAATTTTTGTTGTTCTTATTTTTTGTGTGTTCATTTATTTTATGCGAATATGCGCGGTGTATTGTATTGCAATAAAATGTGATATTGTTTTCAAAAGAAAATTATTTTAATAGAATGAATTAAGAATTAACTTCAGAACACACACCTCTAAAGCTGTACAAATCCTTGGCTTATCTATGTTCTGTAGTGGATTTCCTGTAGCCTACTATGGTTATTAATAACAAGATGCCGCTACTACCTATAACTTTCAACTGTAGGAAAAAAGCTACTTGAGTAAAACTCAAAGAAATATCTAATAAAATTTAACCAATTAACAAAAACATGGCTAATAACAGAGATGACAAAGTATTTTGATGACAAAAAAATTCCCACAAAGAGTATGTTATACGATTTCCCATACTTAGAAAACTTATGTCAAAATATATCGATTTTTAAGTTAGTAAGTAAGTTTCTTTTTAATAAAAGTAAGGTTCTGTAAATAAGGCACTGAATATTTTATATAAATACAGCAAGTAAAGTAAATATGAAGAGCTTTGAAAGAGTACGCTAGCTGTCTGAAGCATACACCGTAATAAACGTAATAGCTTCTCTGAATCGACGAAATTGCAGGTTTGGAATTTTCGATGACATTAAGTGGCTCGAATGGAGAGCATGGAAAGCTGTCAGCTGAAATTGTACGGTCGAAGATCGTTGATACAGATGACATCTCATTTAGGATTAACAGGAGACGTGTTTTGATTAATTTGTTAATTATTTATTGATGTTAGACGTTAAAGCCATGGAATTTTGACTTAGATATAATCAAATTAAGGTTGCAATAGTAGATATTCGGTAGTGTAAGGTGAGGTATAGGCGATAATATTTAAATATTCTTCAAGTATGTGAAGATTGGAGATAGTGATAGACAGACGTTTCCAGTACACTAATCGACTGCGGAATGATGGAAAAACCAGCTATAAACTTCAATTTATACTACTACTATATCTGCACATACACGTCTCACTGCAGGGCACGGACCCTCTCTACAATCGAGAGTATGATTGAGAGGAGTTTGGCCATATAGTCCACCACGCTGACGCTGGCGTAATGCGGGTTTGCAGACTTCACATAATCCTAAAAAACGTGTAATACAATAATTACTATATTGTGTGCACAGACCTCTACTCTCTATATACGACCAACTTTTTTAATCCAATCTCCCTTAAAACGTCCTTACTTTGACAGACAGTTCATCCTGCAAGTTAGAAAACTCTATAGGCAAAGTTTTCGTGACTGACAGTCGGGTAAAATTGCGACGATGTGAAATTTCTAAGGAATATTATTTTGAGGTTGGAGTAATTTAATGCCTGGTTGACTGAGCTGCGAGTAAAAATTAGTTTGGACAGCGCCGCTAGATGTCGCCATATCAAGTTCGGATTAGACCTAAAACTTTGACAAGTTCTTAATTGGACGGGCTGGAGATATGGACCCTAGTTAGGTCGAACTTATGCGCCAAATATAATTGTAAGTATTTTAAAAATGTTTGAACAGATTTGTATAGCTTATATTACTTATGAATTTTGTTTCTCTTGGCAAGTTCTGGCCGTGAGTGATTATCGTGTAAACATTGAACTGTTACTATTGTGCGACATTACTAAGTATTTTAATAATAAATAAATAACGTCAATTTTTAGTCGCTTATTTTCTTTCCCAAGCTGCTTTCGACTACTTTTAAAATAAAAATCCAAGAAACATCAGCCCGCAAAAGACAATATCCGACTAAATTGTATTTATTTTACAGATGTTGATATATATTTTAAGTAATCAAATACATTAAAATTTTTAGTATCAAATTAACTAGGGGTATAGTTACTTATTTATACTGCTTAAATGTATAGAAGTACTTATAGTATTGCAACTGGTGCAAACTTGTTTATTAGTTCACTGAGCTAACTAATTAATCCCATTCTGGGCTTAGGCTAATTCCAGGCACTGGCTTAAACGCCAACTAAATGCCTGCATAATGTGAACAAGGTCGCAATTACCTGACCCCTGATACGAGTATATCTGTATTAATTTGATGGTTAATATTGGAAGGAACACAAATCCGACCATAGAAAAGTAATACTAAAACATAATATAGATACAATACACACTGAGAATTATCTTCTTTTCTCTCTCTACTCTCTCTCTCACTGACTCCCTTTAGCTATAGTCCTATAGGAAGTTCATTGCCAAGCAAACGCTTCTTCTGAAGGTTTTCCGTACCTCTCTTTTCTTATCCTTTACTTTATAAAATCACTTTTGAAGATATTGTTTTGGTTGGCGAATTGATCAAAGGTGATTTGTTTGAAAAATCTTTGGAGGTCTATTATATCCAGCAATGGGCTCGCTAATTATAACAATGTATTCTTGATACCACTGCGATTGAGAAAGGAGGCTACGAAGGTGAATAACGTAGCTTGATTGTACTATTTAGAAATATTAAACTTCAGCTGTCTGCTAACTTAGTTACCTGCATGTTACTTATTAGAGTAAGTATCAACTCTCATATTCAATGACGAGAAACACAGACAACGGTAATATAGGTTGTAGAAACTTTATGATAACAAATATAATAAGTATACGCAAACTTATTCAAAATAACTTTAAATGTATAATAATTAATCACATAATTAGGTTTTAAAAACTTTATCAGTTGAGTGTTTAAAACTTAAGGTTTTTTAACTAATTAATCTAAAATTTAAGAAATGTAACACATTTGATTTATATGATTTGATATAATTAAGTGCGTATTATTATATTTCGACAAATAATAATGGATCTGCAACCAAAATATTAATTAAGAGGTATGTAAGGCGCAGAACGTTATATATGTCCGAAGGATTATAAAATATTACACGAAACTCACACAAAAGAACATTTAATTAAGGTATTATTTTGATCACAAAAAAACACAAAAGGGATTATCATTATTCACACAATTTTTACCGCTCACATTAAATCCACCTGTGTTCATATCATAAGCTCAAATACAAATTTGTCCGAAGTTATCAGTAATAAACGCAAAGCAGCTTAAAGCTCTGGAGGCCTGAAAGCTCACATTTCAGCGGCAGTCACTGAACTCGGCCGCCACCGGGCGAACGTGCGCCGCGCCGCGACAAAATACATCGCAACTACTACAACTATGACTGAAAACATCGCTATTTCGTAACATAAATATTTAAATATGTGCAAACAATTGTTTTTGAATATGTGGAATGTGGTTCTTGTTCCCCTTTGAGGAGTCGGCCAATTTAAAGTTAGCAGGTAAGTTACAATAGTCGATTCGTTTAACTTGGACCGCGGCTATAAAGACAGTTTTATGACAATGCTTCTAAGTTTGTACTGGATGAAGCTTCGCGATCTCTGTTTTAATTAGCGTTTTGTTTTTTGTCAATTGGAGTATTGGATTGGAGAACATGTGATTTTATTAATGTCGTAATCTAATATCTATCTACCTTCATAGTGTAAGTGTTTGTTCTCGACAACCTCCTGAATACCAAGTTTAATTGATCTTTGCATGTTGTAAAATAGATTGTAAGTAATAACATTTTAAGGTAGGCGTACACCTAACAGTACTTATAAAAAAATATATTGAAGATGTGTGAGATGAAAACCCATAATACGATCTTTATTAACAAATAAAATAACTAATTAGTTAAAACATTATATGCCAAGCAAGCAACCTTTTCCATATGCCACGAATAGAAATATGAAAACAATTTGTATCAACTTCCATTTGCATTTCTACCTACATATTTTTATCCATGCTTGAAGGAGGGTAATATTTTACATGAATATCATTGAAAACAAACAAGAAAGGTATATTATTGGCTCTGTAAAATAGAAAACAACGCATGTGGATGGAAAACCGGTAAACACTTTCTTATTGTTGTTGACCTTTGTAAATGGTTTGGTTTATGCACAGATATTATAATATTTTCTATGGGCAGCACGAAAGTTACTATAAATAATTTTAACGTGTGGTGGGTCTCTACTATGTCAGAGGCAGCTTGGTTAGGTACCAATGCAATGCCTATTTCTCCCACCAAACAGCAGTGTAAATGCACTGTTGTGTTCCGGTTTGAAGGACATTGTAGCCAGAGTAACTACTGGACATATTGAGACTTAACATCTTATTTCTCAGGGTGGCGAGCGCAGTGGAACACCAAGCATTGCTTTGTAATTCATGGTGTTGTTTTGTTTCGCTACTATCCATAAGCCGTCGCATCGTTTACCAGCAGGCAAACGGCATGTTCGTCTCGCCGTCATTGCTATATTAAAAAAACTAACTTGTAATAGTAACATTTCAGTTTATGAATAGCTTGTAATGTTATTTAGTTGGAGATCCCCTTGATAATTTAAGGGACCTTTCTAATTTAGGGGCGATAATGATCGACCTTCAGGGATTAAACTTCTAAAAGATGATTCATACAACGGTCTTGAAAATGTCACATGAATATACCACCGAAATATGGTATAATATTATTGAGGTATTAGAATACAGAATAAGCGTATCTAAGCTATAAAATCTAAATAAATATTTCATCGAATACTTTCATAAAAACCATCACAATTTTAAGGTTATTACTTCAAACGATGAAATTCAAAATAAATATTCGTACGTGGCTGTATTGTATGTTTAGAAATTACTTCGTTTTTGCTAACAAAAGTATATTATGTAATAAATGTATTTTGTGACTAAATTTCAATGAGGTTTAACATCAAGTATTTTATGGTAGACCGCATTTGCTAACAAAATGCAAGGTAAATCTTTCAATTATATTTAATTTTTATCATCTTTACCAGACGCTGTCAATTTTATACGGAATGAGGTCAACGTGTTTATCGGAAGCTGGCCGCTTGCTTGATTTCAACTTCTTCGGAAATTTGTCTAATATATAGCAAAAGGTATTTTTTTATTAAAACTCACATAAAGTAGGTTAGGGTTTTGATGAAAACAAAACATTATTATCCACAGGCCATGTAAGCCACGAAACCAAGAAGGCCATAATTAATTATTAATTTACTAAGATAAAATGTTTACTCGCCAATAAACTTTCTTAAAATAACGAAAAGTAAATATTGTAAAGTTGAATAATTACGATAAAAAGGGTTTACCTGATAACTCCTGCATCAATCACAACTCATATTGCACGGAATCTACAATTTACTTTAATTTATTATTCATTTTAATACCTAGTATTCCGTCTAAATCCTAGAAAATTCTTGAACTAACCGCGCTAACAATGTGAACGCCATTTGTCACTCGGTCAATACAAAAAGCTGAAAGTTGCATCAACGTAATTAAGTTAAATTAGCTTTGTTAGGAGAGGTCGGAAGCGACCGCAGTTTGCAAGTTTACTTCGCCACATATGACCCTTTATCCATGGCACTTCGTTAGTTAGAAAAAGGGGTATTGCTTTGTTCGCCTTAATGATAATTAAAACCTTTGACTACACAATTAGTGCACAATGGGTAATCAGGGGATTAAATTGCCGAGGTCCTAATAATCTTTGCCTTTTCTTCTCTTTTCCCTTTTCAGACTGTTTCCATCTCCTGTCATTAGGCTTTCGTTATCATTTCAGTTTCCTTTTTCCCTTTTCATCATCCTCTAATTTTTCATTTATACAGGGTATATCAAGACTGCTACTGAAAACGAAACCGGGTGGTAGCTTTAGTGACTATAGATATAATGCAAATAAAAATTACGGAAAATATCGCGACAATTTTATTTGTGATGTTTTAAATATCATTGTGTTTGGGTGGTATGTCCATATTTCTTGTTAAAATAATAATATAAGCCCTTGCGTGCTATAGTGTGTGAAACTATGTATTTACCACCAAAATACGACGATAGGAAAAAAACCGTTTTTTTTTTGCAAAAGCTTTAGTTATATATTGCCTGAAGTCACTAAAACTACTACATGGTTTCGTTTTCGTTAGAAGTCTTGATATACCCTGTATTTAAACAATATTTGACATCGCACGTACTATGCAAAGGTATATAGAACAATAATAAGTAGCATTAATGGTCAGCTACATCAAGTGAACTATTTGCTCATTTATCGTTTCAATATTATAACAATACAGATTGTAATTCAGTAAGGAAAACGTATGTCTTAATGATGCGCTGTCATATTTCAAATTTAGAACAGGGAACGTTATGCTTGCAAAAACTGTACTGATCTTGACTACAACAATCTATAAAGCCTCAAATAGGGATGTAAAAGAATATAATTTTGTAGTTTAATATAAGGTTCTCTAAAGGTAGTACTTAACATTTTACCTCGCTTAATTATTACTTCCAACGGGATAATTAAAATTTCACCAGGCGCTTGATATTGCAAATTGCAATGAATTTTATCATTTTTATTAATTGGTTGTATCGGCTTACTCTTAAACACAATTACGTGATAAATAAATAATAGAAAGCAGCTTAAATAAAATCCATATATGCAGAAGTAAAAATACACCTATTTCTGATCACCTTTGATACAAGTCTTGTATCATGGTTATCAGGTATAAGAATCTACAAGAGACTTTCGGTTTTTTTTATTTCACAACACAGCCTGAATCCATTTTGTTTTCCAAAAACATTTGCCTCAATGCGGTAATTGAAATTGCGGCATCTCATTTCACAGCAGGCGTTCAAACATTATAATTTTATTAGGCGCCAAATTGTAAATTGTTGAAAAATAAATAAAATCAATAACTACACTCTAGAAGTCTAGAAGATTCTTTACCAATTGATGATTGATTATCCTAATACTCCTATCCTTTACTGGTGGTAGGTCTCTCATATGTGAGAGGCCATCTGGGTAGGTACCACCGCAATGTATATTTCTCCCATCAAACAACACGCACTGCACTGTTGTGTTTCGGATTGAAGGGCATTGTAGCCAGAGTAACTACTGGACATATTGAGACTTAGCATCTTATGTCTCAGGATGGCGAGCGCAGTAGAGAGCCAAGCATTGCTTTGTAATTCAAGGTGTTGTTTGGTTTTACTACTGTTCATGAGCGGTCGTATCACTTACCATTAGCATCATACGGCATGCTCGTCTCGCCACCCTTTGCAATAAAAATAAAATAAAATAAATAATAATAATGCATCGATTTATGCACATATTAGCTTTATATTTTATTCATATATACCATAATTTCATTATCCTGGCTATAGTTGAAGTGTTCCGAGCCGATGGAAGTTCTTCTAGATAAATCAATTTGAGTGCTATTGTGTAGGCAACTTTGTATACAAATAGTATACCGTATTCGATAGCAATCAATCGATTCGACGCACGGCATCCCGCAAATCCGATATAGGAGGCCGTTCATTAACTAACTGCTGACGCACCGCAATTTACTAAATTGAATTCCAGTTATTTTTGTACTATAAACCTAGAATTCCACGGATGAATTTCTGAACCTGCATAGTTTCGTATTTCACTGCTCAGTACTGAGAATTTTCGTGGTTGGATTCAAGTGGGCTGCCGGAATTCTAACTCTGTAATATACCATATACACATATATATACATACATATGTATGCTTTTATGCTCATTTAGCAGTGTTGAAACAATATAGGATTTTATATGTTTAGATTTTAATAATTTATACTTTTCATGCCTACCAGGAATTGCATTAGAGTATAAAGTACCTATTGTCTCCACAATATCCTATTTCTTCCAACCTTCTTTTAACCCCTGTAATTCACCTCTTACATATTTTTCTTTTTGGAAATGGAATTGTTTGATCTCCTAATCTGCTGAACATTACATATTAAATAAATACACCCAACAGTCACTTATATAGTCTTGACCCTACAGTAAAGTCGAGTTTTGTTTCGTAGGTATCAGGAACTACGAGAAACTTTTCGGCCTCTCAAATACCCAAACCCGGAACAAATACCTGCTTCGTACCCACGGCCTAACGTTTCACAGCCGGCCTATATCCAACTAAGCCACTGAGGCTGGCGTGGTTAAAATATGATTATTAACATTTAAACACGCAGCACAACAATAATTCATAATGTTTCGACTATTCTAAAGGTTGCTATTTAAGATTATAATACCTAGTACGTCCTATGCTAACATGCCGTCTGGGTACAGACCGCGCTACAGTTTGAAGTGGGAATTGCGGGCATTAATGTAAACTTTAAGCAGCTCAGTATGGTATTCAAACTTCATAGAATCACCTTTAGTTTTACCTATTTTATAGCAGTATATAAGCTCGATTGGATTCATGTTTCTCTACAATTCGAGCGGTTTTCATATTATTTGAATTTGGCAATGGATAAATTTTATTCAACTATTTCGTTAACATTTTCAAATCAGAATCTTGGTTACAGTTTTAATAAACGAAATAATAAAACCAATATGTTTAATGCCAAAAAAGCATGCAATATGGTCTGAAGAATTAGACTACGAAACAAAAGCCAAATTACACGTTTGCTTTCTAAATTAATTATTAAAGATAGCATCTATTTTAACAGAAAAAAATGAAAATATGCTAGTACTAATATAGATAAAACACTTTGAATATTCAATAACAATTAGCAAGACTGATATTGATATTGATTATATAACATGGGCTTATATATACACTTCAAAAATACAATGATATATTCAATCCCTTGGAAATTATAGTTCTAAAAAAATACAATTACAATTATGCATACCAAACCCAATTCTATACTGGTACTAGATAAAATAATTAAAATAAGGAAATTCATGACAAAAGACCAGGAATTAACTTAACACGGAGATTTTAAGAGGCCTAAAGGATTACAAGTTACCGCATCGGCTTAACGGCTGGATTCTTGCACTGTACCATGAAAACCCATTACAGGTTTACTGTTCTGACTTGCATTTCGACTTACATTGCAACTGTTGATTCGATTTCTTTATTGGTTCTCAGTAGGATTATTAACATCCACAGTATAATGAAGTTTTAGTACTACAAGCCACATTCTGGCATCGATACTCGTCGTAGCATCCTTGATGGCCTATCTAATTTTATGACACCGCAAACGGCCTGTAAACGGTTTAGTCATGTTTAGTTCTAACAGTATAATATCAAGTAACGAGTACAGGTTAATTAGTCCTAGGTTAGTTTTTTTATTGTTCAGGTCCACCTGCGCCGTAAATGTGAGGGTCAATAAAAAAAATATGTAAAATCACTAAGCAATTTTGGGACATGCCTATGATAGCAGTGGACTGCAACGGGCTGTTAATAATATGATGATGGTGAATTTTGGCACTGCATGTAACAACATGCAGTGCCAAAATTAACTAAAAATAGGCTGGATAACAATCCAGCCTAATACATAAGATGCTTAGTCCCTGAATCCCCAGTAATTTCATCAGTTATTCTCTGAAACATAAGAAATTCTCTTTGGCAACAATAACAGACGAAACGATGATACCTATCCAGAAAGCCTCACTTAAGAAACCAACTATTATTAATGATATTTTAAGTAAAAAAATAGACACAATATACCCCTATATAAAATGAAACGAAAGCACTCTAAACAAGGTCACAATACAACAACATTTGGAAACTTTTCAAAACTTAATTACTTAGAGGCGGCGTTGTTGTCGTGACAATATGTGACGTGATCCGGCTATAGTGTTATCGATCCATGCCGTGCCACCCGGTCGCTAGCCGTACAATTTTATCGCTATAACTATTTTTTACTTTTAAACCATAGGGTGTAATTATTTTAAGTACTGTCGGGCCTGTGAACCCGTATCGATCGGTTAATGTAGTTTTAATTTCATTGAAATGGTTTATAATAAGTAAGCGTGCGCGTTCATTTATCATTTCCTTCATTAAGTATTTATTCGTATTCTTTGTTGATTTTAATGTGGAGTAGTGTTTCCATAATCTACTTCCACTTTCCGTAACAAAGGAAGCTTTTTAAACTAGTAACTTAATTTACATTTAAAATGTTAAAGTACATTTGAAATTTTACCTGTATTTATAGTTTTGTGGCATATTGTGAGTAATATTTACCATCTTCCTCCAATTGCATAGTGAACAGAATGTGGTATTTAATTAAAAACCATTTTTTTCTAGTAATATCATTATTTATTTTCTTAATAGCGGCGAATTTCATTCCCCATTATATACCTATAATCGATGAGTAGACATACAAAAATCACATCAGAATTATGTCAAAGCTATAACCTAATGTTAATATCGGATCCGACACTTCAATTACTACATCAAATACCTCGTAAAACGTAGCATCGCTTGAACATAATAGGAATTATCACGGGTAAGTCCGCAAGCCGTATAGTAAAAAGCCATAAAATCACTGGTACACTGGTATGCCAGCGCTGTGCGGACTCCGCAGACATTATTAATTGCGAAGATAGCGCAATTTTATAAAAGCACGTGGCAGTATGTGAAACGTGTGCTAGATTAGGGATTCGCAGCTGTTTTAGCAAAAAGGTGAACCGATTAAATTCAGTTAAACTGGTTAATTTCTAGGAATGTGATGTTATATTTTTTTAAGAAATAGTGAATTAACGTTTTCAAGAGATATTTTGAATTGGGTTAATGTTATAAAACGAACACATCAAACTCATTTAATTTTGCGTTGTCTGTTTTACATTTAATTTCTACGTAATTGTCTTCCATTACACTGTTTTTCCCACCCGACTCGTTACTCCTCTCCTCTCTCTCTCTTCCTTTTTGGGCCTTATAGTCTGTCCCATTCCATCTCCTTGAGTATGAAATTCAATTTGTAGCACATTTCTTGAGAATACTACAATTTTCGTAACAAAACCTAGCCAATGCCTTAATGCAGGATATCTGCTACCTTAATAACAAATTTCACCAATATTGGTGTAGCTGTTTGAGCGTGAAGAGGTAATACACAAACTTTCCCCCTTATTATATTTGTAGGATAGTAGTGGGATGAAAATTAAAGAACCGTATATACAATATATCGTTTTAAATACAACTTATCAGTGAAAACAAATAAGGGATCAAGTTTGTTTAGAATTGTCATTAAATATTTAAGTTCGCAAACCGAACCAGACTGACGAAGGTAGAGACGGCGCGGCGCGATACGCAAGGGATAGGCGTATCAATAAACAATAATTTTACACGCAGACAGTTCAACACTTGTAACTTCATTATACTTTCATAGCATGTAACTTTTATACTGAAAACACACGTAATATTTTTAAGTGCAACATAAATTTACACAAAGTATTTCGGAAATAGAGATTCCAGATGAATAATGACATAAACGAATGACCTAAAATCTCCAATCAGAGACACCTGAATTCAGTTGCAACGTAAATAGACGGTCTATCTTTTTCAACTGTAGACAGTGCAACTCAAATGCGACGTAAAAAGATGGCCTAAATTGTCCAGTTATAGCGGTCATTTACCGATTTCAATTATGACAAAAATATATGGCCTAAATATTCCTTTTATGTACACGTAAATTCAATTACGACGTAAAAAGACTCCCTAAATATTTACGACTGCTATGTGTATGGTTACAACGCCGAGGACTCGGGTTCTAATCCCGGGTCGGACTAGTGATATTGGATTTTTGTATTCAATATCAGCCTGGAGTCAGGAATTTGTGATCCATAAAGCTATGGGCTCGCCCCCTATCACACCGTGAAACGGACCAAAGAATGGACAACGTAGGTGTCCTGGTACCTCTGCTTAACCTTATAGCGGACTTGATAATATATGACAAAATGTTTGGCCCAAATACTCCAGTCATCTCTACTTAGGTCTCTATGTAATATGCAATATAACTTAAATAACCATCATCGATTTTATAAAGAGCATCAGTTAAGCTAAAAGAATATTAAGGCCATTAAAACCCATCTTCATAGTAACGACATGCATTACGCGAACAATGTTGAAGTTTGACCGTAAGCTAACTTTAAAAACCTCATTACTATACTACGTCAGAACTCTTGCCTCACGCTTCCATTAGGCCACAACTTAAACGGGTTTTCAAATACCGATATAGACATTTAAAATTGGATGGCATATTATGTCCATCATCCATAACTGAGTAGATTAAGAACATCAAGAATTTATATATTTGTAAGAAATTAATCAAACATTGTCTTGTAAGGTATATCTTGAAAAAACATGCCGTGGCGGTGTGTCTGTCTTTAACTCTAGGTTTCATAAATAAATAAATAAAATAAATAACACCCAACAGTCACATACATAGTCCTGACCCCACACTAAGATCGAGTCTTGTGTCGTGGGTATCAGGAACTACGAGAGACTTTTCGGTCTCACAAACACCCAGACCCGGAAGAAATATTTGTGGGCCGCACAAACATTTCTCTCGGTGCGGGGATCGAACCCGCGGCCTCTCGTTTCACAAGCGGCATCTAACCAACTGCGCCACGGAGGCTGTGAATTGCGTATGCTAATAATTAAAATATTGCCTCATCGTATAATTATGTTATCCTTTTGTCCAATAATCTCTATTCTCTAACAAGATTTAAATAAAACGGTAGTGGAAAAATCGTAACAATCCGACTAATCTTAATTTGTAATTTTCTATATTCTTTTTTTTGGACTATAATAAATTTAGAACTTATCAATGACACTATACAATGTCAATAAAAAGACTTCGATGAATTACTTTTATTAGAATCGTGGAGCACTATGTGGCCTAATCACTGACAATCGTGCTCTCGATTATAGAGGAGGCCCGTGCCCTGCAGTGGGAAATATATGAGCTGATACAGTACAGAATCGTGGCCACTTTGACATTACTTCTCAAGTCTTACTTGATTATTTACAAGTGCCACAGCTGTCTGTCTCTTAGGTTTTCCATTCCCAACAGGAATTTATCATTCATTATATGGAGATGTGACGATTCTCTCGACGTTGAGTATTCTAAAAGCATTGTCTCTTTTCGCATTGGGACTACGAGGTAAGCCGCTGACATAGTTTTGTAAGGCGAAATATTATTTTATCATTGACAATAAAAAATGAATATTTTTGCTGTCTACGGCTTGGTAAAGAAGGTTAATTTGGTCTAATTAATATTAATATAAGATAAGTATTTGCACCAAAAACAGCCTTTTCTTACCTCAGAGAATACATACTAGCAAATTAAGTTAACAAATAACGAAAATAAAAGTAAAAACTGATGAACCATAACCTAAAAAAAGCACACAGCGTTACGATTCGCCTACAACATTATCTGTGACATTTACCAGTAATGTCATTACAAATATAACTGACATTATCAATTCTTCACCACTACACAAGACATTAATATCAATTGTACTGGTTACGCTCGCCATATCGATTTCACTAGCCACGAAACAGCCGTGCGTCTTCAATTAACCCCTGTCAATGCACGATGAAAGCATATGTCTTCAGTAACGAAGTCGTATTTGAAGGTTGGACAAATGATTAAGCTGTCTATTTCATAAGGTTAACCCTCCGATCAAATATACACTAGATTATAAAAAAACGGCAAGAGAAATAAGAGCGCAAATAAGCGTGTGGTCTTATTTGATTTTAGTATAGTCTAAGAACATAATAAATCTTAATTTAAAGGAATAAGGTGTATGGTTACTTGAAGTTGTACTTTAAGACTTTTTGCTACATCTATCATCATAGTTGCAAATTCAAATGTACGAGTATATGTATAAGCAACCTCGGCCACTTTTAGCGTGTTGTTCTGGACCCTGTATCTAGTATATATTTGATCGAAGGGTTAGCCGTATAAAAGGGATACTGGTATCGGTGTTTTACACTAAATTGCGTAAAGTACGAGTAGCTTTGACTTTTACAATATTAAAGCCGTTTCGGTGGATGATTGATAGAATAAAAAATATTATAACGAAAGCTAACGTTGGTGTCAATTTTGTGCTTATTTTGCTAGTTTATCCTATTAAGTCATCATAAATCGAAAAGAAATAGATTCGTCGGTTTAATAGCAAAATATAAGCTTAAGGAAAGTCAGGGACTTTACGCAATATTTTTTGTCACTTGTGTCGTAGTTTATGGGTTATATAACTAAATAAAACACCGAATAAACATTGTTCAGATAGCCGTTAGCGATAAAACACCTTAGGATTAATACAAAATATACTTATAACTTATGGCAGATGCTGGATACGACCGAAGACAGGGTAATATAGCGCAATTTAGTGGAGGCCTATGTCCAGCAATGGACAGCAAAAGGTTGCTGATGATGATGATGTAACATTTTAGAACTCAAAACTAAGTCACTATTTGACCGACAGATACGCTAGGGCAAACAAAGCTAATAGTCCGTGGTGTTGTTAGCAGTGAGCCGCGATTAGTTGTTGGCTGCAGTCAGCGCTGATCGATCACTGTCGCGCCGCCACGCGTCCCACCTGATCACATTCCCCACATTTCACTAATCACACAGGGAATTATTCACTTATTTTTATATAGATGCATAATAATAAATATTGAGTAACACCAGCTCATATACGTCACACTGCGTGAGTGCCTCCTCAGCAATCGCGAGTACAATTGAGAAGAGTCATGCCATACGCTGTCAGTCAGTCATATTTTTCTTTAAAGTTAAAGAGCTTGGTAACTGAATATTATGAATACACACATGATTTCGAAATGTCAGAGGTATGCTCTTGGATTCGAACCGGTGACTATTATGTCAACAGCCGCATCTAGTTCGTTAACAATAGTCCACCACGCACAAGATGCATAATTCTAGTAAATCTTATTTCACTGTATTGGTTTTAAATTAGCAGTGTGCGCCTATTAACTGATCAATCACTGTCACTCCCGCCATGCTCGCATCTCGTGGACCATATCATTTTGAACATATCACTTACTGCTCCGAAACATTATATAGCAATTAGTCTTTAGAATGCACTGTAAATATACTTATTTTATAATACCTACGGCATCGAAACGTGGCCTCTTATGAAGGCTCAGTGTCAATCAATACGCTATGGACAGGGCTATGCTTGGTGTTTTCCTACGAGATCAAATCAGGAATAAGGAGATCCGTAGGAGAATCGGAAAAAGGTAATCGACATACCGACAAGGATTAACAAGTTGAAGTGGCAGCGGACCGGGCACATAGATTAATGTACGAGTAATGCTTACATTTACACCAAGCTAATAGCTATATACATACCTACATGTTATATATCAAATGACTATCAAAAACTACGATGCACTTTTCAGTCCCACAACAATCGACCACAAATATATATTTTTTATCACAATATAACAGCCACACACACGCTCCATTTACTTAATTTATTCATTTGCCTATAAAAGTGAATGATATCACAAATGAAAATAAATCACTAAATGCGATATGCATGTAGAGCCGTGGCCCATCAATCTCGCGACGTGCTAAAACCCCGTTCAAAATACTGATAAACGACGCTCCGATCGCAATGTATCCTGCTCGCAGCTACACGTATTTCAATCTATTTGTCTTGTCTATTCCACTTGTATATCACGCTTTAGCTTGGGAACGTCAAATAGATTCACTCCAAGTTTAGGCGAGAAACCAGTGTGAAAAAAATGTTGAAAAGCAATGTAATATTTAATACTGACTGGATTTTGAATAAAGTTCGAATTATGTTATTTTAAGAATACTTTTGCACTTGTAAATTTTTATTTTTCTTTATTTTTGTAATAGGGGTTTTGACAAGTTGGGTGCCTATACATTTGCCCATAAATAGGAGTTTATTAGATGCTTTTATTTAGTTTAACTTGTCCCGACGTCATTGTAATTAAAAATTACATGACACTACTTGAGCGTCACCCCGAAAATTTTGATGTTCATTCTCATATGGCCTAGTAATATAGTTACTAAAGCAACAAGATTTAAATAATTAAATCGGTAAAGAGTAAATAAATACTGGGAAGGGGATCCCAAACATTGTATTTGATAGCGCAAGGTAGAAATAAAGGATAACAATATCGATATCAGAATATACAGATTCCGCAAAAATGCCAACTCAATTAGGTGTGGCAAATTAGATGTTGATAAGAGCTCCCAGGTAACAGTCTCGAAATATTTCTCAAAATAAATTTAAAAAAATGTCGGCTTACGTAAACAGTCTCCATTCAGTGAAATAGACATTTGACGAGGCGCGTATAAGATAAATCGCGCTTGGGGATCTCGAGCTAAAATCTCAAGTTAATCTTGAAAAATACTTTAATCCAATTTAATATATACTCTAAGTCCAAAACAATGTTTGTTATAAACGTAAAAAATGCGCGGTGAAATGAGGACGCTTTATTTTTTAGTATTTTAATAAAATTAAGTGATATAAAATTATATTGAAGCCTAGATAGGCTTAGGATAGATATCCTTAGAGAAAATGGCTCTATTTTTGAGGTAAACTCAAGCGAATAATTGACAACGCCTGAAAGTAGCTGAAGCATAAAATACTTTGAAATTTGAACACATCGAACTTGCACAACCTTATTACTGATGCTGTAATATGCCCCAAAAAAGATGACGCTAGATCTATTTATTTATGTGACTTTCGTATCACTTCCTAGGATAAAGTTGCTATATGTATATATTATTGTATCCTAAAACTATAATAATATTTTTACTGCATACATAAACAAATTCACAAATACAAAGACACATATATCATGTCTGCCATTCAAACATCCACAAGTAGATCCATCTTTGACGCAATCAGTCAATGTATTTTCTAGCTTCAGAATAAAATTGCTCAATTCCATTTTGCACGCATAATGCAATTTCGATATTTATAAAAATACATACATACATAAACTTACGTTTTTTTCCCAGAAGGAGTAGGCAGAGGTGCCTGGACACCCACATTTCACCTTGTATATTCCGTCCCACGATGTGATAGGTGGCGAGCCTATCGCCTTATCGGGCACAAATTCCTGACTCCGGGCTGATAATGAATAGAAAAATCCAATATCACTTTGCCCGACTCAGGATTCGAACCCGAGACCTCAGCTTTACAAACGTGCCTTAGTACAACTACGCCACCGAGGCATATACAAAAATAAATCTATATATAAAAATACATTACTTACTTCTGTTTGTGTACGTTAATGAAGTCAGGAACAAATGATTGTCGGTTGAGTGGCACGCGATGTGCTATTTAGTGGAGCGCGCTGCCAGCCATTTTATTTTTATATCGACACTTTATTAAATCAATATTAGCACGGTTGTTTTTGCAGTTATATTAAAAACACATCAAGAGATTAGAGGGCGTTCAGGCCTGAAGTGGCAGAACATTATTTAATAGATATTTATTTTATTGCTTTGAAGTGCGAGATTCTCCTACAGTCTGCCTTTGAGTGAAGCAGAAATGGAGCAAAGCAGGATTAATACTTAATACTTATTAAAAAAATGCTACATCATTTAAATATACTATAAAATATACAAACATATATATACATAATATATACAACTAACTGTATCTGTCAATAGATAGATAGATAGATAAAAATGTAAAAATTAAATCAATTCCGCGATAAAATCCGTAAATAATACCGTAAATAATAATACTTTTATTTCAATGTATCTGTCAAATTAGTTTCTGTTCTCCGAAAACGGTTCCCAAACTCTTACCTTGAACGCATAACGGTTGGTGGCCGCTCTAATTTCGAGTGGAAGGTAATTTACAGCAGGGACCCAGCCCAAAACCACAATCTGGGTAAATCATTGGTGGTTGGCCGGTGACCCCTACAATGCCCCGACATCATACCCTTCCGATTGTCCCCAAAGACGGGAAGGGAGGCATTAAAAGTCTTTCCCTCGAAAACAAAATTTATTGAGGAAATAGGCACCTATACAGCCACGGGGGGTAAACATAACAATATATAGGTTATAATTAATATTATAGGTTGCATTGCTTTTTCCTTTTTTCTTCATGGCATATAAAGAAAACTATTGCACTGAAGTTTCTTTATAGTTACTTAAATAAATGACAAAGTCGACTATTTTAAATATTATGCAACTACTTACCTACATACATATATAAACACACGACTTTTTCTCAGAAGGGGTAGACAGAGGTGCAACCAGGACGCCTACGTTTCGCCTTGTATTTTCCGTCCCACGATGTGATAGGGGGCGAGACTCCGGGCTGTTAATGAATAGGAAAATCCAATACCACTTTGCCCGACCCGGAATTCGAGCCCGAGACCTTAGCTTTGAAGTCATACCGTAGTACAACAGGGCCACCAGGGCAATCTAAACTACGTAAAATTACAAAATCAGATATAAATCGGGAATTAATAATAATAAACTATTCCTTAGTAACGATGAGCTGAAGAATGGTTACATGATTGTGTTTATCTTTGCACAATATCTGACTTTGTCTATTATCTGCCTTCGGATTCTCCGATACTAGAACAAGTCGAATCTTATCTTCTTTTTTTTTTTTCGGCGGTAGGCGTAAAAAAAGTCAGACGTTGTTATTATATCGTATTTTAATTAAAATTTAAATACATTGCTTTTTTGGTGTACATTGCGCTTAAACAGCGTAATATTCAATAAAATCGCTACACAAACGTTATTAGCACTGTACATGTGAAAATATCGTTCCAACAGCGCCACCTGCTAGCCTTGCACCTACTTACAATATTTTGGACCAATTGTTGCAAATAAGCCAAACGCAGAATGTCACAACTGGCAGAAATTCAGGACACGCAGTCGAAGTTGGAGGAAAGCTTTTCCAGACGGATGGCTGAATTGGAGGCAAAGTTGCAGTCCGGTGGCCAGTCGAAGGACACAGTTGCCAGAGTTGCCGAGGAGTTTCGCACCTTCCGGGAACTGATGTTTGAGATGCTTCGGTTGCTGAGAAAGCAAATAGCCGAATGCACCCGGATGATAGATACCATCGAGACTCGACATCGGCGGAAAGCGCTCCTCTTCTTGGGTGTTGCAGAAAATTCCAATGAGAGCTGCAGTGATGTTGTCCTCAATGCCATCAACAATACGTTGGCTCTGAAAAGCATGTCTGCTTCCAACATTACAGCGTGCCATAGAATCGGGACTCATAGTAAAGATCAGAACCGGCCTATTCTTGTGTGGTTCTCCGGAGCTGTTCATCGAACTTCAGTTTGGAGGGCGAAGGCGAAGCTGAAGGGCACCCCTATTATTCTGAAGGAGTTCCTAACCAGATCCCGCCAGCAAGTATTCTCCAAAGCCCGACAGCATTTTGGCGTGAGAGCGTGTTGGACCCAAGATGGCACGATCATCGTCAAGGACCCGGACGGTAGCCGCACTAAGGTCACAACTCTGGAGGAGCTCAACCCTTTGATGGTGAAGTATCCGCGGGCGATGGAGACTTCTTCGGTTGTTAGAAGTGGAAAAGCGGCAGCGTCGACATCAACATCACGTTAACACCTTATCGCGGTATTTTGAAACGATAACTTCGTGTTATTGTCTTGTTTTGTTTTAGATTTACTATTTTATTTTATTTGTTTTTCACTTTCACTTTTGTTTAACTCAGTGTTTTGTTTTGTCCGTGTTATCGTACCCGCACGTGTTGTTATTTAATGTGACCTCATTTATATGTCAATCTGACACAACACGTCCGTTCGAAAACCGTTTGCTTATGTAATATGTTTTGTTTTTTTTTTTGTTTCTTTCTTTATTTTCTTTAATTTTTATTTTTGTTTACATATTGTCCTCTTTTTTTTGTGTTTGATTTTATTTAATTTTACTATTAGATTTTGATTAGATTGATATAGTGTGTATATGGGCTGGCGGGTGGTGCAGAGATGAAATTGTCGTACCATCCTTTTATTTATTTAGGTAAAATTTATTCGATTATTTGTTTTGTTGTTATATTATTATATTTAGTATTTTATATCTATAGTTATTATATATATTTTATAATTATTAGCACAATGTCTTCGGATAATGATTCTTTTCATTCTGCCATAGACACTTCTTCCTATTCAAGTGACGACAGCTTTAACTCCATTCATGATGGGCTGTGTGACTTGGTGCGGCAAACCTTTGACCGTTGTTCTGATACATTTAATGTGTGTCATATTAATGCACAAGCGTACCAAGTCACTACAGTGACCTGTTGGCAACCTTCACGGATGCTAACGTTCACTGCGTCCTGGTTTCTGAGAGTTGGCTCAAACCTCAACTACTTTCTGCTGTTTACCCTCTTCCTGGGTTTATACTCATAAGAAATGATCGCGTCAATATGAGAGGTGGAGGCGTTGCCATTTATCTTCGCAGCAATTTTCGTTACCAAGTTGTAGCGACCTCACCCTCTCATAGCTCCGTTTCGGCAGAGTTTCTCTTCCTTGAGGTTTGGGTCAGGGGAGTGAAAACCTTAATTGGTGTCATTTATTGCCCCCCTTCTTCTGATTACTTCTCCAGCCTGGAATCAGTTCTGGAATCTTTAGGGTCTGAATATGTACACCAAATCATCATGGGAGATTTTAACACTGATCTCCTTGCCCAACACTCCTCACGTTCCCGTAAACTCCTCGACATCCTTCAGTCCGTCAATCTGGTAGTCTTGCCTCTGCAAGCCACTCACCACAACATCGTGGGGGATGACACCTGGCTTGACCTTATCCTCACCTCTGATCCGTCTCTTGTGTCCTGTCATGGCCAATATCCGGCACCCGGATTTTCTCGCCATGACCTCCTCTTCCTATCCTACGCCCTCAAACCAATCCGACCTCCTACCAAGGTTTTGCGCAGGCGTTGTTTTGGTCGTCTGGATTTGGGCAAGTTACGCCAGGATGCTGGGAATTTGAGCTGGGACAGTCTGACCTCCGCGTCTACAGTGGACGAAAAAGTCCACATTTTTACCACCACTATTCATGCACTGTATGACACTCACGCGCCCGTCAGGCTGATCAGGCTCAAACGTCCTCCAGCCCCTTGGATGAATGATGGGGTTCGGATGGCGATGAGACGTAGGGATCGCGCCTTTCGGAAGTTCAAGAGGGAGCGCACGGAGATTAACTGGAGTTCATTTAAGTCTGCAAGAAATCGGTGTAATCAGATGATACGTAATGCTAAACGCCGACATATTCTTGATAATATATCCTCGTCTACCCCTACTAATATCTGGAAGTTTCTAGGAACGGTAGGTATTGGCAAGGGGAAAAATGCTGAGTTTCCTAGTACGATTGGTTTGGACGACATTAATCATTACTTTTGTAAAGTCACGTCTCTCGATCGTCAAACCAAGCGTCGTACAATGGATTTCCTTGATAGTCTTCCCCGTCATAATATAGATCCTTTTTACTTTTCTCCAGTAGCTCAAGACGAGATCAAAAAGATTATCCTTTCCTTAAAATCAAACGCCGTTGGCTGTGACAATATCAGCCGTCGCATGATTATCCCAATACTCGACTTGCTTCTCCCAATTATTTCCCACATTGTTAATGTTTCCCTCGACACTCGCATATTTCCGTCTTTATGGCGGAAAGCTTATGTTATTCCTCTTCCTAAAATTCCTAATCCAACCATCGTAAACCATTTCCGTCCTATCTCTATCCTTCCCTTCCTATCAAAGGTGCTTGAAGCTTGTGCTCACAAGCAACTGTCCAGGTTTGTACTCGGCAATAACCTTTTAAATCCTCTACAGTCTGGATTCAGACCTGGACACAGCACTATTTCCGCGCTCCTTAAAGTGACTGGCGATATTAGGGCTGGTATGGAGGACTCCAAGGTTACAGTGTTGGCTTTGGTGGACTTCTCAAATGCCTTCAATACCGTCAGTCACGACATCCTTCTATCCATCCTTTCCCTCTTTATGATCTCGTCTGAGGCGATGGAATGGTTCTCTTCCTATCTTCAAGGGCGTCAGCAGTCGGTCCGCCTTGATGACTTATCGTCTAATTGGTGTGGCCTTGATTCTGGCGTTCCTCAAGGCGGTATACTTTCTCCTTTGTTGTTTTCTATCTTTATTAATCTAATAACCCAAGATCTTCGATGTGCGTATCATCTGTATGCCGATGACTTGCAGATATACTCTCAGGCGGGTGTTGACGGTGTGACTACAGCAATTGACCAAGTGAACAGGGACTTGGCTCACATCAAGCACTGGTCAGATTGTTTTGGTCTAACTGTAAATCCAACTAAATGTCAGGCCATTCTTGTTGGGAGTCCAAGGATGATCTCCAGATTAGATACCGCACATATTCCGCCTGTTATTTATGATGGGACAGTCATCGCTTGGTGCCCTGTAGTCAAGGACCTAGGCATATATATTGACTCCTCTTTGAATTGGCGAGCTCAGGTTGCTTCAGTTTGCCAAAAGGTGACAGGTACCCTACGTGCACTCTATCGTCTAAAAAATTTCCTCCCTATCAAAACCAAGACAATGCTTGTGCAAGCCTTAATATTCCCTTTAATCGACTATGGTGATGTGTGCTATTTTGACCTGAATGCAGAACACCTCAATAAACTCGACCGGCTTCTCAATAACTGCATTCGATTCATTTTTAATCTTCGTAAATACGATCATGTTTCTTATTTCCGCTCCCAACTAAAATGGTTACCCATTCGTCAGCGTCGTTCCCTGCATGCACTTACTACACTCTTTTCAATTCTTACATCTTCTACTTCACCTTCTTACTTAACTTCTCAATTTCAATACCTTTGCAGTAACCATAACAGGAATCTACGCTCTAGCAACAATCTTCTTCTTCATTGTCCTACCCATAGATCTGATTTTACTCATTCTTCCTTCTCTATCCAATCTATACTCCTCTGGAATTCACTCCCCCTGGAAATCAGGTCGTCTGGTACACGATTGGCGTTTAAGGTGAAGGTTCGCCAACACTTTCTCAAGAAACTGGCAGAGTCACTTTAATTTATATCTCTACGTGCTATATTTATATATATTTATATATATATTTATTTATTTATTATAAATATATATTTATAACATATATTTATTATATTTACTTTCGGGTGTATGTATATGTATGATTATTATTTTTATTAAAATATATTTTAAACATCACATCACTTTTTAAATTTGTTAATTTATGCGCCTACTTTGTTTTCTCTCTGCACCAACCAAAGGTAGACTGGCAGAGAATGCCTCAGGCATTAAGTCCGCCTTTATACATTATTTGTATAAGAAGCATAAATAAATAAATAAATAAATAAATATGGTTCTACCGCCGCTATAATAAATCAGTCATGAAAAAAATCCAAAAATAATATTTTATTCGACCTTTCCATCATTTACAATCCTTTACAAACAACGCGTTTTGTATTTTTACCATTGCTTTATATCGATAAGCATTGTACCACGTCTACAGGGCAGTCGGCTCACGCACGCCGCGCTAGCACATTTCATTACGTTGCCATTGACTACGCACGAATGTTTCCCGGTCTCGCCTCACCTTTCATAGCCTGGGTCATAAAACAACGTTACTGGGATTTCAGATAATAAGTATGAACATTTGGATTTACTTATATCACTTTAATATCAGTAATCTTGTTCAAAATCAACGATCATGTACGTAAATGCTGAGTAAAAAAAAACTAATGATATAAGATTCCTTTGTTTGTCATGTAGGGAATCAAATAATTCTTATGACAAGTCAGTACACATTGCTTAATCTCTATTTATTTTATTATTATTTATTATCAGCCATTAGTGTCCCACTGCTGGGCAAAGGCCTCCTCCCTTTCCTTCCAGATTGTGCGGTCTTGGGCGATTTCAGGCCAATCCTGAAGAGACCTGTCGATTTCGTCTCTCCACCTACGCCTAGGTCTGCCGCGTCGTCTTTTTGGAATCAGGAATCTCTATTTATAAAATATAAAACAACAGTCATAGGAGAAATACTTTCCAACAACACAAATATTACGCTTTGTTCTAACAAACGCTACGAGTGTAATATGTTGTATATTGGAAGCCTTACATTACGAATGTAACGCGTCGTATATCTGAATTTAAAAAGCAATTCCATCACTTTCTTTCTCCGTCGGGATATATTTCCCGACGCAGTGAGCCTTATATTTCAGCCCAATATGCACTTTAAAGGATTTAGGGTATTCAATGTTACAGAACTTTTGACTCATATTCTATTCTGCGCTGAGCCCGCAGTTTCAGACCAAATGTGTCGCGACATTTCAAGTAGGATCCAATTATATTTGAGGAATTCTAAAGGAATTGAATACCCATTATATTTACAATTCCTGTTTTTTTGAATATTTTTTTGAATATGTGTTAGATGAAATTATTTTTGCTTTTTTTAATGCATAAGCCCGATAAAGGAGAAATTACTGCTGCCTATGTACAATTCAATATTTAGATTGTAGCTTCGTTGCCTTGTAACAAGCGAGGAGAAAGGGAAGAATACTGAGGGAAAAAATAATATTGGGCATTTGGCAATTTCCTTAGGAAATATTACGGAATATTTTTTTTACACTGTTTCGGCATAATGACTGCACTGCGCCTGATGGCGAGCGCAAATGCCGTCCAGGAAGAGTATCAAATCGTTGTGTGAAAGTTTATTTCGCACCATAGAAAATTCGGTAATAATCAGGTGACACCCTTCGTGTGAGGTTCAATTATAACAATGTCCTTATGAAGGACTTGAAGTTAAAATTACATTCGAAAACCTTTATCCTCCTTTCCCGTCCTTTAACTCTAAAAAAACCCTATAAATCTAATGCGATATGGCAAACATCGACGATTTATTTTCGACGTAGCTACGGGCACAATGAAAATCTAGCTAGGTAATCAGTCTAACAATATTAGGTATACTAGATAAATTAAACACGATGAATAATGCTTACTAAGGCCAGATTTATAAACTCAGGGCACTCCTGTGCCGCAGGGAGAATAGACCTAAATAAACTTGTTCCAACGTACATCATAATAAACTTAAGATTTAAACCCGATTTTCGATTTCGGCAGTCTCGTTGTCTACGCAGAATGTATTTATGTACATATATTATGCACTTATATACACAGATGATATTTTTATGTTACTCTGAGAGTCTTGAGAGGATTTGAATACATTTAGCAGTAAGAAGTTTATAGGTAGCTTAATTTTTTGAGCTTAGCCCCTATTGCAGTATAAACTATCATAAATAGATCCAAATTATCACTAGAATATAATAGATACACATAATTATAAATTATCTGGAAAATATCCATATACCTACAATCATAGTAAACAGTCATTAAAAATCATTATAGCATATAATAGAAGCGTAGACATAAAATAATACACGTATCTAATTGTCTGTTCCTATTTTACTGAGCTCATGAGGTGAGGAACATTATGGGCGACGTAAAATGTAAGATAAAGTGTAACTTGGGAAGTGTCGATACGTTCTGATCCTTTATGAAGGTCCCACATATTTTATGACACCTATATTCGGAAACCAGTGGAATATTAAGTGCCGCCCTATCTGACTAACTTAGGATCCAATGAGATGAGATTAAATGTCCCGCCGGGTTTTCTACGTGAATAATGGGAGTTTATTTTTTATACAAAACGTGTTTGATTCCTTGAATTCAATGGGTTTTTTAATCATTGGCATTTGAAATTGATTATTTTTGCGTTGATTTATTTCATTTGCTTTGCAGTCCAAATAGAAATCCTATACAATTGAAGTGAATTTGAATACAATTGATTTGGATGCTTAAATGATGTGGATAATCCTGTCCGCATTTATTGTTTATATATTTTTTTCTGCCATTGATAGAATGTACCAAAAACATGACGTTGATTTATTGTGAGACTGATACTGCCATGGCTGTGTCGACCCATTCCTACTATAGTAACACAAACTACAACTGGCTCTAAAAACGTTTACAGAAACAGTTTATTATATTTTCAACACAAAAATTCATAAATACAAACCAATTAATACTTCTGTGTACAGAAGCTTAAAATATTCGTATAATAAAATTCCGCTGAGCACGATACATGGGCATTTTGAAACTGATAAACAAACTTCTATGAATTTTTTCATGAAATTAATTTAACTTCAGCGTAAAACGTTTATAGCGTTTTGTATACTTTTAATACTGTTACTATTTACGAGCAAAAATGTAATTAGTAATGTTATTTTTTTTGTTTCTCGTACTGCGACAGTCGGGCTTACATTGCCGCAAATTGTGTAACCAAATAAACTGTTTTCTCAAATACTATGCCCAACTATAATTGCCATTTCCTACTACAATTGACCGCCTTCATGGCGCAGTTGTATAAACGCCGGCTGTGAAGCGAAAGGCAATGGATTCAATTCCTGCACCGAGCCAAATGTTTGCGTAATCCACAATTTGTTTCGGGTCTGGGTATATGTTAGACTGAAAAGTCTCTCATACTTCATACTCACGACACCAGACTTGATTTTAGTATGGTTTGAGGACTATGTGTGTTCTTTTGAAGTGACACTTCTCTAGGGACGCTTGATTGGGAAGTAATCTGGTGAATGCGTGACAACAGCATTACGGAAATAGTGTGACATGGCGAGGCAAACGGAGTTGAATTGTCAAAGGAGAACAGTCGATTTGGCCCAACTACGGACAACAAATTCATATATCAGCCCATATATGTCCCACTGCAGGGCACGGGCCTCCTCTACAATCTAGAGTACCATTGAGAGAGGTTAGGCCATATAGTCCACCACGCTAGCTTAATGCGGGTTGGTGGACTTACATACCATATAAATTCAACAAATTCATGATGATGACTTAAAAATTCAAGCGTGTTTTTTTACGGAGAAGGCTTGAACGTTAGTCCACTAGTGGCTCAAATGCGGTTTTCTAGGCTTATTTATTTAGGCTATGTAGCTTCAATGTGAGTATCCCCTCTTAATTTAATGAATACGTAACCTAAAGTTACGCCACTTAATTGGCAACCCCAACCGAGCCTACTTCTCTTACATACAGAAAAACTTTGTTATTTCATACTGTAAACATTGCAACGAAAGTTTAGCTTGTAAATTAAGAACATTGTGGTTTCTTTTTTGCGGTCCCTTTAATCCATCGCAACGAGGCAATTTTTACCATTTCTATGTATGTATAGCTTAACTTAGATACTCTTTACATACCTATATAATAGTGACGCCTGTATCCTATAGGGTAGGCAGAGTCTATTATAGACCGCCACCTTGTTTGATCCTGACATATTACTTTCGCTTCATCCATTTTCATCGACCTCGTTATGCATTCTTATCAATTCAGGGTACTTTTGTCCTGACCCTTGTTGAGGGTATCACCGATTTGGATGATGTAGGTTCGGTGAGGTGGTCAACCTACAGTCTCTTCCATCCACACTCGCATTGTGCATTGTATATTTGCTTTGTTATTTTCCTTTCATACATCCTCTCTACATGACCAAACCAATCGATATCTTTTATTATTATTATTACATAAGCCCTTTAATTCCCGCTGCTGGGCAAAGGCCTCCTTGCCTTCCATTTATCGCTGATAGATGCTAATTTTGCCAGTTCGGAAGATATGATTTAAGTTCGCAACTTCAGAGACCCTTACTAATGGAAAATTTGAATTTACTTTAAGAATACATGCGATTCACGCCAAAGTGTGGTAAATTGAAATCTTATATGTGAATATAGTCATGGTATAGTTTTCAAAAAAATACAGAATATAAAAACTTTAATTCCATAAAGTATCGCTATAGAAATATTGAGTGGCTTTTGTAAAGCAGAGGAATTCAAGTGATTGAAGATTACGACGATTATACGAGTATAAGTGTCAATAAACACGAAAGAGAAATTCAGCCATCTTTTTTTAATCATAACCAATTATTACTAAACTAAAATATATTTAATATATTAGCAAATGTAAAGCAAACAAACTACGGCGTAAGTAGGCTATACCGTAACAATAAGCCATCCAAGTAGACAGGTCTGGAATCGAAACCTATCGGGGCAGTAGATAAACTAAGTATAAACCCGTCTGTCGTGACTTTCTTTGATATCGTCAAAGAAAAACTACGCAAAGGAAATGTTTTACTATTTTTATACGTCAGATAACCACAAAGACTTTTGTCTTGTTGTCTTTGCTTTAATGTAAACTAGCTGACCCGGCCACGCTTCGCTTTGCCTTGGTTATCATAGGATTCATATTATATTTAATTAATTAGCATAATAATTAATGCCTACACTTGCCGTAGCTATCCTACTGTCCTGCTAAATCCCGTCTTAACCCGTCTGTTCAGTCACTTCTCGATCCGTTCCGTCCTTTCTCTCCATATCCAAATAGTATGCCTTATGAATTTTTGTCATTAAAAACTTTAGTGCTTCTGATTATCCATGCAATATTTCATCCCTTATTTCACACCCACAATGCTGCTTTTCCAAAAACGTTGCAAGCAATGTTTAGGTAAAATATAACCTATCTCACTCAGAGACGATATATAACATTAATTTCTATCAGTGAATTATAGCGAAGCAAAGGCTACTGTAAAAAAAATCGTGAATAAAGTGATATTCGATCTTGAAAAGAAGTTAATATTATAACTTTTTACGTGTGCAAAATATTTATTTAATTGTCTCTATTGATGTAGCTTGATATATTCTCCTTAGTTCACACAAAATACATTTCTGAGCGCATTATTTGACAACCAATTTAAACGTCAATCCCTTTTTTTGACATTAATTTACATCTTTAAAATCTAAAATACGCCATTAATCGAATATTGTGGATATATGTTGTCGATTCGAAACCTTTATTTAATTACGTTCTTTAATTTGAGGGAAGAGTTTACCGTATCGACGGGATGAACATGAATTAATGTTTGACAATTACGAACCCATGAACATTTTGTATGAGAAAATGTTAATAAGCTAATAGACACTCGAGAAACCGGGAACGTGATAAAAAGTATCCTATGTCCTTCTCCTGGTTCTAAGCTACCTCCCCACCAATTTTCAGCCAAGTCAGTTCAGCCGTTCTTGAGTTATAAGTGGAGTAACTAACACGACTTTCTTTTATATATATAGATGATGCTGACTTCAAAAATCATAAAAAGTGGACGAAAGACAAAGATATTTTAAAAATTTACAAAGTCTGGACATTGAGTGCAGTGTACACCTAAATATTTTAGTGCCTATTTTAAATATACATTTTGCATAATAAGAAGAAAGATATGAAAAAATTATCAAACATTTTTGTTTAAGGCCTGAAAATAATACATAATGTGTTAAAATTACAGAAGAAAGCGCGCTCTCTGTATATTTTAGAACCATGTTGTAACAGTACTCGTAGCATATATTTAAAGATATATCCTGAAAATAAATGAGGAAGTGCGTCTTGACTATAGATAAACGGACCAGATACGGCTACCAATAAGTCCATTGTGATTGCTGGTTCGAATCCCAGGGCACATTTCTGTCTTTTCAGAGTCATGTGTGTATTGAGAGTAATTTAGCACGCACTTAAACTGTGAAGGAAAACATCGTGAGAAAACCTACATACCATAGCGATTTGCGAGAATTTCTGTGGTATGTAAAGTCCACGAACCCACGTGCCAGCGTGGTGGACTATATGGCCTAACCACTCTCAATCATATTCTCGATTGTATAGGATGCTCGTGCCTTGCAGTAGGACGTATAGGGGCTGACACAGAAATGAAAAATATCAAAATGAAAAACATTGCTTTTGCGAAATTTTTGATTAAAAGGCCAACTGTCATAACGGTTGTTAAACGTTACAAGAATTCGAGTATTGTAAAAAATAATAATAAAGTAACCGAATTTAATATTTATCAGTTGGAAATTGTATTTTCTCCTTTTCTTCCTGATTTCTGGTCCAAAATTAAACATTTTACCTGTGGACCTACCACCTACTACCCTCATATGTGGGAGGTGACCTGGGTTGGTACCACCCCAATGTCTACTTCTCCCGCCAAACATCTGTGTAAATACACTTTTGTGTTTAAAGAATATTGCAGCCAGAGTAAATACTGGACATGTAGCGCAATGGAATGCCAAGCACTGCTTTGTAATTCAAGGTGTTGTTTGGTTTAGCTACTGTTCATGAGCAGTCGTATCACTTACCATCAGGCCAACGGCATACTCGTCTGGCTATTCAATGCAATAAAAAATATATTCAAAAAACATATTTTTGTTGTTACTTTTTTACCCTTTGTATAATACTAAAAATCAAATGTATATACGTATTTTGTTCGATTCTGGGAAATTTGAACTACAATGGGAGCTCGGGATCAAAACGCACGGGCCATTCCTTTGTGACGTTCGATATCCTATATTGATAGTCCACGCCGTTTGATCTATTCTCTTCAAACAATACATTTCTATGGAAATATCTCCAATATATTACACAAACTGGAATATTATGTGCCACAGAGTAATTCTTGGAGGCAATAGGCTTGCTATGCAAAATAAGAATCAAATGGCGGAATTAAAAAAATAATGAAAATACTATATAAACATTTATTTATTTAAATACAAATTAGGTTTTTTTATTGCAAAATTCGGCTAATAAACAAGAGTAGATGGTTTTCACCTCTCATGAAAATCTACAATAATTATTTTGGACCGTAGGTGGGTCAACCATCACTGCCTTTAAATAAGACTAGGAAAAAAAGAAATGAGTATAGGCGGAAAAAACATCTCAATTTTTAACATTTTGCATTTCTAATTGACTGGCATACATTTTACAATTTCGCTTCCAAAAAAAACATTCCACATTTTAAATTTGGAATAGTTGATAGAAAAATTAAACCTATTCCGCCAATAAAAATATGCTTTAATATTTGCATGAAAAATTGTCCATATTAACACGTTCGCGCGCGGTACGTCGGTGGGCGATAGAAGATAAAAAACTAACGCGACACTACGTCGACAGTCGTTCAAGTTTGAAATCTAGTAATCCACCGTACGTCGACGGGCGGTATTGTATTGTTGAAAGAAATCTGCCAGAACGCCCTAGGACGTGCGACGCCTGAAGACGTTCTGTCATTTGGTATGGTATTGGTAAGCGGACCTACGCAAGTACGCCTATGGACTTAGTATGGAAAAAACGTGTGTCAAAATGCCAAAATTTGTCATGCATTACAGCGCGCGAACGTGTTAATTCTGTAAGCGTAACTATGAACGTGAATCGGTCTAATGAATAGGACGTAACTAATTTTTTGCAGTAAAAAAAACGTGGATACATGACAAAAAAAGTGTACGACCCGGTGACAACTGACATTAAAGATAAACCATTACGGCATCACTATTAAATATTGTGTTCGTCGAATAATTTTATACGCAGGTATTTGTGTACATTTTCGTACGGTTCTATTCGTTTTGTGATTTAAAATAAACAAAGAGACTCTTGACAACAATGAATAAAAACAAAAGAAATTTAAAAAATCGAGTAACAAACATACAACAAAAAAAGTCAGTCGAATTGATTACCTCCTCTTTTGAAGTCGGTCAAAAATAACAACTATCTAAAAACAAACATTTTCCGTCGTAGTTTTTCGGGTTGCCATGTTAATACCAAATTCGATGTTACTGCCCTCATTAAAAACAGACTCTTTTTTCCAAGCTATACACCGATGATTGATGTTTTTACCTATCGCTTAAATGATAAATGATTTAACTAGTATTAGCAGTTCCATATTTTCACTGAATTCTGTACAATAATACATTTATCGAAATATAATCGAAATGTTTGAAAGCATTGGACTATAATTTTTGCTTCTCTTTTATAAATTAATGTTAATTTATTTTAATAAATAAATAAATAAATTCTCACCTACGTGTGTATTTCTTCTTAGAAAACTGAAGTGAACTTTTTGAGCTTTGTCCCACAAAATGGGTTTCAAAAAGCCTAACAACCTGAAATATTAAATACAATTATCAAACAAAACACCAAATTATTAAAGCATGTTACTAATATACCGAACAAACTTGTACAAGGCACTAAGCGCCGGCTGTCTTAGCGTGCTAGTTGAATAAATAAATCCGCCTTTAAGTCAGACGCGCAGCATTAGGCTCCACTCCGACATTAGAGCTCGTATTTAGCTTTCTAGGTCGGGCAAACTTACATAAGCAGTAAAATCAACAGCTGACATTTAGTTACAAACGGTATTTATGAAAGGTATTTTACCTTTCAATAAGTTTCGACTTTGATTTTGTTTATACCGGGAGACGGGAAAATGAATTTGCTTAAAAGGTGGAGAGTAAATACTTCCGGTTATAAACAACTGCAGCATGCCACGATTGGTTGTTAAGATGCTGTGTTTTGAAATTAGAAGCGAACGGGGTTTTAACGATAGCAACTTTTTTATATGATACTTTTTTTTATTTTATTGCACCCGGCTAAGCCGCCCATTATGCATATCTACAATAAGTAAATCGTAGGTACCAGCCCCTGAAAATGCAAATATATCTTGAAAAAAAAGACGGCATCGAGACGGAAAGGGATGTCAGGGCTTCAGCGATGTCAAAAAATCATACTTATAAATTTAAATTCATATTTTTTATTTATCATTGAGTATAAGCTTGTTATATGAACAAAGAATATAAAATTTCACTTGAGTTACGAGTCGTGTATCTGACAATACAATGTTGGGTATAAAATGAAATTCAGAACTACAAGTAGATTTGCAACAAAGTTTCGAATGCACTAGATTTCTGAAAGTAGGACGGAATTTCAGCATTGAACTGTTATGATCCGAATATCTTCATATAAATTAGCCAATAAAGTAATGTTGAAACATAGAGATTCAATTGTTAGAATTCGGACTTCGAACGTCATTTAAAGAAGACAATTCTAGGTTTCATTTTACTCACTATTATATAATATTATAAACTACCAGAAGTGGTTTTACATTATTTAATAAAATTAAGTATCCGCTTTGCACAAATTCACGATCAATAATAATCCAAAAACATTCAAACTACTGTCACATGTGTTTCGTCTTTTCTTGAGAGGGTGCCAACGAGGTAACATCCACGGAGTTCACATATAACAATATATATTTTATCTAATATATATTTTAATCCTATTCATCTGTGACATCTGAGAATATCACGCGAACAACTTGTTCCATTCATGTCCAAATAAACAGTCACAATCTTTTTGCAAATCTATTTGGCTATTTATCGAGAAGCCCTTTTTTTCAGCCACTTAGATAATACTTAACTGTTCCTATGTGGGAAGACTATGTAATAATATATACCAAATTATACCATAATAGATGTGGTTTACCAAACAAAAAAATATAAAGGAAGTGTCCTCAACAATTTACATAAGCGGCTATACAGGTGTCTGTTCTCAGACATTGTACTGCTCTGTTATTTAAGTATTTTTCAAATGATATAGATATTAAGACTTATTACGTTTCATAAAATTATTTCAGGATTAAACGAAAACTCTTTACTCAATTTATTTCACAGGTCCCTATAATTTAAGAAGCCTATTTCTAACAGCAGCAGCAGTTTGTAGCACATTGTAGCCTGTGATTTTAAGGCATTAATTCATACCTAGTGACTAGAGGTGGAGACAGCTGTACAGTATCATACAGAGCTTAACAATAAGTTATGGGAGATGTTGCTCTTGTTTATGCGGAAACGTAACCTTTACCTACCAACAGGCGAACAACGTGCTGGTCATTCTAACTAATAAAAATAAAACGTGATTTTCACACCAAATTCAGCCGTCGAAACTATCAAATCCAGTAGTACTTCGCCTGATCTTAAAAAAAGAATATCATGAGAACATCTTCCTAAACATCTGAGTTAAGGAAAACAAGGTACGCTATACATTCATGTAAATATTTGAGGCAGGGACGTAAAACCTGATACGAGCCGCGCCGTACGTGCGGTGACGAACTTTTACGTCTTTATTTATGTTTTTTATCCCGGCCGTAACATTGGCATGACGGGAAAATCCGCTACATGACAATAAGGTTCAAAATTGTGGGATGTGCGCGGTTTTAGTAATGTGCAATAGAATATGGGTTGAAACAAGATTTTGCTCTTTGATTTCTTGGGTGCTTAACATTTTTTAATGAAAGGAATATTTTGGTAAAGAGATTTATTTAATATATAGGCGCCTGGATATACGTATACTCGCTGACTTATTTTAATGGCATACTTTCTCTTATCAGCCGACATCATTATGCTGACAATTCGTAACCATATTATACAGAGTGATACCTGGTACTTGGGTCCCTTACGTTCCCATGCTGGGTTTAATTCGGTAATTTCGGTTGTCGCTAATCGCTATCCAAGCAATAACAAAAATACTATCATTAGCAATTATATTACGAGTCAAAGTTGTTTCTAATCTACATATATTTGCAAACTGTAAATATGAAATGTATCCGTATATTTGTCAACGCAAACCACATGTTTAATACTGTATACATTGCAATAAAATAATAAATATGTGCGAATATTTCAACGTTTGTTGTTTGATCAGGCCATTACGGTTGAATAGATTTCCGAATAATTTGGCGCGAGGGAATATTTTTAATCCATTGAAATTGATCGCGGCTATGTGCTCTGACGGCAGTGTTGGCCATCAAATTGTCCAATTCCATTTAATTTCACTATTGTAGTGCGCATTTAATAGAAATTAACTATAACTTTTTTTAGTTCGTAAACAACGTTGGTATAAAGCAAGTGTTTAATTTATGACTATACACAAGGGAAAATTAAATTCTCTCTATCAATCAAAGAAAGGAATAATTCGTGGATTAAAATCCATTTGTCAATTATTATTTTGTTCAATCGCAAATAATCTGAAACAAAGACGGTCATAGCAAATTTTTATTAAGTATACAAAATCCTTTCTCTTAGGACATCGAGGTAAAGTAACAATTTTGCTGTTGCGCTTCACTCAGTGACTGAGATTGCCGGACACTCTATAGCTTGAGACTTAACATCCTATGTCTCAGGAAAGCGAACGCAGCGGAATGCTCAATGTTTTCTTTCGCCCTGGTCGTCACCAACGTCTGGTGGTAGGTCTTATATGTGAGGCAGCCTATGTCTGCCTAGGAACCACTGCAATGTCTATTTCACCAGCCAAATAGCAATGTAAATGCATTGTTGTGTTCCGGTTTAAAGGACGTTGTAGTAATTACTGGACATTTTGAGACTTTACATCATGTCTCAGTATAGCGAGCTCAGTGGAATGCCAAGCATGGCTTGCATGCTATTCTTGTCATTCATTGCACTAAAAATGCAATACATTGATTCAGCACGTACATAATTGGTAACTGATTAACATAATAATCCTCTTAATTTGAGAGTTATGTTGAGAGGATAATCTAACTATCAGAGGAAACGCTTCTTGAATACCCTCCACTAATAATTGCGATGACACAGAAAAAAAGATAAAAAAGCAATTCCAGATAAGATCCAATTACGGGCTCACGTTTTTATTATAAAACTAACAAGCGATAATCTCGAGAACTTCTTCATTTGTTCGTTAAAGCCGTATCGAAAGTTCCCGCACCCTTATCCGCACTTTGAAACATTTTCACGGAACTTCGTTTAAACTTACTTTAATTGTAACATTAGTAACTCGGTAATAATGGAAAGTTCAATAAAACTGTTCGTTTGGTTCAATTATTCTGCTTGCCCTTATTACACAATTACGCGGGGTTGATGTTGCATCATTAATAAGTATATAGCTGTTATATTTGACTTCAATTTTTTTCTTTCCATTCCCTTGGAAATTTAATCCAATCTATTATCCAATTTGCAAGTGGTAGAGCCACGCTATTGCCAGTCATGACTCAGCTTAAATGGACAGACTCATCCAGGGTGGTACCACTGTCTCACAGAAAATCGACGTGAAGCGACAGCTTTCCTATCGCGTTTCACTGATAAGTGAAATGCCGGGTGACCAATACCCCACACATCCATGATCGAAGCGATGTGGATGTTCGTTCATGGGCGGCAGTGATCACTTACCATTAGATGACCTGTTCGCTCGTTTGCCGGACCTAATAAATAAAAAAATACGTTTCAATCTTTGGAAACGAAAAACAAGCAAAATGTATGCTCAAATGGGAAACAAAGGTAGAGTTTTGTAATAAACAGTTCATAAATACTGCCACTGGATCAAATAGAGAACAAAGCTATACCATTTAATATTAAAAATGTTTAATTTCAATGTTCATAACAATGCCGGGAACTTATAATGGTTACATTTAATAACAAACAACTCGTAAAAGGAATAATAAATACCAATCGAACCACCAATTCTTTCAGTATATTAATTATTTTTGTCGAGGACGAAAGATACCGACATATTTGCTTATTTTAATTAATATGTTTGAGCACATTCGATACTTTACTGCCATAATTAATTAGTGTAGATACACCATTATAGAACTTCCGACGTAGGAATCTACGCAAATGAGTCTCGTTTCGGATTCAGTTTGGTTAAATTGGATATTGAGCAATCCTGCTTAATTATGACTGTTTTATTAGTTTTTTATTGGCCTTTAGCTGACAGACGAGCACGCAGCCCGCCTGATGGTAAGTGGCCACCGTCGCTCATGGGTCTTCCGTCTTCGCAGCGCCAGGGTCTAGGACCTCCAGGTCACTTACCGTAAGGAGAGTACTCTCTTGAATCCTCGTTTGAAGAAGGACAGGTCATAGCGGAACACCGTAACAGGGAGTTAGTTCAATGGTAAAAAGGAACGGAAACGTAATGTAATGTCAGTTGAGAATTAATATTCCATAATGTGTATTATTTATTCGCAATGCTCCTATAGTGACAGGTCGAGATGTCTATCGGGGTAATAGGTGACGCGGCAAGGGGGGACGCGCCGCACACCCGCATATCGACCCCATTTATTGATTTCGATCCCGCTCACATTGTATTTTTTGTATTATATTGAAATGACTGCGGTAGCTTTAAATAAAAACAAAACAATTTATTCTCATTTTTACAGTTCTAGCACGTTGATACTGTCTCCCCATAACAGCTTTTCTCATATATCTTCCATGTGCAAAAATCGATCAGTCATAAATTGTAGATAAAATATTTTGTCACATTGCATTGAATACACTTGATTTAATTATTATAGCCCTTGTAATTGCGTTGGAAAAAAATATATAAATTACTTAAAACGTGACATCATGACATCAACATGACAATTTTGTAGTGATGTGCTGCTACACTTGAAAATTGCGACGTCGACCTGTCGCCTACAGTACTATATCACACCTTAATTTAAAGTTGCTAAATATCTTTGTCAGCATCTTCATAACAAGTCCCAAGTAACGCACGTTTGTTGAAACAATCCAGACATGCTTGCCCGACGTATTTCATACTTAAAGGAAATATATCTGCCTCCATTGCAGATATTGTGTGAGGCACAACACGTGCTACAAATGAAAATAAAGTGCCGCTGTTGCATTTATCAAGTTATACTTTAAAATATTGCAATTCTTAAAGTGCTTGACATATTTTTACCTTTTATGGTGTTCTAGAAGTATATATGGAAGATCATTGAATAAAAATATTTTTAAATTGTTACTAAATACATAATTTATATAAGTATTTAATATTTAATTACCGTTGTGATGGTTGCTCTCTAAAAATATTTAGAGAGATCATTTAACATCTCCTAAAGCTAAACATAAAAATGTCTTAAATTACAAAGCCCACTTGCAAAAACTACAATTATAATTTAAATTTACACATTCTTCTTTTGGTAATACGAAAAGGTTTACCTCCAGCGTCGCCCGTGATGATATGTCTCCCTAGGGGACCCTACATTACCCGGGATAAAAATACACTATCCTGCGCCTCATAAATTATACCCAGGCCGAATTTAACAAGGCATAGTTTACTCGATTACGCACCCGTAAGATAAAAAAGCCTGCGTACTTATGGAGTACCTATTATTTTTGTAAATGATCATCGTTGACTAGCGTGGTGAACTAAAACTATTTAGGATAAAGTTGATGTCTAGCAAATAACGAAACATCGCGAGAAAACCTGTAGACCATGGCGATTTGTGAGAATTTCTATGGTATGTAAAGTCTGTTCACCCGCACTAGGCCAGCGTGGTAGAATATATGGCCTAAACCCTATTCATCATAATCTCGATTGTAGAGCCAGCCGTGCCCTGCAGTGGGATGTATAGGGATTATACATAGGGGGATGTATATAGATATAGGAACATAGTGAGTTATAGAATTATTTCACTGGCGGTGGAATTTTCGTGTGCTCGGATAGCGATCAGGTAACACGATAGTGAAAATTACGTCATAGAGTGTCACGCAAGTCTGTTGTTTTTCGAATTCAGCGTATACATATTCTACTAGCGGTCCGGCCCGACCCCTCCCAAGTGCAGATACATTTTTCAAAATAGCGGCCAAAATGTTCAATTCCGACTATCAATTTAGAATATCAACTAATTGGACCAAATAAAACGAATAATATTTCCTCCTATTTGCTGGATTTTTCACTACTGAGTCTCTCCTATATGTCATAGCCTTATGATAGTATGTAGCCTATAGCATTCCTCGGTAAATGACCTATCCAACACAAAATAGAAAACATTTTTTCAATTCGAACTAGTAGTTCCTGAGATTCGAGGTAACAAACAAACTCTGCAGCTATATAATATATAAGTATAGATTTCAAATATCCCTACGTAACTGTATTGTCCAAGAAAAATAACCTTCTCAGGACCATGAAGAAGATAACAGTGCACCTTTCGTTTAGACCACTGTAGTCTTGTCGGGCCAATATAAAAAATAAGATATGTAGCTAGCAAGATCTAATAAAAGATCACGAGCCCTGTGTAATGTAAACGTGTAATAATGCTAGAAATTGTACGCAATATATGTTTTAAACTGACTATTCCATACAACAACTAAGAACGTGAATTGTTGCTCCCAGTTGTGGCCAAGTGGTGGCGATCGTTAATCCAAGTAAAACTCTTTGTGTCAGGAATATAAAAAGACAGGTAAGACTGAAACCCGGCTACGACAAATACTGCCGTCAAAAAATAAGCAAGACCTCTATCGATACAGACGATTTTTCACCCACAATCTGGCATGTGAGCAGAGACTTGCAATAGCGGAAATAAAACTGAACTTCAATTGAACCACATGCATTATTTATGGAATTATCGACGAAATAGATTAGCCTTTGTGAGATCTGAATTGAATTTTAACATTTCGCAATCTAATTATGCGATGCGGTAGCTAGTGCAATTCAACGTTCGCTGAGCTTATTTCCATGGCGAATGTGATAGAAGGCAAGCCTATCCCCACGGACTAAATAATTTGCAGATGTTTTATTTAATCAAAAACTAGATCTAAAATATATTTTATCTGTATCTGTATCAGCCCCACTCAACTCGTAAAAACTTTAACCGGGAAATTAGGCCGTATTAAGTCCATCACACTGGCCTAGTGCGGGTTGAATTTAACATACCACAGAAATTCTTCCGTTATGGTTACTACTGACCTAAAATTTACAACCAGAATCTCACGGTTCTCGCCTCTACACAAAATTACCTTAATTTACCACACGAAATGAAACTCTAAAATCATTACAAAAACTATAAACATAGAGCTAAGCCTTATACTGAATTTATCAGCTCTCTAAACCATTTCAAAATAAACCAGAGCTAACAGAATCGAAAATATTTTCGCCGGTGTCTTGCCAAACTAAGGCCACTCAAATTAGAAGCCGACCTGGTTCCAACAAACTAAAATAAAGTTAGATATCAAAAGAGGGGTTGGCGCGACCGTTTTAAAACGACGTTAGTGTTCCGCATTTGGTACAGCGCTCCGGAGCGGATGCTTTGCGTAATGAACTGGCGAAACGATTCACTTATTTACACATTTATACTGTTTAACTGATGTTTCTTATGGTGTGGTTAATGCACATGCTTATGAGGTAAAATTAGATACTAAGTGCAAATGCTTTCTTTGCGGTTTTAAACACAATTGCAGTTTTTAGAGATGCTGTTTTAACGAAAGAATATTGTCTTGACTACTTGTAGTTTGTAGATATTTCTGCAACTTGTTTTGTGCGATTTCTTTTCAGCTACTACTAGGTTACATAAAATACCAAAAATGTGCTAGAACAAACTTGTTTACTTGATGATTTGAAAGCTAACAATTACTTAAAGAGTAATCCGTCAAGCATTTGTTATTCGTGAACAGATACAAAAAACTAGATATTTAGAATCAATTATGCCAAACAAATCTAAAACCTCTATCTGGAAACTCCCTCTTGTGTAATGCTGTAAATATTTATTTATTTATTTTATTTATTTATTTATTAAAGGATTTCCCACAAGGAATACACATGGCGTTAATATAATAATATCACATATAACACAATCAGCGTGTTTCCTCAGTTATGGGAAATCACAACATGCTCAAAGTATGCTCACCACGAAGTAAAATTAAATTACAAATTAAAACAAATTAACAAACTAAATCAAAATCAAAATATAAAATGATCCAATTTTGTAAATAATTTATTCCATTAATATTGATGAAAGTCAGCCAACAAAGTCCTCACAATCAAGTTCAAAATAACATTACGTATTATAACCATAATCTAAATATTTCTAACAAGGGTGTTCGAAGTGGTTTGGTGAAACTAATTATACTTGAGGCCAGTGGAAAGTTTGCCGTACAAGTTGTGGATGCCGGGGTCACCGCAAAACTGATGCTGGAAGTTAAATGTAATAGATAAGGCCTCAATGTCAATTTCGTATTATATATTTGACTTTAAAGATGTTTTGTTGAACGTAAAAAAAATATATGATGTTTAGTTTATTTTCAATTTCATTTTTTTCTATTAAGTGCGAGACGAGCATACCGTTCGCCTGATGGTAAACAATACGACCGCTCATAAGCAGTAGCAAAACCAAACAGCACCTTGAAGTACAAAACAATGCTTGGCATTCTACGGCGCTCCCCACCCTGAGATACAATTTGTTAAGTCTCTATATCCAGATCCAGTTGTTACTCTGGCTACAATTTCCTTTAATCCGAAGCCCAACAGTTAACACTGCTGTTTGGCGGGAGAAATAGACGTTGTGGTGGTACCTAACCAGGCAGCCTCTCACTCCATCAACTAAATAAACGTATGTGCTTTCATTATAATTTAGATATAAATTGTTTAAATAACAATTTATAATACAAAAATTGTTACAATACTTATTAAGTAGTCATGTGGCGAATAAACTTAGGATTCAATTTTCTTTTAAGATTGTAATAATCGAAGTACAAACAAAAAAAAATTCATTTATTTTGAATTGAACAAAAGCTAGCATATCTATTCTAAATCATGCTATAATTATTATGAAATAGTGGTGGAGAATTTAAACAGATACATTTTGTTAAATGCCACTAAACAGTTTCCTGGCTCGTTACAGCAAACTCAATTTTCACAAAGCAGCGGTATTTTATGGTTAAAGTTTCTCGCGTAACACAAAGAAAACGTGCTTCTGATTATCTCATGAACACTGACCATTATCCCATTTTAATTTCTGAGTAATATTTTTGGATTAACCTGCTTTCAAAAAAATAATATCAACATATACTGTCACAATCTTGCTGTAACGGTGAAGAAAACCATTATTAGAAGACCTGTAACTGTATCAGTCCATACGTCCCACAGCATGGCACGGGCCTCCTCTTCAACCCGAGGTACAATTCAGATGGTTTGGACCACATAGTTCACCACGCAAACCTGTATACCACTGAGATTTTTACAAAAACTTCCATGTTAGACATGTGAGGTCTTCTAACCTTCAATTAACCAGCGTGGTAAATGGTCTTAACGCCGTAAATCTTGCTCTCAATTATAATGGAGACCCTCGATTATAAAACAGTCAACAGTGTACTATTACAGACTAATATATTATTATTTTATGTAAATACCCAATACTCAAACACAAGGCTATTTCTCCGCAAGGCAAAATGGTGGCTAAATTATTATCTTTGCCGTCATATAAAGTGCATCCTTTATGTTCTCTATGTTTGTCTAGTTTTAATGGAAATAACCTTTTATTTTCAGTTCCTACTACCTAGCTTCCTGGGTTAGCTTCCCCCAAAACGTCACGACTCACTGCCCTTGCCTCTTATGAACCATGAAAATAAGACGATAATCCTTGATATATACGTATATAGCAGCATCTTAATCTCGAGATGTTCAGATGAAATATGGCGTCACGCGACCCCATTTGACGCAATTTCTTAGCTATATAAAAATGTATCATTTAATGAAGATTGCACCCTTTAGATTCCATTACTCTCGTCGCATCCTCCGTATTGATTACCGCTGTAAGTAATTACATTGCGTCGCGAACCAGTGCCTTGATGAGAGGGGAGAAAAAATATTTTATGTGGCTCTTAAGATATAAATTAAATATTAACTAGGTGATGTTTATGGCTTTTGAATTGTGACTTTGTTGGAATATAACTAGAAGTATTTTCATACCATAAAAAGTAATAGTTCTTTATTGAAATATTTCGTAAATTAATTGCATTAGAAGTTTTCAAATAAAATCTGTTTTTGAAACAAAGTAGGTACCTTTTGTGATAGTGAAAGTATAGTAAGTTCTTGGGAATTACATTAGATCCCAAACTTCAATGGGGCTCTCACATAGTCGCTTTAGCTAAAAAGCTGAGCGCCGCAGTCTTTGCGGTGGGTAAGATTCGCCAATTGACTGATATTGAGACAGCTCGATTGGTATATTTTGCCTATTTTCATAGTCTAATGAGTTATGGAATTTTACTGTGGGGTGCTGCTGCTGACATTAATACTATTTTTGTTCTCCAAAAGCGAGCTATAAGATCAATTTATTCGCTAGGGTCTAGATATTCTCTTAGAGAAAAATTTAAGGAGATAAATATAATGACAGTAGCATCACAATATATTTTTGAAAATTTAGTTTATGTTCATAAAAATAAAGAAAGTTTTCGTAAGATTAGCGATATTCATAACAAAAATACTAGGAATAAGAATAATCTAGCAACGCATAAGACCAGACTCCACAAGATCAGCAAATCTTTTAAGGGTTACTGTATACACTTTTATAACAAAGTTCCCAGTCACATTAAAGCCTTATCTATTACAAACTTCAAAGCAACTATCAAACAAAAATTATGCAATAAAGCATATTATAAAATTTCGGAATATCTAGATGATAGCAAGGCTTGGGAATAGAATAAAATTAAATAAATGCGTAGTATCTCGGAGCGGAAGTTTTAGTGTGCTCTGTATAATATCATCTTAATTAAGTAACTTATCACATTTGCTATTGTTTCGCTTTGTAAGTGATTGGGTATGTCATGCTCGCTAAAAAGTCTGTGCTTGCGGTGGCGTCGTGTGCCGGGTCGGTCACTTCCCTGTAGTATGGTTGAGGAGGCCGATGGCTGGCACATGCGTCATACTCGTGAACGGGTGCTGCTTGCGTAGACTGGTCTATCCAATCTGCTTACATTGTAACGGATTGATTGATCGAGTATATAACGCAATTATTCACTGCTTTAGCGAAAAAGAGTATACTGATCCTTCGTTTTGGGCGACTTCGCTTCACTCAGCCATATTTATTATAACATAAACATATTCGTGTTAAAAATATTTATTGTAAATTTACAACAAATTATTAATAAACTGCTCTGATTTAAATGTATATTATGTAATAATCACTACATTGTAAACTGGTTTTGAAAAGAGCAACACTAGAGTTTCTTGCCCGTTCTTCTCTAGTGAAAACCGCTTTCCGAACCGGGTGGTAGATAAAAAAAATGACTGAATCTAAACGATGTTGAACATTTTAATGGATTCAATAAATTATTTTCATTTCATTTTCATTTCATAGTGGTGTATACATAAAATACTTAAAAAATCATTGAAAATTCGCCACTGCTATCATTGAACGCGTTTCTTTTCAAAATATCTTGGGATATAACATTTAGCAAATTAAATCTTATTCATATCTTTTGTTTTTTATTAGCAACAAATAACAAATTAACACATTGCAAACACCTTTAATTTGTAGAATGAACAACCAGTCAGAAATCTTTCAAAGCAACTCAAAACGTGACCCTAAAATTCAGTACGACGCTAGTTCATTCCTCGCATTTCAAGCAAAAGGAAAAAGAAGAGACGGTACAAAGAACACGACTGCATTCTACGTGTACTCGTACATGTGATTTTTACAGCTCTCGGAGTAATAAGTGCGGACATCTATTTTTACCTCGCGTCGCGTCGTTAATTTTATCGAACAACTGAGACCTACGTGTTTTTCTAAGTCTTTTGAGCTACAGCTTTGTATGTGACACAATTACCGTGTACCATAGGTTTTTTTAGTATAATTTTGTGCTGTTCATAATAACTGGGCAAAAAAGTTTTTTTTTTGTTTTATTCTCCTGTTTGGAGGGGTTGGATAGTCATGCTCACGCGATACCCGATTATGGAATGGATTACTATTTCCTATAATTTTTATTGGAAATTTTAGATGCTCAAATTGCTTTTCTTGCTCTCTCTATCTAGCTGTCTCTCTCTCTTCGGCTACAGGAAGTTCACTAGTGAACATAGGCCTCCTCCAAGGATCTGCACATCGACCTGTTGGAATCGGCCTGCATCCAGTGCTATTGCGTTTACTAATGCAGTGCCACAACTTTCACATACCTTTTTGGTAGCATCCAATATTGTTTCGGTTTTATTTCAGAGACATTTGATATAACACAATCATGTTTATTTAAAATAAAAAGCTACAAAGATTTCTGTAATCCACCATAATCACTCTTCAAACCACAATAAATCTAATAATTATATTGCAGAATACTCAATGAAATTGTTTCTATATAATATTCTAGATTACATTTTACTACCGTGAAATTGATAGTCATAATATAAATATAACAGATAAGCTGCATTAATTTCCTTCCATCAAACGCCAACTGTCCCCAATAACTCTCCAATATTATTACGAGACTGGTTTACATTCCATCTTCCGGAGCACAACTCAATAAATTGTTCTATGCATTTCTTTTTAAACCTTAATTCCCCTGTAAATATCGAGTCAGCGCCCCTGATGAAATGCGATCACCACCATCAAGACCAACATACCTTATAGTTCACCCTAAAATCAACAAATATGTTTTCTGGTCTGAGTGTTACGAGACCGAAATGTCTCTCGTGGTAACTCATACCTAAGATATAAGTCGTGTATTGAAAATTGGGAGTATGGAATATGTATCTGACTCTTAGATGTATTTGGAATATTCTTCTTGAATGACGTCCTTATAAGCATAATAGAAGAGCAGGTGTAGTAATTAGGTCTTTCATATGTGTGAGGCCGCCTGGGTAGATACAACCGTAATGTCTATTTCTCCCGTCAAACAGCAGTGTTAATGCACTGTTGTATTTCGGTTTAAAGGTTATTGTAGCCAGAGTAACTACTGGACATATTGAGACTTAACATCTTATATTTCAGGATGGCAAGCGCAGTGGAATGCCAAGCATTAATTTGCAATTCAAGGGGTTGTTTTATTTTGTTACTGTTCATGAGCGGTCGTATCGCTTACCATCAGGCGAACGGCATGCTCGTTTCGCAATTATTGATAAACACTGACGGCCGCACTCAGACACGTTTAGTAAATAGTTCCTTAGTAAGGATTTTGTTTGCAAAATCTACACTAAGTAATGATTTAATTGACACTAAATGTCTCTGAGTACGGCAGTAACCTACACATGAATACGAGTACACAAACTCTCGTCTGAGTTCCATCTTCTGCATGGCACCTATAATATTTAATAAGTTACCTAAAAGTTGGAGGGAGCAGGATACTCATACTTTAAAAAGAAACCTCAAACTCCTTTTAGAAAAACGAGCAGTTTATGTGCCTCTAAATTAATTGTCCGATACGTGAGCAATTATCGATATGAATATAATTTATAACAATTTAAGGTAACAACAGAAACTATATACTAATTAATTGGTTCGAGTTTGAATTTGGAATTAAATGTTTTTATATAAACTACATTTAATAATATTATGCTTTTTTATACCTACACGTCTACGTCATTAGTTTGGAAATTATTAACTACCAAGTAATTCACTTCTAAGTCTTACTTTGTGTAAGCTATTAGTGTTTACGAGTATAGTAGTCAGACATGGTCAGCGTCGCATAGTGCCCGCGTGACGTATGAATTACAAGTACATGTTAAAGAGCAAGTGAAAGGGAGTGCGCTGCACGAGTGCACTGAGTGCCGCCGCGCCGCGTGGGAGGACCCGATCCTCGCACCAGGAGGCGCTGCACTCGCCACCCACACTGCACCTCACTGCACCACGCACTGCACTTTCAATACAATCCACCAAATATTCCAAACATCAACGATGAGCTCTGCCATGGAAATACAGTATCGAAGGTTTTTTAAATGATAAATAACAAACAATTGTAATTAATATTGAAATAAGTATAATTTTGATTTTTTTTTAATAGTTTAAGCATAATAAGAAGGTAAATTTGATGATAGGATTATGATATATTATTTGTTTATTAAGTCTTAAATAAGATATATTTTTTATTTTAAGTAATATAGTTATAAGTTTTAAATATTTGTACGCCATTAAGGCCAAACATGATAGATCTGCTTTTTTATATTTGAACACCTTGCATGCTCTGTATGTATACTCATGTTTGACAAATAAAGATTTTGATTTGATTTGATTTGATTTGATTTAGGCAGGTAGACATGCTTCAATGTCTCTATAAACATCATAAACCACTATATACAACGGCTAAACCCACGTCATAAATTCAACTGTCATTAACTTCCTCATACAAGCTCATATATGTGTATAATATCCGTTCCTTTTTCGGCCCTTTTTCAATATGCCCTTAATTTGATGTTTGTAAGGACGCTTGGAGCGCCCTCGGTCCACATAACTACATTCTTTCGCTTCATAAATGCCCTTCGTCGGTCTCTTTAATCCATCAAAGTAATAATATGTTAGATGTAATTAATATTCCAGCTAAAATTAATAGACCATGATTACCAGTATCCATAGTAATACTGTACTGTATCAGCCCAAATACGTCTCACTGCAAGGCACAGGCCTGCTCTACAATTGAGAGGACAATGAGACTGGTTAAGGCCAATTCAAAGCGTTGTTTGGTTTTGCTACTGTTCATGAGCGGTCGTATCGCTGACCATCAGGCGAACGGCATGCTCGTCTCGTCATTCATTGCAATAAAAAAAAATGAAATCTACCACGCTGGCCTAGTAGATTATACATACCATAGAAATTCTTCCAAATCGCTATGTTATGCGAGTTTCCTCGCGTTGTTTCCCTTGACCTTTATATTTAGTTAGCCCCGTAGTAATTACCACATGATAAATAAAAATGTCGGTTTGATGAACTGACATACATACATAGTAGTATAAAGGGCTTCACTGTATTCATTCGGAACAACTATTTCCTTTTTTTTTCTAAAACTAACAAACCAAATAGTATAAGTAATAAGAAGTTTTTTAATACTGAATACCGCGGTTTCTCTGCTAAGCTTAGGCAAACCTGCAAACACTAAAACTAGAACGTATTTGCTCATAACGTAAAGAAACACTAAAACACTAGAAAATATCCAGCAGTATTTCATTACGGTTCCCTTTTAACCAAAGCTTTCAGGTTTCTGTAAACACAGATCGGAAGCACAACCAAAGCAAATAAAAACAAAGTGGGCTTGATTTTATATATTTATTTTCTTCCGAACGCAACTGCATAAAGGATAAAAGATTCTGCAAAGACTATTAATAACTGATATCTCAGGTAATTATGCTTTCATGATGACGAACGAATAGTCTACAGGATATTAAAATAATATTTGTCACTGATTTAAGACAAAGACTGCCTCATTAGCATAGTGGTAATGCGGTACGGTTACAACGATGAGGTTCTGGGTTCGAATCCCGGATCAGGTAAAGTGATATTGGATTTTTCTATTCATTCTCAGCTCAAAATCAGAAATTTGTGCCCCCTTCACATCGTTGGACGGAAAGCACAAGGCGGAACGTGGGTGTAATAGTTATTATCAGGAGAATCTCTGCCTACCCCTTCTGGGAAAACGGCGTGACTTTGTGTATGTATGATTTAAAATAAATTCAGTAATTGTAACTCAGTTTTGGCATTATTACGTTCTATGGAACAACGAAAATGCAGACAAGTACGGAAGACACGGTGGTATAAGATAGCTGTTAACATTACACTTGCAATATTTATACTTAAGCCCCATATACACGGGGAGAGTTTCTCGGCTCGAAGATATGATTATCGTAAGGATATAAAAAATTGTATCGTGTACACATTTGTCAAACATATAATGGCGACATTATATTTTCTTTTTGTTGTAAATAGTTTATGTTACACACACTTTTATTTTTTGTCCTACGACTGCTACTAAATATAAAGTTGATATGATTGTCTGTAAGAGATCACTCATAGCGATAAAACCACCAATTTTTCGTTTACTAATAAGGTCTCTCTGTTACATTTGATTGTTCTTTACTACGTGGTGTTCAAAAAAATGTTGTGTGTTGATGATCATTAATGATGATGATGATGATTGATCATTAATGTCATACGATAATAGCACACGATTCTCGCCACGAAAAACTCTCCCCGTGTAATTGTTGCATTACAATGTTAGTTCAAAATGACATCGATAATGATTAGTACATAGTAAATATACCAATAAATCCCTTTGAACACCGTTTCTCGTTTACCCCTAAGGGTAGTAAAATAAATACATTTTTAAAGGACAAAGTAAATTTCTCCCTGGGTCGAACAGACGAGTGGGAAGCGTGGTGGTTGATCTTTGAAATGGTTTATTTGATTGGTCTAAAGTTAAACTCTAAATAAAATCTTTTAAATGGATGAATGAACAACATTTACCTTTAATCAAGTATAATTATTAATCAGCGTGAAATTACAATTTACATATTATTATACAATATTATAAATTAATTAATTAGAAACAAATTTTGTCACTATTCAAAACATCAACCACATATTATGTAAACTTTGTATACATAGGTATTAATGGATAGTTTGTATAAATTGTTTGTTTTGGTTTGCTATGCTTTGATGTGGTTAGGTCAAATATATCGGTTTAATACTGCCTCGGTGCATAGTCCAACTGAGCCGCAGCTACGGTCCGATTACAGCAATGAAGTGTCGGATTCGAAACCCGGTTCGAGCCGTTATATTGGATTTTTTCTATTCGTTATCAGCCCGAATTCAGGCATTTTTGCAGGCGGTGGACTTGTGCTCAATCACATCGTGAGACGGAAAACAAAAGGGGAAACGTGGGTGTTCTAGTAGCCACTCTGCTAACCCCTTCTCGGGAAAAAGGCATGAGTTTATGTATGTAATATGTTTAAATACTTAAATAATATGGGTTTATAATTTTAGTGTAAATAATATGTATTTCAGAAACACCAGTGTACTAATTAGCGAGGTCTAAAAGCTTAAAGTATTCATAATTGTCCGCTGCAAAGGATTATATTATTCCTTAAACTCAACATTTGTTTTGATAGAGCTTAGGCCAGTCCACCACGCTAATCTATTTCAAGTCGGCAGACATCAGATTAACAGCAACAACAACTTAACACGTTCTTTAAACACTGAAGAAAGCAAAAGTGTTGTTTTTTAATAGCAGTGAATGGCAAGACGAGCATGCCGTTCGTCTGATGTTAAGCGATACGACAGCTCATGGATAGTAAGAAAACCAAACAACACCTTGAATTGCAAAGCAATGCTTGTTATTTCAGTGCGCTCCGCATCCTAAGACATTAGTTGTTAAGCCTCAAAATATCCAGTACTCTGGCTACAGTGCCCTTCAAACCGAAAAACAACAGTGCATTTATACTGCTGTTTGGCGGGAGAAATAAACATTGCAATTGCGGCCTCGCAAATATGACAGACCTACCACTAGTAAAGTAAATTAACGGCTTAAAAAGTTCTTTAAACCATAAAGTGAACAAAAGTGTATGTCAATATGTATTATATACAATATGAAATCAAATGTAGGCATCTTTGGCTCAATGTTATCATAGTATTCCCTTTTACAAACATTACTGTAAGTCCTTCATATTCAAGCATGAAAAATTCTCTAGGAGTATTCTTGTATATCCCAGTCATTCGGAATAAAACGAATACAAAAGCACAAAGGCAAACTTATTTACTTATACGTTCAAAGAAGGCAAATGAAGCTTGTAATGTACATTCTAGGTATAAAAAATCAAAGCGAAACAGCCGGTTTCCTTATATCTTATTTTGATGCAATTCTATAGCTCTATTTTATATAAATTTATTTATTTGAAACTTTATTTTACACCTGTGATTTACAAAATAGAAATAGGGGAAAAAACGGAACATACGAAACCCAGTCTTATCGCTTGATGCGATCTCTTACAGACAAACCATAGGATGGATATGATAGGATAGGATATTTTTTATAGTATTGCAAAGTCCAACCGCCAAAGGAGACACTAAACTGTTCTATATTCTGGCCAGTTTTAAGAACGTCGATTTAACTTGACTTTACTAAGAAACAATACAACGCATTATTACAGAAACATGAATCGTATAACACAATTTTTAAATAACCAATATTTTTTCCGATGTAAATTCGTTATATATGTAATACCGATTTTTTAGATCTTCCATTTTGCTTTGCAATAATTAACTTTAGTCACGATGACTATGCTTTATTGTAGAATCACTACATTATACTTTTCGCTACCACTTCCGGAAACTAAAACAACGTCAGAATTAAAAAATAATCGCGGACTCCCCATTGGAGAAAAAAATTTATTCATCATGTTTGTATATGCGTACATAAAGATGTTTTAAAACCAAACACTCTTTGCATTATTACAAGCTTAATATGTTAAATAGTCGCTAAAACCACTGAAATCCTCATGTAAAGCAACTTTTGCCAACCAAAATGCGGTACATGAAAAATGCAATATATCACACACATAGTCGGAATTTTTGGCAACGTGCAGGGGCGATTGCGGATTATGTACATAATATAATAAAAATAACGAAACTACATACGCTATCATCTTGTGTATATTTTAATAAAACTTACTTCATTCGAGTAAGTTTTGGGTATTTGTGTTTAATTAACATCGTCTGTCTTTGAAGTGAATACTTTTTCTATATAAAAACCTATTCGTGATCTACTAAAAAAATGCTAGAATGTACCTAAGATGTTCTAGCAATTGTTTGCCTGTTCCATCAGGTGAACCAGGTGAAAAAAATATTAGTTACATTTCATATCGGTCCACGCTTTGCTCGATCCTGATATATCACTTTGACTTCTTTCCATTCATCGATCTCGTGCATTTTCGTCAATTTAGACTTAAAATCTTATTTATCAGAATAGCGAGCACTTTAGAATGCCAAGTATTGCTTTTTACAATTTCACGATGTTATGATAGTGCTTATGTCAATGAGCGGTCGTATCGCTTACCATCAGGCGAATAGCATGCTCGTTTCGCTATTCAAAACCATAATAAAAAATATATATCAACTAATAATGAAAAAGGTCATCGAGAAACCGCTTACCAATTAATTGTGGTTGTGTTCGCTCCACTCAGATATTATTTATCGAACTTAATGCAGTGATTAAACGGGCAAACAGCACAATTAACGAGAATTTTAATCTGATTCAATCCTGGTTAGTTCAACGACAGTGCTTCTGAAAATAATCTGAGTCCGCATTATAGTATTTTAATATTTCATTGCTAGACAGTAGAGGGCATGTCAGACCAATCATAAAGCGATAGATTAAATTTAATATATATATCCAAATATACCACTTACGTACGACTTTGATACAATATTGCTAAGCTATTTTACTTCTCTTTATTATACTTTCTCTTCCGTGCATAAAAGTGCAAGGTAAAAGTCAATGCGAAAGATATGGACGCGATGGATGCGACGCGGAGAAAAACGTAAGAACATAAAAAGATAAGAAGGTTAAGAAAAGAAGACAATGCAATAGAACTCACGCATTATATATGTAATGAGGTAACTTTTTTCAGCAATGCAGTCTTAATACGACATTGGCTGGTCAGAAATGGTTGCCTCAAACTAATGGCGGGCTGACACAATTGTGCCGGCCAGCTTGAAACCACTTGAATACACAAACTGAATTCACGTGTCTCGCTTGCATTGGCCATGTAACGGATATTACAAGTTTGTGTCTAGTGATCGCAATCTCGACAGATATCAATAACCTATCACTATGACATGTTACTCTATTATAATATGTTACTTATGTATAAGCCATATACGTCTCACTGCAGGGCAAGATCCTCCTCTACAATCAAGAGTATAATTGAAAGAGGTGCCGCCATATAGCCCTCCATGCTGGCTTAAAAAGGCTTGGCGGATTTCACATTCCATACAATTTTTTTTGGCTTCAACGTCATAGTGCGTAGTGATTGACTATTTAATACAAACATGACACCGAAAAGTCAGGGGTGTGCCCTGGGATTTGAACCCGTGGCTACCATAATCATGTTAGCAACCGCTGACCGCTGGCCTATTTACCAACAAACCACCACATACGTATTTATAAGATAGATATATCAAAAGATACAGCACACAAATATTAATAAACCTTTCTATATTTTATTCCATACGTGAACCGTATTGGCAACGAAGGCAGCCATTATCTAATTGAACTAACAGGGTTACAGCGAAATTATTTTCCTCAACCGTGAACATACACACATAATTACTTTTGTATCTACCAAAGGGTGAAGAACAGTGCTGGTAATGTAATATACTTGAAATGAAATTATTTGCAAACATAATATTTACCACGAAGACTTTACTATCAGAAGGTTTTTAATCGAATTTTATCCTAACCATTTCTCATTTCGTCCCACCGTAATAGATTTACGCCTACTCTTACCCATCTTTACATCTTCAAAAACTGTCCGAAAACGAATGCTTCTAATATTTGTACAATCATAATTGCACACTGTTTATTGTTATATCCTAACAAAAAATAAACTTCCTGCGAAAAATGTAAATAAAACATACCCCATAAAACACGATTATATCTTGTGATACCAAAATTACAGTTGACGCGGAAGGTGGCGCTGCGTTGATCAATTGTTCCAACTTCCAAACTAAACAAAAGCGAAGTTTTTCTTTGATTATAATCGGAAAACTTCGGCGAACCATTGTCTCGCTTCCGGGCATAACTTATGAAATTGGGGGATTTAATAATTTAAACTTTAAGCAATAGCTTGGGAATTTAAAGGTGCTTCCTTGGTAGGACAATGGTTCAATAAAACCATACTAGATTAAAAAAGATCTTTTCATTGGGATGGTTGGTAATCTATTTCGACTATTCGGTGAGATTTCTAAACGAAGTTATGTAGAACTGCGCTAGACAGCCATGTGAGCCAAAAACACTCAGTAGAAACTCATGCTCAATCACAATGTTTTTAAAAGGTAAATCACAATAGAGCATTGATAAAATATGATGTTAATAAATTAATTTCCTTTCATCTAAATATATCTGGATAGATAACGGCTTATAATTAATCTAGCATAACTGCTCTACCGACTTACAGTAAGTTAAAGCTCCATTAAACATCTCCTACAGAACTCCGTCTGCGCCCTTGATTTATGATCTGTATATGATACAAAATACCCCAAGTCGCGTAAGTATGTAAATGATATAGAAAAACTTCGCGGCATGAAAAAACGCATTACTCACCAAGATTTTAGTGTCAAGCCCGATTTAACCCTAACCCGGCGACTATTTTTCCCGGTACAACACCACCGTCTCAAATTCCGAGAGGGTCACACCCGCACATCTCGGAACGACGTAATTTCCTGCGCGGGGCCAAAACGACCTGCCTCAACGAGATACCCCTTTGATAAAGGCCCGTATCATGTACTTGAGAGGGTTAGAGTAACTTTATTGGGCAGTTTAGAAGCAATTATGCTTTAATGTTTGGAACAGCCAGGTCATGACTATGTTAATAGTAAACATGTCAGTCACATATTAAACACGTGATTTAATTAGGAAAGGGTTAGTGAAGTATTTAGTGGGTGTAAACTTTACAATATCTGTGTATAAAAGTGTCGCTTGCCTGTATTCATAGTTAAGCAAAAGTTTACTAATGATTTTGATTTATCGCCGTATCTGCTGTAGACTTAGATATCGAAAATTTTCAAAAAAAAAATTTTCTTTCTTTACGTAGTAAAAAACGCGCATACCTATTAATAACACACAGGTTAATCACAAAAGTATTTTTATAGAAACACATTAAGCAGTAATCCACCTATCCAAACACAAAACCCCGCTAAAGCCCCCGATATCGCCGTCTCTTTCTCTAACCCTACAAAAACACAGTAAGCAACAATACGAAAACATATTGGCGAACCTGTCTACCTGATTTGTATTCTTGAGGCGGGCGGCTTGCGTTTATTTTTGCCTACACGACGGAATCAATAACATCGATGACCTATAAACATTTTCTTGGAAGGTTTTCCAACAGGTTCCTCCGGCCCATTTATTATTATTGCCCCCACATTAGTCAGGAACCCTCGCGCAGACGTTGAGGGTTCCCACGCGTACAATTACCATGCGGGTCGAATGTACCCCGGTTGCTTTCAGTTTTCTTGTACTGGAGGTAATGATTAGCTTTGTACGTACTCGGGTTAATGATATGACGGTGAATGAAGAGAATTTATTGATTCCTTTTTATTGGTAATGTGGTTACTTTATACCGTAATAATATTTATATGATGTAGATGTTTTTCCGGGAAGGTAATATTAAATTAATTATCATTATTTAAAATAACACAAATGAATTACTTTCGAATGCCGCAAATGTTACGAAATTCTAGTTCATAAAATAATAGCAATACAAAGTAAGAAATCATTGCCGCTGTCAGTTACCCATGAGATGTTAAGGGTGAAGGTGCTAGCTAAACTGGAGAGGGAAAGAAAAGTTCTCTTTCTTCCTCTCTCTATATTTCCTTTTCCCTTTTTTAAGCTGAAGTTGGGGACTAAGTAAGTATTCGAACGATACTTGGAACGGAAATGCTATATTGAATATGACTTTTAATGTCATTGAGGATTAATTTCTCTATAATCCATTCATTGTTAATTACACCGGCTTTGAACGATGGCGTATCAGTCGAGTGATGATAGTGTCCATAGCTACTGCTCATAAATCTGTAATTAAGTTCATATTGAAGTCAATTACACGCTGCTAATTTGATATTGAATGGAATTAATATAGCAGGTGTAATAAAATAGTACTAGCTTAATTAAATCATCATAATATTGAAAAAATCATCAGAAGAATATCCTATGATTTTATTTATTTTATGAACCTGCCTTTGAGAATAAAGTGTGTTAACTGTGAACTATAGAAAATAGAAAAGTCGTGAGAAAATTTGTGAAACACCAAAAATTCAAATGATATAAAATCTAAATAATAAAAAGGTATACATTCATATGATAACATAGATAAGTATTTCAACGAAACCCGATTCATTTAATGCCACAAATGCCGTAATTCCTAAAGGGGACATACGTTTCTTTGAAGTGTTATCAATTATTAAAACCTAGGTTCGTGTAATAGAACCGCGTCAAATAGAACTGGCAGCATAAACAGTAATGTTTCGAATAAATTCTGACCATTTAAAAATACATCAAAAGATCTTTTATCGCTCCATTTATTTTTCTTTTTGATGGCCAGAAAACGTAATTGCTAGTTACTGGAAATGGTGCCTCGATAGATAGATTATAATGTGTCTATAAAAAATAACAACGTATGGCATTTAATTGAACAATTTTTTGTCATCACTGCGATATAAGTTTCCACGATTTTTGCGACTGTTTTCACCGGTTAGCTAAACTGCAGTTCGGTTCAGGTAACCTATACTGTTTGACCGAAAGCCTTGCAAACTAAAATCGAGACTATTGATAAAACTACCAAGGTGTTTTTTTCAACCTTGGTACAATGTTACCTGGTGTGGTTAGGATACATGTGATTGAAATTAGTTACCATATGTCCAAACCTGGGAATGTGTAGTTTAAATTAAATACAATATGTAGATATAAACCTGTATAAATTCCACATAACCACTGATATAGTAAAAAAGCTTTAATTACAACTACAGAGCGAGCGTGACAAGAAACAAGGTTAGTTTTATATAAGACAGCATTACCGCTAAATGCGCGGTGTGCCATAAAATTACAAGGAACATATAATGAGACTGCACACAAAAGAAATAGTAGGAAGGTTGAAAAGTGTCTTTTTAATGGAGACCTTTCAATACAGCCATTATGTTACAAGATGTAAAAGGTGTAGACTTTCAGATGTTTAAAGGGTGGCGTACTGAGAACAATACTGGGTTTGACGTCATAAAACTAGTAACCTAACTATCTACATTACTATGCCAACGCCATTAAGATGTGATAAATAGAAATAAAAAGATTGGTATGGATACTACCAGTTTAGAGATTAAATCACCGTACTGTATCAGCCCATATACGTCCCACTGCACTGCATGGGCCTCCTCTACAACCGAGAGTGCGATTGAGAGTGATTAGGCCATATAGTCCACTACGCTAGCTTAATGCGGGTTGGCGGCCATTACAGATTCTTATAAATTACTATGGTATGCAGATTTCCTTACGATGTTTCCTTCATCGTTATAATGCTTGGTGATTGACTATCAATACACACATGACTCCGAAAATTCTGAGGTGTGCCCTAGTATTTGAACCCGCGACCACCGTGAGCATGTGGGTAGTCTGGTCCGTTTACCAACAGGCCACTGCACTACGAATGACGAGACATCATATTCCTTGCCTTATGGCAAACATAAACATAAGCAACTGTACGCTGAAGTTATTAAGCAATGCATGTCACTGCACTGCACTCGCCATCCACACGAATACGATATTAAATCTCTGAATACTTAGAAATCCTTGGCTTTAATATCCTTCAAATCGAAACAGCAGTGCTTTCATTTGCTGCTTGGGGGTAGAAATGGACCAAGAGTTACCCAGGCTCATGCGTACAAGAAACCAACAGCGTCCTACTAGTTTAATGGTTCAATAAAACACTAGTTTGTATGTATTTAACTTAGTTGTTTGGAAATTTTCCCAACAAATACGAAGTGACGCAATACGTACTACAACGAAGTACTTAGTCAACTGAGTTAGTCCGTTCCGTTACTTCCTCTTTCTTAGTCGACACCCAATTTTCTTGTTATTTTGCCTGAGTTCATTACGACCGTGTTGGTATTAGATTACATTTGTAATGTCCTGATTAAATAAATATTAAATTGTAGGCCAGCTAACAGGCTAGCGGGAAATACCATGGCCTTAGCTCTGCCGACCAAACTCTGGAATTTAGAGGAGTTTCGCACTCAGTAGTGAGCAATAGCACAAGCAGATCTATGGAAAACTAATCAGATTATATTAACAACAGAAAACACGACAACAACAAAAGAAAAAATCGCCGAAATATAATCGCGAATTTTATAAATTAAATCAACTCGTGATAGATAATATAAAATTGAAGGATAATTACAGCTAAAATTTGGCTGAAATTAAAAGAATCGGGTCACGAATACCTGTAAATATATCAGAGTCTAATTAATGGAAGCCAGGTTTAGAGCCCAATTACCGAGAACGGGTCGGACGTCACATCAAAAATTCTCACTATATAATTGCTACAAATGGATTAAGGGTTGTTATTAATTTGATTAGTTATTTGTAAGTGATAACTTCTGTTTTGATTTTGAGTTATAACATAATATAATATTAACATGCCATATTTACCGCAAAGCTTAGATTGTGCAATAGAATATTTATTACAATAGAACGTCTGTACTGTATCAGCCCATATACGTCCCACTACTGGGCACGGGCCTCCTCCAGAATCAAGAGTACAATTGAGAGTGGTTAGGCTATGGCCTAACCACTCTCAATTGTCATATAGTCCACCACGCTGGCTTATTGCGGGTTGGTGAACTTTATTTAATACCATAAAACCATACATACATACATAAACTCACGCCTTTTTCCCAGAAGGGGTAGGCAGTGGTGCCTGGACACCCACATTTCGCCTTGTATGCTCCGTCCCACGATGTGATAGGTGGCGAGCCTATCGCCATATCGGGCACAAATTCTTAACTCCGGGCTGATAATGAATAAAAAAATCCAATATCATCTTGCCCGACTCGGGATTCGAACCCGAGACCTCAGCTTTGCAAGCGTACCTTAATACAACTACACCACCGAGGCAGTCAATACCATATAGAATTGTTACAAATCGCTAGTCGCTAAGGAAATGTGAATATCATACGTTTCCTAACAATATTTTCTTTCACCGTTATAGAAAATCCGAAAAGTCAGACGTGTGCCATGGGCTTCGAACCCGCGACCACCGTGAACATGTTGGCAGTCGCGTCTATTCCGTTTACCAACAGGCCACTACACACTTCAAGAACATCAGTACAAATAAGTTATTTTGATTTAATTTAACAATAGGTACTCGTAAATTAAACGAGATTTTTCTGTTACTTTATAGCGACAGAGAGCTAAATAAATCTTGTGAGCCAGGGGGGTTACTCTATACTCCGACATAACGACGAATGTTCGAACATCAAATGTAAAACTGTACGAATATGTCTTAATACATTACAAAATGCTCGAATCCAGTATAGTACGTCGTAATCTTAGACTAAGTTCGAAGTGAATGATAAGTTTCACAGAAAATAGTATTGATTTTTAGATGTGGAAAACTTTATTTTATACAGGGTTTATCAAGAGTAATACCGAAAATGAAACCGGGTGGTAGTTTTAGTGCCTACAGAAACAATACAACATTATTTTTTGCAAAATATAAAGCGACGATAATTTTTTTATTATTTTTTTGTATCGCCGTATTTGGGCGGTAAATACATAGTTTTTTTTCTAAAATAATAGTGTACGCAAGGGTTTAAATTATTATTTTAGCAAAAACTATGGATTTACCACCCAAACGCGATGATATTTAAAAAATTCCATAAATCAATTGTCGGGTTTCCTTGCGAAATTTTTAGTTGCATTGTGTCTGTAGTCACTAAAACTAGTACCCGGCTTCGTTTTCGGTAGCAGTCTTGATATACCCTGTATATTAACGTTCAACGTCCGAACATTCGAACTTCGTGTCAGAGTATAGAGTAACCCCCCAGCATGGACAATGTCGTGCACTGCAACCACACCGAGCAATAAAGCTCCATTGGACTTTGATGGATACCAGTTTGTCTCTAACCCTTAAACATATTACCTGATCAAAATGAAAATCCACTTCCTTTTTTTCTGCTTTTAACGTCATCCCATGAATTCTTAAAGTTATTAATTAGTTTGAGATAGATTACTGGTGGTTAGTCTCTCATAAGTGAGAAGCCGCCTGTCTATTTCTACCGGGTACCACCGCAATGTCTATTTCTCCCGCCAAACAGCAGTTTAAATGCACTGTTATGTTTTGGATTGAAGGGCATTGTAGCCAGAGTAATTACTGGACATATTGAGACTTAACATCTTATGTTTCAGAATGGCGAGCGCAGTTGAATGCCATTCGTTGCAACAAAAAAAAAATCTAAAGAGGGTCACAACATACTAAGCAATTTAATAGACTAATATAGGTTTTCCGAAGTTAATCTATGATATTTTTATTTTGTATTATTAGGCATATTTATCATGACTTGGTTATGATAAAATTGAAAGTAATAATACATTTAATGTTAGATGCCTTTTTCTATTTCACATTGCATAGTTTTCTCGATCGTCTTTAATAAAATTTGTTTCACTTCTTTCAATAATTTATCATGTAATTTGTATTCGTTTACTTAGTTCTGCATACAGTCCTCTAAGTAGCTTTTTAATATTTAAATTCCTGTACACATTATTTATGTTATAATTTAAATATTTGCTCTAGTGAATATTGCAAGAATTATCCATGCCTGCGAAAAGAACGCAAAGCAAACTTCTACGTTCAAAGTAAACGAGATTTATTCTTGCTTTTTTTATTCATTACGTATCCAACAATTTAAATTGAATATTGCCGTTTATATCGCATCACATTTCTATATTTTAAAAGAAAATGCCTTGATGAAACCTCCTTTGTTGTGTAGGGAAAAATATATATTTGCAAGTAATATAGACATAATTGGGATCCCGGCCCGGCGTACTTGAAGAAATGCACTTTTATACATATATTTAGTTATTAATTGTAGATTACTTCTATTTCATTTACGCTTTATACTACCCTTTCTGTCTTTTATTCATATATCAGTCCCATGGTTACCTGTAAAAAATTACTAAGTGTGATAATGCCGCCACTTATACTATTATTTTTAGTGTGAAATTTCTAAACAAGCATATCGCAGTATTTGTTTTCATTACTTTGTGAGGAAATGACGATGCATAATGGCTTATTGTAGCATCTACATCCATTTGTCCGTTTTAATTACATTCGTTAAAAAACTCGTGGAAATTACATGCGAAACTCGAATTCCACGGAACGCGTTAATTTGTATCGAATTCTTCGAAGAGCAATGCTGCAATGCAAACCATTTATTTTAATAACTGCGTATTTTCTGACAATTTTTAACGTATATTATTACGACATTTTTTATAATTAAATTACGAAATCATTACTATCTGAATAAAAGACGTGTAATATATTCAATTTAAATTTTTTGATACATATTGTATAAAGGCGGACTTAATGGCTGAGGCATTCTCTACGATGGTGATGCCGAGATTGAACAAAGTTGATGTTTATTGTATACCGAAGTTTATTGTTTTATTGATTATTATTCTGTGTACTGTTCATTAAAATTATGTTGTTCAATTAATTAATTTATTTATTTATGTGTAAGTGTTACACTTTTCTTGCGCATTAAAATCTTCTTTTTCTATTTGAATATCTGATAATTGCCGATAGACGTATACGATTGCCAATAATACATATTAATTAGATATATATTGTTTGAATTTATCAGTGTCGACAATTTTTCAAAAGCATATTACATGAATCGACATTGAATCAATGAACTCATTCCGGGGACATCAAATCATATTAATAATTTTACAAGATTTATTACTTCGTGTTTATTCGCTAATTATGGGTATCACTAATTTTGCATATTTTGCATATCCTTAATTTAACCTTTATAATCTTATTTGCTTAGAATGTCTACAACCGACAACAAGTGTGGGAAGACCCAGGATTATAGGAAGGAGGTAACACGCGTGGCGGCAAACAATTCCAAAGCTTGACGATCCGGCACTAAAAAAATTTTTTTGAACATCCAAGCCACTTCATTTTTCAATTCGCGACTCTCGTGATAAAATATGAATAAAAAACAATTTCTCATATGAGATAGGGTAGGCGCCCGTAAATATGTTTAAACGAGTTAAAGGCGAGTAGCGCTGTTGTCGACATCGTCGCGCCGTTGAGATCAGATTAGCATATTTCCAGTGCTTACGTGGGAACTTGCCAGTGTACTTGCTTGCCGAAGTAGACAGGCGCCATTAAACATCATACACTACGGCATCCTGCAATTTGTTTTGTAGATCCTGTAGAAAGTAGTACGGGCACATTAGCTGTTGGTAGAATTGTCGTATCCGACTAAATTCATAGTATAAATTATACAATGCTGGAAACCGCACACCCTTAAGTCTCGCGCAATTGTATCGGGTTTCAGTATCAAAGTATAAGCAAAAAAACTGAAGTCCTTAAATAAAAAAATCTAAGTGCATAAGAATTGTGTTACCTAATCTAGTTAAGATAGAAACTGACCAAAAATAAAAAAAAACTGTTATTATAACTCGAACATAGCTGAATGCCATCGCTTTGAGTTTCTATCGGAATAGTGTAAGACTAATACAACCTTAATAATATACCATGATCTGCTTAACTACAATATTTGGCTCATCGTATTAAAATTCTTAAAATCCAAAATTTCCTAAAACAATGACTGAAGTACAAAAGTATCTGCAAGGCGTTTTATTTTCTGCGTAATTTGGAGTGTGAACGTGTGCCAAGCGCGCCTAATGGGAGCAGTAAGCGCCTTCAGCTGAAATAAACAATAGCCGTTAATCTTTAATGAGTCGCTTACGTCGTACATCAGCCGTATGAGCCATGAGCAGGTGCCCTTGTCTTACGAACGTCCTGAGAATGTTTTCATGATTATACTTTTAGAAACACGGCTGGTGCATGTAATGACAAATTGAGTTTTAAAACGTCTTAACTGCAATATAACATGGACATAAGCACAAAGATGACATTGGGTAGGTTGGTACCTACGCAATGTCTATTTCTAGCGCTAAACAGCAGTGTAAACGCACTGTTGTATGATGGTTTGAAGGACTTCGTAGCCAAAGTAACTACTGGACATATTGAGACTGAACAACTTATGTCCCAGGATGGCTAGCATAACGGAATGCTAAGCATTGCTTTGTAATTCATGGTGTTTTGCTACTGTCCATGACCGGACGTATAGCTAAGCATCAGGCGAACAGCATGATCGTTTCACCATTCATAGCAATAATTATTTGAAAACAATATATAATAGACACAAGGAAAGACTGATAAACTTTAGTACTGAGAAATAAAACTTGTAAAACAAAAATAGTACCACCCACAATTCACCGACCTTTTTCCGACCTCCGTAATAAGGGATAATCCTAACGTTATGCTGAGATCAAAACCTTGGTAAGTGTCTCAGGTCGCGTACACTTTGTGTAAATGTTTTTCTATTGAAAACTCCACATCAGTTTTTCTGGAAGACATTTTGTGCTAGTTATGGTTGTAGGCTCAGGGAAACATAGGTAATGATACCACTACCAGTTCCCCCGGGGATTAGTCCTAATTTGAAATCTAAAAGTTATTACAAATAATGACTACCTCGGTAGCGCAGTTGTACTACGGTATTATTGCAAACCTGTGGTCTCGGGTTCGAATCCCGGGTCGGGCAAAGTCATATTGGATTATTTTTTTCATTACCAGCCCGGAGTGATTAATTTGCCCTATATGGCGATAGGCGCGCACATAATGGAATCGTGAGATGGAAAATACTAGGCGAAACGTAGGTGTTCTGGTTGCACCTCTGCTTACCCCTTCTGAGACAAAGGCGTGAGTTTATTTATGTATGTATGTATTACAAATAATATGCAAACTACGAATATGAACTGTGTGTAATTACAATATTTTTTGTTGCTAAGCCTATAACTTTAGATATGGAGAAAAGAAATAAATGCTTTGTAGACACGTTTATCATTATGAAAAGATTAGCTAGCTTAACGACGCTGCACGATATTACGTTATCAATCCAACGTCACTGGGAGAAAAATTATCTACTTGTTTGAAGAAAACGTGCTATAACAAAAATATTAGATCCATTTGATCATTATACTCTTGATGGGCGTGACTGCGACGAACTGTCCAAACATGAAATAGTGAGACTAGTATTACTAACATTTATTGCTATAGAATTAATGAAATGCGTGTTGGCCTGTGAGTAAACTGACAAGACGCGGCTGCCAACATGTACGCAGTGGTCGCAGGTTCGAATCCCAGGTAACACATATGACTTTTCTGAGTCATGTGTGTACTGATAGTCAATCAATCACCACGCACTATAACTGTGAAGGAAACATCGACAGGAACAGTGCATACTATAGCGATTTGTATGAATTTCTGTGGAATGTTAAGTCCACTAACCCAACACTAGGACCCCACCAAGCACTGGGACAGCATGGTGGACTACAGGACATGATTACTGTGCTGTACTATATCAGCCCATATACATCCCACTGCAGGACATAGACATCCTCCTCCTCCAAAATCGGGAGTACGATTGAGAGTGGTTAGACTATATAGTCAACCACGCTGGCCTAGTGCGGGTTGGCGGACTTTACATACCATAGAAATAGAAATATAGAAAACGCGATACTATTCTAATATAAATAATAAAATAATAAATACACCCAACAGTCACATATATAGTCCAAACCCAATTAAGATCAATTTAGTCTTGAGTCGTAGGTATCAGGAACTACGGGAGACTTTTCAGTCTCACAACACCCTGATCTGATACAAATACTTATGAACTTTACAAACATTTGTCTCGGTGCAGGGATCGAACCCGTGGCCTCTCGTGTCACAGCCGGCGTCTAACCAAATGCGCCAGGGAGGCTGTCTATATAAATACTCATCAGGATTTCATAGCAGAGCTAAGTCCTTTCTCCTTTTCAGCAAAAAATATATATATATTTCAGCGTAATAGTATACTAATCAGTAATTACCTCATGAAGTAGATGTATCAATTTGTTTAGAGCGTGCGTGGTCAGGTTTGGCCTCTACACTCTGTTTACGTTGACAGAGCTATGCGACACACACTGCACCCGCTACTGAATATGCAAATCGCGTTTGCATTCATGGCCAAGCCTTTGATACGTTTTACTTTGGTTAATTATTCGGTTATTTTTTAATATAGGTCATAGTGTAACCTTCTGGTGTTAAGATAACGTGCATAGGTGTTTATTTATTTATTTAAACTTTATACTTTATTTCAATTATTTTATACTTTATTGTACACAGTCAAAAACACACAACAAAAGAAAATCGATCAACTGGCTTAAATAAAAATTATGAGTTAGTAGAAGTAGTGGAGCGCCTGGGGGTTTTCACTTCGGATTAGAGTTATAGTGAATGAATTAATACGATCGATGTGGGATATTGTTTTTAAAAAAAAAAAAACAAATTTTAAATATTTAAACATGTCATATTATCTCTTATATTTCTGGAATGAACTCCCTGCATCGGTGTTTCCTCTGCGCTACAACCTGTCTTTTTTCAAACAAGGCTTAAAGAGAGTAATCTCCTTGAGGTAGGCAGTGAGTTTGTTGTGCTAGTCCCTTGGCACTGCGGAGGTTTATGAGCAGAGATAGCCACTTACCATCAGCCGGCCGCTAACTCGTCTACCTACAAAGGGAATAAAAAGTCCTAACATTTATTAGAAAATAAGTATTCTATGATAGTTTCAGCCTGTTGTTAAAGTTAAAACGTAGATTCCTTAATATAGGAGAGGCAAACGGCGCAGCACAGGCTTAGTTATGTCCCATTTGTACCCTCACGAACAAAAAAGGAAACGTATTCAAAATGACGACGAACACTGTACACATTCAAGTGTCGAGCAAACTCGCAATAACAAAGATTATAATCAACCATCGGCATCATTTGCTTACTCCCCGTTGCGACGTATTGTACAAACGGGGTGAAATGAAACGCAGGGATAAATCAGGACTAAAGTTATTGGGCTGACTATGATGAGACAAATTTGTTTATATACATACACGGGATTTTTTCGAATTCAAGAAAGACTTTATGCAAATGTAAAAATCTTACAACTTTAAACTCTTTAATCCTTACGATAAATTAACCCTGTAAGTATTACGCTCCTATTCTGGGCAGTCGGGTAAAAATAGGACCAATTTAGTTATTATTAACCCCCTGCGTTCATATTAACTTATTTCAAATATGATGTAGCTATATCCGGATAGCACAAAGCTAAACTAACAGACAACCCCGGGGCTGTACACAGCACACTTCATTAACTTTAACAGACTCTTACACTATTTTGTCTTCATGATTATGTGCGTTAGAAGCCACTAGTTTGAGACTTCCACTGACACATTATATTTGTGATCGACTGTTTGTTTCATATCTAGTTTACGTTACAAAAATAACTTAGCACGAAACCAACTAAGAAGTAGATCTTCATAGCAATCAAATACATTTTAATTCTCTAAATGTCAGCATCAAATGTATTTTGCTTAGCTATTACTAGGATCAAGGTATAATAATTATAAAAATAGTGTTTCGTAGTAACATAATAATCCTGACCGCACATTAAGATTCATTATTTAAATCCTGTATCGTGGAAATCAGAAACTACAACAAAATTCCCGATCTCACAATTTAACCCCAAATAATGATTCATTGATGGCTCATAAACTTTGTCTTAATTTTGCTTCTCATTTCGCAAATCGCGCGTCCATATTGAGGCATTAATATTCAATAGTTTATGCTCTCATTCATCAATTATATCAATCGTGTTATAATTTATTGCAAGTCTATTAATATCTTGATCTTTGAGATGATCTTAATGTATGATGCTGTAGAGAGTGAGCGACCGCAGACCATCTGGCGCGCTAATGATTTTGTAACACGTCTACCAAACTTAATTAAACTTGAGCGAAGTCACATTACCACAATATTTATATATATGTAGGGACCTATAAAGCTTATATATTTATATACCATAATGTAGTTATGTAAAATTGATTTTACATGCTTGTTGAAATAATATATGATGACAAAATGAATTAATTGATTCTAGCAAGAAGTAAAGTGGGAATGGGACGTTTCCTGGGCAGATTGCGAGACGACTTACACAAGAGGGCCGGCAGTGACTGAATGCCGAAAGCAGCAAACCGGGCTCTGTGGCGTACCTTGAGAGACGTCTATGTCCAGCAGTGAACTGCAACAGACTAATGCTGATGGGGATAAAGTAGTAAATAATAAACAGATACTATTTGTTGAAAATATTGTCTAGAAAAAAACGCTCCGAATGTAAAAGTCTAATACAAAAGTCGTATGTCAATTAGGGTGTGGATCCCGGAATTCCGAGATTTCGTAACTCCGGAATTTCGAATGATTTTTTACGATATTACAATTCCGGAACTGAAGTAAATATCGCAATCCGATACTCATATAATTTGTAAGATAAGTTACCACAATAATAAAATTTGCATATTTGTATTCTCTTGCGAAATGTACATTCGCGAAGTTTGAATTCAATTCAATTCAAACATTGTAGCCAGAGTAACTACTGGACATATTGAGACTTAACATCTTATGTCTCAGGATGGCGAGCGCAGTGGAATGTTGCTACTGTTTATGAGCGGTCGTATCGCTTACCATCAGGCGAACGGCTTGCTCGTCTCGCCATTAATTCATCATCATCATATCAGCCATAGGAAGTCCACTGCTGAACATAGGCTTCCACATCTCCACAATGACCTCCACAGCGACTTCCTGCAACCTTAGCTAGATCGTCCGTCCACCTTGTAGGCGGGCGTCCGACATTTCGCTTGCCTGTACGTGGCCTCCACTCAAGAACCTTTCGGCCCCAACGGCCAACGGTTCTACGAGCTATGTGCCCGGCCCACTGCCACTTCAACTTGCCAATCCTATAGGCTATGTCGGTAACCTTGGTTCTCCTACGGATCTCCTTATTTCTGATTCGATCTCGTAGGGAAACACCGAGCATAGCTCGCTCCATGGCTCGTTGAGTGACTTTGAGCCTTTTAATGCCCTGGTAACCAGGGCCATTCGTCGTCGGGGGCGATAACCGGGGCCAACCTGGAGATTCTTAGCACCCCCTGCCCCACCGTAACCATGGCTGCTACCAAGGCCAGGAATAGTGGGGCTGCCGGGGACTGGGGGGCCTGGTCAATTTATGTGTCGACATTGAGGGGTATTTGCCAATACTCGCCACGCTTGGCAGGCGGGTTGGCGAGCGCAGGAGGGGACTCGCGCTGACGACGCTGCTGCCCATCATCAACGGGGGAAAGGGTTTGTGAATAGAGGATATAATGGGAAAGGAAAATATGGCCTGTAGGAGTGGATACTGCAGTCATGGAAGGGAATGTTTGTAGTGACTGCAGTAGCTCGGGGGCCGAGGTCGCGTACTCGTAGCACCTATTCTAGGACAGGCCATGACCACTAGATAGGAGCATCCCTGACCGTTCATTGCAATAAAACAAAATCGTCGCTATCGACGCTTGCGTTTCGTTCGTTCGCAATTTCGCCAACCGAAAAGTTGTTTATTTATTGTTATATTTGACAGCCACCGTGGCGCAGTTGGTTAGACGCCACCTGTGAAACGAGAGGTCGCGGGTTCGATCCCCGCACCGAGAGAAATGTTTGTGCGGCCCACAAATATTTCTTCCGGGTCTGGGTGTTTGTGAGACCGAAAAGTCTCTCGTAGTTCCTGATACCCACGACACAAGACTCGATCTTAGTGTGGGGCAGGACTATGTATGCGACTGTTTGGGTGTTTTTTATTTATTTACTAAGAAAAACCTAATAAATAGAAGGCTATTCAATTGATCTCAGTGAATAGTTTTGTCTATTTATGTTAGTTTTTATAATAAAGATTTGTTTTAACAAAAAAAATTAATGCCTATTTATTGTTTTTTTTCCTATTCGTTTTTAAAAATTCCGGAACCGGTTCCGGAATTCCGGAATCGAACCAGTAGTCTCGTAACTCAGTTCCGGAATCGAAAATCATCCGATATTACATGCCCTAATGTCAATGCAGGCATGCTGAAAAAGAGTAAATAACAACCAGCGCGCTCAAACATTATCAACACCTGGTAGTATGAAAAATGTTACATACTGTACAAAGACGCGTTAGGCTTAAAGTGGATGTAAATAAATAAATACACCCAACAGTCATATACATAGTGACCCCACACTAAGATCGAAAATGTACTTTTATTTTTAAGCAGTTATGGGTTTCAATTGTTATTTTAGCAAAAACTACGAATTTACCACCCAAACATGATATTTAAAACACCACTAAAAAAGATTGTGTCACTATAACAGTCACTACGAGTATAACTACCACCTAGCTTTGTTTTCGGTCGCAGTCTGTTCATGTGCAACTGCTGGATAATATAACTTAAAAAATTGACGAGTCGCTGAAATTAGAGTTAGTGTTTGAGAATAGTTTTTCTAAGGGAACCTATTGTATTGCCCAAAATGTATTGAAAATAGTAGGAAGTTCGTTTCTCTACCACAATCACTTTTCATTATAATTAAATAAATATATTTATACAATACTATAATAAACCATTATTTAGATTCACGATAGAACTATCTTAGTTTATTAAGTCTATTGTTATATTTAGGTTCTAATTTTCAGTGACCCTTGTCAAGCCACCTGTCTCCTAAATGAAAGCCTTTTGTTTATTACATTAAATAAGCTGAAATCTGTATTAAACTAAGCGTGTCATCTCAAACTCACATTTTATAGGGTTTCGATTCAGGACTGCGCAGCAAGTCTGGTTAAAATTAAGAAGGTTATAATGAAAATAAGCAGAAAGCACTCAAGACCTTTATTAGGAATTAGTCCAATCCAAGAAACTTGAATCCATAAAGAAACTGCTGGTAGGTCTCTCCTATGTGAGAGGCCGCCTGGGTAGGTATGACCGCAATGTCTATTTCTCCCGTCAACCAACCAGTCATGTAAATGCACTGTTGTATTCCGGTTTGAAGGAAATTGTGGCCAGAGTAACTACTGGACATAATGAGATTTAACATAATACGCCTCAGGATGGCGAGCGCAGTGGAAGGACGAACGAAGACGACGAAGAACGTACATTAAGGACTATTAATGTACGTTTGTATATCATAATCAATATGTATATTAGAAATAGGTAGTATAGCGATCAGTGGTTATACTTAACCTGATTGTATCTCCCCTAACCGAGTTCGACAACTTTCATTACTTCAACTTGGAAACTCGGTCATTGCTAACTTAATATCGGTGAAAATCTTTTATCGAACGCCATTACCTATAATTAAAAAATATTTTAACGTCGCTTTTAGTTTTAAAGTGTAATCGATGGTGATTTATAAGGGAAATTGAATAATGACCAACAATTAGTTATTCGATTTCAATTAAAAATCAACTCTTCAAAAGCTCCAATGGATATTACCATCATGAAGGAAAATTCATAATTATAAGAATTTAGAAATTATTGGTTGGTATTAACTTTCTTAATAAGTTACCCAAATAAAATAATTTTTTTTTTTTTCTAAAAAGGCCGTATCAGAATCCAATAATAAATTCATACACACAACAACAAAATCACTCAACATAATTAATCCTTCTACATTTTCATAATAAATTGGGTTTCTTTTCGCAGAAATATAAAAGTAGATACAATTTGGAACGTGGTACCGACGCTAATTGGCACTACACTAATTGGCACTAATGCTATCGAGCTAAACAGGATTCTATTGACTGCTGTAAATTGTTCCAATTGGTTTATGAACACTACAAATTGATACGTTATACCTTTTATCAATATCATCGGATTTATTGCACGTTATATCGTTCCTTTGTCATGCTTTCAGTATAATTGCATTCGGCTTTTAAATTTTTTGTTTTGCAAATATATTGATGATTTTTTACGTAAAATATCTTTAATAATAATAATTGAATTGAAAGACTATCTAAATGAATCCGTATAAGTATGCACATTCTTCATTCTAACGTAGGACACATATCTGTGTCGTAATTTACCGCTTCATGTTTCAAGTTGTTCTAATGTAATTTGATGTATGAATTCAGATAAGTATTCGTTTTAGTTTTAGTTTAATAACAGAACATTCATGACAAGCTACTATAACCATGTATTTATTCCTTTATGAATTGAGATATATTGCCTTTAAGCAAAAATACACCCTCAAGTTTTGCACTGAAACCATTAACTTCTTTTAAGGATTTTAGCTATTTGACGTCACATGCGATTATACCTAACTACTTATATACATATATTTATCGAGCCAATATGAATGGAAAGGTTGGAAACGTTGGACGCCTCCCGCAGAAAACTTATCTCAATAAATGATCTTGGGGAAGGGCAAGTTAGGAGGACTCTTAACCGGCGGACGTATGAAAAAACGTATGAATATGAAATAAGCGAAGATGTAGGATCGTAGCTAGGGTCAGTCGATAGTTTCTGAACAGTCCCATGGGATGGAGAATCGTGCGTGCGTCTATGTAAATTTCATGTGTGTAAAATTCATGTACCCGTGGAGAAACGTAAATCCACGGCTTTTAACATAAAATATGTTCGACTATAAGTGAAGTAAACTAAGTAAATAGTTGTTAAGTTTAGCGATAGGCTCGTCCCCTTTGACATCATGGAACAGAACATACAAGGCGAAATGTGGGTGTCCTGGTAGCACTTCTGCCTACCCCTGCTGGGAAAAAGACGTGAGTTTATCTATGTATGTATGTATGTTGGACAATCAAACTACGAGTCAAAATCCACCATCATCATTCACATTTTTTTAGTTTATTTTACGGGGTCCTAATCATATGTGAACATATAACATTTAGATATGATTATAGCGTGACATAACTTAAAATTGATAGACTTTACTTGAAAACGCCACTATACAATGAAGACCTAACAAACAAACTTCAGATTAATCATATTGAAAGCAAGTAACAAATCCGTGTCACGTAGCGAAGGATAATATCGAACTAAAGATCCCCAGCGGATACGAGAAAAACAAACTACGCCGACTATGTTTGAAACTAACTCGAACGAAACGTGATATTGACGTCATTGAGGAATGGGGCGAAAAATAGTTTGAATTATTTCTACTATTTACGTCTACTCGTATATCGGCTCATGTAATATGTTTCAATACTGAGTATAGACCTTCTTTGCAATTGAGAGGTGATTAAAGTTGTTTTATGTGTGTGTTAGAGCATCGCCCTAATCTAGTCTTCCGCTCAGTGGTGGCATTTCTCTCATATGTGAGAGGCCATCCGGATACCAACGCAGTGTCTTTTCTCCCATGAATCAGCAGCGTAAATGCCCTGTTGTGTTCCGATTTGAAGGGCATTGTAGCCAGAATAGATATGTTAATATTCTTATGAGGTGATATGAATATTATAATGCAGCACACCTATCAAGACACACGTAACTATTGTACCTTACAATGTATTAATTTATAGTCCTGTCTCTAAATTTCATTAATAATTAAATTCTATTTACCTATATACTAAATCGCAGACTAATACCCCTTATATTAGCTCCTCGAGAACGTCTCGACGTAGCCGCAAATTTCGGGCACCTGAAATGCAATGCATGTCACTTTGTGGTCTGGCACACCTGCGCACTCCAATAAGACGGATGGATATTACAATACAGGCCTTATTAAACATAGTGCTACATTTACAGTGCAAAATGTTTTGAAAATAAATAGCGAAGTGGTTGAAGCTATAATTTTTAGAGGTGAATTTATTTTTAGAAGTGTGATGTGTGTGTGCAAAGCGTACACATATATATGTTGTGCAGTTTAGTTATTTGTCTCTCATATTTGGTGTTGCTTGCGTAACCAGAAAAAGTGATTGTAATTACCCCAGTAAAAAGTTACTGTTCATAGGTCTTGTAAAACTTTTTTTTTTCTACTTTGATGTAAAAAAGTGAATATCATCTTTGTAACATGTTGAGTCTAACGCTATTTTTCTAACAGCACCAAAATACTTTAATTATATTGTTACACGTAATAGGATATAGCGCAGTTTAGAATACTTTATTAACTATTTACGAGTACTAGAAAATTCGATGATAGAAAATGGCAATGGAATTCATTACTGTATTCTATTTTACAAACAACATTTAAACACAAATAACAAATCATTTAATTTAATTAATTAGGTCTCGTATTTCTACTCCAATTCCGCTTTTGCTAATGCGGTTCTAAACTCTTCAGTACACAAACAGCAATGGAACGAACTGTCAGTAACAAGTAAGTTGAGTAGCACATATCAGATACGTCACGTTGTATGGAGGAGTACACGCGAACTGACTGCAAACTAGCTTAGACTTCAGGCGACGCAACTAATAACGCTATTTTCAACCGCAACAAGATTTGAGACGTGTTGAGTTCTCTTCATTTGATTTTTGTGACAGCGCCCCCTTTTAAAAAGTTTGCGTACTTAATAAAATTATTGAAACTTTTGTGTTGTACCAACTTGAATTTGAAGACAAGGTAATAGTAATAAAATTTAAAAAAATACTTAAGGTTAGAACCTTAGAAGGACTACCTACAAACCTGAAATTTATTTTTACTCAATTATATTATGACTACGGCCTAACTTCCAATCGTACTCGCGATTGTAGAGGAGGCCCGTGCCCTGCATTGCCTATACAATAGATTAAAATACAATTATATTATAAACCACACCACACAAAACCAAACATTTTCATTGTCCCTACATTCATAACTTCCAAAGTCAATTGTCCGCTCCGTAAACGCCTACAAAACGCGTGCATTAACTGAATAAACTATCCATTACCGCACGCCGTGAGTTAGTAATTAACGCGGAATTCCTTGCACGTAACACTGCGCCGAATAATAGCGTCTAGGTACAGGGGGGTTACTCTATAAAAACGATACGAACTTCGAATGTTCGGACGCCGGACGTAAAACTTCACTAATGTGCCTAGATACTCAACAAAATGTTGGAATTCTCAATCGTACGTCGTAACCACAGACTAAGTTCGGAGAAAATGATAAATATAATAGAGAATAGTAGTGATTTTAGAATTGGAAAACTTATATCTTCGTCTGTCGTCGAACATCCGAACGTTCGAAGTTCGTATAGTTTTTATAGAGTAGCCCCCCAGATTTAGGTCAGACGGCCGCTGTCAACTCATTCAGCATTAATGCTTATTGTGCCTCCTCTGTCGTGTTTACCTAAACGTTGGACTTACCTCGGTTACTTCAGTTTTATTTAGTTAGTGACCTAAGTTGGTGTGTTAGAGCAGATTATGCTGATGTTGACAAGACATTTTATCAAAGAACATAATATTAAGAAATAAGATGTATTTACATATATAAAACTTTTTATAAAGTTTGCTAAAAAAGTTTATGTAATCTTTCGTTTACTATCAACTATATACTATGCATGAAGACAATATTTATGATTTGTGATGTTATTTTAATAGCACTAGGTTAAGGTACAACATTAAAACAGTTAAACATATCTTGTAAAGAATAAGATACTCACAAAAAACAAATGAAACAGCCTTGAGAACATATTTAGCAACATATACAACATCAGTAGCTCCACTAAATATGGAGGGATGCCACGATTTTGACCATCACATCAGGGAATTTATTAAACCATTTAGGGTTTTTAATACCAATAATGGCGAAACGAGCGTGCCTTTCGTCTGATCGTAAGCGATACAATCGCTCATGGACAGTAGCAAAACCAAACAATGCCATGAATTCTTGGCATTTCAAAAGCATTGCAAAAGCAATTCTTGGCATTCTACTTCGCTCGCCATCCTGAGCCATAAGGTTAAGTCTCAATATGTCCACTAGTTAGTCTGACAACAATTTCCTTAAAACTGGAACACAACAGGGTTTATACTTAGAATGCGATTCGAGATCAAAGACGGGCGTGCTTGAGTCTTGCCTCAAATGGTAACACAAAAATTGCACAGCATTCACCTCAAGTGACCTGCATTCAACTTCCAATTAAATTCATCCTGTTAGTGCCTAAAATTATGAATATTTTTTATGCTACGGTGCAGATTTTCGCATAACCTCAATGTTTTTTCAATGAACTTTAAATAATTAATATAGATTATAAATGTCTTGACTGTTAAATTGAATGTTTTACGAATACCAAAGAACTTTCAGTATTTAAACGCACTAGTCCCTAGAACAACCAGTGGGATTTAAAACTTATTTTTGTTTATAAGTTGTTTCTAAGATATTTAAGGATCGTAAGCCGTAGTAGTCGAGAAACTTAGAGTATATATTATCATATATGTATACTAGACGAAGCGCTGGTACTTCAAAAATATAAATAAAAAGTGTGGTGCCGGGCTTCGACCAAATAGGTACAACCACAGGTACAACGCCCCCTCTATACTATACTCTATTTTTTTTTGTTGTTGCCCTGAATGGCGAGACGAGTATACCTTTCGCCTAATGGTTAGCAATACGACTGCTCATAAACAGTAGCAAAACCAAACAGCACCTTGAATTACAAAGCAATGCTTGGAATTCCACTACGCTCGCCATCCTGAGACATAAGATGTTAAGTGTCAATATATCCAGTAGTTACTCTGGCTACAATGCCTTTCAATCTGAAGCAAAACAGTGCATTTACACTGCTGTTTGGCGGGAGAAATAGACATTGCGGTAGTACCTACCCAGGCGGCCTGACAATTATGAGAGACCTACCACCAGTGAAAAAATTATAGAAAATGAAAATTAAAATAATATAGCTAAAATGTTTCACGTCACATTCATGGATGTCTGTTGATAGTGTATATAGCACAATATGTAACATCTGAATATAAAGTCTCCATCAAAATGATTCCAAACAAAAACAAATCGTAACTTTAAAAGGAAAAGGTAATAAAATATATGGAGGGACGAAAAGAGGTAGAATAGCATCCTGACAGCTATGTTGGCTGCACAATGCCCTCGGACCCAGCCCGCTGGTCATGAATTTCAACCGTCATTCCTTTGCATAGCGTCCCCAACACCGAATAAATATTTACGTGAAACTACATTCCTTGTTATTTACAATCCTTTCTTGAAAGACCCTTTCAAATGTTTGGGTTTTAGAGTTATTTCTTAATACAATGGTACCTATTGTTAGCGTAAATGTTGAAGTTACTGGATCAAATAATATAAATAGGGTTTAGGCCTAATTTGATAGTTTTAACACATCATTGTCGTCATTCTTATACTCGTATATATTAATATTGGATCCTATTTTCTGCAGCCGAGCATGTTTGATAAACTGCTACTAAATTTAACGAGATAATGTGCCGTCAGACTGTCACCATCCATTACAGAACATAAGTCACCTTCGCAATAAATAATGTCAGTTTCATCTAGATTTAGATCGTATAATATCTTCTGAATATTAAAGACCTACGTCTGTGCGCTTACAGACACATCACATATGCACAAACACTTAACCCTGGTCAAAATATCTATAAGACAAGATTTGTGCGACCCACAAATATTAGTTTCGGGTCTGTGTGTTTGTGAGACCGAAAAGTCCTCGTAGTTCATGATAGCCACGACACAAGACTATTCTTCGAGATCTTAGGTGTGTGGTCAGGAGTATGTATTGGGTGTATTATTTCATTACATAAAAATATTTTCCATGCAGGGACGGACACCCCAACTTTTTGCATATTTCTATACCATTGTTCGAATCACTCAATTAGCCATCCGTTGTGATTTCACTATTCAAACACAATCCCCGCTCGATACGCCAACATCAATATTTCAGACCACTCAACTGACAGCAGCGCCATCTATTTAGATCCGCAAAATGAGTCAAAAGTCCCGCTCCATGAAAGATTCATTGTAATTCCAGATTTATGAAATTATCCAGTGCACGTGCCATAAACGTAGACAAACGGAGTCCCTTAATCCCTGTGCACCGGCGAAGCTGACAACATCGAACTATCAATAATTCAGAGCACAATCTTGCCGACGGCACACGGATATTATTTTAATAAAAAAAACGTTTTCCCGCCACGGACTCTGGCGGAATATAAAAGTGAGGCTAAAGTATATTGAAAGGGTAATTGTATCAACAAAAATGAGTTGTGGGTGAGGCAAGGCCGAGTCAAGACGTTTGAAATATGGGACAAAATCAATAAATATATAATTACACGTCTCGGTGGATGTGGAATAATGATATTGACCATAATAGAAAGATATATAAATGCCTATATTTAAATAAAAAGTGGCAAAGTAAAACACTAGTAAACCAAGGAGAGCAATTAGAATTTCAATGTAAATGTCCATTATCGACAATATTATCTTACTTTTACTAACAATATATGCATAATCATTTGCGCAAAAATAACATTCAACGAAAAATATGATATATAGAAATGAAAAATAAATAGGTAGGTAGGAAAACAGCAAACCTTAAATTATGCAAAAACACGCACATTCGTAAAAATAAACCTTTCTGAGTTTAATTATTAAACAGAGCGGCGATATCTGTTTTAATGATGTCATAAAGTATGAACGTATATGCATTCGGGAGCCCTTTTATGATCCGTTAAATAAGGCTTACTCGGTCACCTAAATAATTAACACGGCTGCCGTACTATAAAAAGAAATACAAATATCATATGTATGAGAAATGTTAAATGGGTATAAAATTTCACATTTGTTATTGGATATTTTTGTAATAAATATTGGGTTTATGGTTTATGTTTATTTACAAATTTGGTTTTAATCCATATGCATTATACGGTGGTTTACCACTCAGTCAATTGACGGGACTTAGGCGTTAGTTCAGCTCACTTATCCAATTTGTTTATTCATTATCATTCTGCCAATGATCAACACCATTAATCGCTACGACTTATAGCCCCGTACTTCTCCTCTGATATAAGAAATATATGCTCACCAATTAAGAAGGTATAGACTTTTTATCCAATTTGTTTATTCATTATCATTCTGCCAATGATCAACACCATTAATCGCTACGACTTATAGCCCCGTACTTCTCCTCTGATATAAGAAATATATGCTCACCAATTAAGAAGGTATAGACTTTTTTAAAGCATAATATATTTTTAGGAACTAAATATCAATAATCTTTTGGGAAAACTCTCTATCAGGGGTTATTTACCTCTTTAGTTCATTGGGTTAAAGGCAAGTTGGACTTTACCGGAGACTCGCCGAGCTTCAATGCTCGGTGTCATTAAAATGCGTGCCACTGTTGATCCTGGGTTACAGGAGTTGCAGTGGCGGGTGTGAGGGCGGGACAGTCTCCAGTCTATTGGAAAAGGCTTCTTGCCCTTTATCACATAATAATAATAATCACAAATCTTTATCACAAATTGAAACGAAAACATGCTTAAATTTCGGTAGAATTAATTTACGTCTACCTTGAAAAGGCTTGAGTAATAGTAACTACGCTGCCCTACTGACGGGCATATGGAGTTCACATAACTTCTCATAACCATGATGATTTTTTATATCTTTGACAGTAAAACAGCGAGGATGACAACTCACCAGTCGGTATGGAGGTGAAAAAGCAAGAGAAGCCCGGCAACCTATCGCCCGTGAAGCCGGCGCTGAAGAAAGACGACGAGGGCAAGACCTCTCGCTCTAGCAGCAGGACTGACAAGGAGCTCAAGCTACCGCCGGAGAAGTCGCCCAGTGAAGATGCCGCGGTGAGGAGGGAGAGGCGGCTGTCCAAGGCTAGTGAGGGATCTAAGGAGACTCTTGAGAGGTGTGTAATTAACTTTATATTTGAAAATAGGCTTTGATGTTTAGTTGGTGCGTTATTAATGTAGAAATCATTGATTTAAAAACTAAGGATAGGCCCTTCAGTACATTGGGTACGTTAAAAAGATGCCTGTGAAAATCGCGCCATCTGTCAGATTTTTACGTCAATGGCGGCCATGAAATCGTTTTTCAATAATGCTAAAGTAAATGTAATATTTACTTAAAGTAATATAATTTTTACTTAGCGGTGATAAGAAATATTATCTTTTTTTTCTGTTAACTTTCGGTCATCTTTATTGCACCCATGCACGATAAATTAGGCATTTGTCAACGACTTACAAACCGGTGCGCTGTGACGTCACAACCGCTGCACTAGTGCTGCAGACCACTTTCATGACAACACATTTCCCGCTCTCCGCCCTGTCCATATATTTTACGTCAATGGTAGAAATATTGAATTTAGGGAAGGAAAAGTGAAATTAAATCGAAATAGGATTGAGTTTAGTCATAATGTTTATAATACATACCTGATACAGCTCAACAGCATATAACTCGAAGTTTGTGTCATCACTTTTTATCAAAAATGATAAGCACATCACATGTTTTTTTTAAATCATTACATATCTACATAAACATAACTCACCATTTCCTGAAACATGACGAAAATGTCATAAAAATCCTCGGCATGCAATAACATATTTTGCAAAGTATGCAAAAACGTCTGAAGGAAACATGCAAACCTGAATTTGCATAAAATCCGGTCCTCGACAACGCGACAGCCGTAATAAAACAAAGCAATCTCAGGCACAACATTACACTGAAATTAATATACACCGCGCCCAGTTCTGATGCACCATACTGGGTAGTATGTACAAAACTCTTCTATAAGCTAAGTTTTGAAAAAAGTGTGAGTGGTGCTTAAACATGCTTACGTGCCTTCGTATAGCAGGAATTAAATAGTATGCATAACGATAGAAATTTCATATTCCTTGTTGTTATATCTTTGTTTTTAATTTTTGCGATAAATGGCTTTAGAGAATAAAATACGGATTTTGGATTAAATCACCTCCTTGAAGTAAATACTTTAGACTTTTTGTTGTAACAACAAATTATATTTAATCAACTCGTGATTTAATTTGTTAATATATTATACTAAACTTCAATCGACAGTGTACCTCTTTCTTATCGATAATCGATTTCAAATGTTCCGTAAAACGTTAACCAGAAACGAAAAAGCGCTTCATTAAAAATCCATTCACCCCTAATGACCTAATAACTGTAATGACTGCGCTAAAGTTGGCATAATCGATACTAATTCATCATCTGCTCAAGCGCCTTTATACATTACTGATTATATTTAATTTTAAGATTAATTATGCTCAATTAAGTAAATAGATAATCTACAATAGAGATAAAAAAATAATATTAAAATAACTATACTTATGTATATTATAAATATTCATTTATTTATAAGTGAAGCTAGAAGTGCGTGGTCCCCTGTTGATAAACGGACCAGATGCGGCTGCCAACATGTTCACGGTGGTCGCGGATTCAAATCCCAGGGTACACCTCTGAATTATCGGAGTCGTGTGTGTATTATTAGTCAATCACCACGCACTAAAACGGTGAAGGAAAACATCGTGAGGAAACCTGCATACCATAGCGATTTATAAAAATTTCTTTGGTATGTAAGTCCGCCAAGCCGCACTAGGCCAACGTGGTGGCCTATATGGCCTAACCACTCTCAATCGTACTCTCGATTGTAGAGTAGGCCCGTGCCCTGCAGTGGGACGTATATGGGCTAATACAGATACAGATTTATTTATACAGTTTTAATATCTAATAAAATATAAAGTCCAAGACTGGTAACAAAAGCAGTTTTAAAAATTAAAGCAGAGCCTTGTTTAAAAGCATGCCATGCTGAAAGCTGGTGAGCTGTCAGCATGGCTCACGTTCAAAATATAATTGGCCAGATATAAAATTAAAAATGAAACGACATTACGCGCCGCAAATTAAAGTTATACCAAGAGTTTGTAACCGTAAAAGCAGGAAAAGTAATGCATATTTTTTTTAATAGCGCGATATGAAATAATGTGTGAAAAATTTCCTCTATTACATCGAAATATTTTTTGTTTTGTAGTCCATGTAAGGTAAATATAGCAGGTATATTGTGACCGGAAACAGCACAGTATCAGTATCTTAAGTGTGGAAATGTCTTTGTTTATTATATTTATTTATTTATCTATATATTTATTTCTGTTTAACAATTGGATAAACTTAGAAGGTGATGTAATATTCTGCAAAACTATATAAACAGTTTGTCAGTAGGATCAGTTTTTTACGTTTATTTAAACATTGTGGCAAGATATATATAGTGCTTTTTAATTTTCGACTTAAATAGTGTTTTTTCTGATTAATATCTTATGACCTCGGGTTTGAGAGGGTACGAGATACGTTTTGAGTTTAATCCCCGTAAATATTGGTGACTCTTGGGACAACGAATTTACTCGAGATCATAGACCTCGTTTTAATTATTACTTACAGATAATAATGAATTAACGGATGTTTGAAATAAACTAGATGTTTATGTATGTAACACTGTTTGATTTAATTTAAATTTAACTATTAGTAGTGATTTAATTATTGAATTTTTAGATGTCTAATACCTCAGTCGCCCCCGTGCCCATGAAATCTGTAGTCGACGAACCATGGGCTGGGAAGTTAAATTTAAAACTAAATCCGCGATAAAATCCATAAAAACGTAGTTTTATTTCATCTTTAATTATCTTCTTATAGAGCTTCACAACTTATTTACGAGTCAAGACAAATCGGGCGACGTAATTGCCGCCATTTGTATTCAATTGCCATTCTGTTGCGTCGCTTCCTTCTAATAATCTTATACTTATTTTTTAAGATTTTTTTGAATTTTTGAAAATTGTGTATATTACACCTAAATATAACACATTTCTTGGTATTTGCTGTAGTTACAACAATCGTTTACGTGACTTGATATGCCTTTGAAGAATTACTTAGTAGTTACTAGTTAGTAGGTTTAGGTAAAGACCTCGAAAAATTCTTTTTTTTTCCATAAGTCCGGCAAACGAGCGAACAAGACTCATGATGGTAAAGTGAACACTGCCGCCCATGAATAAACACAACGTTAAAATCATAGATGTGTGATGTGTACCCAACAGACAACAGCGTGGCTATACCACTTGCCAATTGTTATTTATCTAAGATACTTCATTTTCATCACTGCCTACTAATATTACGAGTACAATATCAGCGCATAATCGCCCACAAAAAACACAAGACTTCCCTATAATAATCAACAATTCCATTATAGTTTATTTGCACACGACGGCACTATTGCACTGAACAAACATGAAATCGCACGCCACTGCGCTCCGCCACATTGAAAGGACTTGGCCTATAGTTCACCACGTTAGCTTACCTAATGCGGATTTCCCTTACCATAGAGATAGATCGTTATGTTATGCAAGTTACCTTACAATGTCTTCCTTTGCCATTAATTTCAACCAGTCACTTGATTTGTATTATTATTACTGCATTATTGTGGCTTTTGTTTAATGTTACTCGTTTATTTTGCCTACCACTAAGCAAAGATTATATGAAATCTCTCGACCGCGTCCCACATTGTGGAAATGTGTGGCAGGATTTGTATTACGGGTACGCACAGCGTGGCACAACAGTTCACAATTTATTAGGCAACATTCCGCCAGAACTAACTACAGTTCTCAACACAAGCAAGTTGTGTACCAAACAATGCCATGTACAGTGGCGACACCACGCGGATTATTCCGGAACAATCCTAATTCACAACAATGAGGTAGTTGGGTGCGAATTATGAGCGAATCATTTTCATTTACTTTGGGCAGAATGGACTTCCAATATTCAGCTTTTGGGTTTAGTTTGTGAAACAAGCCATGGTAGGGTCAATGATCGTAGAAGCGTGATAAATGTCTCACAAATCAACGAATGTTTATTTCGGATGTGTAATTAGAATTTGAAGCAAAAAAAACGCTAAATCTAATGCATATTTTACTGTGAATTCGAGACTGCATGTATCTATTTGGTATTTTTTTTTAATTATGTTGGTATTGAAAATGCACATAAAATTATTGAATCCGGTTGGTTCTTGCAATTTATTAACACGGAAACTCTGGTTCACTATATAAGTAGTAACACAGTGATAAGTAGTGTTATGATTGCTTTTAAGAGATACTATTTTTTAAATATTACTACTGATAGATACTGCAATTTTAAAATAATAAAACTTCCATCTTTTAAAATCCTGTCATTAAATAATTAAATCATTTTTTCCCAGACAAGACTCAAAATCAACATCATTATCAAGTCCGAAAGTCTCCCGAAAATACTTCACAAACTGGCGGCAAGCATGTGACAAAACCAAAGACAAAACAAAAGAACTTCTGAAGCGGTGGCGGACGTTGCCCGAAGCCGAAGCCGGAGAAATTTCGATGGAAGCCGCGGGGCACAGCGAGGACGACAAGCACAAAGGATGGAGCGTTCACGTTTGGAGTACGTACACCCATACATTTTTAACAAAGAGCCATTGACGCGGTTAGCCCTGTTTCGAATTCAATGCCTTGTTCATTTTCTTTTGTTTTTCCTAGCTAACTTGACTTGGAGGCTTCAAAACGAATACAATTAGTGCATAGTAATTGTGTAGGTTTCATTGTAATAGACACTTCATTTATAGCAAGACATCATTTATTCATAAAGTAACTTCTATATAATACCCCTTGCCCTTTTCCTCTTCCGTCATTTTCCCAACCTGCTCCACTCCCGATTTAATTTGTAGTTGTGGATGTTTATAGGCGGCAGTGATCACTTACCATCAGGTGAACTGTTGGCTTGTCTGACAATCATAGGCAATAAATAAAATAAACACTCCTCTTAGGCCAAGCTTTCTTTAGTACTCAGATGTAATAGATGGCGACTGACGAACCTATGCAGAAATTCTAGTCCCAGGCACCTCAGATACAAATTTCAAATCGAAATATTCATACAAAGGGTGATGTTCGATCTCCAAATATAAGAATGAGTTGGTAGAGTAGTAATACGAGTAGACGAAAGAGAGATAGAATTTAAACAATGCCATTTTTAATGGTAATTATTTTTAGCAAGATACAATGTAAATATCATATGAAATGCACCACAAAACATCACACTTGCCAACTCAAATAATTATTTTTATCTATAATATTTGTTTTTTACAAGTGGTCATTAATTAGGCACTCGGTTTTAAATTGCTCATTATAACGACAGACATGGTTATCGACGTGTTTTTTTAATAAGCAATTAAGAGGTTAATCAGATGTTATATTAAGCGTGTAAAAGTGTAAAAAATATTCATTACCTATATATGTTGCTATTTGTATAGACAACAATACCACGTTAGGTATTTATTTAATGTCGATAATAGAAACAAGGTATTATCAAGTAACATTATTCTCGTTATCATATTAAACAACTTGATTTATGCAGTTGATGTGATACCCGATTTATCTTAATTAATTGTTTTTTTTTTTTTTTTTTTATTTTCTTTTTTTTTTTTTTTTATTGCTATGAATGGCGAGACGAGCATGCCGTTCGCCTGATAGTAAGCGATACGACCGCTCATGAACAGTAGCAAAACCAAACAACACCTTGAATTACAAAGCAATGTTTGGCATTCTACTGCGCTCGCCATCCTGAGACATAAGATGTTAAGTCTCAATATGTCCAGTAGTTACTCTGGCTACAATGCCCTTCAACCCGAAACACAACAGTGCGTTTACACTGCGGTGGTACCCACCCAGATGGCCTCTCACATATGAGAGACCTACCACCAGTGAAATCTATTCCTCGCGATGCATGATACCGAGAGGCCGCCTGGGTAGGTACCACCGCAATGTCTGTTTCTCCCGCCAAACAGTAGTGTAAATGTACTGTTGTGTTTCGGATTGAAGGACATTGGAGCCAGTGTAACCACTGGACACATTGAGACTTAAGATCTTATGTCTCAGGATGGCGAGCGCAGTGGAATGCCAAGCATTGCTTTGTAATTCAAGGTGTTGCTTGGTTTTGCTGTTCATGAGCGGTCGTTTCGTTTACCATCAGGTGACCAGCATGCTCGTCTCTCCATTCACAGCAATAAAAAAAACCTTGTATTAGATGTAGTCCAGTAACATTTTCTTTCATAAACATTGAAAAATATTGTTTACACTTTTTTTCATTAGTTAATAACTTTTGCGAACGCACCTAGGGCATACTGCCTTATTTTTTTGCTGCCGGATATAACCAATATTTCTTCATGCGTTTTAAGTATGATGAATCAATAGAAAAACATTATTATTTGATATCAATAGACATCACAATATGAGATCACCGCTTATTATTTATCATTTATTTTATGAACTTATAAACAAATACTCGCACAATTTAACATGAAAATGGAGTATTAAAATCTGACATATGGATTCTGTAGTCAACACATTTTTAGAGCTTAAGTACATACATACCCAGAGTAAAGTGGACGACCTCAAAATGGTCAATTTTGCCAGGCCGTAGTAATGTGTAATAAAAAAACTAGGGCGGCGTGGTGGACTTTATTGCCAAACCCCTCTCAATTTATTTTTACTCATTTATATCTTTATTGTAAATACATTTATAGACCAAAAAAAACAATAGTAGCAATATTTAAAGTAAGTGCTATGGGCGGCCTTATTGCACTAGGCAATCTCTTACAACCTTTGAATGGAGATAAAAGAAAAGAGAGAAAGGGTAGTCATTGGTTTATAGTGACAAAAAATATGTAGAAGCATAACAATATTGCAAATTGATAAATAATAAAATATTTATAAACTAATACATCATTTATACGTAACATATATATTATATAAAATATATATACTTGAACATATAAATGATAAAAGTAAATGGGAAATCAATCGTACTTTCGATTGTCAAAGGGGCCAGTGCCTTGCGTGGGGTGTATATGGGCTAATACAGATACTATAGGTATATTTTACTAACAGCAATTCCAAATTAATGAACATCTAAAGAAACATAATAATAATATTTATGTAAGCTCTGTAAACAAATAATGTTGATGTGCAACGATAGAAAACGCAAACACAACTATGCTTGCCTTACTCCTGTCTCCGCATCCGTATCTCCGAAGCGAAAGTTCTGTGGCTTTTCATGGGCGGCGGTCGTGCGTAAGGATTATCCGTACAAATGGTATATGGCGAGGATGTTCACACGACAAGTGAACTTCTTTAGCCAGACTTATGCCATAAAAGGTAAAAGTCACATTTATCAACGTCTTAATAACCCAAAGTACCTAGGGGCCCATTTGAGATTAGTTATGAAGAAAATCTTACATATTATGTTACATAAAAATTTGTTTTTCGTTACCTTTTAATGGCTTAAATGAAAAACCTACCTACGAACAGAAATCACGATGTCAGTCAAAAGTTATTTATATCGTCATATAAATCCTAATGTTAATTCAAGTATATATACAAGAATGTATATATTACACTAGCGGTCGGGCCCGGCTCCGCCTGGGTGCATACACGTTTTAAAATGGCTGTAAAAATGTTTAATTCTGACTATCAGTTTAGAATATCGACCAATCGGACCACGAAAAACGAACAAAATTTCCTCGTATTTACTAGAAAATCACTACTGCTTTCCTCCTATGGGTCATAGCGTGATGATATATAGCCTATAGCCTTCCTCGATAAATGGACTACCCAACACTGAAAGAATCATTTAAATCGGACCAGTAGTTCCAGAGATTAGCGCGTTCAAACAAACAAACAAACTATGCAGCTTTATAATATTAGTATAGATTTTTACTATTTCACATAAATGCCCAATGTTATTTTCTTTTCTTACTATCTATTCTATTATATTTGGTTCTCTCAAAGAGGTCGCTCATAGCGATAAGACCGCCAATTGTTCACTTATTTGTTAGGTTTGTATCTTATTTTTTCTGTAAATTGTTGTTTTAATAGTGTTGTGTATTTGTATCTATAAGTAGCTAGATAGAATTCATTGATGCGTCCTTTACTTCTTTTGGCCCGATATTCCACACCCTTGCATATTCAATAGTCTTGAAGCAATACCCCGTCTGCTTCTACTGTTATTAACTACCAAATCACAAATTCTTACTGCCTATTATTCTGGTTATTGCTCTTTGTTACAATATTGCCACATTTACAAGGTCTGAATGATGCTCATAAAACAGATATTGTGTTGGATCGAATGTTAGTACGTCGTTATTAGGAACACGTCTGTTCAAGATCGTCCAAAGTTGCGAGATTGTTACCCCGAGATTCGGTTCGTAAAATAAATATTTTTATGATATTAACACCTCTGCTAAATTACAAGTACAATGCCGAGAAAATCGCTTTTTATAAGAAAATTCTCGCAGAAATGAAATTGTTGTTGCACGTTTTTTTTCTTTTCATAAACCAAAATTCATGATTTCATTAAGTAATTATTCCCAATCTACTTATTTATTTGATATATCATACATATTTTGGTGCAAAGCCGTCGCCAGACAAAAACTCATCAATGTCTAAAAAATAAACCTTTGTCCCCCGCGGGCTATACTATAGAGTTTGACTATATTTAACTCCCGGGAACTTTTTATTTTACCGAGATAAAACAGTTTGTCTATCATGCATACACTCGAAATATGCAAAGCATAGATATAAATGTTAAAATTCTCCATTTCTACTTCAAACTAAGTGATTTAAAAAATAACTGCATGGTGATGAAAAATTGCAAGGTAAATAATTGATACATCATTTATTTAATCACTTTAATATTAGTAGTGTTTCAACATCACTTAAGTTCTACAGACCGCCAAGAAAGTAATGTGTTATGCATCGATGCAACTTTTTTTATAGCAGATTCCATACTATACACACATAAGTTCATTCCACATCGCAGAAGGGTAGACAGTACTGCCACCTCCAAGACGGAAAAATGCTGCCTATGGATTACCTAGTGTTGTGCCGTCTTAAAATATAATTTCTAAACCCGTAGCAAATTCCATTACTGCTCAATATACATATAAATGTAATTGTATTCAATATATGAGATTTTTAACCATAGACTAAACGAGTTGTGTTTACGCAGACGATTTTAGTTTTGTTTTGTTTTGTTATTTTGTTTCTTTATTCATGTTACATTACTAAATTTTCGAACGTATTTTAAACAAAATACCCCTGTATTATTAAATTAAAAGTAACAAAGGACTTTTGAATCCATTGATGATAAATATCTTCAAGCTATAATATATCCACATTGTGTAGCTCAATATTTCAAATAATCAAAATATTCGCCGTCAATATCAGAAACCGCGCGATTTGTCATCGCATTGTTGTGGAGAATTGCGAAAATAATTTCCTAGCGTTGTGTTGAGGAATGATGAAGCGTGCTAAATTATTGGAATATTTTCTCATATAAGTGAGTCGAGGGCCATATTGAATTTCATAAATATAGTTTTGGAAACTTAATTTAGGATAGCAATAACTAACTATAGACGGTATAATTCTGCGTTAAATGAAACAGAAAGGTTATAGTTCATTTTACGCTTGATTTTATTTTAACAAATCGTTTTATGAAAGCTTCACGATTTGTTTTTTTATTAAATTACACAGGTTTAAGAAGCACCAAGAAACTCGGCCGTAAATCACTTTGCTATTTTTCAACAACTTCAAAAATATGAAGTTCTGTATTCGGGTCATGTACTGATCCGATTAGTATGAAGTTTTTGTTCCTTTTTATTGCTATTTTTATATACGTATTCTACTAAATACGTATATTGAATGCAATTTACTTTATTATTAAAGCTTTTGGAGCTGAAAATTCCTCGATTGAAATATCAAACATAATTTCGGAAGCAATCAAAATTCGCGACGCTGAATAGATAAAATAATGGAGAATGTTCCCCTTTGTTTTCTGAATTAATTTGCATACATAAATCCGATTAACATATTTCAACAACGATGTGTAACTAATTCATTGCACAGCGCTGTGCTTCAATAATATATAATTTTCTTGGAACGTGTATTATGATGCAAATTCATCGGGTGCTACGTCCGACACATGTGCAACGTGTGCTACCTTTATGTCTTTGTCCATAGCTGGTGCTATGACCTAAAGAGAATCAACTACACATTTCAATTCAAGCTCGCTTTTTGCATATATATTTATTATTAGGGGCATCTTGTTTATAAGTTTTCGTTTCGATTTTTCTCCTATATTTTTAGGCATTAATATTGAGAAAACTGTGTGTGCGCCAAACATTTTTTGGAAGTGGTAGAGCCTCGCTGCTGTCAATTATAACCCAGCATGAATGGGTAGGCTTGTCCGGGGGGGTACCACTGTCTCACAGTAAAGTGACGTAAAGCGACAGCTTTTCTTTCGCGTTTCGTTCGACCCACTACCCCTTTTCTCTTCCCATCCTTTTCCTTCCCGCTCCCCTCCCAATTTGATGATCCTTTAATACATCCATGGTCCAAGCGTGGTGGATGTTCTTGGGCGGCAGTAATTACCATCAGCTGAGTTTGTTCAATTGCCGAACCTAAGCAATAAAAAAGATCTCACATTGTGAAAATCTCAAAAATATCCAATTTCTAAATCTTGTGAATGAATATACACTTATTTATTTATTTTATGTTAAAAACAGTAATGAAATCAATAATAGTGTACTCAAATGAACATTAAATCCCACAACGTTTTCTTAAGGAATTTAGAAATGAACAAAAGAATTCAATACTCGTAAAAGAGCGTTTCCTTAATACCTTCAATCGAGGAGTCCACTGTTCCGTGTGATAAGCTTTGCGGCCCCTCGCTTTCCTGGAACACGCTAATGGCTAAATTCTACGCCATGCCTTTATTCACCCTAACCCTTATTAAGATATTATTTCTTCAATACTTTTGTGTCGTTATGGATAATATAATATACAATTTTTAATCAGGCTTTTTCTTTACTCTCGCATTTTTGGTATCCAATTTTATGAATAAATATTCGCAATATTTTTTTTCGCTTGTAATCCACCGTGTATTCTTTAAATGATGTCCAGGTTCATTACTAAGCGTAGATTACTGACGAAACTAGTAGTAGCGACAGATTAGTAATAAATCTCTACGAATACGATATGACGTTTATCAGACGATTATAGATATTGAAAATTGCATCAATTATTTCATCATAAAAAATGATTGTCATATAAACAAAATTGAGGGAAATATAATCAATCATGTAAAATTACAGATAGCTGACGATTTCGTATACGTAACTGAAAATAATCCACTTATTTTCTTCGACTTTGGACTTTCTATCTATATATTACTACATAAAATACTATAAACAGTATAACCATTTACGAGGCACCTCAAACAAATAAACAAGTTAATTTTAGCTGCAATACAAAGGAGTCACGTTGCCTGATTTCCAGACACAATTTGTATGTGAGCGCTAATTTCTCACTCGCTAATCGCTTGTATAATGTTATCCAACCCACCCGGTCAGCTTTCATTATTCAGCGGGTAATGAGAACAACAGGCCGCGTCACGGCACGACAAATCGATTCCCACCTATTTCTGTCGCTGACTAGTCACTACACAGCATACAGTCGAGCCTTTTATTTGTGTTTGCACTGAACCGCACTTATGGTATCGCTTTTTAATTGTATTTTTGATTTGTTACTCGAAATATAGGTTCCAAGGTATTTATTTAATTGTAGTGGTTCATTTATTTTGTTCGGTTAGAGGCGTATGCGAGGTATATGAAATGTTTAATCTACGAAGTTTTACTAGTTCACGCATTCTGTTAGAATACCTATCGATCGAGTTATCGACTTCTGTAAATGAGCTATTAAACCTATTGATTTGCAGAGAATTCGATTATTCGTGATATCTTTGCTCTGCGTGATATCCGAATTAATTAAAATATAAACTTATTTTATATCCTGGTATCTTAACAATTGCATATCAAATAATGTCACGTACTTAGATACAAATATGAACTGTGTATCCCATGAAAATTAAATATGTTATTAGAAGTACAACGAAATAGCGTGGTAATGAAAACTTGTGCAGTGAAAGAGGATGTAGTGACGAGAATTTAGAAAGGAATGTTACGATGATTTTGTCATGTAGAAAGGATGGATGAAAGGAGAATTACAAAATAAATACATAATGCGAGTGTGGATGGAAGAGTCGGTAGGGGTCGACCTCACCGAACATACACCATCCAAATCGGTGATACCGGTCAACAAGGGTCAGGTCAAAAGTACCCTGAACCGACGAGAATGCATGAAGAGGTTGATGAAAGTGGAAGAAGCGAAAGTAGTATGTCAGTATCGAGCAAAGTGATGGTCTATAGTCTCTGCCTATGCCTATGGGATATAGGCGTGACGATTATGGATGTATGTATATAAAATGTATAAGAAAAGTACAAGTGACTGCCTCGGTGGCGTAGTTGTACTAAGGTACGCATGCAAAGCTGAGGTCTCGGGTTCGAATCCCGAGTCGGGTAAAGTGATATTGGATTTTTCTATTCACTATCAGCCCGGAGTCAGGAATTTGTGCCCGATATGGCGATAGGCTCGCCACCTATCACATCGTGGGACGGAATATACAAGGCGAAATGTGGGTGTCCAGGCACCTCTGCCTACACCTTCTGGGAAAAAGGCGTGAGTTTATGTATGTATGTATGTATGTAAGAAAAGTAAACGTTCCATGGTGTAAAAATATAATAACGATAACATCCAAAGGCATCTCTTACAATAAATCTTCTTTATTGACACAAATATACTTCACAGAGAATTGAACAAAGAGCATTTCTAATGAGTTTGCATTTACTAATAAATGAAAATCTTATGGTGACTCTTCCATCGAAATGCATTCATTAAAATGTTGCCGGCGCATTCCTTCAGGCTTCAATAAACTAATATTTGTTTCTTGAAAACGCTCGCAAGTTTTCACATTACAATCGGCGCCACACAGTACAGCGCCCGTGAATTTTAATAACATTCCGAACTTTCCATTATAATCCTAATATATATAACATGACATAGTTCAACCGACGGGACTTGTTAGTTGTGAAACAATGAACAGGTTCAAACTTTCGTACTTATGTTCACGTATACCCAATTATTAAAACTTTGTGGGTGCTACTTTAAGTTATGTTTAGTTTTCGGTCGGGAAATTACGCTACCTTTGACATCCCTTTTAAAACATATTTTACTTAAAGAAAGTTTCTACAAGCAAAAGCAACCTTTATTTGATTAGTATACGTTTTTTCTGAAGAGAGATCAAACTGAGAATAAACGTCAACCACATTTTACCTTGATTTGTATCCGATCCTCGTCTGCGCCGCCCTTCATAGTCGAAAGCCTCGCCTACCGAGCTGAGGCCACGCGTAAAACGGGGTTTCTTATATTGATTATTTCTTTCCTTTAGTGTCGAAATACAAAACTACCCTCGAATACGGTCTTGCTCTTTACGTGTACTGAATTTTAAAAAGAAATTCGGAAAAATAGAAACCAGTAAGCGACCTTCCCGAGTAGGCATAAAACGTCAAAGCAAATAGTCGGATCGAATACGTAATAAATATTATGGAACTGCGATTCGCCCAATACTCAGGTAACTTTTTAACATAGAATTAATAAAATATTATCAATCTTTTCGAAGTAGACTAGACTTGATATTTTTTTAAACCTAATGGCATCACGTCACAAGTATTTATGACAGTGACAAATGTTTTTTAATATCTCGTAGGCTCTGAATAATGTGTTTTAACAATTTAATAACTTCACCAAAATGAGTAAAGAGACAAAAAAGAAACACAAAGATAAAGCTACAGTGGACGAATCAGAGGTAAAAACTGATGCGGGTGAATCAATGCCTGAGGATGCTAGTACGCCAAATAAAATTAGCACAAGGGCGAGCAATAACAAAACTGAGGGCTTCTACAAATTCAAAAACATGATGCTTCGTAACGTGACACTACAAACCGACGCCAAAAAGCAAAAGGTGAACAAGAAAATCGGGAAACGTGCGAAAAACAAGAGATCCAAAAAGTAATCTCCATCCATCAAGTCAAAGGTTTTTAAGACTGGAAAATGGATCTGCAGAGCTCCCTTTTCAGTGAATTCTAACGAGATACGCTTGTAAATTTATTACTTATGTTACGGTATCTGAATAAATGCCTTCTATTCATGAGCCACGTTTTTCAGGTAGCCGTTTCACTTGGCATACAAAAATAACACGCTTTATTTCCTTTAAATTTGGAGTAGGTATTCAAGCTGAGGTTCTGAGCAGCTTTTCGGCTATATTACACTAGCGAGTATCAGCCTCTGGCAACTGAGAACAAACACGACGCGCGCCGTTTTATTCTTTTTCTCCGCAGTCGGAATGGATAAAGGAATATCGAAACCGAACTAGCGTTTGATTTGCTTGTGTTTCATTCATGAAATATTAATCGGTATCTTGCTTTCTCCCACCAAAGGAATTTGAGGATAACCTGTGGTTTCTTTGAGTTGCGGTGCCCGATTTTAATCTTAGTCAGTGTATAAATCACGAATAACTTCACGGTTTTCATTTCAATGTTGAGGTACTCAAACATCTGTATTCCAGTGGTGGTAAAAGAAATATCGGAACATGAAATATCGAGTCCATCAAGTAAATAACTAGCCGATATAGCCGCCGTCGGTGTACCGTTCGGAAATCATTATTGAAAAGCTCGGGTACGAAATAAAAAAAACGGAAATAGATCAACATTTCACGAGATTGGGTTTTAGAGAGTTGCTGAGATGTGGAATGAAAAATAAAATATCAGTTTGTTTAACATTTATATGAAAGTTTGTGATTAATGCGTAGCAAATCAACTTGTAATATTTTGAACTTCGTTTGATTTATGCAAGGGCGAATCCATGGGGGGATCATGACCCCCATGACCCCCCTGGGCCGGCTCCAGATTGACAAAATTAATTAAACGCGTGCGCGTGCGCGTGTGCGTGTGTGTGTGTGTGCGTGTGTGTGTGTGTGTGTGTTAACGAATAACGGCTGTAACAAACTTAAACAAATCTTTATTACAAATTCGAGTATTTAAATCGGACCCAATGTTCTGAGAACTAACTCGCTGGCTCAGGGACCTAAAGTGGGTCTTAGCCTCCGAAACGAAAGTTGTCCAGCTATCGCTATTCTCCGCCACGTCTCGCCAATTACTGGCCAATTATTAAAATCAAATCAAGAAACAAAAAAATATTTTGGTGTAAATTGTAACAGAAGTCATATACGGAAATGAATATAATATAAAAAATGTGCATTTTGTAATATTGATATTGCACTGCATCAGCCTTTACTGGCCCAGTGCACTGCTGACCCCGGAACTCCTTTCGACGAGTGTTTAATTGGGAGGATAAGGTTATAGTGCCACACTGGCCTAGTACAGGCAAAATTTAATTATTATTTTTTATTATTTCATGGAATGGCGAGAAGAGCATGTTGTTCGTGTGTTGGTTAGCAATACGACCGCTCATGAACAGTAGCAAAACCAAACACCTTGAATTACAAAGCAATGCTTGGTATTCCACAGCGCTCGCCATCCTGAGACATAAGATGTTAAGTATCAATATATCCAGTAGTTACTCTGGCTGACTCTGAGAGACCTACCACCAATATCAATTAAATGCTTTAGAAAATCTTGTCAAGGGCTCTATGACATCCACGATACCTCAAACTCCTGTTGAGAGCTACCGGGTTTAGCTGCACATTGATACAAAACTTTTGTCGTTGACAAAATTTAATTAAGTCAGAATTAATTACTGTAATGCCCAAAATAGAATTCATTTTTATTGGGTCACCTGTGAAAAATATAAACATAGATAATACACTATATAGATAAAATATAAACGGGCGCACAATAGATGTGTGTGTGTGTTTTAATATCTTATTCATCATTGTCTCCTTTATTTTTATCTCATTTATTTCATTGCATATGATCAGCAAACGAGCAAACAGGTCACCTGATGGTTAGTGATCACTGCCGCCCATGAACAACCACAACACTTGGATCATGTATGTTTTGCCGGCACATCGAATCGGGAAGAGAGCGGGAAAGAAAAACGATAGGTAAATTCATCATTCATAAATATATCGTCTCATAATTACAAATTTAGCAATGTGCGATGAAAAATCCAAAATTCATATTCCAAAATCACTAAAATCGCGCAAATGCTACATGTAGTAAAAAAGACTATACATTAAACATTCTTCTTAAACGCAAGCGTAAGTTTGTTATGCGAATAACTTGTAAATATTTGCTTAAATGGGTATGTACGTACACGTCATATGTTTTGATTGCCCAAACAATTAGGAGCCGGCTATTTGATAACAAAAATACGCGCAGGTAGCCGTATAAATGTCTCCGCGACCGTATTATCTCACAATACGCCGGCAGAACTCCGACAAAATGTACGATAGAAGAGCCACATGCGATATCTGTGAGTGAATTTTAATCACTTTGCATAAAATTTGCTTATTTTTATTTATAAAGACCGAAAATCGCCGTAAATTTGTCGCGTTGTTTTGCGGTAGAAAAAGTGGGTTGGTTTAAACATGAGGCGAATAATATCTCAATATTTGCAAAGGTATGTTTTATGATTGTTAGTGAATAATTTGTGGAAATACAGTTGTGTGTGTAGTTGATACTTTTTATTCGCGAATACCCAAGGTATTAAAAACATAATACTATATTAATAATATTCTGTAAACATAGCTTCTAAACAAAACACTTATTATACCTAATGTTGTTTTTTGTAATATTTATGTGTTACATGTTTTAAAAGTTACAACGTTACATTTTTTAATTCATACATTTACTGTCCTGAAAGTACGCGCGTAATAGTAAACATGTCAAAAGTACTAACATTTTCACCCGAATTCAAGTTGCGAAAAACTCCCGAAAATCGTTTCCAAAGTTATATTTGCACTCCGCCAAAACTCCATAATTAACCTATCAACTTTTGCGCGAATCCTTTCGGTTAAAACGGCCGTTTTATTTTGCATTTTTTCGCAAAGTTCGATTCGCAAACACAACATGTCCCTGTTACTAAATCGGGGCTACAATTGTTCCCCTTTAAAATTTTGTCAAAACAATGAGTACCGCATTGCGGCGCAATAATTCTGCCGCCCTCAGATTGAGTCCAATCCCCTGCTTATTAAATAAGTAAAATCCTCCCTTTTGTGTTGATCTTGTCCCCGGAATTTATTTTGATGTGATAGAACTTTTGAATTTAAATTTCCCGCAATTTGCGTCTTCTTTTCTCTATTGTTTCTTTACTGCATCTTTGTGTTTCTTCGGAATTAATATGCAAAATTCCAAAAGTCAAGATTTTAAAAATATATAAACTACGTCAAGATCTTTGTAATTAATACTTTTCCATGGGAAGCATTATTCGAATACGCATATAAAAATAATACAGCAATTTCGTAAACATAACAAAACTTAACATTTTGTAACAATAGATTTATGTGAATCATGAAAATTAGGTATTTGGTATATAAAACAATAATAAAACATTAAAGTAATTTTGTTAAATTTAAATTATCACAATTTCTATTGTACACGTGAAGCTACGAACAAATAATATTATGGTGTTAATATATATCTTATTTGCAATCCAATCCAATGTGGTTTAATTCATTTTTTGTACCAAACTAAGACAAAAACCTAATTTACTACTTATTTATTGCTAATTAGGCTAAACGCCCGAAATAAACGCATTTTAATTTCAACACCTTATTTTGTTTTTTCTTAATTAGTCAGTTAATTTCTTAGTTTTACACGATTCAACTATTCCATTTCCTTTATTAACTTTAGTTATTTTTATACTTACAAAGGCATGCAATTATACATCATTTTTGACGTAAGTGCTGTTAATACTGAATAAATTCTAATTAACTAGACTGCAAGCGAAAGCGGCAAGAATCACATCGGAGCTGCAGACATTTTGTCATATGCCTTATTTTAACGAGCAGCTATTTTTCCACCGTCATTGTAAATGCAGATTGCACTATCCGGCGAATAGGAAAGTCTTACTCGAGCGCACTTGCCCAGCCCTAGTTGGCATTATTTGTGAATGGAAGGAAATTTATCTCAAAATTAAACGATTTAGAAGCCCATACTCTTATACTGTTTGAAAAATTGTTTGTTCTTTACAAATCCTAAGAGCGTGTGTCACCGGCATTCTTAAACAACGTAACGAGCTGACTGTCGTCTCGGTTTATTGGCGGTTTTATCTGAGTTCAAGAAGCGTTTCCTTGTATTTGTTGGAGTTATATGAATTTATGTGTGGCGTATTTTCGGGGACTTTAGTACAAATAATTTGAATTTCAATTAAAATGTCGAATATGCGGATGACAAATGGTTATGCCAAAAAAATTTTCATCTACCAAACGTTATCCCAGCTAGAGCCTGGGTCTTTTTCCTGATTAACCTTCACCAAATAATAACCAATACTAGTACATAGTTTCTCATCCAATAAAAAGCAACTAATAACCCTTTACTGAATAGAAAACTCGTTATTGCAATGCGCTGATCTAGACAATTAATATCGAACAATAGTGTCCATGTGTGTTCGTAATTACAAATACTCGGCCACGTGTTGTTATACGTCGAAGACAAGTTACGTAATTGTACCAACCCTGACTAAAGGGGTCGTATTTGCCTAAATTATAGGGGAAGCGGACAGAACTTCAAATTCTAAATTCCTCTTCGTTGGTAATAGTTTCTTTTCTTATTATGTTTCTGCTATTTGTTTATTAAAGAGGACCTGGGTTTGTGAAATCGTTCCCGGGCAAATGAATATGTAACAGTTTTTCTATGCAAAAGAAACAGGGATGCCCTAGGACTGTAGGATTTCTCAAAAGACAAAACCGGTTGTAAAATTATGGATCATAAATCTACTATTGTGCCGACTCTAGTTTACAAAACAACAGGTAAAAAAGCCGGTATGGCTCAAATTCTTATAGATGAAAATAAGAGCAAAAATTGGTACTTATACTGGCTAAGGTGATATTCTAGAATACACCTCTGCCTATATATTGAGTTTCAACATCACTCGAGCTCCTATTGTGTGAAGAAACAATAACACCAATCTGTAATATGAAGAATGAAGGAGAAATTTTATTAATTAAAGGCTGTGTGAGGAGATAGCCATTCACAAACGACATTTACATATGCATGAGCGCCATCTAACAGTGCTCAATTTTCAGCTGAAAAAATGGTTCGCAGGCAGAATTTGGGGATTTTTCGGTTTGAATTACACGACAGTGCAGTTTTTTAAAATCCCAAACTCCGAAAAAGTTGAAAATCGGTTACTCATAGTAAATTTTTCAGGCAATTTCAACAACATTTTCAGCAAATTTTAGCATTTTGAATCTCTTTTTTTAACCTATGTGATTTTTTCCGTAAAACAAAATTAGCTGGACACCACATCACAGCCGTATATTTCCACTTCTGCTTGTATTTAGTGTATAGATTAGGTCCACAAAACATGACCAATTGAACTTATAATTTATAATTTGTTGTCAAAACTTGGAGAAAAATAAAGTAGGATCTTTTTTCTAAATTAAATAACTTCTGCGTTACAAAACTTTGAAGTATGTATTCCCAAACAAATTCATTTTAAAATAACGTTCGCGGCAGTTTATTTTGGCCAGTTTACATTGCGAACATCGCAAAGTTTCCGGTGTGAAAGAGTCGTCAAATAGTTTCCACGAAATATTTTACATTGAATAAAAGATCTCGACGGAAACATTGCAGTGAAAACATCGCTCTATGAACTCCAATGCTTTTCTGCTTAAAATGCAAAGGTAAACAAACCCTCTACTAGGTTTGGACCGGTCACCGTATTCTGCATCAGCAAATATAAAATACTATAGAATTTAAGCAGCTTAAAGCACAGTTCATCATACAAGTACGGAATTATGGCAATCTAATAAAAATACACCAACGTCTATCATCTTTTTATTTTTTAATCAAACACGTTTTAATTTTATCAGCTGTTTACTTTCCAAATATCTATCAAATTAATAAAAACAGCAGGGTTTGTTTTTCCATCTTTTTCTCTATCAGATTTAAAATAACAGCGTATATTTTAACTATAATAAGTATTAACCCTCCCTACGACATCAGATAGCCCAAGGCTGAGCAAAAAAGAGCCTACATTGATGGAAGAAAAACGAAATAGATTTTGTTCCAAGCCAACATTTTATACCGCTTGAGGTAATTATCCGCATTGTTGCCATATTCCACAACATTAGTTCGGGCAACAAAGAGATGATGTTCTTACGGACCTTTTGTTTGTAATGGTTACTACATAATATTATAGGAGCTGACCCCACATTTAACATACCCGAGAGTCTGGCAATTCTAAACTTAAAAATTAAGCAACGTCTAGGAGAGGTTAAAATTTGGTTAATTGTATATAGGCCCGTAAAAATTTTGGCCCCATTATATGACACAAGCCTAGTAGCCTTCTTCACTGCTTATAGCTTTTAAGACCACGATCAACACATTGATCTAGTGCAAATCGACGGTGTTCTCACACCTTCACCAGAACACATGGGTTTCCTTAAGATTTTCTCCTTGCCGGGAAGTATAAGATGGTTTTGCTAACGATAAAAAAGGTTATATTGTGACGTTATGAAAATTGATACAACATTATTGTATGCTGCACAGATAAGTGTATTACGAGGGTGTGTGGTGTGACGAATATAGAGAAAAACAATGACACTCAAGAAAGACTGATAATAACGCCAATGAGTGATAATGAAAGGGTATCGTTTGTTTCGTTTGGAACACGTGTGGGAACACGAGTGATAAAAAAGTGATAGAGTTGATGGATGATGAAAAATTATGAAAGAAAAACATTTATTAATCTTGTAATGTCAATTTTTTTGCTAAACCGCTGAAGCCAAACTTTTTCGAAATTATCAAAACATTTACAATTCTAACGCTTTTAGTGCAATTTTTCTCAAGCCTGAACCTAACCAAATTAAAAACCAAACCATTACATATATATTTTTAATAATCTACTTCTCTTCTTTAGTATACATTTACCTTGGTTACTAGTGATACTACCATAACATATTATATTCATACGTACATTATATACCTATATTTAAACCCTGTGTTTAAACCTATGGCTTTTAACGTATTAATAAGCACATCAAACGTTGTAAGTACATACATACATAATATAGTGAACATAACTCTCAATACGCGAGGGAACGGCAATGCTCTTTACGACTGAAATTGTAAACTACAATACAATTTCATTATTGAAACGGTCTCATGGCAAATACGTTTTATGAAAGTTTAATTTCCATGTGTGCACATTTGGTAGCTTTTAAATTGATTAACTGGGCTGTGAATAAGTTTCAATAGATTGCTTGAAAAATATGAATTGACTAATTAGAATAATTATTTAAATTGAAAACAGAAATGATTGAAAAGGTTGAGTATAATTTAAGGTAGTAAAATACTATGCAGTAATAATGTTTTCTCATATTTGTTTGGATTTCGGTTCGGGCGCGTGGCGCCACTTTTACAAGATAAATAGATAAAAAAACTGACGAACCCAATTAAAGTTCACCTCGCACCAACTTTTTAAGATAAAAGTAGCAGGGGGTGATTATTTTGAACCAACCTGTTTACAAACTCCCAAATCAGTCTGCGATAACATATTGTTGTCACCAAATAATCATCATTAAAAGTACCGATTTTAAATAATGTTGTGTATATATTTGTTAAATTATACTATCAACATTGATAACATTTGCACCGATTATCTTCGAAGGAGGCAAACACTCTAATATTTAGATGACCCTGCAATGATATTGTGATAGCACGTGCCCTGCCAAAACTCTACCAGATAATCGATTGTTTACTTCATAATTCTCAGCAACAGGATGCTTACAGCTGATAAGCCAGAAGCTTTTTTAATAATTTTCATTGAGACTTGTTCGTGAGCCTACTTGCAGCATCTTCCTACAATCTTTATTGGAGACACTCTTGCTTTAATCCTATGAATTGAGATTTAGGATCTTCTGAGATGGATAGCTGTGCGGGTAGTTGATCTAATTCTGCCTTATATCCTGGGGTTTTCAATGTGTTTTAGCCGCGTGAACCCGACTCCTTCCCAAATGGGCCGAAAACCACTACCGCAGGGTTTTGGTCGATATGCTGGTATACGGCTTATCAGGGTCTTAGCCTAGCTGTCCTCCGGATGGTAACATCAGTCCCGGTTGGCATAACGTCGGATCGTAATCTGAAATCGAATATCACAGCTCAGACCACCCCGGACAGGGACAATGTTGATAACACGTTTTTTATATCGACAAAAATAAGAGTCAGGCTTGTTTGCATAACATTTGTTTTTAAATTGTTCTGGATCATCGCACGTAATGATAGCCTTTGCCATTGATTTTTAGTGTATTTGACATGTCTTATTAATATACATCTTTATACGTTGCTTTCTGGCTGGGGTTCCAAAATTAATAACTAGTTTTGATCGCTTAGCTTTAAATATTAGCATGGTAAATGTAATGGTAATAAAATCATATTTATTAAATATGTATTATTATTATGCCATCATTGAGTATTTTGGTCCAGTACTACACAATTAACTCAATTTTATATTAAACAATATTTTTGTATAACCTCAATCTCATCTGTTTATAATAGCCACCTGGGTGAACCGGTGCAGCGAAGACTTGGAGTGCTTGGATTTGGAAGATGAGCAGCCGCTGGCGCAACTCAGCTCCGTGCAGACTGACAAGATGACCCTCTTCTTTACTGAACTGCTCGACCATGACCGGGATGACGTCATCTGTGATCAGGACTTCGATCAATTCTTTGAGGTACGCTGACTTTTAAACAGGATTTGTATGCTCACGCTGATGAGAATACATCTGTTTTTTTTATTTAATAAGTGTGACTTCCGAGCAAACAACTCATCTCCGTAGCACTTAAATGAATACAGGGATGACGGGATACCTAATTTTGTGGTTGGAGGAATTAGAGGATAAGAGCAACCGCAATAATGACGCCGAGGTCCAGCTAAACTATTTATGCTATAGCCAAGGCTATAACATATTTCAAAATAAAAATCACTGTTGGTAGGTCACTCATATATGAGAGGCCGCCTCCCGCCAAACAGCAGTTTAAATGCACTGTTGTATTTCAGATTGTAGGACATTGTAGCCAGAGTAACTACTGGACGTATTGAGACTTAACATCTTATGTCTCAAGATGGCGAGCGCAGTGGAATGCCAAGCATTGCTTTGTAATTCAAGGTGTTGTTTGGTTTTACTACTGTTAATGAGCGGTCGTATCGCTTACCATCAGGCGAAAGGCATGCTCGCCTCGCCATTCAATGCAATAAAAAAAAATTAAAACAAGAATTTTTTATCTCAAAATAAAATAATTTAATTAAAAACACGTAAAATAAAAATACAATACAAAATATAAAGGCCCCGAAATTGCATGTCATTTTCCCTAGCCAACTGTAATTCTGAGTTTGCGCTATCTAGTGTAGTTTCCAGTTAGGATAATAAAACGAAAGGATCCATTTTGTTAACTCGATGAAATATAGAACATTTAACCGTCTGCAAATACGTAAATTATTCGCGTTAGGTTGCTGAAATGTATATTACAACGAATAGAAATAACAATTTGAATAGTTTGAGTAAATTTTATGGTCCATTCTGTTATTTGAAAGTGTAAATGCAAATAATTGTAGTCCTTGATGACATTGCGTGTTGTAAATAAAAACATATTCCAATAAATATTTTAAACACTACTTCATTCGAAGGTCGAATTATAATTTTAAAAAAGAAAATTCCTTATCTATGTGATTATCGTACCTACCTTTTACAAAATATGTACAAATTACCCCATTCAATCTTATTTGCATCCTCGATGAACAATTAAATTTAAAAACGCTAAATAATAGGTTCTCGCTTATGAGAGCCAAATTTTCTTTACCAAAAACAATAACGCTTTTAAAAATAGGAGAATGCATGTAGGTCGGCCATATACTTAGTCGCATTCTGTAAGACCGTAACAACGAGGGAAATTCTATTCTGCTCTGTCGGATGCCCCACGACCACCCATATAACAATATATAGTGTTTATGTAGCACAACACACCAGGTACATTTACATGAGGCAAAGTACAACTATCTGTGTGTTTAACTTGCCAAGTAACAGCCTACCAGCCTAGCAAATAGTCGGACTACCGCGACGAACGTAAATTGAGCGGCTAAACTCAACATTGCGTCATAGCGTAGCCTACATGAATGAAAGAGAATGATTAAATTCATTTGACGTCGTAATTTACAGAAACTCGCCCATTTCGCCGACTGGTCTGCCAACTCGTCCGAATTCCACATATTGCTCGAAGTGAAGAGGGAGTTTATTGACCATTTCATCAATCCGCTGCCGTCCAAGTGAGTAACCAGTAATATCATCACTATCACTGTAGCGACCTACTGGCCGGGATACTGTAAAGGTTTAGCTAACAGTGTGTCTATAGCATTTGATCACTTGAAACTAACGAAGAATATCTCTATCATTAGTAATTATGAATTCATCAACATCTTTCGGTTACGAAATATCAAACTAGTCTTGGGTCACAGACATTCACATTCTCATCACAGTATTAAAATATGACCAATGATTTCATCCAGAAGTAACATTAGAAATTTTAATAATTGAAATAACACTATAATTTACGAATTTTATCGGATTTTAATGTCGCGAAGTTAGAAATGTAAAATTTAAACCAAAACGGCGGTTAATTCCTTCAATAATAGTTTCATTTCAAATATTCGCGTAAATAAAAAAAAATGTATATTTTTTTAATGCCTTGCCCATTCACCAATACCTAAACACAACGCAATGATGACACAAACATTGTACTACGTGGTCAGTCCTTCCACTTACGTTGCCGTTGGGTGCCTTGCAGTGAGCAAACGAGCCGACCTAATGAACGCTATTAGTCAAGATTTAGATTCACTTTGTAAGATTAAGCGACCGTGTGACGCCCCAGTTGTACACCGTTGATAACACGTTACACGCTAATTCATCCGAACCACGCTTAATACGTCAACAAGCATATTTAATCCCACCGTTAAATAAATTGCAATGATATCTTATCTTGCTTAATTTCTACCGGATGTCTTTATTTTAGCTGTCAGGCTTAGAAATAAAGACATAATTATCTTTGTAAGATTCATCATACATTATAATGATTGAGTTGCTTACATTTTGCTGATAGTAGGATATTGGTAATCTGTAGTGCGATTCACGTAACTTTTTGACGCGCCGATCAAGTTGCGGTGCGGTTACAATTAAGTTTACGCTTTGGTACAAAATGGTATTCTTGTAAGTGTTTAGCTGCGCGTGAACTGCGCGTGAGCTGCGCGTCAACTGTACGTCAGATGTATGAAATTTGTTTGAGATTGACATATACGCGCAGCAGTAGAATACGCTAAAACGTTTGCGTGACGCGAACTTGACGCGAGCGTATTTGACAGCGATTGTCAAAATTACGTGAATACGAAAAGGGCTGTTTTGATCGAAACTTAACCGCAACTGCACTGCAGCTGAATTTATTTTAATACGTGAATCGCCCTACTGACCGACCGGTGACGTAGTATTACAAAGCTGAGGTCTTCGGGCTGAGGTTTCGGGTTCGATTCCCGGGTCGGGCAAACTGATATTGAAATTTTATATTCATTATCAGCTTGAAGTCAGGAATTGTGTTCGATATGGCAATAGCATCGTCCCCTATCACATCGTGTAAGGGAACATACAAAGCGAAATGTGGGTGTCCTGGTAGCACCTGTGTCTACCCCTTCTGAGGAAAAGGCATGAGTTTATGCATGTATGTATGTAGATATTCGAATCTGCCTGGTAGTTAACACACTGAACACCCTTCCGTAACAATGACCCACGCAAGTGTATCGCGTTTTGGGTTCAGCTAGTGTATATCCAGTATTCAAGTAGCCACCGTAAATGTGTCAACCGGGGGATACATTTAAATGTTATAATATCCGATATGATGGACCTGTGTCCAATTTCCGATACTAGAACATTACAAAAAAGCCATAGGTAATCCAATTTTTAATCCAGATCAACAAAGTAAAAATGTAGGTATTTTAGACATATTATGATTCGAGGAAAATCACCGAATATTGAGCATTGAACTCCTTTGCAATAGAGAGTTCGACTATCAAGACTTAGTCCAGATTATTTTTTTATTAATAAAATAATTTTTTACGTCTCTATACACTACCTTAACATTGACTGGTAGAAAATGCCCTAAGGCGTTATGTCCGCCTGTACTATTTATTCATACTAAGTGTTAAATTAAATAAAGAAAGAAAAACAATGCCACAATTACTGTTATTATGAAAGCGTAACTCGAACTCCATAACAAAAAGCTTTATAAAGTGTCCGATGCGGGGTCACTACACCGCGTGCCTTACTGATATGCGCACTCAACACGCCTACACGCTCATATAACATTAAATGTTATATTTCCTAAAAATAATGACGGTCTGCAGGTGTCGTTTCGTTTTATAGCATGAATTTTTAGTGCGAAATTCGAATACATGACAAATATTTACTTAAATGTTATGATAAATATATAGTAGTAAATGGTCATTGGTCAGGTAAAATAAAGTGAATGTTTATTTTCAAAAACAAATAGTGAAATAGTGTGTATTTATCTATTATCGTACTCCTGCAATATGATCGGCCACTAATGCAAAAAGTTATCGAAAACTGCCACACATTTTATTATTAAAACCATTAATATTAATCGCCTGACAACCGGACTATCAAACGGCTCACGATAAAATGCACTTAAACTGTGTTGCCATCTTATCGCACAATACTTCCTTAACCCTGCAAATGACACGGAAAAAATATCTACCCCCCCAAACCACAAGCGGGCGCTATCGACCCGACCTATAACCCTTTTTATCTACGCGTATTTTTCAATGTCACAATATATTGATACACATTTATCTTCATACTGTTAACAGAGCTCCCCAAACATTTTCGTAGATCCCATGTAATGTCTTTCCATCTTGTATGGACCCCCTTGGTTAAACAATGTTTTGCAAATTCATCAAGTTCATATTATACGTTTTTAATACCAAACTCAGTTCTATCATGAAAATAAAGTATATAAATAAGGTCATATTCAAATGGCATATCACCAAAATTGTCCAATGTCATAATCCACTATCATAGCCCCTTTAAAGAAAATTTTCGACTGTAGGTCAAAACAGACGACTTTGAAAACCACTGCAAAAGAGTAACAAGCCTTTTGTCACAGATGGGCTGAATTGCCATACTACAAGAGGGTGTGTGGCCCCGAAGCGAGCGGCATCAACATCCCGGGTCGGACCACGCTTGACGGCTGGCTGGCTCGCTGGGCGCTGCATCTCAGTGAGATGAAACGGTTCACCGACCTGCCGCTGTACCTACAGTACTTGTGCAAGATATTGTTCCACGTCGTGGATAGAGCTGGTGAGTTTTGTATTGTTATGTTGATTTTGAATATCTTCACTCCGCCGGGTAGGAGGGCGTCCCACAATACGCTTCCCGAGTCTTGGTCTCTACTCGAGAACACGTCTACCACAACGGTTGTTGGTTCCCCGGTTAGAGGCGATGGGCTGAAGATTGAGCTACTGGCGGGCCATAGGAGAGACTTATGTCCAGCAGTGGACACGGGTGGACTGATGATGATGATGAAGATGTTTTTGAGGAATATTTAATTTTTTGTATGTTCCTAGGAGTGTCATAAAACTTTGTGAGTAAATAACGTATTGTTAGTTCATCGGTTTTTGTATCAACTATGTATCTATGTAGAAATTAGCGCCCACTCTACTATACCTCTACATATTATGAACTCAAGTGCATATTTGCGTCTTACTGCAAAAACAAGGCTCTTTGTAATTCCACTGCCCTGTTGTTGACTAGTAAACTTCTTTTTTAACAACAACCCACAATTAGTGCGATCAACGTAATTTAAGCGAGCTGCGCAAAATTAAAACAATTTCCAACTTTTTAATTTCTTCAGGAAAGGTATGGCCAGAAAATTGGCATTATTAATAGCGTCTAGCGTCTTGGGAAATTAAGGACTCATTATAGAACCCCTTCATCAAGTAATCATAAAATATTTAAGACTACGTTGTTTAATTTTCACCTCGAACTAATGACGATGTGATTCAATTTTAATGAACTACGCAAATTAGTTTCTGGTTTTAAATTAATTTTATGAAGAGCTGTAACGCTCTTAAGGCCTTCATACAACATAACATTCCCATTCTCTTCCCCTGGGCCAAACCATAATCTAGTTTTACTGGAAGAAAAATGCTAGCACCGTTCTTATTTAATTTAATAACAACGAGCTAAGATAGCTTTAGTCCTCCCCATCGACCACATGTGGCTTGGTAGATGCTGAAACCTTATTAGATTACTGGATGTCTAAATATTATTATATCATTTAAAGCAGCTGATAGCTTATCGAGTGATGACATTACTAGTACTTAGATACAGAATAGTACAACATTTCAAGTTCTAATCAGATACCCATATCTCAAATTTTCAACGTCATATATGTATGTATCGATATTTTTCAGTTGTAAATTTAAAAACACACATCAATTTCCTTAATAAATTGTCTCTTAAACAACTCGACTGAACATTTATAAAGTAATAGACCGAACTTTAGCAAACAAGATCGTCTAGTGAACTAAACAGATATCCTAACGGGGCCTATTAAGATTGATAAAGTGAATTAATTTGACGGCAATGTTCTGCTATTAGCGAGCCAACTCGTCGAGTAACGTGCTCCAGCATCACTGAATCACAGTAATAGCGCCGCTTGAATTCTAGCACACATTTTCAAGCGAAACGCTGTGGATGATGGTTAAAAATTAATCGCCGTGGACGGTAGTGGATATTTATGCAGATTTAATTTTTCTGAACTATATTAGGTTGGTAGACTACTGGCAAGAACTATAGATATACGTATGGGTAGGTGAGGAGCTGATGATAATCATATTTTATTATCATTGGATAGTCCTGTGTCACCATAAAGTTTTATCCCATCTGTAAATAAAGCTAAGTCCAACACATTTTACACCTAGTAAATCCGTTGCACTAGTGCCTAAGTTTTTAAATATTTTAAAAGCTATTAAAATAATTTACACGGTTTGCTTGAAAGCAAATGGCTTAAAGTGCACGCCTTATTAAGATAATCGCATTAGCTCTGACCAGACAACAATTGAAAATAACAAACTTCGCGCTGGCCATCTCTATTATTAGATTTCGCACACCACTTTGTACATATTAAATTTTTATTTAATATAAAGTTATTTGTAAAAGTGTTATTCCACTGACGTACGATAGAATTGATGAGCTTGGATTTGTAAAATATATGATTGATTAATGCTGTGATTAAGCAGTTTGCAGTTCGATCCATACAAAGATCGATTTTTGTTTGACCTACAATTAATATGAGTAAGATTGTATCAGGAAACGGACCCATAACACAAGATGAATTATTGTGTTGGGTAAACTTTAAAAATGTTGAGTTTCCAGTACTGAGTATTCCTCAAGGGGGTAAGCTCGGGGGTTACTCTAAGATTCGAAACAAAGTTAGAATGTTCGGATGGTTGTCATCCGAAGTAATATAGCTATAAGTTTTCCACTTCCAAAAATCAATACTATTCTCTATGATACTTATCATTTTCTCTGAATTTAATCTGTAGTTACGACGTACGATAGAGCCTAGAGGATTCGAACATTTTGTGGAGTATAACTTGCGAACATTCGAACTTGGTATCGGATCATAGAGTAACCCCCCAGAAGCGCCACTAGGAATACCCACGATTCAACGAGTTTATTTCAGCTCTAAGATATTTTATAGGGGAGTCTATGACAACGTCTTCTTCATAAGCCAGTCGTATGAGAATTCATACAAAGCGAACTGCCAAATAAGAAGCGATACATCCAAACAAGCAACCGTAAAATACGTGCACTTTTGAATATACCACTTGAATTTGGTTATACTAAAAACAATCCAAATAAATACATATGATTAAGCATTAAGAGAGAGAATATGTTACAAATCCCGACTCTTGGTTACACTCCAAAGGTTTTAAGATTTGGCACTTGACACAAGCGTGGCGGCCAAAAAGTTGCTCGTTGCACATTCATACTGTGGCGACGGTCGCTCCGCCCCCCGACGTTTCCTATTATATATTCACTTCGCCAACTCTTTGTTTCGATGTTAAAAGCTTGAAATATGGTTATGCACAACGAAATTGTCTTTGTTCTTCGGATGATTTAAATTGTTGCGATATCTTGTTGGACTATAGTTTGGTTTCAAGTTACGACTTCAATTCTTTAAGTTCAAACATTTTTATTCCTGCTTGGTTAAATAAATCAATTTTGATGAAAATGGAAATCATTTTGCATACATATTTTACCTAAATGGAGGAGACTTCAGTTAGAATGTGCTAGTTCAATTACCACTTTTTCATAAAAAAAGTTATGTATCTAATAACTATTCTGTGCCGTTTCTTTTGATAGGAATTTGGAAGGTCCTGCACTCCCTATCAGATACACTTTTGCCCACATTTTCACAAACTCAGTAAATTCAAGAAAATCAGTTTTAGCATTTTCACAAATTGTTACCAACGCCGGCGATCACTTTTTTGGCTCGTTTTTCAGATCCATGTCATAAACCTAATTATGCTCCTACTAATCCAAACTTGGGAAAGTCACACAAGTACATCACAACGAGAGTTATACAACATAATAAATTGTACATGGACTTTACACAAACAATATAAGCCGGACATTTGTCATCATTACAATTAACTTTAATCTTTTTATCATACCACACGGAGTGTTTTTGGTTGACACTCGGCAAGGGCAAATAATTAATTCATTTGCGCTTATCTTGAGTAATTGTCTTTGTATATATGTGTTTACTCAGTGTCAACTTCAAGGTCTTTTCTTATCTCCGGGTTTTTTGCAGTTTTTTGCAGTTTACCTCGTACCGTACCAAAAAATATTTAGGTTTTCTAGTCTGCTGTTTCATCCATGTTTATCTACAACCTTCCGACATCATTAGACAAATTGACTTTCTAATTACGTTAGACTCGTAATATATAATTAATATGATTCTTACCATCCTTGATTCTAAGAGCAGTAGATCTCATATCTGCCTTTATTAATTATTTTCATTAAACAATTTTAATAAAGCGCTAATGGTAAATTCGGAACCAGTTCACCCACACATCAATAGTAGCTTCATCCTGAAGACACGTAGACTTATTAAATAAAGTCCATATTTTTTAAAATTGAAAACGTTATACCTAATGAAATAGGAAATATAAATAAACCTAATTACAAAAACCCAGTTTTGCTCCAACCGATTTCAGGATTCCTCAGTTTTCTACTTTCCATGTAATAAACGCAATCCGAATTAATTTTTAATAGCATTAGTAGTACATGTTATCTTTGTTCACAGGTGAAGGTGCTATTACGAAACCCGCATTAGCAGCATTTTATCGGTCTGTGATAGGATTATCGGCGACCCGAGTGGACGAGATTATAGACACGGCTTATGACCGAATGACCAGTGTAAGTAGGCATATCCGTACAAAAATAATTATGATTGATTTGTTTAACACGTTAACTTCCAACGCGGTCAATGTTGTGCGATGCCTAACTAGCCTATCAAGCCAACGAAAAATAACCTATTTTTTTTTATTTTCATCGATTGTTTTTTTTTTTACTTAGATTATAGTCATAAATAATGAGTTTTATTAATGCGGAATAATTTCTGACTCTCCATTAACATTTATTAAACATCGAACAACATTGTCCCCCATGGCCCGAATGGAAAAGTATACTCTTTTTATTGGCAGTTAACGTGTTAATGTTACGTGATTGATATTGATAATCATTATGCTCATTTCGTAAACAATATTTTGGTAAAAATAATTTGCGACCATCTAGTCTTCAGACACACAGAATTTGGCAATAACTTTTTTATTGAAGGAATAAGAGCAGACAATTACTGCTGTAAAACATTTCACAATTTGGTTGTATTTAACTGGATTGTGAATTCATGCGGTGAGTCAATGAGTAGGATACCAAACATGGGTTAAACCGCTAACCACCAATTCATTACTTAATCATATCTAGGTATGGTATACGTCAATATTTAGGCATCGCGTTTAAAATACTCTACGTATAATCAAAACAAACAATAGTGTAATTCGATTCCAAGCAACATAAAATACTTCAGCTCCATTGAGACCCAAATCGAACTAGTGGATCTCGGCTCGAGTATGCCAAATAGATACCTTAGGAATATAATATTCTTGACAGCGTGTACAATATTGACGACCTTCTTTTTTACTATACAGTGTAACTTGTAAGATGAGCATGAACCGGCTCTGATACATAATACCGTGCTTAAGGGTCGTATAGCGATAAATCCTACCTATAATCAGGAAATATCGTAATTATTGGGCAACATTTTTAAAAAAAGAAAAATAACATCTATAGCAAAAGTTACATTAAACGACAGTTTTCAACATTAAACGGGCATAGAAAAGAGCACATATTATGCGAAAACTATGTACTATAACAGAGAATTTGAGATAGAACTCAGGTGAAGTTATTTATGATTAGAATATGGTCCATTAGTGAGATCAAAAGCATATATTCTGATATCCACGGCACAATGTAACTCCGCAGAGATCATGATCAACTTACGTGCGTAGATTTACAACACGATGTCGCGTCATAAAATTGTGTTACTATTGTTTGTTGCAATACATTGTATTGAATTTTCTTTTTTCTTCAATTTCTGGTTTTGTTTATATCAAGGATATTAGTAAATATATCTTTATCATTAAATTTTTATCCTACTACGTAAAAACGGCATAGGAAATAACAACTCAAATATGATTAATAATTCTAAATATTTCATCAAGAAAAGTGGTGGTCTTTTGTTTTTTTTACGTCAAATAAATCTTAAACCAAATGAATATTTACTTAGCTTACTTTAATTATTTTTATTACTTACTTCCAAACTTATATACTTTGAATCTTTTTTCCTTGTCTAATAATAATAAGGCAAATCACTATTTAGTTTTTTTTTTCTATACAGAATGGGTACCTAATCCTGGACTACGGCACATACGTCCACTGCTTCACCAACTGGCTGATGGGGAAGAATCCCAACGGCCCCGGGCAGTGGGTGCTGGTCCCACCTAAGGATTCTCTACCCCAACCGCCCTTCCCCGTCGACTACAGCGCTCTAAACACGGAACCAGCGAAGTTAGAACCCTACGCACCGGACAAGAAAACAAACAGACATTCCGTTATTGTGTGAGACTTATTAGAACAATATTATTTCTACTGTACAGCTCTTAGAGGAGTTATAAGTTGCTGGCTTCGTTTCCAATGTCCTCGTGCGTCAATTATTATTGACTTCTGTTATGTGGCATAGTAGTTACTGCGGGCACTCAACGTCGATGACAACGGAGCACGTAGAATATAAATATTTTCTGGAATGCGACGGCCTTAGACGGTGTCTTTCAAACGCCAGTATCGAAGTAGCTAGAAATATACTTCTGTATTCTATTTCCTGGCACTCACCTTTTCTACGGCGAATTTGAACTGCAAAAATATTGAGACGTCGAGCTCTTTGAGGTCGAAATTGAACACTGGTTTTTGTTGTGCCTTTGTTATATAATAATTTTTATGTAGATTTAAGAGTACTTTATGTGAAATAAACAAAATAAAATGAAATACCGATGTGTCTGAATGCATTTCATACCTATAGTTTTAGTGTACGAACTGTAGTAGTGATAGACGAACATAAATAATAATGGAAATGATACGTCTTTACATTAATAATATATTTATGTTACTGTCCAAAATCGATGAAGCAAATTGCCAGTAGAACACTGTACTCATATACAATTATTCCCTATTCTATACAAGTAGATACTATTAAGTCATTTCGATTGCCTTACCCAATGATTTCAACCTAATTTAGAGTCGATTGGAATTCGCTTGTACTTATAAATGAAACGCTTTAAACTAACTTGTAAGAATTCTGTGCAATTTGACCAACAATCTATTATCTATACCTACTTTTTAGATTAAGTCGTTGTAAATAATAGTGGTAACGCACGACACGGTAAGCAAGAACTGCCTTAAATTAAGCATTGTCACATTTCACGGTATAGCCTTATTTTGTACCTTAAGTGTTAAAGTAGATAAATGTAATTAGATAAATGTAAGTACCTACACTTTATTCCACTGAAATAAAATCTTTCATTTACGAATGTGTTTCAATTGAACGAGCCGCTTTAAACATGAAATGTAGCACCACATTAACCTGTTTTCCTCATAACGAACGAATACAAATATTTATTATGTTAAACGTCAAAAAGCATTTCCCGGGGAAAGCGAGGCTTCTGTACCAGAAGGTTATTTTTAAACGTGATATGATTGATGGTGGGTATAAAGATTGTGGCGAGTTCCCGACCCATGTTGGGCGGCCGCTGCCGAAGTCACGGTACGCAAAGGATCCGTTTTGGAAAACTTGCACAATTTCTCATCAATCACTTACGACGTCTGACAAATTCTCTGTTTATTTTTATGACGTTTTGTGATCCTGCCTTTGTGTAAGGACATGTGAAATGTTTTAGTCCATCATCGTCAATAAAGTTGGTTTGTGGTGTAAATCTATAGGTACATAAAAAATATATTGCGCTATATTACTCAATATCAGTGTAATTAAAGAATTTAAAATATGGCCATATATTATTATATACCTAGGTATGTCCTTCAAAATAATATTAAAGTAGGTATAAAATCAGTATTGTCCTATCCTAATATATTTTTGCGAGAGCACATCACAAAATATAAAATAATTACCAATACTAAAATGTTTTCAGAGATTCTACTTTCATTTTGCCAATAGTAATACTTTGTTTCCTAAAAAATATATTTTTCTCGTTTTTTTTCGGTGCCCAAACATTATATTATTTAAATATGTACTCTCTTTTACTATTTTAATACAACGTTCGAAATTATAATTTGTAAATGATTAAATATAACTTTGAGTAGTAAATATGCATCATCAATATGGGATTGGATTTTGCGAATCAATAATGCAAATATACTTACACCTGGAACTCAGGACCCGAGGAGCTTCATACAAATGGACGCTTATTTTTCTCACAAGTTATTATCTGCACTGCGGACCGATAAAGGTAAACTAGAATACTATAGTATAAAAATAAAGGAAAGTTGAAGTATTTGATGCAGAATGGATAAAACAATTTTATTTTTAAGTGCTAAAATCACCAGTAGTCAATCTCCACGTACTTAAACAGTGAAAAGAAATATCGTGAAGAAAGGATTATTTAATTCCATGTCCAATGTCACATAATCTCTATGTTTTGAGAAGTCCACCAACCCATATTAGAAGACCCGCGAAATAATTATGACAATTTATAAATCATAATGTGAGGTCATCATCATGTGAAGCCAGAACTTGTGAGTGATCCCAAAAAAATCAGATTATGAAGTGTCTTTGTGGACAATAAATTGGTATAGCATTGCTGTGTCAAGTTTTTAATGTACTGTAACGGATTTAACTATATCCGGGTGTTAGCATGGTCTTACACAAATTGTACGTGACACAGTACTTCTGGTAATTCTAGCTTTCCCGCGATCTTCTCTCTTTCCATATTTCCTTTTATTTACAAAGGTCGACGACTCTATTTGAGATAATCGTAAGTAATGTATGTAACCGTAAGTAATATGATGGGTTTTGTCGGAATTATGGTTTGAATTAAATATGGCTACTTTAATCATTCGTCATAATTTTTCCTAGTAGAGATATTTTATACCTTAGTTATCTCAATTGGCATCGCCTGACAATTTAATAGCAGCAAACAAATAATATATATTGCGTTTATCATATTATCTACAGCTTCTGAAAGAAAACAGACCTTGCTTGCGGTACCTTCGACGGTAAGTTTTTTTCTATTATGTGCCCTAAGACTTAGACGGTAAGTATTTAATTACCGTTTTAAGTCGTCAATCCCTCTAACAAGGTGTGGCGAGTATTGACAAATATTCCTAAAATTGCTAGTAGCCAATACTATTAGTAGTAGTAGGTACCACCATGTTCCGATTTGTGTGTGAGAAGCTATTTTGGTAGCCGTTACATATTACTACTTAGCCTGTGTATAAGGTTTATCGTGTTGTGGTTTTAAGAACATTTCTGGCAGTGGAATTACTGGGTAATAAGAGAATTGTCGGGGTAATAAACGTAGTTAAGTCACAGAATATGGTTAAGTGCCGTGCAATGTTAATAGAAGTTTTGAATGGTCTTGTTGCTATTTATGGGCAGGCGTCACGCTTACCATCAGACAATCGATCGACTCGGTATGATTCTGGCTTAAATAATTACACAATCTCCAATACTTTAAACTAATGAAATCTGCATGTCTTGGTGGCATGAGTTATTCGAGCTGAACGTCACCGATATTATTTCCCTGATTCCACTAATAGGGTCATTAAACCGCAGCCAGGGCGACATTTTTTCCGGTGTGTACGCGGCGCATTATAAATGGGCCGCAATATTTATTGATGTTACCAGGAAATAGCATGCAATTTTTTATGGCACACAGCTGAAATACGTATGGTGAAATGTGTTGTTTTATGACAACTGCCGCGCCGCCCGTCTCGTATTTAAATTAATGTAATTATAATTTAATAGTAAATATTAAGCCCACTACTGAATACTGAATACTCTATCATCGAGGTGTTGATTGAGGAGTATTTTGCCATAGTTCACCATGCTGACCTATTGCCACTGAGCAAAATACATATAGTAGTAAAGGTAATTTTACACAAATTCAATTGATCTGTCTTTATCTGTATGGCGCGATAATTACTTGTTTTTAAAAATAGAAATTTGAATTTTGATTCCAAAAACTGTGAATAGAATTCGAGCCCACATCTCCATTATCTAGGGCGTAGGCAGAACACGTTGGCGTCGTTAAACCAATAGCCTAGACTAGTATCATTCAGTATCATTATCTTTTCAGGCTAGTTCGCCGCAGACGCAATAAGAGCAATAAAATATTGTGGGTGTTTTTCGAGGGTTTATCTGTATATGATTCTGCCCCCATATTCAGGACACTTTGAAAAGGGTGATCGAACTTATATCAGCTATCCTTTTACAGACCGAGTATAAAAATAGTTGAGCATCGTCTCCTTACCGGAAATCATTAAAGAAGCGCACCTCACTCAACAGGGGTTAAAAATTAGGTATTTTAACAGAAAGAAAAGAAAACCTACCTCTTTTGGCATAAACTCGATAAAGACCAGACGATAGGATTTCAATGGTGTTTGATTTACAGGTGATAATAGTCTGGGACTTTCAAAAGTCAACCCATTTGCATTCGCAATATCAAACGTGCCAGGCACTAGAAGACTTCGCGTGCTGCTGCCTTAATCAAGGTTGCTATCGATCGACAGGACAACATACTGGTGGTAGGTCTCTCATATGTGAGAGGCCATCTGGGTGAGTATCATCGCAATGTCTATTTCTCCCGTCAAACAGCAGCATAAATGCACTGTTGTTTCGGATTGAAGGGCATTGTAGCTAGAGTAAATGCTGGACATATTGAGACTTAACATCTTATGTCTCAGGATGGCGAGCGTAGTGGAATGCCAAGCATTATTTTGTCATTCAAGGTGTTGTTTTGTTTTGCTACTGGTTACAAGCAGTCGTATCGCTTACCATCAGGCGAACAGCATGTTTGTCTCGCCATAAGTAGAAATAAAAAAAATAATAACACTACCACAATCACTCTTTGCCACAATGTTTAGGGGAAGGCCGGGTAAAGTGAATACCCCAGGCAAAGCGAATACTCCCCACTATTCCTAAATTATTATTTTTTCATTCAACACGCCACCACAGTTACGTTTGGCCATCTTAGTTTAATACGCGGCAAACATAGAAGCGAGGGTCCGCGTCGCGTCCCATCCGCGGAGTGGAGATTTGTGTTTTCGTAAATAAAAGATTGATTTTACGCGGTAAGTACATTGATCAATTCTCCTGTATTACTAGTTTTTTATTTATAGGAATATCTTAATTTGGTAGCATATCAAAGTAGTTTTTTATGGTATATTTAACAGAAAGGCATAATTATTAGTTTCTGTATAAATTGTGTTAACCTCAAAACTTACCTAGTCGGGCAAAGTGAATAGGGCAAAGTGGATATGGTCCACTTTGCCCTATTTACTTTGCCTGCCATTTCTCATTGGTGACTTATTATCTAAACATGTATTTTATTTGTTTCAGATGGTGAATAAATATAAAAAAAATCTAAGCAAGGGACGTGGGATGAAAATGCTATGCAAAAGGCTATTGGTTTGTGCAGAGTTGGAGAATCAATAAAAAGCACAGCTAAAAAGTATGGTTTGGCTTATGCGACCTCGTATAGGCAAATCTTGTATAGGTTAAGTTTTTTTTTCAGTTTATCAAAGTTATTTTTATGTTTTCAGAGATTAAATATGGGTATTCACTTTACCCAAGTACTGTATCCGCTTTACCCGGGGTACCGGGCAAAGCGAATAATTTCGTACTTTTTTAAATTTTAATTGTAGTTGATTATTGTTTAAATATTAATGGTAACTGATGTCCGTATTTGTACGAGCAATAAATAAAGACTGGTTTCTGATAATTATTTTGAATTTGTATTATATATATTTTCTGCTATAACCTTAAATACCTTAAGGTATCCACTTTACCCGGCCTTCCCCTATTTCATTATACTGTTGTAATTGTTTATTTATTATATTCCCAAAAGGAGATTGCCGATTCATAGAATCGGTAAAAAATATCGTTGATCCCGATACTGCTTAAAATTCATTATAGTATTTTTTATGGTTTGTCTTTTAACATTTTCCTGTTTTATCCGGGACGATAGATTTTTATAAAATAATCATCACCGCATGTTACATTTTGTTCACAGAACAGAAGACACTTTTTTTTATTGTACGTACTTCATGTTCATTTCTCTAAGAACTCCAGCCCTGATTCGCATTGATGTTTATATTTAGTGAAAAAATACTTTTCGCTACATTCTCCTTTATTAATTATACTCTTTTGTAAACAAATTAGGCACTTTAACTTTAGATTATTAGTAGATAATGTTTTAGCTGTAGTTATTTAATGTAAGGAGACCCCACTGGTTCCTGTAACATAGTTTATACTAGCACAGGAGGCAGGAGCCATACTTTCAATCAATTAATGTATGTAAACTTTTATGCCAATAAAGATATTTCTTATTATATCAAAATGTCCTTCATACATTTTGCGTTGAGGCACTCGAACAACATGTTAGAGACACAAGGCGCAAGATGGCGCTTCAATTTTCAAGATAGCCGCAAAAGATCATTATCGTGTCTAGCCAGCTGTCGAGGAACGAGCGGTAAACGTTTCCGTTTTGATTTGATTAATATTGACGCCCTAGTAAAAGCTTCATCACTTATAAAATTTTGTATTCACTTAATTTGTAATATTGAAGCCAAATCTTGCATGTTGCATTATTTTGGATTTTTTTATTCATAGTTTATTCAATATTATATATTTTTCATCCTGGTATACAATCATTTTTACATAGGTACATAAACTCGCGATTTTTTTTTTCAGTAGGGCAAAGCAGCTGCGCTACCAGTACAGCCAAGTCATCCTTGTCTGTTCCGTCCCACATGCGATAGGGGGCCACTCTATCGTTACGTCGGGCACAAATCCTGACTCATGACTCCGAATAATTATTTTAATAAGTCAAATCTTCTGTATGAATTAAATTTATACCTCAGGGGGCGGTAGGATAAATTATATGTAATTGGTTTTAGTTATAATAATAAAACAACGCTTGATAAATGAATAATACACATTTAATTAATTAAAATATAATATCTTTCTTTATCATTTCAATTGGATAACTATCATCTTTTCTCGTAAGAGTAACAGAAACAAGAAGTGTATTACCTCATTGCTTCTTAATCAGAGGCGGATCTTTGGCTACTGCTTAACAGCAGACTAATATCGTATTGGTTACAACGATTGAATTGCAGGCTATGAAAGCTCTTTGAAAAGTTGGTTAATATGAGATTCAGAAACAAGTGTTTTTCCATTGGGTTTAATGGAAAACATCTTATTTCAATAACATTCTCAAAAGATAATTGTCTTTTCTTTCGGTAGATATTGCTTGCTTCGTCTTCTTAACGATATTCTCATCAGTAACATAAACGAATTCATTATCGTTTGTGCCCAGGCACAAATTATTTTCAATACGAGGTGTATTTTTCACTTTTTTACACGAACTGTGAATTATCTTGCAGCCCATATCCATGAACGATTTGGCGTTGTCCGCATTCACTCCAGCGCCTGGCATTATGTCAATAGCCTTGCCGTAGGAATCTAAAAGTGTTTTTATCAGTTTCATAGCAACGTAATCAGGCGCGCAGGGTCTTTGGCCACTAGTTAACAGACGACTGAAGCCAATCGATATGATCGTATTGATCGCAGCAATTGGATCTTTGCAGACATCGAATGCTCTGTGGAATGTGACTGGTATTGGGTGAGCTTTAGCAATAATTCTCTTGCAGTTAATCTCGTCTACCTCCTGTTGATCAGTTAGAGCCCCAAAAACAAATCTGTCCACACCCATTAATTTGATTGTTTCGAGGTCTGTCAACATTGTTTCCATTTCTTGTTCTGAGTAACAGAAATCTGATCCACCGCGGCATCTTATCATCACATTCACTTTTGGTACCTACAAATTAATGAAACTGTGGAATAAACTATTCAAGAATAGTATAACACATGATATAATGGTAACAAAAAAATGCACACACTATGTATCTATCATACCTGAATCGGTTGGCCACAACACATGTTAGTGCAGGTTTTGTAAATAGGGATTCCCAGTGAAACATTTTTAGTCTGAAAAATAATGTTTTTGTAAAACAGAGTTGATGAATATTAAATACATTCTGAATAAACGTTAACCATTTGTAAAATTTGCTTGACTAGGCCGATGGATGGCGTCAATCCTCCTTCTGCGAGAGAACTGCACACCTCCAACTCATTGGCAGAGCCATGTATAGCGTTGATCGCCGACTCCAAACTATCCACGCACACTTCCAACATTGCCTGGAAAAGGAAATATTTTACACATTTTAATCATACTTCCTTTGCAATGGATAATTTAAAAAAAGAGACTTTTTCAATCAAATACATAATATTGGATAAGAGCTCTAGAGGTACATATATGTTTCCGGTTTCCTAAAACGATTAACGAAGTTTATCCGTCTCACGCCGGTCGATCAAACTGCATTATATTGAGCTGATCTAAATCGGTGTCCACTAGGTGAACCAACAACACGGGCAATTGCTTGTGTTTGCCTGGGTGATTTACATTTTACCTTGCAATTTACTTTATTTGTAGATTTGCATAAAGGGATGACTTTCGCCAAGCATATGTTGGTGAAATTTTAAAACCTTTTAAATTTAATAACCATTTGGATCAGCCTAATACCTTACTATAAAATAGTTACCATTACACATCGAACTATGTATGATCCTCGCACGGATATATATTAAACTCGAGAAATTTGTTCATTAACTGGATTTCTACATGTGTGGAACTTATTTTCGCAAACGCAAAAGATAATAAAGGTATATCCAGATATAACAATTAATATCCAAATAAAAATATACTTTTGACTAACCGATTTATACGTTAGGTAAAAGATGTGATCGGAACAATTTCCGTAATCCTAAAAATCAGTAGCTATTGTAGCTTAATATTAGATTACGGCAAGAGAAAGAGCGACTTCCAAATATGCTATTAAAAAAAATTAATAGAGTATCTGTCCCAGAATATTATACTTTTAATACGTTATTTATTGAATAGAAATCGGTATACAGTAAATCTTAGTATCCGGGCGTATTATAGTGCGGTAATATAGACCGCACGAGAGTTATTCCCAAAGGAGCGAAATAAGTTCTCGCGTGAAAAAATGTGATATAATATATCCGGGAACATTAAGTGCAAAGAACTTTCCCATTTTAAAATGTATGTACACTACCCTCTCCAGAAGCTTCGCTCTCGAAGTTTTAAATATATATCACGCTTCAATCAAATTTCTTGCAATAACTTGGACTGTTTTCGGGCTATAAACGTAGGCACCTACCTACTTTTCATCGGGCTAATAATTAAGGAATAACCAATCAAACATTATTCTGCTATTTTGAAATTTGAAAACAAAACATAATCATTATTTTTATTTTTCATTTTACTTAAACGTAACAATTATGTAAAACAAACAAAATATAAACGAAAAATATAACTTCGTAGATATGTAAGTGCTATGTACTTATTTTGTTTTTAAAAGATGTGGGTAGCCGAGTTTGGATTATATTATTACACCAAGTATCGCAATGTTCAATGTTAGAACCACTGAAATTAACACAGAAAAGTGGACTACTGCAACATAAATTCACAACGAAATAGGCATTAAAATAATTTATCTTTCAATTAAAGTCCTTGAAATGGCGCAGACATGTATACAACTAGAGTGAACAAATTCTCAAATAACTCTGATAAGTACATAAATCTACGCATTAGCGTTACACAAATGTAACATTGGACAAAAACAAGTTGATAGCATATTCTACACAAAAAATCGAATCAAGTCATGACGCTTTAACATTCAATATGTAGGTTAATCAAAAGCGCAAAAGCCATTTCAATTAAAGGAAAGAATTAACACAAAATAGCAACAACTGCTTGTTTTCCAAAACAATAACTATACATCACGTGGTCGGTAAAATAGAGGTATATTTACCTGTTTTTTTCTTGTTTGGTCTAGTAAATAAATTAGGTTATGAATAACGTTAAGCGATTCTAGTTTCTACTGATGGTCATTTATTGGTACTGAGGAGAGAGGACTGAGGGTGAGGAGTGAGGAATGGGGATTCAATGAAGGCTTCTTTTCGTGCAAAAATCTATTAAAATGAAGTAAAGTTTACAACGGAATATAAAGATAACATTTTAAATAATATACATACAAATTAATAATGAAAAAGGAATCTCTTGTGTTCAAGCATTAAAAATGTAATTTCGTATTTATTTTAAAAATATATCTATCATTGATTGAGTTTTTGAACGACATAGAGCAGCTAGCTCGCAGCTGCATTCATGTTGGTTTGTCCTTTTGACATTACGAGGTAAAGGGACACGCGAACGTAGGCAAAGTATCGCCAACGTTCGCACTTTTATCAGGTAATTCATGTTGTTTCACATAAATTATGCATAATTTTGAAGCCTCCACAAATGACTTAAGCTGTTTTTAACCGGGCCTTTGTTTTTAATTTAATAACATATGATAAACTGTTGAGGTTATAATTCATCTTTCCAGTTGCCACATACTACATGAAAGTAATTTTAATTTTGATGTTCTACTGGTAATCAATTGAGTGTTCGTCAACAGTTATGTCTCGACGAAGAGATAATGAAGAGACCGACAAACTCACCCGTATTGCTATTGTGAACGCGGACCGGTGTAAGCCCAAGAGATGCAGGCAGGAATGCAAGAAGAGCTGCCCTGTGGTGCGTATGGGCAAGCTGTGCATCGAAGTCACGCCCAATGACAAGATCGCCACTATCTCCGAGGAGCTGTGCATAGGATGTGGTATTTGTGTCAAGGTAAGAACAATTTTGGATTAATAATATGACATTCCTTCCACTTATGAAAATATACACCCATACACCATACGATATAAATTAATATTTACGTATAAACTGAATATAAAGTATATGAAAATAATTTAAATAAATTATTATCATTATACCATATAATTGCTAGGATAAACAAACAAGATGACTTGGCATTATTATTCAATAATTTTCATTCCCACATTGTTAGTTGAAAATAAGTAGTAGTCAGGGGAAAACCTTTAGACTTTATCAACACGAGATTATATTATCATTTATGCTTTAATTTAAATTATCTCCAGTTGTTTTTGAAATAAAAGATGACCATAATACAGAAGATTTAATTTTCCATAGTAAAGCATTATAATTGTGATAATGCTAATTTTTTTCCTATGTTTATGCATATAACATAATGAATTGCATTGTATTTCATTATGGGTAGATTATGTAGTCCCTAAACAAGTTCTTTACTTATATGCAGCATGATTCTGAATATTGTTACCATAGTATAAAAGCAATATTTTTTTGTATAGTAAACAATTTCATATTAAAATCATTACAATTTTCTATTTTAGAGTTCAGTATAGAGGTATTTGTAAATGAAATGAAAATGTATTATGATATGATGTGTATTTTGATAGTAGATGAAACAAATGAATACATTTAAAAAAAAAACAATAATTGCCAGTCCCAATTATGGTCTCTCAGCTTCCTCTGGATCTATAGAATAATTGGCAAATATTATTGGATTTGTTGCTTATAATACAATCTGAAATTCATTAATTTAGAAAATTGTGTAATATTATTATATGATTTATTTTTTTATTTTTATTTATTAGGATCTCCAACAAAGAATACCCATTACAAGGTTAACTATAGTACTGTGGCATTTAAAACATTGCTAAATAATATAATTTATTTAGAACAATACTGCAATTTAAACATACAATATTGATTTTGTAATCTTGTTCCACAGAAATGTCCGTTTGATGCTATTACCATCATCAACATCCCATCTAACTTGGAGAAGCATACTACCCATCGCTACTCCAAGAATTCTTTCAAGCTCCATCGTCTACCGATCCCGCGTCCAGGTGAAGTGCTTGGTCTCGTGGGGCAGAACGGTATTGGAAAATCTACTGCACTGAAGATTCTTGCCGGAAAACAAAAACCCAATTTGGGTCGTTTTGCCGTAAGTGATTACAACAAATCTTAAAAATACCTTATACAATCATAGTATTATAATAATGTATTTATGACATAGTTCTGATATTATGGTTAATATACTTAATACTCAATATCTTTATTGCACATCACATGTTATAAAGATGTTAAAATTGTATAGATGTACGAATAATGATTGTAATCACTTCAAAAAACTATGTTTCAAAGTGTAGGCAATAGGCATAGTAATATTTGTATGACTAGTTACAGAAAAGCATATTCTGGTTTTAGAATGTAGTATTTTGGATCATATATCTAGACAAAAGTGAATAATTTTTATTTTATTTTGTTGTGCAGGATCCCCCAGACTGGCAGGAGATTCTGTCCCATTTCCGCGGCTCTGAACTGCAAAACTACTTCACTAAAATCTTAGAAGATGATCTAAAGGCCCTTATCAAACCTCAATATGTGGACCAAATTCCTAAGGCTGTAAAAGGAACGGTAGGGCAGCTGCTTGATAAAAAGGATGAAAGGAAAAACCAAACTGAGATATGTAAAATGCTTGGTTAGTATATCATTTTTATTATTTTATTTTATTTCCAAATAGAATAATGATTGTAACCCATCTACCTTTCTAGCAAAAAAATATGCTATACTCTTATCATCACACATCATAAGGATTGTATTTTATGATAATTAAAAGTAGTTACTTTTTATATAATTAAAGGAATAATGTTTTTGAGGTTACTGAATTATTTATTGAGACAATAATAATTATATTGTTTATAGTATCATTGTATGTGTACAATGTTTTAGTGCATTGTAAGTAGTTTAGTTTAGATTGTAGAATACAGTGGAAGTGGGCCAGCTCACTGAGGTGGTGCTACTGTATTACAGAAAACGGACATGAAGTAACAGTTTCGATGTTGCATTTCATTTGGTAAATGAGACTGCCAGAGAACCCAATCATGAGTAGACACCGCTCGATCCCCCTTTCTTCATTTTAAAAGTTAAACCTATATTGCGTAAGTATTGTTACTGTTTTTGGGCAGTAATATTAACATGTGATTTTTTTTTCTTCATTGGCCCAGTTGTCGTCATAAATATGCCTAACATATTAATATAGATTTTTTTCCACAGATCTTTCTCATATCCGCGATCGTGAAATCGCTGCGCTATCCGGAGGGGAATTGCAGCGTTTCGCGTGTGCCATGGTATGCATCCAAAATGGAGATATATTCATGTTTGACGAGCCATCTTCATACCTGGATGTCAAGCAGCGTCTCAATGCTGCCCGCACAATTAGATCACTCATTCATCCTGACAAGTGAGTTATCCTGTATATAAATAATTTAACACTTAAGCTGTAACACTGCCGGTATATAAATTGGCATTTTAACAAAACATAAAATATTCCGCCGTCTTTTGCATTAAACACCTGTTTAAAGCTGGGTTTATTTAAATTTATATTATGTATTCTTGTAGAATGCAGATACTTTCTCTTTTCTGTAATGGCTTCTATTTTATTATGCCTAATTCATAGTGAAGTTGAGCTTCCACAGTGTCACAACTTTATAGGAGAATTTTCGTATACATACTGAACTCTGACTTACATTTATAAGTCTGTAATAAATGTAACGAAATATTAATCATAAGCTTTCAATAATTTATGGCATGACATGTGTGGGCTGAATATGTATTTAAAAATGGTTCTGTACACATATGTTACAAATCTTATGATGAAGTTATTAATTTTTGTGCAAATTCGAAATTAACTTTACTTGGTTGGATGGTTCAAAAGAGTTATACTATTTGTAAATAACATTTACATTCATCCTTAATTCTGACTGTTGTTTATACTACTTAAAACATATTATTGTATAGTAACCCTCTTGGTTATGACAAAAAAGCTAGTTTGTAAAACATTCATTGTTGTAATTAAATTAGTATTTCTTATGTTCAATATTACAATACATATGTCTTATAAGATACTCTCTTTAGTCTAGGTACAATGGGTATGTATGGGCTGTGAGCTATTATTTCCTAGGTTTGAAAGCCAAATTTGGATGTGAGTTTGATCCCATCATAACTATAGGCTCACCTCCTATCACATTTAAGTAAGAAATAAGCTGAGTAATCGATGTATATGTCAATCTATCCCATTGGGGAGTTATGATAGCATATTGTGTGTGTTTATTAACCAATATATGTTTTGTGATGCAGGTTCATTATTGTAGTAGAGCATGACTTGTCAGTGTTGGACTATCTGTCCGACTTCATTTGTTGTCTATACGGAGTTCCTGGTGCTTACGGTGTTGTGACTATGCCTTTCTCCGTTAGGGAAGGTACAGTATTACTTTCATTACATTTCTATGTAACTTATGTTGCTATACGGAAATATAACTTGATCTATTGTGTAATTAATTTATTGTGAACAAAGTATTTATATAGTTATTGTAATTGATGAAAGTAATATTCAAAAAATATATGTATTTTAGGTATAAACATTTTCCTTGATGGGTTTGTTCCCACTGAAAATATGAGATTCCGAACGGAATCTCTGGTGTTCAAGGTTGCTGAGTCTGCTACTGAAGAAGAGGTATGGTTTTTTAAATTATGTAAAGAGCAATAGATTTTTATTATTTTTTCTATTATATATTTCTTTAATTGTCCTATGTCTTGCATAACAGATAAAAAGAATGAACCATTATGAATATCCTGAGATGTCCAAATTGATGGGTGACTTCAGTCTGCAAGTGATGGCTGGAGAGTTCTCTGACTCAGAAATTTTAGTGTTACTTGGAGAGAATGGTACTGGTAAAACTACATTCATCAGAATGTTAGCCGGTAATCTGGAGCCTGATGAAGGTGAGCGAAAGCTTTATTTTATGAGGTTTATGTAAAATTTAAAATAGAGTAGTTGAAAACACTAATTGCCTTATATTAAAAATATATATCTATATTAATATTTTACTACTGATTAAAAATAAGCATAGCACTCGAAAGTAATAAATCACCAGATATTTTTATGATATAAATAGTCGATTTATTGTATTAATCGACTATTTACTTATTTTTGTGTGTATCCGAATTTTGTTTTTTTTACACAAATGGCAACCCCGAATTTAATCTGTCACAAGTGAAAGTTGTCGAATAAGCTGAATATAGCTGAATTTTATTCTATTTTAAACATATTTCTAATAATATCCACGGATAATTGCATTATTTCTTTTAAATGTTTAAAGAAATTACACAAATTCATAACAATAAGTTACTATAATGTGAGAAAAGTGTATCATAGTGAGGTTATGCCAACGTTAAAAGAAATATTCTTATGATTTTCACCGTTTATTTAAGTGTTTGTGATGGCTAGAACTGAACTATTCGATTTGTTCTTTCACCCTGTGTTCCAAAAATGTTTACATCACGCCGAATCAAATGCGGTGTCAGAAGGTACAATAGCATATTTGTTTTTTTACATTTGTAAATATTACCGACTATGCATTGTTCTGTCTATCGTAATTTTATTAATTACATGTACGAAGATGTAGATATTTTATTGTTTCAAAGATATAATTTATAAACTGCGAGATTATTGTGTTGTATTTGTCTGTCAGTCATAAGTTCATAACCTACTTTTCGTACGAATCATTATTTAGGGCACAGACTACTAATATAAATTAGGTTTCCTTATTACCACCCAATGAAAAGCGACGCATTTTACATGGCTCATGTTTTCCATTGAAAAATATTGTAACTTCAATGACAGCTACTGATTTCCCTTGCAATATTTTTATTATTGTTTGTTAATGTAATGAGTTATACAGAAGTGAACATTTTGCATTTCATTTATAACATGAAAATAGTACCAAAAGACATAATTACAGCTGTGTTATGTAACATAACATGGTAATTTTATTGCATATGAGCATTATTTTCATTCAGAAGCATAAATTACTCAGTATATCTTCTATAGGTGATTCTAGTCTAGGGCTAAAAGGTTTTTCTATATTGCAAGTTAAATAAAAAGTATATAAATGTGCAATCAGTAATCCAATTGAACAAATAAAGAGTATAACCCAACTGGGCACATAAACTTATTCTGGTGCATTAATATATTAACAGTGAATGAATGTATTTAAAATAACATTACACATTTTAAAAAGTAAACACGTTAAAAAGAATAAATAACATTATCACATTAAGTTTGGTTCACATATATGAGTTTTCAGGCTCAATGTATATGAATAAATATACCCAGTAGTTAATTACTAAGATCCAAGATGTGTTGTGGATATAAGAAATTACAATCAACTTTTTGGATGCTTAGACACCAAGACCTGAAACAATTAAGGTATGCCAACATTTGTCTCTATGTGGGGATCAAACTCACAGCCTATTGTTTTGCAACTGGTATCTAAGGCTGGTATTTTTTTTTTTTTCCACACAGTACAATATCTTACAGGTTAAAACCTAATTCGACATTGACGCTTTAACTTATTTTGCTATTTAATCCTAGGTATCAATATAATATATCAAATAATAATAATAAGCTTATGTTTTATAGTCACGCTGACCGTCAGTGCTGACAGTTGAAATGTATGCTTCTATAATGTATGTTAGCTTCTAAGGAGCGTTTTAGAATAACGCGTAGTTGTCAGCGCTGACCCCCGTCTGTAAGCTACGCGCTGAGCTGTCAGCGCTGACAGTCAGCGTGCATTCAGCGTGACTCTAAAACCAGCCTAAGTCTAATGCAATAAAATTAATGATAATATGAAATGAAATTAATGTATGTCAGTATGTTTTCTATACTCAGAAATGGTTAGATAGATAGACGGAAAAACTTGTGCTTTGATCTTCCATATACATTATTAGAATTTTAACTTATGTCACACATACACTGTATTGGTATACTTTTGAAAGTCTGTGTCATGTTTTACTGGTGGTTGGTCTCTCATATGCGAGAGGCCACCTGGGTAGGTACCACTGCAATAACTATTTGTTCCACCAAATAATGCACTGTTGTGTTCCAGTTTAAAGGACATTGTAGCCAGAGTAACTATTGAACATATGAGTGCAGTTGAACACTGTAATTCATAGTGTTGTTTGCTTTTGCTACTGTCTATGTAGTGGAATCGCTTTCCATCAGGCAAATGGCACATTCATCTTGCCAATGCAAGGAAAAAGTTTATGATTTGATGATAAATGCATGAGCTATGTATTAAGTCATAGATGTAATATATTATTTATGGTTATCAAATGTCTATTAACATAATAGCATCATTTAAAAACCACAAGTCTATTAAAAGATTACCCTTTTATATTTGTAATTTTATTCCGCATATGTAAGTTACATACGAACACTTTGTAATTGTGGTTGAATGTTTGATGACAGGTTCCGGTCAACTGCCTCAGTTGCATATTAGTTATAAGCCACAGAAGATATCGCCCAAGTCACAGGGTCTTGTGCGCTCTCTGCTGCACGACAAAATAAGAGATGCATATGTACATCCACAAGTAAGTTTTTAACATCAATTTTTTATGTTTATCAAACTATAACTTGAAGGAATATATAATAATATGTGTCCTTTTTATAACATTGAACAATTCAGAACATTATAATCTGTATCAGACCATATATGTCCCACTGCAGGGCACAGGTCTCCTCTACAATCGAGAGTACGATTGAGAGTGGTTAGGCCATATAGTCCACCACACTGGCCTAGTACGGGTTGGCGGACATTTTCGTACCATAGAAAGTTATACAAATCACAGGCCACCACTTTTTACAAACATTTACAAACTATGTATTAACATTAAATTGTGTCACAAAACAATCTTCTTCTTCTACATGGTGTTATCCCGGTTGGTGCCAGGGTTTGCCTTCCGGCAAATTCTTCTCCATTTCGCCGGATCTTCGGCATCCTCAATAGTAAGGCGTGTTACAAAACAATATTAACAAACGTATTTGAAATTTCCAGTTCATCACGGACGTGATGAAGCCGATGAAGATCGAGGAGATAATGGACCAGGAGGTGCAGAACCTGTCCGGTGGTGAGTTGCAGCGGGTGGCGCTGGTGCTGTGCCTGGGCAAGCCGGCCGACGTGTACCTCATCGACGAGCCCTCCGCCTACCTCGACTCTGAACAGCGTCTCGTCGCTGCTAAAGTTATCAAACGGTATGTTTATGTTATTGCATTAATTATCTATAGTTTAGTTTGGGTTTATATTTTACTTTTGATGACAATGCATTCTAAAATGTTATAAAAAGACTTAAACAAGTGTGGCTATGTTATAACATTTAGTTAGGAAAAATGTTTATTAGTTTGTGCCTTTGGGGCATGTTGAACCATAAGCCCCTAGTTATTTATTTAAACCAAAAAGCAGATTTGGACATTGTACTAAGTGACTAGTCTAATAATATACAATCATCTCTAAATCCACATTGAGTTACACAAGTTAATTAGGGTCTAACCCATAACATAGAGATAGTCTAAATGCAGCATTGCAGAAACCCACAAAAGCTAAAATAAGCTTGAATAGGCCATGTTTACTTAACTGATGTTTTAAAGTTCTTCTATAGATCATTTTTGAAATAATAAAATATTTACATTACACTTTCATATCATATTCACACACGCAACTTATCAGTAAGCGAGTGTGTGATTGGACTTTAGTGTGAAATAATGAAATATTTCGTTTCACGAGCTGAACAGATAAGATTAGAAATGGTCTAACAAAAACTTTCTACATTGTGTTGCATATGTTAATGAACTGCATTTTTATTTAGTATTTTCTTTTTAAATCTACTGTTATATTAAATTTTATTTAGTATAATAAACAAATCTAAAGACAACAATATGGTCTTTTAGACGGAGGTCTGGTTACCTCTAGAATAAAATACAAAAGACAGTGTTTACCATCAGTACACTAGGACATCTGTCATAGCAGACAATAAAAACGTAATTAAACAATATTAGCCATTTGAAATTATAAACCATTTACCTAAATTCCAGTTATTCTCAGCGGCGGCCTTTCTAGAGAGGGTATTAACAGTTGTTTATTTTGACAATGTTTTTGTGTCCAGGTTCATCCTACACGCCAAGCGTACAGGTTTCGTGGTAGAGCACGATTTCATAATGGCTACGTACCTAGCGGACCGAGTGATCGTGTTCGAGGGCACGCCGTCGTCGCACGCCACTGCGCATGCGCCGCAGTCGCTGCTCAACGGCATGAACCGCTTCCTCGAGCTGCTCGGCATCACCTTCCGCCGCGACCCCAACAACTTCCGACCCAGGATCAACAAGCACTCCTCCGTCAAGGTACATATTATACATACGTACCATACATACATACACACACAAACATATATACATACAAACAAACATAATCGTCACCCCTGTATCCCATAGAGGTAGGCAGAGACTATAGACCGCCACTTTGCTCGATCCTGACATATTACTTTAGCTTCATCCACTTTCAGCAACCTCCTGCATTCTCGTCGATTCAGTCGTACTTTTGACATTGACCCTTGTTGAGGGTATCATCGATTTGGATGGTGTATGTTCGGTAAGGTCGATCCCTACCGACTCTTCCATCCACATTCGCATTGTATATTTGCAATTTTATTCAAACATGCATAAAGACATACAAAGTCGCCCAAGTTATCCCATGAAAGTAGACTATCCGATGAAGCAAGTTACTATTCTGACCACCTGTAACTGCCACTAATACATACGACTCATGTCATTGATATTGGAAATTACGATAGAGTTTGATCTTACAGTACCTGTGCATGAGAATGGACCAAATCCGACTACATATTGATATTGCGATGTCATAATATAACTTAGAGATTCTAATTAATTTGCCAAACTTCAATATTCCATTTACCAAAAATGTGTTTTAATGTCCAATCAATGCATTAAAACGCCGGCTATCGTCAGTTATGGCCAAGGGCGAATCCAGGGGGGATGTCATGGGGTCATGACCCCCCCTCTCCTAATCTGGCTCCAGATTGACGGAATTTATTTATAAGCACAATTAAATCCTTGTATGTCGATAAATAAAGTAAAAAGGGTGTGTTCATAAATAACGGCTGTAACAAACTTTAAAAAACCATTACGAATTTGAGTATTGAAATCGGACCCAGTGTTAACTATATGGACCCCCCCCCCCCCCCCCTTGGTTTAAAAGCTGGATCCGCCCTTGGTTATGGCTAACTTGAGTTGTATTGACAACTGGAACTGATGGGTATGAGGACGGTATAAACGTAATGATTTTTTTTTGCTTAATTTTAACTGTAATTGACAGATGATTGGCACTCGAGTAAATATTTATATGACCTAAATCAATAATATTCAGGGGCCCCTCGGCATTTGTGCAAGCGGAATCTATGTAGTTATAAAATTAATCCTATGATTTTGAAAACAATAATAAATAAATGGACATTATCTAAATGAAGACCAATGGACGTTTGAAACCCGATCTATAGTGTGTCATACAAGTGTCGCATTTGGTGAAGCTATAAAAGCCTGATCGATACCCTATCTTGACAGCATTGCATTTAGCATCTGGTGCTCTTCGGTATTCCAATATGATAACACTGATTAAATAGATAATACAATACTGGATTATAATTAATTCTATAAATAGCATAAATTCGCTTTAATTTTGATAAACACAGTACGTATCACGTCAGCGTCATCACGTATCATGTCAACTCACTAATAGGCATATTATTCAAACTGAAATATTACAAATATTTCATTGTTCGTATGTGTAATTAAATATGTGTTGGTTATAGCGTTGATCATTTAACACATTAGCCAATGAGTAGAGTTCCGTGTTCGAAGCAGGGGACAGGATTCGGTCCCCGCTAAAATGTACTTAATATGGAATGCATTTATTTGTACAGAATTTTAGTATTAGTGCACTCGCAGAAGGACATGGGTTCAATTCCTCGATCGTATTTAGGGTAAAAGTTGCGAAATCACAAATTGTCGCTTTTACTTCGAGAAGATATTAGGGCACAGGCTGTGAATGCCAGTATTAGTAATATGGCCTTTCGTCCTCTGGGAATAAAACAATTATTTTTTGTTAACGATAAATCTGTGTTGATAAAAGTGACATATATACATTATCTTCAATATGCATATTACTTACTGTAAATTATCAAAACCGCAAAACCAAACAGTATTCAAATGTTATGCAATTAGGATTTTTTCTGTTTTGGGTATTACTAAAATAAATATTTTGCGATGTCTTTATTATAAATATGAATTTATTAATCGATAGGACTAACTAGAAATCTTCTGTCAAACATAGCTTGTAACATTTCTAAAAAGATAGAATATAAATGAACTAAATAGAATAGTCGTTAATTGAATTTATTTATATATCAACATGGATTTAAATAAATAAGTACACACAACAGTCCCATACATAGTCCCTGACCCCACACTAAGAACGGCTTTATTGTGGTTATCGGAAACTACGAGAGACATTATGGTCACAGAAACATTCAGGCTTGAAAATAAATACCGCACTAATATGCAAGAATGTTTTCGTACAATTTGACTTAACACTGTGTGTTTTTTTGTTTCAGGATATAGAACAAAAACGGGCAGGACAATATTTCTTCCTGGAAGACTAGAGCAGCAGATAATAATATTGTATTTATATATATTGTATCTGTCACAATGATGGCCTGCCATCCGTGTATTTCCAATTAAATGTATTACTATAATAAATCATGTTTTATACAAACACCAAATACACGCTGTTATTTCCCTAAAATATATTTTACTTGGAAACACCACAGTCCACTATGAACCTTGATACAATAATCAACCTGATACAAACAGTACGTGGAAACGGAAAATTATTGTAAGAATGGGCTATAATGCAACACTTTTAGCAATAGACTATTCTACATGAAATTTAAAATGTAGTATGTATTTTTTTTTTAATAGACCGAATAAAATACAATCTTAGCTTTTAAAATTACGTATTTCGCGTAGGCATTCTCTTTTTCCCTCACTTATTAGCCTTATTAGGTTCATTAACACACATAATATTTTATTTAGTATCGATGAAATATCGATCCATATATTATTATCGACTTGTACATTAGTGATTGTTGATAACTCGTTATCATTATACACGCTTTGACTAATTTCATTGATATGTTACCATGGTGATGTAAATTCCCACTTATTTTGTGGTAATATTCTATTAAGGGTCTGGATTCGATTCTCTGGTTTTAACCATCTCAGGTAGATAGCCTAACTGGAGTTTAGACTGCATTGAACTTCCCATCAGATGCATAAAGGAACACATTCATTTACACGGAAAACGTTTAATACGGCGAGAATCGTTTGCCATTATCGCATGATATAGCCGCCTTTGATTATCATGTTCTGACAAAGGTTTACACCAGTGGTTAACCTAAAACCTTCTATTTTTTCATGAGACACCATTTGACATCTAGCCATTAACCACCCGGTTGGTTGACTGATTTGGTTGTATGCTTCGATTAAATATATACTAGATACAGGGTCTGGAACAAAATCACATGCCTAAAGTGGTCGAGGTTGCTAATACTTATACATTTGAATTTAGAACTACGAGATGTAGCAAAAGTCTTAAATTACAATCAACTTCCGGTAATAATAATTGAAGTGCGTGGTGGCCTGTTGGTAAACGGACCAGACGCGGCTGCCAACATGCTCACGGTGGTCGCGGTTTCAAATCCCAGGGCACACCTCACTTTTCGGAGTCATGTGTGTATTGATAGTCAATCACCACGCACTAAAACGGTGATGGAAAACATCGTGAGGAAACCTGTATACTATAGCGGTTTATAAGAATTTCTATGGTATATAAGTCCGCCAACTCGCAGTAGGCCAGCGTGGTGGACTATATGGCCTAACCACTCTCAATCGTACTGTCGATTGTAGAGTAGGCCCGTGCCCTGCAGTGGGACGTATATGGGCTGATACAGAATCAGGTAATAATAAACCTTATTCCTTTAAATTAAGATTTATTATGTTTTGGACCATACTAAAATCAATTAAGAGCACACTCTTATTTATGCTCTTATTACTCGTGCCGTTTTTTAGACCGTTATTTATTATCTGGTGTATATTTGATCGAAAGTTTTTCTCCATATTCTTTAATAAAACATGCGCAAAATTATCTTAACGATGGCCGTATGACGGCTTCACGGACCACTTGGGATGCTTCAAGGGACAACCGGTTAAGACCCTATGGTTTACACGATATGTAACTTTTTGATATCCTATCGATAATCGTATCTTTGGGGCGAGAAACTTTCTTCGTGTAAATGAGGCCTTATAGTCACTTCGTCGTGCTTGTATAAAAACACGTGAAATGTTTAATAGATGGTTGTGAAGGTATGAAATGAACGATAGACTAGTTGGCAACAGACCAGATTGACAAACTGAAGGTTGGAGGCACGGTCTCCCCGAATTCAAACATCTCCATTTTTTCTAAGTTACCCATGCATTTGCCTCAATATTTATTAATATACAAGGTTAGTCGTCGAAAGGGGTATGCTACACTCATCATAATGAACAACTTTTACTATGGGGCCAACCCTGAAATCGCGTAAAAAATCAACAGTTCCATACAAAAATAATCCTTTTAACTTTCAATCTGCAAAATGTACCGCCACGCAACACAGGCCTAATGCGGGTTGGCAGAGTTTATAATACCATCAATAGAAATTCTTACAAATCGCTATGATATGCACGTTTCCTCGTAATATTTTCCTTCACCGTTATAGTGCATTGTTGACTAACAATAGATATCAATATGATAGATTATCAACATATGACTACGAAAAATCAGAGGACAGCCCTGCCATTCGAACCCGCGACCGCCATGAACATTTTAGCAGCCGCGGCTAGTCCGTTTACTAACAGGCCACCATTAAAATCAAAGAAGTTAAGCTTATCACATTTATATTTTTATGTTTTGATCATTCAATGACGTAATTGTTCCTGTGAAAAACATGAGTGACATGTTTACCTTTCGTAAAACGTAAATGAATCCACCGCCTTTTTACCTCTTTACTTCAGTAAATAAAAAGCTGTACGGCAAATCCCCGAGGTCCCGTGTTCCACTTTTTATTACTCACAAATATTTCATGAATTGGATAGAAGTATTAATGTCAACTAGACCACAATATACGCATGGAAACATTTTACATGAGCAGTAAAAAAAGAAATTCAGCTTTGCTAAGTGCTAACCCCATTTACCTAAGCAAAGTAAAGATCTCCTATAGGTATAACATAAATTATATAGTGGGAAATAAAAAAAAATCCATTTACCCTATCGGGGAATTTAATGCATTAATTATCTATGTTAAGTCCTTTTGCTCTGGTTTACAAGGCAATTACCTAGTACCTACTGCGGTGACTCGTAGGTAGGTAGGTAAAAACTAACGAGTACGCAACACTCATTCTTTCATTATTTCTGTGGAGTATGGCTATTCGACCTAATTCGGCAATCGCAATGACAAATACCTTAGCCGACCTTATTTTTCGTTTGTCACAATTTAATAATCCACACGTTTTTGGTGACACTCACGTCGGAATAAGCAAAAATCAATGGAAGGGCCGCCCGGGTGGGCCGCGGCCCGCGCCCCTAAATCTACTAACACTCCCTAATGTTGATAAACACAGTTTTGGGCGCGGTATTATCTGCGAGAATTTTGTGATTTAGTAATAATTGAATAAAGAAAAACACAATCTAGTCTAATGCTAACGTATCGGACAATGTACCTCCACAGTAGTAACACTAATTTTCTTAAATTCCATCTCATGTTATTCTAATTTTCACATCACGAAAACGATTTTTTACACACACAAAAACGCGTAAACATGAACAAGAACGGCTTCCAGTAATTTTCTATAGTGATTAATACAATCTTACGATCTCACAACCTCGGACTTTATTTACAATAGCGTCATAAGTGTGTGCGTACACCTGACTCATACTTCCTCAACTCGATGATCTAACAATCATGAATAAGATCAGTGACGAAAAATGATCAGAATAATCATCTTTATAGACCTTATACTAATGACGTATCTCTAACTCAATGGTTTATTTTAAAATATGATTCATGATAAAGTCTCTTGTTTAATGAGCATATTGATACGTGTTATACAAATTAAAAACAATGTTGTCATCAAATTGATTTACATGATACATCATACATATTAATATAATCAATAAGTAATCCTATTTCTTAGTTATCAGTAATTCGTTGTATCATCTATGTCAGGAAAATACCGAATTTTCCACTGTTGATCAATCCAAAATTCCCATCTTACATACTCACCGAAATTGTTTTGCTAATCGACATAAGTATATAGGTAACTGGAGGGTTCAATGAATATCAAATTCTTATCTAGGAAAATTATTCCTGAAAGTACCTGTTAAATCTTCCAAATTCTCTATCCAAAAGATAACAATTGCCGTCTAAAATCAATGATGTAAGTATCAGTAATTCAATCGATAACATTCTGTTAAGAATCCTATTGGTGTGTATTGTGATTCTGTGGAGCATGAAGGTGAAGAAATCGAAGTGTTCCGTGATCCGTCTAGGCGTCTACCGTTGCTCGTGAAGTTGTATTCGCGGCCGCGCCGGCCGGTCGCGGGGACTGGCGGCGTTCGATGACATCATCGTTGGCGAATAACCTGCAAGCTTCAGGGGTACAAACTTTTGGTTTAATGTGCAAGAATATTTATTTATTTCATGGAAGACCAACAGCTACTACACAAGATTAAACGAATGAGAAAAACGCAAATAAACCAATTAAAGGTCTTCACTATACATACACAGCCAAATAAGACAAAATACAAAGTACAAATTGTTGACCATACAACAATAGTCAATAACAGACATTTAAGTCTTATTATGCTCTAGAAAAAAGTCCTGGCTCAGCATACTTCTCACAAAGTTTAAGTTAGCATTGAAAATATCAATATTCATATATATTTTTTTACCTGCTATGATACATGACAATATGCTAACCCAATATAACACAATAGTGTTAATAAAATCAATAAGTATAACATAAGGTAACTATTTGTAAACTAAATTGAAATAAAAATTAATTTGTAAAAATGCACACGCTGAAAACTATTTATATTTATCTATTACATAATTTTATCAAAATAAACACCTCGCGTGGTAGATCGATACGAATTTATATCTCACAATCAAGTATTATAAGTAACATGTCTTGGAAGATACAGTCCAACTGCGATTAGATTTACATTGCACTGATTGCGTACTATGTCTCCGAATCTCATACTATCGTGATTCGTGCCTAATGTTATCAATCTCTGGCGCGAGAGAGAGGGCGAACAAAAACGCCACGACTACGACCGACCTCAGCGAGTTTCATTCGAGTCGTGTATATTTCGGAATTCGCTCCGTGCTAGTGTGGTTGGGTGTGTCGTTAATAAACAAAAGTAGGTATTTTCTTATTGATATACTTAATTAAATTTGTTCTTTTATTGTAATATTCAACAATAAACAAATAAAGTTGAACAAATATCGTATGTGTTTTCAATGAAATCCACATTTTCCTGTTACCGGCACGCCAGTGTTTGTTACTAAAAGCCGGTCTCCGTTGATAGCGATTTTATTTTTAGTTACCATTAGGTGTAGTGTTTTATATTGTTTTCTTTACTGCAGGAATCTATCAACATGAGCGGACAGCAGTACTACCCCTATAAGGTAAGTTTTCCACCTACATACGTATATTTTATTCTATAGCTTCTCACGAGATGATGTCATCTTTTCGGCACAAGGTTACTAATGTGAATTCAAAATGGTTCGCCATTTAGCGCATTGCTCTTTTTAAACAGTAAAGTAACTTTTTATCCTATAAATACATAACGAATAATGCTTACAATTTGGAAAATAAATAAAGGTTGATAAGAGCTATTCAAGGCTCAAGGTCAAATCACGCCCTGAATACCCAGTATCAAAGCTTAATCATTCCAACCGCACGGCCGGACAACAACTATAATATCACTCTACAGTAACTACCCACTCTTGTAGGATTATATGGGTTTAATTACCTACATGTTAAACTTAAATTTGAAGAATAAACATTGTAAAGATATGTTAAAGATATTAACGTCACATGTTTGGCGGTACATCAGTGCATCACCGTCTGACTATGTGCCTAAACCCGTTTCAAGATGTTAACTTGCATTCTTTCTTGTATATAATTTATGTTTATTCCACTCAAGTATCTATGGTGCAGTACGTGCCCCAAATAAGATTGAGTGATATTTTTAAAGGTCGGTGACTAACCAATCCACTTATGGTGAATGATTTAACGTTCCACACAGTGACATGAAAACGGTCGTGGAAAAACCGAATTGTATATGTTCTAATTTATGCGTAGGTAATTACTTTTACGATCGGTAAAACGACCACTGCTGTTATGTTATCTACTTAAATCGTTTACCGGACTTCTTAATGAAAGGTAGCCTAGAAGTGAAACTTAAAAAAATAAATCAATTTAGGTGTTTATTTAATTACTCTGGAAATATATAAAAAACAGTAGGTACTTATTTACATCGGGTTCCGGGATTAGATTGTGATTAGAATAGTTGTAGTACTGTAAAGGAGACCAGGCACCACCATCGGCGCAGTGCCATCAGATTTCCCGCATACCAGGATGTAACACTAGATACCTTGACCTGCCACCGCCCTGCCCTCTGGTACGTCTCTCGAGGCATGCGGGAGGGATCAAGCCAGTCTAATGACCTTTATGACCTTTTCCCTCGAGGAAAAACAGGGTAAGGCGAGTTTGGGCGACCACCTAAACCTCTAATAATACAGGGCGAGGATACATTAACTATGTTACGCACGGGTGTTGAAGATTGGGAATACCATAGATATTCCCACTGAGGGCGCTGATAATACTAAAAGCACTGCTGTTTATATTGACCACCAACTTCTATTCTTGACATAATTTGTAAATGTGCAGTGCACCCCCACGGTGTACCCCGCGGAGCCCTTCGACCCGGCCGCGGACGCGGAGACCCTCCGCAAGGCTATGAAGGGCTTCGGCACCGATGAGAAAGCCATCATCGACGTGCTCTGCCGCCGCGGCATCGTCCAGCGTTTGGAAATCGCTGAGACCTTCAAGACCAACTATGGAAAGGTATGTAATGTAAATCAACAGCTTATATAGTGAATAAGAAAGTTCTAGGAAACTCGTAACATTAGATATTACTGGCGGTGTTAAGTTTCATGTTTTATTTGAATCTAATATTTACTGAAGTATTGTGGGATAAGTGAAGCAGGGTGGAGTATAATAGTTATATTAATATTCATTTGAAATGTAACTATAATAATTGCAAAAAAAATACAGTGACATTGAATCATTTAAGTTTGACTATAATAGATACGTGTTTAGACATAACAAGTAAAGATACGTGTCTTCCATCGTAACGTTTCATCAAATTATTATTTTGCGTGTTGGGAAACCCCGACTTCCAAGTAGTGATCTCGAAACTATAAAATCATAAACTAAATTGTAAATATTTAACTGAATATAGGTACGTTTTTATACGGTATGCCACGCTCGACAACTACGCTGCTTGCTACAAAACATAATTTAAACAAACCCGGCTGCTGCTTACACAAATTCCCGCATAGTTACAATTTTTCGGCTTGTGTTATCTTAATGTTATTATGTTGTGGAATTTCTGTTTCATCGCCATTTTTATGTTATGAATTAGCCTACAAAATACTTTAATTATTCATGCTTGCAATGTATTCAAAAATAATGTGTTGGAAACAATATTGCAGATGTAGGTGTTTCATGTTTTGTGTCGAAGTTTACAGTCTATAGGTAGATAATGGATATTATTATAACCTCTATGTTATCGTGAAACATTGTTTAATTATATATAACGAATTATATTTAACGATGATAAGAGAGGATAGTTTGACACATTGTTTATTCCACGTTATCTCGTGCACAATAATGTTAATTTTAAATTTGTATGAAATCGGGACGCGGCTTTGCTTGTGCGGCTTACGGAACTAATGGCTAATTTCAATAAAACAACACGCTGGACTCCGTGCTATCTAATTTTACACGCGGGGGTTTCTAAATTGATTTTATTAACTATTCAGCGAAAGCCGTTGTCCAATAATTGCTCAAAGGATGATACTAAACTACGAAACATTCAAATTACTTTACAATATTTAATGGAATTTATATATTTTCAAACTAAATGATAAAATGGTCAATGTCATAATTTGCTTAGTAAAAAGTTCCTTTAGCTGTACCTTTAAATATCTGCTTATCTATAAGTGTAGTGTGGGTAGATACAACCAAGATTATTTTGAGTATGATGATGCAACCACTAATTACCATAGTTATTGTGCCACTTTAAAGCGTAAAAAACATACGAGAACCAAAATTTAACGTACGCGGTACAAAAATTACCTTGGCTATTAAACGGTTAACTTTGCAGTCGGCCTTGCGCCTTCTATCAGCCTTCGGCCAGTTTAGTCATAGTTGATTCATAATCATACCATTATTCAATAGAACGTTTTTATACTCTGAACTTTGAAGCAAAGAATTGTTGGAGGATATAAAAAAACTAAGTCGTGACTTGATTTCTCTTGATCCCGTATGCTCGTTTGCTTCCTAATTCATATAAAAATGAAATTTTGGGACTTCAGGATATTCGATAATGATTTCGAACAAATTAAATTATGGAAATACCTATCACATCCGTTTTTAGAGTTTAACATACCGAAATATGACATTTGCAACGTAAAAGTCATGTTCCTTCAAGGACGGGGAGGAAATTTTCCGCCTCATATTCCGATTATCTACTAAAAGGCTTCAAATGTCGCAAAAGATGGAGATTGTCTATATTTCCTAAACTGGTTTTTAACAAGCGATGTCACTTGACAGGTTTCTCTAATAATATTGCGCGTATGAGACAAGTCATAGGGATGTCTTTTTAAGCGGTGATAGGCAGCTTGCACTTTTTATCTTATCTACTATCATAACTGTTTACTCTATAATGTATTATGTTGTACATATTTGTCATATAAACTTGTCACTAAATAGCAAAACATAGGAGGGGGAAGATTATATTAATTGATTAGAGCACCACATTACATATTGTTTTAATCAGTGTAACAACTTGTTAGGGCATTTGTAATCTATATCGTTAGTTAAATAAATTGCAGATTTTTAACTACACCATAAAAAATGTTTTAATGGTCTGTAAGTATAGGATCATTTACAACACTGAACATTAACATTGGATGTTACTGTCTTCCTTGAATATTTTCAAGAATAACGGAAAATAATTATCCTGTCACGTCATTGTTTTAACCACTATATATATTAATACTCTATAATTTATATACATGCGGTAATACGCATTATGCGCTATAAAAAGAATTACAAACAAGTATCTTCAAAATTTTACAAATAACAGTTTTATAACTTGTGTGAACTGTTTTTAGAATTATATCACGTACACCCTAGTGTTGTTTTATATTTTTAATGTAACTACATTCGAACGTTGCAGTTATAGGAATTGCCTCATCACACATACAATGCAAGTAAATGCAAGTGACAACTGCAGTAGGTTAATTGCCAACCCAAAAACACTCGTTGTGAAACCATTTATATTTTCCTGGTATTTTGCTGGCCGTACACGGTTATCGACATTTTTATCGACACTCATTACTTCCACTCTACACACGCACAAGAGAAATTAAGTATTAATTTAATTACTTTCAATAGAATAGGCTTTTTATATTATTTATATAAAAATGATAAATAAAAGCAACTGACCACAATAAAATTGTCATAGCACTTGTATTGAATGTAATTGTTGTTTTGTAGCTATTAATGATATAATTATTATTTATTTGTACTAAGTGAAAAACAACGTCATTGTTCGTAGTCCGTTGATTGATGAATTAGGGAAGCAAACTTCGCCAAGGACGAATAGGGCGTGGTTCCTGGCAAATTGCCAATAACCCTCCAGAGGTCATTGATCGTTATAAGGCGGAAAGTTCGTGTTGTAATCACAGACGAGAGATTCAGACGGCTACATAAAGCCATGTGTCTGTTATTAATGAAGTAAAAATTACTGTGTAATATATTGTATGATACCTATTAACACAAAAAAAAATCTTGGCATACACTTGGTGCCAGTTATTGGCTGTTTACTCCCCAAGTAGACTTAATCGCCATAATATATGATCCAGGATTGACCCAACATATTCCACTGTGCATATTAACACGACTACAATAACCTATTTACTTGATTTCCCTAGGACCTCATCAGCGAGCTGAAGAGCGAGTTGACTGGTAACTTGGAGAATGTGATCGTGGCTCTGATGACCCCCCTGCCCCACTTCTACGCCAAGGAGCTCCACGATGCCGTCGCGGGACTTGGCACTGACGAGGAAGCCATCATTGAAATTCTCTGCACCTTGTCAAACTACGGCATCCGCACTATCTCCGCTTTCTATGAACAATGTAAGTTTTTGTGTCTTTTGTTGTGCCTTATTTCACCCATTTAGGTAGTTATCATTGCGTAGGTACTATGGCATCCATCCCGCGTGAATCAAATCGCCATGTCCAGATTTTCCAGCCAAATTACTTCCTGATTGTACATTTACACGTATTTTATTAGGAACTCCTGTGATTTTTGAGGTTATAATACCTGGTTTTGCGGTGTGATTCGTCTGTTTGTCAGTTGTATTGTTAAACATATATTACATATTATGAACTTGTGACTACTTATTATGTATATTATGACCAACATAATAGGTAGTTGTATATTTGAAGACTACCTCAATTCTGAATGGATTTCGCTGTTTTTCTTCCATCATTGTATCATACAATTTAAGCATTGTTAAACTTAACAATTATTTGAATGTTGATGGTGATTTAATTACTTTATTTTCGAAGTAATTGTCATAAAACAATGTTGGATGGTCATACAATGCCAATACTATGAGGCATCGACCATGAGACACTAGGTCAAAAGATATTTGCATTATTGACGTCAACATTCGTGACAAGAATAAGGGTTCTGTTTGAAGTCTTTAGCGGAAAGCATATTTTAACGAACCATATTCACGTCTGCGACAGTTTCCTGATATTTTTAACAGTCCTCCATACAACCGTTGTTGGAAAATTTGTACGGAACGTCATTGCAAATCATCAATACATAATAATAAATAAATAATAAAATTATTAAAATACAGAAAATCAAAAAACGGCAACGGATATGGCAAGAATACCACCAGAATATTATTAGAGTAAACCTACCTACTTAAATAAACAAAAGCTAATCCAAGGCACAGAAATAAGAATTTAAAATGTACTTGTCTCAAAAACGCTTTTCGTCTTTTATTTACGTATAACATGACCATTATAATGAAAGAAGAGAGATAAACCTTAATATTAAGAAGAACATATAAATCTAATCCAAAAATATTTCCATTTAGTATACAACAAAAGCTTAGAATCGGACTTGAAGGGCGACACATCGGGCCACTTCAAGAGGTTGTGCGTGTCTCTGTGCATGGCCAACCGCGACGAGAACCAGGGCGTGGACGAGGGCGCCGCCAAGGCCGACGCCGAGGCTCTGGCCGCCGCCGGCGAGGGACAGTGGGGCACCGACGAGTCCGTCTTCAACTCCATACTCATCACACGCTCCTACCAGCAACTCAGACAGGTGAGACAACTATAGCAACTCTTCTTTCTACCTAGTTCGACAGTCTACAGCCTTCGTGGCGCAGTTGGTTAAACGGCGCCTGTGAAACGAGAGGCTGCAGGTTCGATTCTCGCACCGAGAGAAATGTTTGTGCGACCCACAAATATTTTTCTCGTAGCTCCTGATACCCACGATACAAGATCGACCTTAGTGTAGAGTCAGGACTATGTATGTGACTGTTGGGTGTTATTTATTTTATTTATTTAGTTATCGATGAGTTACAGCCAATCATCATTTCGCCCGATCTTTGATATAGTCGGCTGAAAGATTTCCTTCAAATATTTTACACTTATCCCGCCCGAGAAAGAAACAGTCAGTGCATTATGAACTGGTCCACAGCATATTGGTTGTGAGGCCATTGGCTCTCGTATTTTTGGTCGACTTAAAAGGTTTGGTCGAACTGTGTTGCAAACGTAAATTATAAATGTATGATTTACGTGATACACGCCGATTTATAGGACTTGGTCGAGCTGTGTTGTTAACGTATGATTTTCTTGATACAATATGACCAAACCATCTCAAGCGATATTCCTGGAATTTATCCTCCAATAATAATTTAATAAACACTGATTATGCAGGTATGTCCATCCTACAGTTTAGTGTTTCTATAATTTGTAGGTAGTATTGTCATATATTATGTTTGCTCATTTAAACAAGCCATGAATTTTCTAAGAATTATGGCTGTTTAGTGTCTCACTATATGCCATGCATACCGAACAGGGTATTATTTGATTAATTATATCAGCATCTTTAATCTATCAATAACCTAAGCCGGGCAGAGAACGTAACTTCTTGCAATTAATTTCAATGATAATGCCTACAGCCTTTAACTATTTATTAAACTAATGTCAAATCCAGCTGTTGTTTGTTGCGATAACTGTAATATAACGTGTTTGTTTGTGATAACTATAAATTGTAGCTCAGAAGAGATCATTGTTCGGTTCATAATACTTATTTCACTGACGTCAATATTACAGTTGACACATCACACATACCACGAATAGCAAATACAAACAAACTTCCTCAAACTTTAACTATTCTTGAAATAAATTATTGTATAAAATAAATACATGTAAATATTTTACATATTCTAGAAAATATATTAAATTATATTCAGTAAAAGACCACTGCATGCAATGCACATTGGGTCGACGAAGTGTGTGCCCACTTACAATTTCTGACTCACATTTGATAAATCGTCATTAAAAGACACTTTGTACAATTGGAACGGTAGACGCTTCAATCACGGCAATTGTTGTCGGTGGTGTATGATTTTTATAAACGTCACTCCATTTCAGATCTTCGCTGAATACGAAGCAATGACTGGCAAAGACATCGAAGACTCGATCAAGAAGGAATTCTCCGGCAGCGTCGAGAAGGGCATGCTCGCTATTGGTGAGTGAATAATTTAAATCCACGATAGTTCATTTTATAACCGATCGAAGATGACCAGTTTGTCGATGAAGATATACTCCTTTTACACTCCGATCATCTACAGTACGCTTTAGAAGACCAGTGAGATTTGGTTGGGTAGTCAGAATTTACCTCAACGATAAGCAAATCAATAATTCAATACTACGTAATAGTAATCTATTTTTACAAAAACTGACATAACAGTTTATTTTCCGTGATATTAATCTACTAACCGATGTCATTTTTATCCTATTTACGAAATAATGTTCACTACGCGGAATTACAAATTGGCTGACATCCAAAAATAAGGTGGAAATAAGGTAAAATGCAATAAGACAATTCCGATATCTGTGCCGTAAACATTTAAATGATCACATTCATGGAAATGTAATACTCTCGTATGTATATGCATATTGTATTGTATTGAAAGGCTCAGCTTGTTTACGTTTCACTCACGCCGGTACGTGTACTGTAGAAAGTAAATGGAACCATCTAGAAGCATGAAACATCTAAGCGACGATTAGTCACCGCGTCACGCTACGAGGCCATTCGACAGGAAATAAATGTTTGTAAGACCTTGTACAGTCATTCAACTTTTTGTAAACAAATGGTAACACCCATTAGTACAATGTAAATCAGGATTTAGGCACAATAGATAAACAAATGAATGACAATCTTTGTACATAGACATGACAGGTTATCAACATATTGTTTTTGAAACAAAAATGACGACCACAAAGTGATCCTGTAACAACTAATTTTTTTATAAACAACGAAAGATTTAGTTCAGGTCACCTTTGCTTCATCAAGGTAAAATTATTCAAAAGTCGTTTGAAAGGCGCAAAACATTCGGTAACAAAAAATTGGTTTTAAAACTATGTATGAATAAAGCTAAAAATAATTAAATTACTTTCAATGGAATATCCATTAGTTGTTAATTGTTTACTATTGAATATACATATAAACTATTTCATCATCATTGAATTTAATGTCACCACTATTTATAATTAATTTAAAAATGAAATTTAGATAAGATTTTATTGATTTTAATGTCATGTAAACATCTTTTAACCGTAATTATGTAATATTTTATAGTGAAATGCGTTAAGAGCAAGGTGGGATTCTTCGCCGAGCGCCTGTACTACTCGATGAAGGGACTGGGCACAAACGACAAAACCCTCATCAGAATCGTGGTGAGCCGCTCTGAAATCGACCTCGGAGACATCAAACAGGCATTCCTTGAGAAATACGGCAAGCCTTTGGAGAGCTGGATCGCTGTAAGTCCCACTTGTGTTGCAATTCTCACTCATTGGACACTTTCATATGAAAGCGTCACTTGAATACGCTTTTTTGCTTTTCATGAAGTTTACATTATCTATTACTGATTAGAATGCACTTAATGTTTGATTTTTTTAATTATTTAGTGATTACTAAATACTAGAAAACTTTTTGGCATACTTAAAAAATTTATAACTTCCCATATATTTATATTTTAATTATTTTATTAGTATATATTTTCTTCCATATTACTGTCATTGTGTTCGTACTATTAACTCATTCTTTGTTTATAGACTAACAAGCATGTTAGTAATTTTATATTATAATTTATAAAAAATATAAACTGACCCATATTTCTTACGAAACTGTTGTGATTGTGCGTTGTCCACGCAACACATCATTAAATAACAACCATCATCCATCACTATCTACTTATTATTATACAGATCTATTTGTCGAAGTTTATTGGAGAAGTCAATAATGCGATATTGCCTAAAGTTGTGTTAAGATTTGAAATTGCTAACAGAAGAAACTAATTTAATTATAAAGGTTTATTTGTATCGATAAGTGAATACAGCAGCTTAGAATGCGTTTTGATTGCAGGACGACACTTCCGGGGATTACAAGAAGGCTTTATTGACCCTAGTCGAATAATTTGTGGGGTCCCGAGTGGTCAGGATCACAACGATTATAACCACCTATCTCGAATATTTTAAGTTTCTCAAATCGCTAGGTTATTAAGACAGTTAGTTTAGCTGAGGTGGCGGCCGTTCGTATCGAAGCACAAACGCTAGTCTATGGTAGATCTGAGACGGTCGTACTTCCGGTGTGCTAGGTTATCGTGTTGTAAATTTATTTGAAATTAAAAGATCTGTATATTTTGCTTGAGAGCACGGTGGCATCATTAACTTTCTCCGCAGTGGCACCGTAGCTAACCGCTTTGTATGTGACGCTCGTGCATGAGGGTATCGGTGCGTCGTCTTCGGTTTTGCTTAGTTTTACAGTAGTTGTTGCGTTTTTTCAGGAGGAAATAGGAGGTCCGCTCGGCGAACTCCTATCAACAATGTGTTACTAAAGCCTACCCGCTCTAACTCTAACACTCAGTATTACGAGCGACATTCCGTTACGCCAACGCAGTGTGTATAGCGGACTATTTATTGCATCTATTGTAACCGAGTACACTTATGTGCATTTTAAAGACATTATATTTTTAGTTTAAGCTATTTAATCATTGTGATTTCCATTATCATTTATTGTCAGTACCGAGTATACATACAATGTACGCAGTGGTTAGAAGTATGGGCCAGTTTGTTTTGTTCGCTACCGAGTGAAGCGTCAGCGTGTTTATACTGTTGTTTACAGGAAGACCTGACTGGTGACTTCAGGAATGTGCTAGTCACACTTTGTGCTTAATCCTGCAAAATACTTTAGAAAACTATTATTTTTATATGAATATTTGGTTAAGCTTAGCATGTTGTATGCGGAACGATACAAAGTACAATATAATGGTTTGCAGGACGATACCAAGGGAGACTTCAAACACGCGTTACTGACCCTAGTCGCGTAGGGACGCATAGTACACCAGTTACTAAACACATGCCTTTCAAATGTATAACTGTTATGAGATGTGTAGAAATTAAAGCTTGATATTTTTGTGAAAATGAGATATTTATTGGTGCTGTACTTTTGTTTACATTATACATACATATTTACATAATAATTATTAAATCACATTGCTATGTATGTTCCAAATTGTGTTTTATTCAACATCCCTTATTCCCTCGGTAGTTATCTGCCAACAAAAATACCAGCATTAAAATAAAACCTGTTTACGAACGAATTGAGATTTCATACCACAAAAATCCCTTCCATGATTTCGGAACGCATCCTTTACGAGTTCAATCTTAGTGGAAAGTATTTTTATAGACATCCATGAACTGATAAAGAATTTGGCTCCGTTCCAACATCCTATGATACACAATTACTAGGAAAGCCTTTATTTGTTTGGCAACGTACCAAAACGACCGTCAAACATTCTTGAATGAGATAACATGTTTACTCTCGCCGAAGTATTGCGTAACATTCACAACCGATGTACAAGTTTATTAATGGCAGTCCTTTTTGGATTTATTTGTAAATTATAACCGACGGCTTCCATCGCGCCGACGATTAAGGCCAGTTGTGTAACGAGAGGTCGCGGGTTCGATGCCCGCGAATTGATATTTGGTTGACCCAAATAATATCCGACAAAAACTGTCCATGTCGATAAAAACTCAGAAAGCGATAAGTATGAGCTTTACTTTAAAACTTTGAGCCACTAGTTCCGCCCAACATTTTATCCTTGTAAGTAAGGATGGGGCATAATACAATCTCGGCACTATTATAAAACTCGCCTGATCGAAAGAAATCAAAATACAAGTAAGCATGCAAGTGCACGCGTATATTATATTCTCATCCTAATAATTTTCTTTTACCTAATTGTTTATCTCTAAGACATAATTAGACCTGACGGAAACTATTCGGTCAGGACTACTATAAATATTTAATTATATTTATATATTATATGTTAAGATAGACTACAGCCTTTTAATATTTATGTCTTGCGCTATTCGTCACAATAATTTTAAAGAGCACTACATTACCAGACCCGGAATATTGTTTACTCTTATTTTCATTCTGGCGTGGTTCATTCTTCAGTACTTCAAACGACATTGTAACAAGAGGGCACTGTACTGAACTAACATTTTAAACTTTGTCATTGCTTCTGTACTTGAATATGGTCCCATAAATGGAAGGTGTGAATACCGCTAATATAATAGTAGGTATAGTCAATCAGAAAGTCAGTAGTTGTTGACCCTGTGCTTGTTAGCTTGAATGTAGATGTCACAAATATACTGTAAACCAGTGGTTTTTATCATTAAGAAGAAGTTACTAGGGCCCATTTGACGAAATTTCTATCTAACCATTGACCAGCCAGTTGGTTGTAAAATAAATGTAAATATAAAGGGCCTATTTATTCATCTATAAATAAAACATGCAAAATGATTTTAAGAATGGCCTTGCAGGCCAATTGGGACCCTTCCAGGGACAACCAGTGGTCCACAGGTTAAGACCCACTGCCATACATTAAGAATTTATTTTACAATTCTGATGTAATTTATGATAAATATAAAAATCCTGGTTTCCTCTCTAAACAAGAATTCGATTGCGCGGACTTAGGGCATAGACAAGCTGGCCTAGTGTGGGTTAACTAATGTAGTTTACTTCACTGATATTTTGATTTACTATATTCAATATTGTAATATGCCTTGAGATGATAAGCATGGGGATTGGTGACTAATGATTAGCATATATGTTATCACCAACATTATATTGTTTTAACAACTTTAAATAGAACCACAATATTTACCTGAAACCTGCCGACAACATTAGGCGCATCATTACTTTTGAGCAGCAGGGCGAGTCTATGTCCCGGAGAGTCATCAGGTGCAGACAACAGCAGCCGCTTGTTGCAGCGGTGAGACCACGAGTCTCCCAGAGATCCCACCACTGAACCACTCGACAATCCCACTCTTGTGCTCATTTCATTTGTTAGAACCACCTGGAATAATGTAACTAACTTGTAACTATAGTTCTGAAGAATCCATATCATACATACATGTCTTTATCCCAGAAGGGGTAGGCAGAAATGCTAGTGAGAACACTTTTCGCATTGTGTTCCATCCCACAATATGATAGGGGGTAAGCCCTTCAGGCTTTTGGGCACAAACTCCTCACTCCAGGCTGATAATTGATTAAAAATTCCACTATGATTCTGAAGAATAGTGTATGAATTTATTTACACTCAGTCAAAAAGTGTAATTATTCTATTGTTAATACAATTTATTGATCATTTTAAAATAAATTAAACTTATATCTATGAAGCAGATCTGATTGAAAAAAATTTAAAGTTTACTTACAGCAATTTGCTTCTCTACAGCAATTCTTTGCAGTTCTGCCATTTGTCTGAATAGAAGACCAGTTCTTTGTCTCACAGATATACCTTCTTTAAAAGGGAATGCTATTGAATCAATTATTATTAATTTCACCTGCAAGACAAATAGGTACCAATATTAATCTATATTTCACAATACAATCACAAACATAGATAATGCACTAACATTGAATGTACAAATTGCAACATTGAAGAATCTTTGTGAAGATTTTACAAAATAATATAGGGAAGATTGGTCACTTTTTTATTGTGAAATACCCTTATATTAAATTACCTGCCTCAACTGTCCTACTTTTAATTTGACTGGGAATATGAACAAGATTTCTATGTCTACCAATGTGCCCTCAAAACTCAAGTCAGAGTGAACATAGGCTTGCATAGGGCATTTTACTGGACCCTGTCCTGATGCCATTACTGAATGTGATTACCCAATTGACAATGGTTGGGAGTGTTAGATAATAACTATTCAAAATTAATTAAATAAAAAAGCATACATTTACCTTGGTATGCTCTTCAATAAATTTTGGCATCTTGTGCATGAAAGCACAAAACTTTTCTAAGCCAAATGCATTAACATAGTATAGTTTATCCAGAGATTCCACTTCTGTAATATTACAAAGTCTATCTAAAAGCCTTTGACATCTTGCTAGGCTAGCATTTAATATTTCTGCAATTTAAAACAATTAGGGATATGAATTGACTAACACAAAGCCTTTATGATTCAAAATGTTATTTTTTTTTTTATATTTTTATACAATTTAAATAATCTTATTGAGTAAAATAATAGACTTTTTAAAACTATTTGAAAATTATGCTACCACAATTTCTGACCAATTGTTTCTTTGATGGTTAATGTGATGAGGAACCCAATAAAGGTAGCAGGAAGTCCCTCGACGCGACAAGTTATAAAAACTAACATTTTTTTTAAACTTATCTTGCAATAATCATGAATTTACCTCTAAATCTCGAAATTGTAAAGTTAGTGTTGGTGTCGATATACACAGCTTCAGCGTCCAAACCACCAAGGACTTTCGGTATTTGTACGGAGGCACAAAGTTGAAGACTGTGAAGACATAATTTTCTTTGAAACTGAGTGTAACTAAACAAACATATTAAAAGAAGGTACCTACCATAACTGCGTTTTACCCGAACCAGGTAGACCTATTAGTTCTGTTATAGAAGCTAATTTACAACCATCATTACCAAATACCTGGTCAAGACTTTGACTAAAAGTTGGTATTGAAGGTAAAGCTGTTTCCCGCTGAAATAAAAACAAATGCCTTACTCAATTATTTTGACTTTATGATTAGAAGGAACTACATTTAACTACAATTTTTCCTCAGTTACAACACCTGCCATAATTCTACAGCATTGTGTATCTTAAAAGTTTTCATATTTTTTACAATTAATTTCTTGATTCTTTCTTTGTAGTTTGTTTTTATTTTCCCACCAAATACCAATGCAAAGGGGTAGCCACCGCGTAACCTAGTATGAGATAGCGATATTTGTGGGAGTGTGGCCAGGTTGACACGTTTTTCCTAAGGTATCGGGAAACTTTGACCGCTCTTTAAAACAATATAATTGCTAAAATATGGATATTTTAACTTTGAGTGGAACTACAGTGCACATACATGCCTGGGTCACCAGCCATCACCCAAAACTAATAAAAACACTGTATAACATAAACATAATTTAAGTAAATAGCTAGTTCTGAAATTAAAAACTATTGTAATAAAAGCTAATAACAAAATAATATCTAGTCCGCCCCGTGACCACGAAATTTGTAAAGTAATCGAAACGTCGCGTGGAGAAGTTAAAAAAAGCAAAACTTAAACCAAATCCGCGATAAAATCCGTAAATAATAGTTTTATTTCAAAAACAATATCTACTGTGCAATCATATACAGTTCAATACATATAAGGAAAAAGTTTAAAAAATAAAAGATAATTAATAAGGTTTGTTTTTTAATATGTAATTTAAATCTTTAATATCTTTTGTTTTAGGGAATATCAACCGTCGGACCGCTGGCCACCCCAAATAATGTAAATATTTGCCTCCAAAACGTCAAATTTCCTGGAGTCAAGCGGTTACGCCGATAAGGACAGGCTACAAAAGCTTGCATCTCTTTCTTACATGAACGTTATGTATAAATCTCTTTCGTTTTGTGTAAAAGGGATAGAACATGTGACTCCGTCTATTAGTTTCTCCGTCTACGTACCAATGTCAAAAATCATAGACTATAGAGGAAAGATTACTTTGTGTTGCCATTTTTCAGCAACATAAAAAATAAACACAAGGATAATAGTCGATAAATATTGATGTTTAGTCATGATGTTTAGTCGATAACAAGTCACTATGTATTTGTGCGCGTATCCAAATGCATTTCGGTAGGCTGTATGACTTTCTTCTTTGTTTTGCCAAAAATAATTTAAAAACATATTTAACTGTCAACTCACTACTGTCAAAATTGTGATTGTCAAAACAAAGCTGTTTCAAATAAACATTTAAATTAAAAATACAAACATAAATATGAATCATAATCAAATGAACATGCACGTGACTATGAATCCAGTGGGCGCTGCCCCTAATGTAGGCATGCCAATGCAGGTGCCAGGGCCTATTATGCAGCAACAATCCCCACAACAAATGCAGCCAGCTATGCCCCAACAACCGCAACAAGATAAAATGGATAATATATCTAAAGTGAAGACCTTAATGGGATCATTGCGAGAATCTATACCGGTATGTTGCTATCGACAGCTTAACAATAATTAATGATAACCGGATATTACTAGCCAAAAATACATGATTACAACCTCATTCGCTGCTAGCATGCGATCATAACCGATACGATACGATTGTTCGCAATTAAATGATCGGGAAATATATTGTAGTTTAAGATATATATTCCCCATAAATGTTTATTGTTATCCAAAAAGGCCCTTTATTAGCTTCCTGCAGTGATGAACTGCTTTATTAGTAGCTTGGGTGGCATAGCGTTGCTTTACTTAAACCTCAGTTAGTAAAATCAATCCAGAAATCTTTGTCATATTATTGTTGTGGTCTGAAGCTGAAAATCCCAATTATATTGTTCAAGGGAAGATTTTGTGTATGTGAAAATACAGTTGATATCTTATTTACAAATTTTCAGATGACACTAAAGTCTGCTGCCCAAATTTTACATCAAAACCACAATATTGATTCAAACTCACAGTAAGTATTGATAACTATGAATTTAACATCTTTAGCTTAGCTTTCGATACAAAAACAGTTGAGAAATATGATAGTTTATTTAAGTTATATAGAAATATGCTGAATATAAGGAAAATTCAAAGCAAAAGTAAGCAAATTACAATATATATTATTATATGTACCTACAAAACCAATCTGATATTTAATCATATCATCATGTCAATTGTAATAATTGTTTCCACTGCCAGGAAAAAGCCTTTTCTACAATGGAAGTTGAATATTAATATTTTTTGATGTATACCTTTACTAGTCACAAATTTAAAAAAATTGTCTTTCTTTTTTGCATTAGAAACAAAATGCTTTCATTTGAAGGTACATCACTCATAACTTTCTTGTCACTACTTTCCAAGTAAGATATTTTAACAGAGGTACACTAAATTATACAAGTGCTTAAACTAATTAAAAAAGCATGTACAATATCTAAATCAAGTGATGTCTAGCTATTCAGATTCCTAAGTTAGAAATGAATGTATCTAGTCTCTACCTGTCTCCGTATAGGGCTATGAGTTCTACTTTAACTATTTGTAGGCATTCCTCGCAATATATACCATTGAATGTATTCATACTTTAAAAAAATCCAGGCAAATTGTATAGTTAATTATTCTGCAATATGTATCATATTACACTTTATTCATCATCTTATAATAAAAAGAGGACTTCTTTTATCAAGAGCAGACCTAGTTGTGAAATTGAAATAAAATTTATACTTTGCGTGTACATTATACAATGTAACAAGCAGTTAAAAGATAACACATGTGTTTTGTAAATTTCTGCAGGCTGTATCTATTGGCAACCACTATCAATATTATAGCTAATGTTGACATTGAAAAAACAGATGCCGGCAAAAGCATTTCCTTTATCAGTGTTATGTGACTGCATAGCAACCATTGTTTTTCATTCTACATCTAGTAGGTCTCTGCTGCCTTGTGCCTTATCTGATTGAGTGACTAGAACATGATTTGAGGTCACCCACTTTGGTTCATGTGTACTAAATGAGACCTCATCACAAAGCATTTGAATTGTACTTGTATATTGTATTTTTTAACATTGATACTAACTAAATAACAAATTCCTGTTTAATATCAACTGTTATCATAGGTTGTGTGGTATGTTTATGTATAGAAAAGTGGAGACAGAAAATAAGTTTTATTCACTGTTTAAAAATTGTGATTATTTCAGACATTTTCAATATGTAATTTTATTATTTAACATGTTTGTACTAAATGTATTTTGTTTTATATTTGCAGGAAAGTTATTGACAATCCTGTCCCCAGATTTGATAAAAACTTAGAAGAATTTTTCTCAATATGTGATCAAATGGAGCTACATTTGGTAAGTTATAATAACAGTAATAAGCATGATAGGTAATTAGTAATTTTGTATGAAAAACAACTATGACTAAGCCATAGTTCTTGTAGCTATATACTTAATATGTGAAATGTAAATCATAACATGATAGATAAATTAAAACCATAAAGAAACAGGTTTGTTAGTATGATGATTTGCATGAACTAACAAACATTTCTAGAAGTAAACAACTCCAGGACAACTAAGATTACTCCTTGCTATTTTATAATTCAAGACTAACTATTACCTTATACCCAAGTAATACTTGGCAACATGGAAAGAAAAATGTGTGAAACTACCAGTGTCCTTTATTGATATGGTACACCTTTAATATTACAATAACGGGAATTTGGCTATAAGATTAAATTAAAAATAATGTTAATAAGGTATAGGTAATTTTTTAACACTTTATGTGGAGCTTTTACACAATACTTTTAATATTATGGTTGAAGTTGGATTCGTTAAGTCCCATAAAACTTACCATTACTTTTATTATTATCATACCTACATGATTTAAAATCGACTATAGTCAAATTAACTATTCAACCATACATTCACTAGACATTAGCTGAACTTCGACCATGTTTACAAACAATAATGTTTACCTGTACATAAATTAATGATAGCAATTCAATCAAACATATTTCCGTCAGTTAATAGGTGAGTGATGCCTTCTGGAATTTTCTTACAATGTTAGAGACTAGAAATGAATAGCTGCTAACATTGTAAACATGATTTGTGTGTTTGAGTAAGCGTCGTGTATCTAAGTGCAACAATTAACTTATTGACCCGGCAACCGTAGCTAATCACTATTATTATTGGCTTATCAGCGATGCGTTTACGTGACTGCGTGACTTATCAGTTGTCAACATCGGCGCTTAACGTACTTCTTCCATACACGCAAGTCGCAACAGTTTCAGTGCGATCTAACAGATTAGAAACTTATACATCTGCACCTGGAATAGGCTCGCTACCTATAACATCTACCAATACAGATAAATTTAGCAAAATGTGGAAACAATTCATCTTCTTCAACCCTCTATCATTCTCCTAAAACGTTTCCACCCCGTCGCCATTATCAGTGCGCACATGGTTTAATTTTTAATTTATAAAATTTTATCTTAGGTTGCAAATAATTGTCGATGACTATTGCCAACATGTCGCAAGTATGGTACTTTTTTGCAGCACTCCAATGCATTGCACTTCTTGTGGTGTAAAAAATAGAGAAAGTAAGAGATAATAATAATATATTTACATACTAAACTACTGCTATAAATGACGGAGTAAGGGGTATACTTGTATCCCGTTATGGGACGTATATAAACCTGGGCATACGTACATGACGATAGAACTCTTTGAAAGGTATTCCGTGCATATTACGGTTTTCCGGGCACCAAAAACGAATAATTGATTTTTAAATTCCCTACGATTAAAAAACACGACAAAAGGTTTTTTAAATTAATGATATAAAAAAAAACCTTACGTTTTTCCATTCTTGCCACCTATGCGATGAAGGCTGTTTAAAAAACTGGAATTTATTTAGCAAATCATTTGAAAGTTTTTTTACTAGATATTATGTTTAACCGTCCAGCTCGAACAGTATTACTTATTCAATATCGTAGGTCACAAACAAACATATTTTAATATTAATTATATATTAATATATGCGTTAATTAGTAATAGTTGGCCTTTAAGATTTTCAAAATGTGTATCAACATCGTTATCAAATGATACTATTTTAGCGCTTAGTTGAAGGTTAGTTTATGTATGCATTTAGACTAATGGCCATTGTACATACCAATCTCAGACACTAAGTACTGAGTAGTGCCGGGTTGGTCGATAAGTCTCATAAGCGTAAATAATAGTGAAGAATCCTTCATAATGATCTCTTTCATTTTGCTATTCGGCTTCAGCTTGCGAATATGCGGCTTAGGGCAATATTACCCTACTTTAGGTTTACCTATATCCACATCATCACTTTATTGATCCGTTAAAGATTAGGATAGAGGTCAGGAAAATCTTCTCACTCACTATATCTTTGTGTTTCTTACTACAATGATACCAAGGCTTTGCTGTGACACTGCACCTTACAATTGCAGCATTTTTAAATAACTAGGACTCCAAATATAATGGTATTGTAAAATGTGTGGCCGTTTCGAACAATACCAGTTCCGTTGTTTGTTTTTTTTTAACAGATAGTTTTGTCACATTTTGAAATGTTGTTCGTTGTTGCAGAGGACGGCGATAACTTGCATCCAGCAGGCGCAGTCCGCCGCACACTATCTGCCGCTCTCCGTCATACCCTCCAGGCTGGACTCCGGACCAACACCGCAGGTATTTATCTACAAAATTGTATTTAGCAAGGAAAGTATGTTTGGAAAAGATTTGTATGGGAGTGTAAGCGGTATTTAAGAAGAGTTTGGGATGCACAGTTCAGGTATTTTCTCTAGGAGGTGTCGCTGAAATAAGTGTATCCAAATGACAAACAGTTTTTTGACAGTTTTTTTGCGCTTTCGTAGACTTGGAAAAGGTCTATATAGAAGATTTGATAAAGTGCGATATCATGATAGGTAATTAACGAGTAGAACAAGTGAATTTATTCGTATATTCGGGCTGTCTATTTACGAAAGATGGAAAGCATGACAGTGATATTGAAAGACAGGTGAATGCAAGAAATCAAGTGAATGGTGCGCTACAGTCTTACAGCTATAACTTAGTGGGGAGTCGGAAGGTCTCTAAAAAGGCACGACTACGACGAGTATTAATGCCAATACTCATGTATGGTAGTGAAAGTTGGGTACGGCAGGAGTACAGCAGTTGGAGATGAAATCTTTAAGGGGAATGGCGATCGTAGTGTGGTGTGACAGAGTGCGGAATATTGTAGTAATGAAGAATTTTAGATTGTAAAAGGATGTTGTAACGAGAATTAACAAAGGAATGTTAACATGGTTTGTGAATTTAGAGGCCATGGATGATAGAAGACTAACCAAGTAATTAAATAAGGCGAGTGTGAATGAAAAAATTGGTAGGGGTGGACCTCACCGAACCTACGCTATTCAAACGGACGATACTCTCAATAAGGGTCAGGTCAAAAGTACACTGAATCAACGACAAGGCATGAAGAGGTTGATGAAAGTGGATGAAGCGAAAGTAATATGTCAGGATGGAACAAGTGGCGATCCATAGTCTCTGCTTACCCCTATGGGCGTGAAGATTATGTATGAATATATTTTTGTGTAGAGTTGTAAAAGTGAGTATCTATTATTTATAGGAGACCAGCTACCCACAATACTTGAAAACCGTCGGCCTTCAGATCTCATATGCGAAGGACATCCACGACACGCTGGTGGCCGCGGCACAGAACATATCGCCCACCGAATGATAATTAATAAACGTTTGTAGTTAAGACAATATTTAATGTAGATTAAGTACTCTACTCTCTTGTTTCTGTGGTAAATTATTTTCTAAATAAAATAAGCTTATAACCGCTACAGGTTGGTCTTTTGGTTTAAAGTGAATCACGTAATGCAATTTTAAGGTCAATGGAAAATGAGAAAATTTACAAGTCTTGATTAGAACACAACTCTCTTCAATGAAGGAGATCGCCTAAATATTTGAAAAACATAGAAACTAGCATATTTTACTAATTACATAATACATATCCAACATAGTGTAAAGAAGCATCTTAGCAGACCGGCATAATTGTATTGAATGGTATGGGTCGGCCTTCTGATGCCATAATATGATACTCTGGACATTTGCGCTTACCATAAGGCGGAGTGCAGTCATGATGCCTTGTCAATACAAAAAAATATTTTTAATTATTATTTTATAGGCTCGCCACCTATCACATAGTGGGACGGAACACACTGGCGAAATGTGGGTGTCCAGGCACCTCTGCCTACCCCTTCTGGGAAAAAGGCGTGAGTTTATGTATGTATGTATTTTAAAATCAATTACAAATCAGGAAATAAACCTTCTCCAGTCGTTGAAGATAATATTGCAGATATTATGTTTATAGATTAATGCTGCTTACTGGCATAATATGTTATGCAATCGTCGTTAGATTATTGCAAACCAATAACCCTTATATAATAAAGATTAAGAAAACACACATTTCATTTTATAAAATAATATATTAGAATGTAAATTATCTGAATACATTAAGGGTGAAACTATATATATTTTAATATAATTTATAAACAGATCTATATAACTAGGAACATAATTAATAATACGACATATTTAATTTTATTTACAAAACTATAATTAATAATTATATTTTAATATCGAGATCATTGAAGTTCAACGCCTATTTTCTTGCACACTTACATAAAACACTAAACTAAATCATTTATTAAAACTGTGCGAAAAATAATATTTATAGTAAAATTAACATTGATAGGATATAGACGCGATACAATTAAACAATTATAATAGACTTATCACAATAAATTCGAAATACTATCAGTCTTTAGGTATATCCGTAGGCACCAGGAACATATTGATTGAATTTAAAACCACCATGGCGAACCTGCAACAAATACAGTTTTATATTAATAATATAATCAATCACTCCAAAATAATCTTTGTTCAAAATATACACACTATTTAACGTACTAAAACTATATCAACTGCAAACGAATATTTTTTAAACACAACTACTAATAATTTTATTTTTATTCCAAAACCTTTCCTGACTACCTGTATACATTACTCAATAAATTCATTCTTAAGGAATGAACCTATACAGTTCCAAGAAAAGGTATTCAAGATAAGTTTGAAATCGGGGACATCGATAAAGAAATAAGTTCCAAATTCTTCCCGGTAGATGAGTCCGACAAAAAAGATACACAAAGACTGCAACAGGTATAACAGGTGAAATCCGAATACGAAGCGGCCGGGCCTCAGAATTATAGCTTTACAACCTAATCTATTTTTTACGGTTCCAATAGATCTCTGTGCTTGTACTCTGTCATTCTGCCTCTGCCAAACATTTTGTGTTTAATGTGGAATTAAAATAAAGGTGTTATTTTTTGCTAATCCTACTCATCTAATGGTGTTAATTGCTCGTATAACATAATTAATCAGGAATAACTATCTCAAATAGTAAATGAGAACAAAATCCTCGAAGATAAACCTACAAAAAATAAGGAAGTGTTCGAGTCAAAACTGCTGCCGATAAGACTTTAGGCGTCAATGTAGACAAAATATTTACATGCGCGGCATTATTACAGGGTCTTTATCTTTTATTGACACAAGTTATGACTGTGTTGTAGGTATTGTGGATGGGTAGCAATTCCCGGGGGGTGGCGTTTAGTGCTAGAAAGCATATAAATTAAGTTTATCGGGAGAAACAGTCCTTAGTCTTCTGGATGTTTGCGCCTGGTTGACCCGCGATAAACTTTTGATGACATAAATAATAGTGCACTCCGCGCCGCATGGAATAATACAGGTTGCTTGTATCGCCTCTCTTCGGAATGCACAAACAAGTGACAGCTCATGGAATGTTTTTATGATAGTGAAGGAGAAAGTCCGAAATATAAATAACCACCTTGTTAGTGGAATTGCAATAGCCTATTTATAGTTTTGGAAAACAAAGTCCTATTTTGAATACTATATCATAGCAAATAGATCTTATTTTAAGGGGGTATATAATGTGGGATATGCCTCTGACTTGACTAGAAACCTTCCCAAATAGTCCAAACCCATAAAAAATGCATATAGCCAACTACTTTCAGAGTGTCTCAGAAAAAAATCCTGCGCTTCCACAAATGCCTCAAGTTTAGTCGTTAAAGACAATAATAAAATAAATTGCAAGAATATTCCGCAAAAACTAATGTGGAACGTTCGCGAAGTTTCTTTGTGCATGTGAGCTATCCATCGACGTTCAGCAACGTTCCACCCTATGGTCAAGATCTGTTATCGCCGTTAGCAACAAATGATAATTGTCGGTCGTTCACCCTGAACCGATACACAACATACACCATTACATAAAAAGTAATTGGATATAGGTGACAATGGCGAATCAATATTTGCAACTCGATAATGTTAATTTTATAATTATCGCCACGTCCGTCTGTCTGCTTTAAAAATACACACGCATGTTACTCTTTTTACTTTTTTTTATTGATAGTAGGCCATGGTAACAACCGTGGCCGGCTCAGATACGAGAAAATCTGCAACAACAACCATCAATTATTGTTTAATACCTATTCGATAAATTTTACAATAACAAGTTTCCATTGATTGATTTATTACTTTTCAATTATATATGCCTAACGTAAATATCGTTATACCCACTGTATATTTGGCCTATATAAGAATTAGTCATGTTGCCATTTTAACAAGATCTTGTGTTCTACACGTGCACATTTTGAATAGTGGTGTAGGAAGTCTAATCTCAAGTAGTACTTATAATAACTACACTACGCATTTTACGTACGCCGGACTTGGACTAGGCCTATTGGTTGTCGCTATTTTAACACATTAACAATGTGGAATCAGTAATAGAATGATAGGATATTATTGCAAGCCATAATATTATGGTTTTACCTCATTTTTTCACCTTCCAGCTATTAGTATTTTTTGCAGATTGTTCCAAGAGTTTTTATCCACTAACATTATTTTGGTTGAATATTCAAAAGGATCATAGTTAGTGAAATGGGTATTTTTCATGACAGTTTTATTCATATAATCTGTACGTATTATACAATACATTTTTGTTCTAAAGGATGTTGCAAGTCAAAGGTTTGGTGCGCTTTTATCGCAACGGAACTCTAGTACCGAATTCATATCACTAATGCGATTATGAAACTTCCCCATGTCCGATATAGACATTGTATGCAACTAGAATAACATGGTGAGTGTGTAATATTTTTTGTATGGGACAAGATATTACATTTGCTCATTTGCCGGAACTATGCAATAATAAAGGCACTTTAAATTTTAGTTAAATAAATTCCAAATATGTGGCTTGGATCTGGAATTTGTACCCTGCATGTCGATAGGCTCGCTCTATCACAGTTTGGGGCCGGAATAAGCTCGGTGAAGTGTGTAGTTTCGGTACAAGCGTGAGTTTATGTACATTCGTAATTTGAGTCTTGCATATTTCATACATTGATAGTCAATCACCACGCACTAAAACGGTGAAGGAAAACATTGTGAGGAAACCTGCATACCATAGCGGTTCATAAGAATTTATATGGTATGTAAGTCCGACAACCCGCACTAGGCCAGCGTGGTGGACTATATGGCCTAACCACTCTCAATCGTACTTTCGATTGTAGAGTAGGCCCGTGCCCTGCAGTGGGACGTATATGGGCTGATACATATTTCATACAGGGACTATTTATATCCTCACTAACCAACGCATGATCCCTGCGGGATTTACCTACGCAGACGAAGTCATTAAAGCCATTTCATAATAACTGTAGAATGATAGGTTTGTTTGCGACCATTAGCGTCAACTGCACTGATTATTGGAGTATTACCCCAAGAAAATATGAAGTAATAAGTGTGTGCATTGCGTTAATTTACGACAGTTTTATCTGCAACATTAACGCATAAATGTTCAGTCAATCGATGTTTTTCTCACTCATATCACGCTAGCCAGCAACATTGTTGCAATGTAGGTAGCTGCATTATCAAATCTTATAAATGAATAAGTAGTTGGTATGGTAGATATAGGCTATATATAAATGTGTTAGATAGATAAATGTGATTAATTCGATGACCCTTCGATAAGGAGTAAACTAATAGGTGCAAAACAAGAAAAAAAAATATTTTCTCCCTTATAATACTATTACATTCATAATATAGTGGTATTATAAGTAAATATGTATGACTATTAAAATATATTAAAAATAGTCCAAGTTTCGACATTATCAAACACTTCTCAATAATCTTACAAGTACTTACACTAAAAACAAATCGATTAGATTACAACTCTTTCATTGGAATCTCGCAATATATGTACAGAAGCTTGTAATAGTAATCTTTATCCTCTGACGAATTTCGCGGCTCTTAATTCAATTCTCAGGGCATAAAAAAAATCTAAATGCATAACCCTGAAGCTAGGGTCGCTTAATTCATATTCCCAGGGTTTATTTGCAAATAGTTAAATTTTGACGATGTCGGTTGCATTCCCAAAAATTTCCCCTTGGACTTTCAAAAATATGACTGTGAAAATCGCGCTAAAATAAATATTAAATTAACTTTATATAATAAAGTTCATCTAAATGGTGATAAAAAAATACTAAACCCATTTTTACTAAACTTTGTCATAATACAAGCATAAAGTTTCAATATCGTTGCGAGAGACGACTAATTTCAGTAACGCTCGTCGCTCAACTAGACATCCACTGGAGCGCGCGCACCACGTACGTCGGATTTACGCGCTTTCCTGTCCATATATTGATGTCAAGGGTCTTAGCTTATTATACTAATGTAACAAGTGATACATACATTGTGTTCATCCGAAGACTTGTTGCGCGGCGTAGGTCATGTGCAGGTAGCCGTCCTCTGCGCGGAACTGTTCGTAAGCCTGCGCCATGGTCATGCTGTGGCTCACCAGCACCTTGTCGTTCACCAACAGGTACAACGCCTGTGAAACAAGTCTCATATGTATCGACAGGAAAGTATTGCACGTAGAGTAAAAATATATATCTTTTTTGGCCCTTGTCCTAATCAAACGTTTTTATTAATTTTTTGGTGATGAATAAAAATAAAATTCATAGTTCAGTATTTCTTTATCAACCAACTTTCTAATAAACTTTTAAGTTCTAAATCTTTGGAATTACAAGTCTGTTTTGTAAAATACCAAGTTCTCAGTAGATACAGACTTGAAATATTGACACTTAAGTATTTTTGAAATAAACCCTAGATTTCTTTCACCGTTTATGAGAACGTCAATAATTCATTGTGGTTTCTTGATTGAATATAAAATTTCCGGTGATAAATGATTTACTTTTTCATTCATTCTTCATTCCATTACGACGGGTAGTGAACGATAATATTGAAAGCTATTTGGAAGGCAGTTGTTATTAAACCATTGCACAGTGTCTATTAAATCTGTTCTTTGTATTTTGTTCTTAACTCGTAATATCACATTATGAAGTGGATTCGAATTCCCAGACTCTATTACGACAGTCTATCAGGACTATATGGCCTAACCACACTCAATCGTGCTCTCGATGTAGAGAAGCCCAGTGCCCCGCAGTAGGACATTTAAGGGCTGATACAGATTACGATAGTCTATCACACTCACTTTTTACATTGATAAATATGCGAAATTAATACATCGTGTTTCCTATAGGTAAGAAATACTGAGCCAAGTCGGGTAGAACACAAATGATTTTGATTTCTAAAATATTTTTTTCATATTATTATTTAATCAAAATGAATTAAAATGAACATACCTGAGAGTCCCTCAATTTCATCTTGTTGCGAATAATGTAAAGAAACTGCGACATCGTAATTTCCTGTGGCACTAAAAATTTCGTTCTTTCTAAAGCTGGCACTTCGCGCTCCCTCACATATCTTTGCACGAACAACTGCACAGAAATAATACTAGTCATTATTACAAATACAACAAAACAACATATGCACCCATTTAGGGAGTTGTAACTACACTTACCGGAACTTTGTTAGGAAATCTATGTCGGATTGCTTCAACTTCTTGGTTCGGTTTCGATTTCATTTCTGCAACAACGCGCAATTTGATAAAAATTTTCTTTCTTTCTTTCTATATCTCATAGTATAAGTAGCTGTGTATGTTATATTCGTAGAAAGTGTTCTCACCATCTTTATATCCGAAGACTTCTTGCGAGGCGTAGGTGATGTATAGGAACCCGTCCTCGTCACCATATGTCTCATACGCCTGCGCCATGGTTAGACTCATGCTGAGCATCGATCTATTGTTGATTATCAAATACAAAGCCTGCGACAAAAAACTCTGAATAAGCGTCCTATCATCATAAATGACCCCTAACGCCAAATGAAATGTACGACAGTTCATGTGGTAGAGCCACGCTGCTATCAGTCATGACTAAATGGGCATACATAAATGGGCAGACTTGTCCGACCACTGTCTCACAGGAGATCGACGTTAAACGACAGCCTCGCTGTCGCGTTTCGTTCATTAAGCAAGATTACCGGATCCACAATATCCCTTGCCTCTTTCCATCCTTTTTGGGCCGGCAACACATCCATGACCCAAGCGTTATGGATGGTCATGGGCGGCAGTTATCACTCTCCATCAGGTGACCTGTTTGCTCGTTAGCCTATGCAATAAAAAATAAACAATATGCGTTGCATCGTGACCGGAATAGTAGGTGTAGTGTAAGTTTGAAAGTTACCACATAAAGATCTCCGCTCTTCGAGTTTATCAATTATAGTTCATATTAATATAGAAAGTCCAGACAAACAGACGCTGTATTTGAAATAATTACGGTGCGTCAGCCAATAAATAGACAGTTCGAAACAAGATCGCCATTCTATAATCATTCAACTAGCATCAATTATTATAATTACTAATTATTCGCTTATGTAATGGAATATACAATAATACTCATAGATAAATATGCAATAAATGCAACATTATTCTCTCGAGAGATTACACTTACTTGGTTGGGTTTGATTCTTATTCTGTTGCGTATTATGACTAAGAATTGTGACATCGTGATATCTTCTGGTACTAAAAACTTGGATTTATCCAGAGTTGGTAGGTTCCTTTCCTTGTGATATCTCTCTACAATTAACTGCGGACAATGTAACATAATTAATTATGATTAATTAATTATTATCAACAATTAGGGTTTATTACAAATGAGTCGTTTAATGTTTCTTAACTTACCGGTATTTTTGTTGGAAACCTGCTTTTAATAGCCATTACTTCTTCTTTTCTGCAAACTGCAAAAAATAAAAGAATTTGAACTAACAGAAACACACACAGTAGGGAATTACGGCGTGATCATACAAATTAAAAAAGCCGTTTTTATTAGGAGTTTCTTCATACGAAAAAATACCTACAATGTCTTTTCTTTCTATTAATCATCGTACAAAGTTATAACTCAATGGGTAGACACTAGACAAGCATAGACGAGGTACCTGCCGCAACCGATCTCATTGACCTCTACCTTCATCACTTTTTTTGTTGATTTACAATTGACGTGTAAGGAATTCTTCAAATAACAACTTTGCATTTAAGACGAAAGGAATTATTGTAACAAATATGTTTGTAACTAAAAAAATATTTCTTCGGCATTCAACACTACTCTTGTTATTTGTTCTACTCCTCCTTAAAAATTTACGTATTACCTAATATTTTTAACTCCCCGCTAGGTACCCACATTAATGCAATAACATTATCCATTCCTGACCACTTACAATATCTACGAGCTATGCAACGGTATAATATGTATATGGTGAGTCCGTGGACACAGAAACAGGTTTTGATAATTTATGCCGGTACCACCCTCCGGGTAGACGGTTTGTAAACAGACGTACTTTTGTCACTTAAGCTCGTGCGTCAAGTCACGTAGCAAATCACTACAAAATAATTAAACAATGTTTACAAATGAGTATTATACTAAAGCAAATTTAATGGATTGATAACATGCGCCTGCCGAGCAAACACCAAATCTCAGGTTCATTAAACTTTATTTGCATGTATTCATAGATCTGCTGCTATTTTACTCATCGTACGAACACTGATTGTAGATAACATTAGGCATGTATCTATGTTCCTTAATTGATGACGCCGAAATGGTAGAACGAGTACAACTAATATAAATGTATTATGATTTGATAAAATTTGTACACATTCCTATTTTATATATATAATATTAACTACTTAAATGGTAATCATTTAGAAATATACTGTATTGAAACTGGTACATTTTAATTTATATTATAAAAAATTGCACTTGAGTGCAAACATAACAATTAAGGGTTAACGACCTTAATTATATTAAGTATAGTTTTGATAATAACAACAATAGATTAAGAGCACTTCTAAAATAATGTAGGTACTAGGTAAATCATAATAATTTTAGAGTATCCCTTTGTGTAGTTATAAGAAATCAGTGTACAATAAAGATTAAATAAAAAAAATAAAAAAAAAACTCGCTTAAAGCTGAAATGCTATGTGATTTTCATATAAGGATAGAACAGTCAAATAAAACTTAAAGTAACCAAGGCATATTCAGAAAATTCTAGAGATCTATTCTAAAAATGTATCTGCTCTATTTATAAAAAGTTCCGTCGTACAAGATTATTGATAAGTTTAAACTTCTGCAATCGATGTAGAAGCATAATAACTTCTACAATCCATAAGCCATTCATGAAAATAAAACTAGTTGCTTATACATGGTATGTTTTGATCGTTTATCAAATAATTGGATTGTCCTAAAACCAGTAGTGATAAATGAACTGTACCGTTAGATGCATTGTCAACTACTTGTAGGTAACTGTCTTGTCCATTTTCTATTCAAATTGATGCACTTTAGAATTTGATCATAAATCATCATCATGGACACAGCAATATACTAACAACAAACTCTCCCATTATCATGGTGATATATAAACATTTATTGAAATATAATTTCAAAGGTCATTCACAGAATTGTTAAATATTCCGTAATAATTAGACTTTGCACTTGTTTGTATCGAGAGAATAAAGTAAACTTTAATTCTACTCTCAAATTATTTGTTATAAAACTATAATAACCAATAAACACTATATAAAACAATAATATTTCTCGACCTGAATTTCAGGTAGATACTTACCAAAGGATTTTTTCGATTTAAAACACTGTTTAACGTTATGATTCACATCGTGTTTAATTAAGGTGGTAATAAAGTTCAACTCCATTGTGGAAAAATGCCGGTCACATCAAAATAACAATCGTATTTGCTCTGAGGAGCAACCGTACACGCCGTGCGCTTTCCGAGTCTCGACTACCGCAAAGCAAACAACGTCGGGTAGTTTTATCATTCGCCTAGGGGTCGACACTTGTAAACAACATCCGATAATCAATTCCCTTTTATTTTCTGTTCTTGTACATAGCAATTAGCTGTAATATATAATTTGTTACAAAGTTAGAGGTAGTGTGCTCATGTTTCAACCATATTTGATAGACATTTGCAGAAACATCTAGTGGATTCATTTTAAATTATTATGGTAGGTCGAGGACACATTTAATATTGGAAAAAGGGATTCTTTCAGATGAAGCATGCTAATTAAATATTTGTGTATAACTTTATGTAGTTATTATATACATTCATATAGGTATGAACATAGGTAAATAAGTTTACATGATGCCCACACTCAATGAATATTTTAATGACTGCACTAATTGTTGCCTGATAACCTAGTTGTGAAAGTTACGGGCTGCCGAGAAAGAGGTCGCGAGTTCGATTCAGCTTGAGGGCTGAGGGAGATCTCTGACTTCTGGTTATTGCGTGTACGTGTATTAATAATAGATAATATCATCCATTGGTATCATGGCAAAATAAAGGGATATGCATAGGTAAAACTGCAAAGATCAAATTTTCTACAACAATTTCAAAGAAATGAGAGCTTTATCACTCCATATAAAAAATTGAACGCACTGAATTACCATCTAACTTTCAAAACTAAGTTTTTGGAAGTCGTTGTTAAAAAAAGACCTACCAAGGATAGTGCAGATTGAAACAATTTATAGCCGGATCAATAATGCTAGATAGGTATAGCCATAAGCCGGCCGGCATTAGATTTGCACAACGCTCTATTCAAATGGTTTTTTAGTCAAGTTCGTAATCCTAGTTGATGTTCCCTACAAACAGCAATGCGCAAAACTTATCTCAGAGAAAATTGCTCCGTCGTTTTGGGTCCAACTCTCTCTTGCCGTGAATTTAGAAAAAAAGATCACCACTTAAAAAGTCCCAATTCCAATTGTTGATTTAATTATAATGTAGCGGCCTATTCAAAGTTAAAAGACCGACCACATTAATAATATTATATTTTAGCCGGCTGTGATACGAGAGGTCGCGGCTTCAATCCCCGCGCCGAGGTGCATAATATATTTGTGTGATCATACATATTACATCAGATCTGGCTGTTTTAAGACCCAAAGAATCTCACGTTTGTAATAACCATGCCACGAGATTTATATCTTACTTCGGGTTCAGGACTTACTATGTGTGTGACTATTCGGTGAATTTATTTATGTTTACCAATATCTCAATTATGCAATACAAAAAATTAAATCCGATTAATCAGTAAGTACGTGTTGTCCCCAACATACAAAGAAATATAGAGATATATCAATTGAATTATTATCTACGAGTTATTTGTCACACAGTCGTCCATGCGGTAAGTGTACTTATGGCCAAGCGTAAATATAGGAATGTTTTGATATTTACATATCGGCCGATGACGACGAATCATGATATTAATGTAATCTTAAATGGGGTGTGTCTAATTGGTACCCTCACGCGATAACAAACTGCTCGGCTTAATGGTTAAAGCTAATAAAGTGCTATTGAATGGCTGTGTTTATTGCAAGTAAACATTTGCAGTTGCCGTTGGTTGAAGGTTTATTTGGCAAGTGCCAGCAGATCAAGCAGTATCTAAACCAACTATTACTAGAAAATTTGTTGCGTTCGCTAGATCCCCGTAGTTCTAAATTAATCAGGTACAACTAAAAGCAATGGGCCAATGACTAGCTAGCTATCTAGGTAGGCAATCAAAATATATGTCCTTTTCATTATAAAGTATTATCTGTCCAGCTTATACTGCCTCATCATGGTTTTGGCAAATTTTATTCCAGAAATGAGAATTGTATTACCTAGGTATATTATACATCATTCAATTAATACAGTATTTTGTAATCGAAGGGATTGCCCTAATCTTATTTACTCCATACTCATAATAATCCGACAGTCGGCTAATAGTTAGGTTCAGATCAGCATTTCAAAATATTATTATGTTTTACAAACACTTAAGGGGACAGTCCAACAAATATCTGGAGGCTTATAATATAAACAATTATCGTTCCATGCGGGGTCGAACCCACAATCTCTCGCACAGATAACCAGGTGTCGGCGCGTGCGGGGTGTGTCGAATTGCACCAACTAGCATATACGACATATAATTGCACTTACCATTGTCGATACTAATTATTACTAAGGTATAGCTATATAGCCAGGACGGTTTAAAAAAAACTGACTTAATATGTTTGCATGTAGGACCGGATTATACCGTTGTGATCCACATAGCACAATCTAGAGTAAGGCCTTGGTATATAATAATTTCTTTCGCTCAGGCAGGAATTCGCAGAGTTACCCTCTTGTAGAGGAGAGGGCACATTTTAAGCGAGAGGCTCGTAGTATATACTATTACTTCCGTTATACATAAAGGTATGGTGGGTTACCTTTGTTGGTACCTTGGTTTTGTACCTATAGTGTATGCCTGTTATTATTATTAACGTATTTCAACAAAAGTTTTCAGCCTGGCCTGGCTTGCAAATATTTAAATACGATACGTTGGGGTAGCACCGTTATAGTAGTGCGTAAGGGGTAATAACGTAAACTTTTACAAAATATAGGAGTTTACGTTCTTATCCCTTCCATCCGTGTATTACGGTGTTCAATCATATGCCATATTTTATTGCTATGAGATTATGATATATCTTTAAATATCACAATAAAGATTATGACAGTATTATTTTACCTAGGTTAATTTATCATCATAATGGGAAAAAATGTGGATCTCCATTTTTTATTGAATGCATCATTATTTTTAACAAAAGTGAACGCAATTTAAACTTAAAATGTCAATCAGTGAATAGAAATACGTTTCTATAAACGAATAAGTTTTTATAGTTATAACAAAAATATTTGATATCGTTATAATTATGTTTCTTATTAAAATATTATGTTATAAGACACTGTTTATTAATAAATTATCTAAATTGGAATGCAAAATAATAAACGTAAATCCAGGAAATAAATAGATTTGACATTCCACTGTCTAATCAATGTGCCCGCGTAAAATGGAACGCTGCAAATACTGCGACGAAGAAATTATTGAATTTTTGAAATAATATTAATTTAAATTAAGATAAATCCATTCTGTTTAAATCTTGATAAAGTAAACTATGCTTTAGTATTTATGTAATTATTTATCGCGTTTTTATGACATTTAGCGCACAAGATTATTTACCACTGCATAGGTGAACTTCAGAATCGATAACCCAGTTTTAAGCGAGCAAGTAAAAATTGTTAGTGTATTATAAGTACTACAATGCCGTGCTGAAGATTATCTTAGTGTCGAGACGGAAGGGATATTGCGATAATACAAAATGTTATTAACTCCGATCTATATCGCGATGACTTTCATTAAGACTTGGCGCATACGTTCGTTCAGGGCTCGGCTTCTCGAGTTCCTAAGCGGCAATACGAGTGTCGCCTTTTGTAAAGTTCCTGAAAATGCTGCGGGTGAGTTTATGCACGCTTTTCACAATTATTGTTTTATGTAATTTACAGTTACTTTCTTGTCAGAGGAGATAAATGTTATTTACAAATTAATTTGCATTTATTTTTGTTTAAAAATTTGCTAATCTAACAACTTAATTATGCCAATAATCTAACATGCATTTTGAACATGAAATGATTTAATACATTGAATTTATGGTGCATTACTTATTGTAATTATAATTACTTATGTACAGTATAAATTAAACCATTCGGCCACATGCTAGTTACATAGCTATTGTAAAGTTTAAGGAGCTAAATACATATTATGTCATTGGCCCTGGCAACAACCCGTGCCACTCGGGCTAATTCTGAATAAAAAATACCAAGTTTATGTGTGTTGCACATTAAATACATAGGTAACTTCAGTTTGTAATATCCCATTTATGTCCCACTGGAGGGCAGAGGCCTCTACAACTAAGTGTATGTTTGAGAGTAGTTAGGCCATATAGTTCACCATGCTGGCCTCGTGCAGTTTGGCAGATTTTACATACTATAGAATTGTAAAATATATTGTATAGTAAATCTTATTGAAAACTAATTCATTCATATTTACCAATTTTACCAATAAAGTCAATTAATGTACGAGTAGGAAGTACTATTGATTTTGAATACATAACATGGTATATTTTTTCTTAAATATCTAATTTTCCAATACACATCAATTTGTTATTACATTTTGCATATTATATGTATAGACACATTTTATATTTAATTGATCAGAATCTGAATTGTTTGGGCTAACATAATGTAAGTGTTTTTATATACATAATAATTACTAGATTTTTAAAATCATATTAATTATGTTTCATAAATATGTATAATGGACCCAGGATTTATTTTACTTGATTGTAACTATGGGAATCTGGAAAATTTAAAGAAAACTGAACTGAATGAAAGAAAAATTATTCTATAATTTTTTAATTTGTAATTAATATTTTAATATGTATATGCTAGCGAAGTGATTTTATTTGGAAATAGTGTAAAATTGAAAATATTATTTCAGAAACTCCCACACTTAGTTCCAAGCTATGTACAAATCCTAAAAATGCATATCTATGTAATCTCCTTGACTATACAAACACTACAAGGATATGCAGCATGAAACCAACACAGTGCATTGAGATTAGTGACTGGGTGACATGCGCGGGGGGCCTGCCACTGGGTTCGGGAGATCAGTCTCCAGTCACTGACCTTGATGTGGATGTACTGTTTGAGTGTGAGATGGAACCACATGATGGTAGCACCCAGGATATCGCAAATGTGAGATATGTTTGTACATCAATTAATTTTAAACAAATGATCTAATTACATCCAATTGCATTAATTTAGTTTCGTTAACTTGATGGCAATGTAATTTAATTATAGTTAGAAGTAACAACAAAATAAAACTTTATATGAAGAGTTATTACATTGAAATAAATCCTACACTGATTTATAACATTTAAGATTCTTAATGATAATGTCTTGCAATTTTACTTAGCACATGCTGGCTTAAAATAGGAAGTCTGTGAAATCTAAACTTCATATTATAAAACATAACAGAAAACCATTGAACTTCTTACTAAAATAATAATTGCACTTTTCAGCTGGAATCAATTGGACACCCTGTAGCATGGAAAGCTGGCTCGCATTTAGCTATAGTGTTAAAAACTAACATAGAACATCTTAGTATGATTGGTTTTCAATTTGTTGGTGGCGAATTTTTTATTGACCATAATTTGCCTGTTGTCAGAATACAAAGTAAGTTAAACAATAAATTAGTTACATATAAAATCTTAGTCAAAGATAATTCGTCCCTAGTACTCGTCAATGTTACAACAACATTGCGTGTTTTAGAGGTCACCCAAGATTGGCGTTACGTTCTTACACTTTAATACATATATCAAAACTTACACGAACAAAGCTTGCTAAATGTTGTGTCAAGTATTTTTTTAACCCCGTGTCAGAGCGTTATAGACTTCTAGGGCACGCGATCTGTGAGTCTGTCTCAAGTTTGAACATTAATTACAACACCACGCGGCGCTATAGCGCTGCGCCAGTACTATAGGTACGCTAATACGCCTTGACGTGTGCCAGATACGCGTTCTGTTTGTCTAAACCTTAATAGGATTTATCATTTATTTATTTAAACATTACAGTATCGTATATTTACTATGGAATAAAAAAGTGGATCCGTCCAATTGTGTGGCAATGTTAGATGTACATGTAAAGTATGTTATTGCAGAATGTAGTTTAGATTAAATTCGCTTAATTATAGAGTGTAGGAATCACGTCAGTTTTACTTTTCAGCTGTACAGTTATCCGGGGAACCAAATAAAGCCACAGACCCTTCTATGAGAAGTTTGCGTAGCGATATCCAACATAGCCTCAAGAATCCTAGTGAGTTTCAGTGGCAAGTGCATGCTGCCCTTCTCAGAAAGCTGTCTAAGGTTGTTGACATTAAATCTGACATAAGGAACACCACAGCACAAATGAACGGCACCAGTGACGTAATCGTAACACCTCCTCAACCTACCAAAACTGTTACATTAGCTGATGTTAGTGTTAATACATCTAAGTCATTGACTGAAGATGATGAGAAAGACAAACCTAATGAAGAAACTGCTAAAACGGAGACTGATGCAGAACATAATATACCAGAAACATTGGAATTGCAGTTAGTCCAAGGGGAACAAGATGACAAGGAATTGATTGTTGAAAATGTAACAGTTGAGATCCAACACAATATTACGCCCAAGAAATCGAGCTTAAAACTGGATCTAAAGAAAGGGACGAGTCAACTGTCTACTTCCTTGCTGAACATATCCAGTCAAATTAAGTCAGTCACTACACATAAGAGAGTAGTGAGCACTACTGGGCCTAAAAAGGTTCCTCCTTCTTTGGAGTCATTGACGCATTTGAAGGAGGATCGGCACAAGCCGTCTTCGTCCCAACAGAGCACGCCAAAGTCTGTGAAAAGTTCCCGTCCATTAGTTAATACTAAGTCGCCGAACGTGTTGATTTATTCTGATAGTGTAGCTGCTAGAGATAACTTGGAGGCTTCTCTTAAGAAAGTGCTGGACTGCGATAGGTGAGTGTGAGTGTCTATACGTTATTAATAAGTAGACAAGCGGCAATTGGTTCATTTCGCTTGCTTCTTCTTCAGCCGGAAAACGATCACCAAATTCAACAAAACGTTCCGGTATCACATCTTATCTTATAATATCCACGCCCGAATTTCGCTTACCTGCATAACGCTTACCGTTTCCATCATATCACTTTATGCCTTAACGATTGTTTGGCGTGTTTTATCATTATATCAAACGTAAATCGGCTTTCCGTTTACAATGGACTTTGCTGGGGCTTCCGAAGATTAAATTATGTACAGTGATTGCTGACGGCTGAGACGTAATTGTATGCACCATTGAGCTATACTAGAGGGGGCACCGCAAACAAAATATTGGTAACTAAAAGCAGTAGTATATCTACTATTTTCGTTTCTATCTCTATCTCTCCAACACAGGCACAAATCCGTCTCGTTCGACTTGTAACGTGACTGGTGCACTGCGCGGATAATGAATCGGTGTCCACTCTTTTATAACGGCTGTATGGTGGTAGAGAGTAGAGAGTGTAGAGTGGAGTCGGTGCGTGTGCGGTGCAGGTACACGCTGTACAGCGTGTCGCGCGCGGCGCTGGAGGGCGGCGCGTGGCGCGGGCGCGCGGCGCTGGTGGCGGTGGCGGGGTGCGTGGGGCGCGCGGCGCCGCTGCTGCTGGCGCACCTGCTGGACGGCGGCCGCCTGCTGGCGCTGTGCTCCGACCTGCTGCACACCGTGCTGCCGCACTACAAGACTGCTGAGGTTCACATTACTACAATTACCAAGCGTTTCGGTTTACTTGTTTCGAAATAAGAATAATAGATACATATGTATACATTCAAGGGACGCCTTTATCCCGAAGGGATGGGCAGGGACTATGAATCTCCACTTTGCTAGATTCTGACATACCATGTTTTCTTTGTATACTTTCATCAATCTCTTCATGCATTCTCGTTGATTCAAATTACTTTTCATTTTTGACCCTTGTCTAGAGGTTCGATGGAATCGATCCCTCTGGACTCTTCCGGGTAAATCAAGGACTACAAATCACAATTTTCTATGATTGATTTCTATATCTATGATTATTTTAAAAACCATTTTCTTCCAAATTATTTTTCGTCAGCATGTCCAAGTTGACTGCAAACAGGCAGTAAGTAAAGATATAAATCAATGATCAAATGTGTTTGCAGGTGCGTGAAAACGAAATCGTTCAATTTTCTTACGACAAATGGAAGGCAGTTAAGATGAAACATCACATATTCTGTTACCAGGCATCGCCTGCGAAGAAACAGTTCTCCACGGAAAGCGACAGACAGTAAGATATTTTTAAAAATTTCTTATATTGTGTGTCGGATGTGTTGTACTAAAGTATCATTGTGTTTTAACATTTTCAGAGCAAGTCAGGAAAATAATATTAGTCGGTACGGAAAATCTATTTGTAGATATGAAGCCTTATCATTTTTATTGTAGAAATTATTTACTTTATGCAGGGTGATTCAAAAATATTTTTTATTGTTCTTGGCTATGCTGAAGAGAGAGAGAGAGAGAGAGAGAGAAAAGTCGAAATGATCCGATATAAAAAAAAACTATCTTTGGAACACCCTATATTTATGATAGAGTTATATAGAGTTAATATGTGTAACGGCATGATTGCAGTTTTATTTAACCATACTTAGTAATATCAAATAAATAAAATCCACATGTTGGGTTTTGTTACACTGTATCGTATATTAATTATGCTATTAAGGAATTATTGCTAATATTTATCATTATTTATTAATATTACATTCACTTATTTTTATAGATGCCACGATTTATGAATAGATTTTAGATATCAGTTGAGAAATTTATATAGATTGAATATTTTACTATCTCTAACACCAATAATAATTTGGGAAAATGTACTGCTTTAATACTTGAAGTCCTATCAACGATGACCAGGAGAATTGGCACATAATATTATGTGAAATGAAAATATTTCGTCTATACTTTTAAGTATACCATAATATATAATTTTTGTGACTTCTAAAGTTATATCAGGTATATCAAGACTGCTACCGAAAACGAAGCCGGGTGGTAGTTTTAGTGACTTACGGCACAATGCAACTAAACATTTGGAAAAAAAAAACGAAGATAGTTTTGTTGTTATTTTTTTCCTATCGTTGTATAATAATATTGTACACCGTTTTATTTTGAAAGTCACTATGGTACGCTAGGATTTAAAATATTATTTTGGCAAAAACTATGGATTTACAACCCAAAGACGAAGATATTTAAAAAATCACAAATAACGTTGTCGCGTTTCTTTGCGCATTTTTAATTGCATTGTGTTTGTAGTCACTAAATCTACCACCCGGCTTCTTTTTCGGTAGCAGTCTTGATATACCCTGTATGTCAAATAACATACCCTGGAACCGTATCCTTATTTATACCTAGTACATAGCATGGTAGTTGCAAGTATGTACATATTATTTCGATTGGTGACGTCATTCATGTTGATGAATATCGGTGACGTGATTGACGGTGGTGTTTGGTGTCCAGGCCGTCGAAGTACACGGGGCACCCGGGTCACGAGCTGGACATCCAGGTGCTCGCCTCGGAGGAGACGTGGCGCACGCCCTCGCTTCTGCAAGCTACAGACCTCACTAACAACGGCATTGCTATATTCTCACAGGTAACAACATAATATAACTCAATAATACACAATATGTGTCATGTGTGTCAGACGTCAGTGTGTCAGTGTGGTGCACTATATGGCCTAACTACTCTCAATGGTACTTTCGATTGTAGAGGAGGCACATGCCCTGCAGTGGGAGTGTATATAGGCTGATACAAATACAGACTCATAACACAAAATATGTAACTCCCTATCTCTAGAAATGGTACACAGGAGGAAAAACCCACGCTAGCATTTAATTCTTATGTTCGGGTTAACTCTCCCTTTAAACCTAAGTTTAGTCATTCAACTTTAAGATTTTATGAGGTCTGAAAAGAGTGACTGAAATACACATTCTGATAAAATAAATAATACAATGCTATAATGGTAAAATTTATGTATTTATTTATTTTCAGATACACTTAGAAGCTGACCCTAGCGATTATTTAGGTGAAGAAGGCCTCAAAAGTAATGAAGCACGCTTAGGAATTATTCATAAGATTTTAGGAGACATACTCGGTCTCCATGTTAGGGAACCTAGTGAATTAGAGCCCTTTGAGTACACCAGAGGATTCTTTCTTGGAAACCATGTGGTAAGAATTTACTCTGTTTAACATAATTATCATTTTCCGTATTCATTTTGCATCGCCATTATTAGAAATTGCTGAAATGTGGCGTTTATGTTTAAATGCAAACGACATGTATTTTGCGACATTTAATTGATCACGGATTTAAATATGAATGACCATAACAAGTATATTAAGGTAAAGTAGGATCAATTTGTGACGTGACTATAAATTCATATTAGTGTAATTTTGAAGTAGGTTAAGTATTCGTTTCTTTTTTGTGATTCACATATAAAGCTTTTTAGAGAAACACCGTCATATGGTTCAATAACATGACGTATAACTAGATATTTCATTGCTTTTACTCTTTCAATGGTACTTTGTATTTTAGTGACCTCACAGTTACCATTATAATGGATGCTCTGTTGCAGTACCGAATACTTATACTGTTTGAATTCCAAATTAATAAAATTCACTAATTAACTCATTATATTCTTGTAATATTTAGATATTGAGCATTCATCCACTTTTTGTATCTTTTCATTTGTTCGTCAGTTTATTAGAACTAACGATATCATTAATTTATGTTAAGCATTGTAAAATATTGTGTATTGTATTGAACTACGCCATTTTGATCACGGTCATTTAAAATACAAAGTGTGTGTATGTTTCGTGGTGATTGCTGATAGAATGTTGAGTGACCATCATGAGCCCCGGGGTAAAACGAGACACAAAAACCATTTTATGTAACATCATAAATGTCGATAACCGATAATTTATGGATGTTGCAAACGTAGAGAACTTAGGAAAATATCGACGTCGTAACTGTTGATAGATGGAAAATATCGATAATAAATATGCCGATGAATTGAAAAATGTCGGTATTAGAAAATGCCTATGAATATTGAATTTTTTTTCATAGAAAATATCGATAAATTGAGATATGTCATTAGGTGGGCAAACGTCATTACTGTAAATATCGATATTCCTTTTGGGCAATCTTGGTTTACCCCGGTTCGTTCTGGTCGCTGTGTGAGGGTAGAGGGTGGTGGGTGTGGGGGTGGGGGTGGCGACAGTGAGTGACGCACGTGTTGTCGGTAGGCGGCGTGGCCGACGTCGGGCGCGGGCCCCGGCCACGTGACCGTGTGATGGGTGAGACGCGCCACGCTTCACGCACTAACTGTACAGACCATGCGCTTTCTTCATACGGTCATGTCGACTCTTTCATCCTCGTGGTTGTGATCACTAACTGCTTAACACATTCGATACCGAATTTTATGCGATTTTACATTTATTTTGTAACAAATAAGCCGTGAATGAGGTTTCTTTCTGTAGATCATTTTAATTCTCGGACATTATTGTTCAAAATATATAACAGCGTTTTTTCAACTGGTTTTTGCCAAAATTCAGCATTTGCGAACAATTTTACAACGTGTGTAACCAAAAATAAATCCTACGATATACAATATTTTTACTAAATTAATCGATGCTTTAATCAAATGTTCCTTCGTACTAAATAGGTTATTTTAAAACGGTCTCTAATGTGTTAATAATATAGATGTCGGATTAACTCAAAATATTTTCCATTTCGCTGTAAACCAAAAACTAAATAATATTTGATGTGCTTCGATTACGCTACTAAATCGCTATTTCACGTATGTGTTGTGTTTAGCGTGCTCACAAGGCATGGCTTTACACACATCACCATTGCATCGATTCTTTTTTTTTAATATGATTAACTACGAGTTAAGCTTATTTGTAATTGTGACGTCACATTCCATGACGTTGCTAACTCGATTAAAATCACTATCCATTTTATTTACATCTTGCTAATTAAGGAAGGCGTGGCTTTTTTTATGAGGATAAATTAATTCGTTACTAGAACGGTAACACTGCTATTTTTTATGCAACGTAAATAAGATAAAATTTTAAATAAAATCGCTTTATTTTGAAAATAAAATAATATCGAATATCGCGTACTGTTAAATAATAATTTATTCTATTCATAACATTTCTGTTTTAACTCTCTGTGTTGCATGTAATTGTTGTCCCGAGTTTTCTATCATAGTTAACACTATGAATGTATAAATGACGTCATTATCCAAAAAAAAACTAACGGCGAATAATGTGATTTTTCTTCATTATTAATTTTCATCTTTTTATCTCATTTAGCTTTCACTCAATCACCTCTTCTTCTGTTACATTCCATTTTTGTAATTTAGATAGCGCTATTTGTTTTTTCCAATTTTTTTACGACTACTCATGTTACTCGCCGAAATTGGCAATATGAAAGACGTATCTATGATAGAACACTCACTCGTACCATTTTATTGTGCATTATTATACAATATGTTTTTCGTAATTTCAGCAAAAAATGTCGTTAATAGAAAGTTGGTGTTCCCCGGCGGAGGACGGCGCGCGTATTCAGAAGCTGGACGACCTCACGATACAGTGGTGTCTGCGCGGGGAAGTGCCTAGAGAACCGCCCTCTGAGAAATTTCTGCCTGTTTATGTTTATGAATGTCCGGATAATTTTTCTACTGTCGAGTATTTTGATGTGAGTGCAATTTTTTTTTGTGTCTACTATTTCGACATATATGTAAAATTTCTGTTTTTCAATTTTCCTTCTATTGCCACTATTTCTTCAATTTTCCTTTAAAGATAGTTCAGTACAGGTTCGGGAGCATAAATTAACTTTGACTTTGACGATATCAAAGTAGTACACTTGATTATTGATTTATCGATAGTCACTATCAGTTAGTCGATGTAATTAAACCTTAGGCATTCCCAGTGACTCGTTGAACTTCAATAAAACACGTCTCATAGTCCATCTTCGCAGACTTCGTTTACAGCAATAGCAGTTGCGTGTGTAAGAGCGGGATAGTAACTAGCATCTAGCTACCAATTTTATTGCCCTTCCAGAAGTAGAAATATTGATTAGATATAGAAAGAAAGATTTATTTATTGTTGGTACAAAAAGTATAAATAAAAAAGAAAACAAAATAAGAAAAAACATTTCAACACATGAAAATAGAAAAATGTTGCAATTAATAAAATAGTAACAAAAGACAATAATAATACTCACAGTAATATATTTGTTAGGTATTTTGCTCAGGTAAACTCCTGAACAGAACTGAAGTTCAGCTAAGAGGTAAAAATATTCGTATCTATATGAGATGCCCAAAAATCGTGAAAACTAAAATTACGATTTTTGACAAAAAATCTTCTCGCGTTTTTCTCAAATTATATACAATGCCACCTGGGGTAGTGAGAAACATGTGGGTAAGTTAAGTACCACGTGTCAATAAAACCCTGTATACAAAGAGTGTATGTGTGTGTAGAACCTGACATCAGTGAGCATGGGTCGCGTGGTGGTGTACGCGGACGTGCTGTGGTCGACGGCGTGCGTGACGGGCGGCGCGCTGGCGCGGGGCGTGGGCGCCGTGGCGCGGCGGCAGGCGGGCGCGCGCGGCCGCGGACACAACCGCTGGATCACGCCGCCCGGACAGGCCGCCATGTCGCTGCAGGTACCTCTATACTACTTATCACGGCCACGAAACTAATTTGCACATACACGCCTTCTACTTTGGGTTGATAATAAAAATATAACCTCTTAAATATATCGACAGTTTTTTTTTATCCTATAAAGAAATATAGTACTTATTATCGCAGTGTGTTTAGGCGTGGTGTACTGGGCCCCAAGACAAATATCATTTCTCTGTTGGTGTGAACGCCTACTGAAAGTCTATATGTATGGAAATTACATTGGGCAGTCACGTGACTTCTGGTTACCAAATGTCATTTCCATACATTTGATCTTTCCACAAGAGTTCACGCCAGCAGAAAAGTGACATTTATCTAGAGACTCAGTACACTACACCTAAAGACATTGTGATAATACAACATTTCTTTATAGGATAAAAAATTAAGAAAATAAATATCGATTTTAAGGGATTATTCTTTTTTTCATTATCAACTCAAGATGTATGTGTAAAGATAGCCTCAAATATCGACTAGTGCCAAAGTCTGACTTTCATAGTCAACTTTCCTTTATTCTAGTACGGAACTGATCGACTGCGTTCCCACATTGTATTCAAAATAATGAGAAACTATTATTACAGTAAACAAATACTAATTTGCAGGTGTGGCAAAAAATGTCCCCGTCGATATCGCTCGTACAACACGCGACGGCGCTGGCGGCCGTGCTCGCTATACGCACGATAGCCGGCTACGAACACTTGGATATCAGGTACACCTATTAATCTTACTAATCTATTATTTCCAAAAACATCATCGACAGTTTTACGACAAAATATATTGACTAATAATTCTCTTACCTTTTGTATGTTTTCAGAATAAAATGGCCTAACGATATTTACTTTGGACGGGAAGTTAAAATCGGTGGCACCATCACCACAGCCAACTGCATGAACGATGATGTTATATTAAATATCGGTATGTACAATAATGGAATATGATTTCTTATCTTGTCGACTAAAAATATCGACTATGAAATTCACTTTATTTTAAGCAGTAATGGTTTTGAATGTTATTATTATGCTTACCAATTCAATTCATATTATTAATATAACTTTAAATCTCTTTTTCCAGTACATTATTCTTTTCAATACTGATATTTTTTACGATATGTAAAATAAATAAATTAACAAACTATTATTTTCTTAATTGTTTTAAGTGCACACTTTTACATTAATGGAGTAATTTCTTCTCAGGTACAGGCGTAAACATATCGAACAGCGTTCCCACAACATGCGTTAACGACATTATCGATGAATACAACAAGAAGCACGGCACGTCACTAGCGCATATATCGATAGAACGGTTCCTCGCGCGGTACTGCTCGCAATTAGAGATCATACTCGACCGCATGGCGCTCGACGGAGGGGTGGACCACTTTCTGCAACAGTATTACGAGTATTGGCTACATACGTGAGTAGTTTTTTTAAACTGTTTATTTATGTCCAAGTCCTTAACAATCCGGTATATGTATGTAGTCGATTTCTTGACCAATGTAAATGTGTCAGGAAAATAAATTAAACAATATAATGAAAATGATTAAATTGTTCTTACCTACTAAACGTGCGAGATCGGTGCAAAACGTTATTAATTTAACTTTCTGATTAACTTCGTTGCGGGTTAAAGACAAGTTAGACATTCCCAGAGACTCGCCGAGCTTCAATGCTCGGTGTCATTACATTGCGTGCCACTGTTGATCCTGGCTTACAGGAGTTGCAGTGGTGGGTGTGAGGGCGAGACAGTCTCCACCTACTAAACGTGCGAGATCGGTGCAAAAGTATTACCAAAAATAATAAGATATTTACTAATCGATTTTAGTGGATTAACTTGAAGATGGCGTGCATGGCATGGCAGCATGGCAACTTCAATATATTGTTGCAATTTTTTTAATCTATTTACTAAATGGTTCTCAGGGGAGAGGAGATAATGGTACAGAGTGAGGGGGCGGCGTCCCCCGTGAGCGGCACCATCAGCGGCGTGGACGACGCGGGCTGGCTCGTGGTGCGCACTAGCGCCGCCCAGGTCAAGGTGGCGCCCGACGGAAACACCTTCGACATCATGGCCGGACTCGTCGCGCCCAAACTATAACACCCTCACGACACTCAAGTATTTTGAATGCAGGTACTCGCTTGATTTATATCGATATATCGGGATATAGACATTTTAATTTGCAATGTTGGTGGCGGCGCATCTGTCCGGATAGTGAGCACTGCACTGTAAATTCAATTAGTAAGTGCCGTGTCCCGCGCAGAGAGATAATCGAGTCTCGCCGGCGATATGTATCTGGACAACACCGCACTTATCAGTCTTTTTGTCATCTACAAAAACAAGTACCTGTTTTTACCTACACCGATTGTAGTCCAGTGATCAATTTTTGCGAACTGAATACTCGAGGGCTGCCTTAGCATGTAATATGTACTTAGACAAGGTGTTCTGGTTATAGGTGTGTGGCATTTATCGATATTGATTTGTTGATTGTGTAGTCGTTAGTATTTATGCTCCGACCAGTATTGGGTCTGTGTGGACTACGCGCGAGGTTTCTTCATGTGAAGAGTTTATATTATAAGGGGTGAAATGTGTGCTTTGCAGTGAATTATACAAAAGTCGATAATATTAGAACAGAAAGAAAATTATGATTTGCGGTCAATATATAGAGCCGGTTTATATTGTGTACTGGAATCATATTAATTTATAGCATGACAATATATTTTTATTTTTTTAATGCCTAGTGGTGAGGGTTATGTGCAATTAGAGATGCAGTTGACACAGGAAATGATGAAGTGATATATTCATATTTTTAAACAAAATTGAACTGTTATCCGTATTGTAGATTATTCGATACAATTTAAAATAAAAGTAAATAAATAATATTTATGCAATTTAAATACTGGGTGTCCTCTAATTCCTTGAATATGTAGCAAGTTCATATTATATTCTTGTTAAAAAAGAAATTCTCAAGTTGAATTTTATAATAATGTTCAATTCATATATTTATATACTATGTTATTGGGAATGAATGGAATGGAAGACAATATTTTTAATAAAATAATATATTGCAATACTTTCGATCTCTGCATCTCTAAACTACGAATTTATTTTTCTTATCGCAGTTTATTTTTCTGTTATACTGCTCTTTTCATTAAAATACATAATTGTTTTAAATGTGCTTATTCAAAAATAATTTAATATGCTCATTTGTTTATTTCTAAGCACAAAGATTAGTTGTCAGGGAAAAGTTAATGTTTCATTTTTACGTAAGCGTTCAATGTTATTAGTTATAACAACCTATTTATCAAAATATAACCATAGCGAAATTACTCATGTTATAAAATATTAAATAAAATGTTTAAAAGTACTGTAATAAGTGCCCAATATCGTGTGTTTAAAAAAAACATACGTTCAATATAGATTTCTAATTGAGAAACTAATAAATTTAATTATTGAAAACACAAATAACATAAGTCTTTTTTGAGATTATTCCATAATATTCAACTAATGACTGACAAAATCTGTAAAATGTATTTAGAAGTTAAGTTATTCATATAATTATATTTATTTATTTATAACATGTTTAACTTTTTTATAATATATTTATCTATTGTATTAAAAAAGTCTAGATATAATTTTGTGACATAATTCATCCGAAATTGAAAGTAGACTCTGAAAGTGATCACGTATTGGGCACTTAATGAAGAAGTAATATGTAGATGAACACAGGCACATTAATATCGACGTGTATTGTGAATTGTGATGTAGTTATAGTTTAGTGAAGTTTTATGAGTGTCGAAGACGTACTATTTCGTTGCCTTTAAATTATATATTAAATGTATTTTGATATTATAACAGGATTTTACTGCAAAAATATTGAAGAAATTTGAGCTGCTTAACATTATATTTATCGGCAGACATATTTTAAGAATGCTTGTGAATTAGTCGGCATATTCTATCGATGTTTTTATTCATTGAATTTTATTGAAGTTAAAAAAACAATAATATATACACATGGTATTGCCTAATATTTTTGCAGTAAATATATAACAGTATGACCTAGTTATGGAAAGCCGCACCACTGCCAGTGCTCTTATATCAAATTATATTATGTAGACTCAAATGTAATGTTCCGTCATGCACTACAAAGGATTATTTTAATGGGTGTATTTTTCTGTTTGTGATGTCTTGAAAGGTTTTTACCAATTTGCACTAAGTTGTGCAAGGCTTATACATATCCTCGAATAACTTTAGGATATTGTACTTTTTATGCGTGAATGTATGTCAAGGTGAAAACGATCTTTATTTATCGGAGCGCATCAAATGTGATATCAACATTTTAAATTATTGCCGTATGTCGATAGATATTTATTGTTATTGTTTATGTAGTGATATATTTATGATGAATGTTAACAGCTATGGTGATTTTTAAAACACAATTCATGTTATTTATTTATTTAAATATTTACACTTTATACAAATGATGTATAGGTGGACTTAATACCTGAGGCATTCTCTATTAAATTATTTATTGTTTTGTTATATTTAACAGAAAAGAAAAATTAAATTGCTTTGTGTTATGGTATAATTAAAATGTCGGTATGACGTGTCGATAAATTGTTTGACAAGTATATTTCGCCATGACAAGTGAAGTACACCCGAAGAAATGAATTTACTTTGTAGTGTTTAATAATAAGTATGTAATTGTATTTATACACGTATAAACTGAATGTTGTAGAGGAGTCCGTTCATATTATTAATGTTCTAAATTTTAAACTTGCAAATGTAGCTACGTCAATTAATTTAAGATTATCGATAGAAATACGAGAATCTCGTTTGCTTTTATTTTGGGTTTTTGCCGTTGTTAAAATTGTTAATGTCAATTCTGTCAACACGAGTGACGTGTGAAGTCTGTGAATCCAATGTAGGTATTGAAATTTAGAAACAGAAATTTAAAAAAATGGTACTGTAATAATATACCTACAGAAATATATACCGATCACAAAAGTTGCGAAGTGCAAATGTGAGTTGCGACACGTACTAGTCATTATGTTAAGCTAGTGGGTGAGATAAAATTGAATGTTAGATTTTTTTACGATGCCAAAAACAAAATTAATTATTACTTACTATATTTTGGCGTTACATTCCAAAATTAAAGCATTTAATATAATATTTATTTGGGCTATAATAAATTCCAATAAAGCGTTTTTACACATTTTATTATACGCAGTATCTGTTCTGTACTTATGGGTGAAGATTGAATGTGTCTTCAATGTAAAATATCATAATAAGCGTGTGAATTGGAGCTTTACATTATTTTCAATTTCTCGTATCGGAAAAAATGTGCCTAAAAAAAGACATTGCGGTGCACGTACGATGTACTTTATTATGGTTGTAAATTAAATTAAGTCGCTTTATTGTAAATGTTTGAAATCTTAAACATTGTACACTAATTTCGATGTAAATTTTGATGTTGTAAAATGACAATTTTTCGACGTTGAATTGAATTTTGCTATTTCATAATTCTCAATTTTACTGTTTACGGAAAGGTAATTTGGCGGTCTGTGTGTCACAAAATTGTTGTCATTGATATTTACACTTGGTACGTCTAGTCTTTCGCTGTTGTAACGTGACGTTATGTTGTTTAGATGTTATACATTGATAGAGTCTAAAATGTTACTTGATTATCTTGTTACACTACTCTGGTTGTACTCATATCCTCTAATTAAACTATTTCTTACTAAATATATCGTTTATTTATTTATTTATTTAAGATTATTTTTTTTTTACACCGACACAGCATGGTGACTGCACTGCGCCTGATGGTTAGCGCAAATGCCGGGCAGAGTATCGAATGGCATCAGACGGCAGTCCCATGTCATTCGATACAATTATGCCGGCTTGCTAAAATGCTTCACACGGCAGAAGGATCCAGGATTATAGGAAGGTCATTGGTAGGCTCTGACCGATCACCCTTTTTGGGAATCTGTTGCAAATTGGCTTCGCTCCAGGATTCAGGCACCATTCCTGAGCGGTAGGACGCTCGGTAGAGTCGAGAGGTGAGTCATTTGTACTATGTCCATTTACACTAACTAGCACGATAAGAAAAGGTTGACTTAGACGAACGCTTGTAAACGTCTTTACGTGGTATTTATACGTGACTGTTATTAAAAACCAGCCTTCCTCCTTCAAAACCTCGTTTCATAGTTTGCTAGCGTTGCGACATGACGTGACGCCGCGCCGGCCGCTGACTGCGGAATGTGCGGGAGTGTGTCCGCACAAAAAACAATAATAAATAATTCATGCATATTCATATCATGAAACTCCTTGAGACATTTTAAGGTATTTGGATAAGTCCTTCTTTAAAGTCTAAAAACCAAGTTTCTTTAAATTTAAACCATTTTGTATACGCATTGAAAATACCAGTAGTATTATAAAATTAACTTATATTAGATATAAAATGTAAAAAATCCTAAAATATGTTTCATCAATAGTAATCTGCGTCAGGAAAATGAAATTTATTAACTGGGACCCCTGCAGTTCCTAAATGATGAAGTATAAATATTGAACCCGATAGTGGCTCTCGGGCCAATGTTTCAGGAATCATATGCCATCTGGAAGTGGTGACTACAAGATGGTCCAAGTTTTCCCCAGCCCATGTGACTGACGTCACGGCTGACACAGGTAGCTTATATCTTTCTATTATTCGCCTTTCGTCTGGATCTATGCGAATTATCTGCAAGGAAATAATATACGAATGCTGTGTATTTAGGCTGTTTTCTTTGAATCGACAAAAAACCTTTAATTATTTTAATTTAGCCATCTGTGACCTGTGTATTAAATCTTCTAGTGTAACCTCCAAAATATTTATCTGAATAAAATAAAGAAGCCTCAGTGGGTTTCTAGGAATAGTCTTCATTTTATAATATTTTGACAAAGCATAAAAAGGGAACTTATTATGTTTTATGAAGATATGGATGCTCGTAAATGGATGTTCACTGAAGATTTGGTGTACGAAGAATAACGCTTTTAGTTTTATTCTAGAACCAAAGCTAAACTCTGGCGGGCCAAGCTTTCATATGGGCATTACTGAACTACTTACCGAGCCACCAAACATAATAGCGACCCACAGCATTCCATTTTGATCGATAGTCATTCCGTCTGCTATCTCGTCAGTGTAGCCATAATCTCTTAAATTGATTACTGTACGTCGGTTACCTTACAAATATGCGAATAATCAGAACAAATTAAAGAAACACATAATAGAATAGTAACGGATACTTACTAATATGTCCTCGATTTAAATCGAAATCTAGCGCTTCTATTTTCCTCGTCTCTGAATCGATATAGTAAAGTACGCTGTTGTTCAATGCCCAAACAATACCATTGGATATTGTGACAGGTTTTAATTGCACTTGAGGTATGAAACAGGGATGTTCTATACTGTAAAATGCTGCTTCGTCTATCTCTATGTCGTATTTCGATTGAGGGCCTTTTGTGCCTATAAAATAAAAAATATACATAAATTTTAAAAATAACACCTTTGTTGTATTTTTTTTTTCTTAAATGATTGTTTTGTTCTACATTTTACTCAACGTATGGGCAACCTTGTGGTAGGGTTCAATTTACTTTTTGACCACTTGCTTTACGTAGTCACGAAATTGTCTTTTTTTACAATCCTCTATTAATAATGACCCGCGAAATTATTCTGGTCCAGTGTCCACAATTTAGGGAAGGTCGCCCATGATCCTTATACATTGCAAGAATCAGTTTACACTTCAAATTAATAAAAAATTAAAATAGTTATTTAATTTTACCAGTCCAGAATCTTCCACGCGCATCAGCTTTTCCATCATTAAGAACATTGTTGGGTTTTCCTTGGTCGAATGTTGCTATGTATCTCAAAGAATCGGCGTCCCCCACTCGGTCCCAATCCAGTAAGTATAACGCAGATCTGACTGCCAATAATGTGCGACTGCTATTCGCTATTGGCCACACAATATTTACTTGCCCATATTCTAAAAAAGTATTATGTCATGTAAATTATTAAAAAATATTAGAAAATTCAATTAAGAATTAGTGCTTATATCCTCAAACAATATTATTATTGATGTATTCATTGAATGTTAAGCATTATCGATTATTAGAAACATCCAAAAATTATATCTGTAATTTACAAATTAGTATCTAAATGTTTGTCAATATTTATAATTCCATTTAATAGATGATATCGAATATTATAGATAATTTGTTAAATTACCAATATGTTTGATTACATGTTTCCTCGTAATATATTCTATTCGATGGACGTTTTGGTTATGAACATCTACCCAATATAAAGTTTGTGTTTCGTCATCCCATACAGGACATTCTCCGTGTATTGACGACATATTACTAAATTCGTAGACTTCAAAAAAAGCTTTGTTCAGAAATTGTTCGGTGGTAACAAATTTTAAAAACTGTAAAAAATAAAATGGATTTGTCTTATAAATATTGCATAAAATCGTATCTTGTATTAAAATAAAGTCAGAACTTCATAAAATAATCTTGACTTACATTTTGTTTTGTAATTGATGCACTATGTTGTGTAAAAGTGTGAAACATAGCCATTAAACACAAAAACCGCGAGAAAATGAGTTCTAACATTATGTAACGGCTCTTTTAATAACTATGAACATAACTGAACTAAATTTAATCATTAAGATTTTATAAGTATGCTAAATTATTTCATTAAGTTTTATTACAGTTTTAAAATCACGTTACTTAAAATAATTGAAAAAATTCAAAGGAAGGATTTAGATTTTTTCACGGGGGACTTTATATTATATTTAAGAATTATAGATACTAAGATTACACTTTGCATATAATTTCAGCTCAATGATTTAATTTATAAAAACGTATCATTTTGACAATCAATTAACAAGTTGTACAGAAAATATCCGCGATAACAAAATAAAACCATACTTTAAATTATGTATTTTTATAAAATAATTTTAATGAACACTACTTGAACACGGGATACAACCAAATACTGTCTTACGCACGTATGTACATTTCGTAATAAACGTTATAATAGTGCAATTAGTTACAGACGCAATAAGTAACGGTTTAACAAAATTTCAGTTCTTTAATTAACACACCATTAGTGAGTTTATTTCTTTTAAAAAGTGTATCATTAGTAGTAGTCGGCATTGTCAAATCGGAAAGCGTTGGGTGCCGTTCCTCGACTGCCAGTGTTTCGTATAGTGAAGATGGCGCCCCCTAGTGGCTCCAGCTTGGCGTCCACGTTGTCTCTGGACGTGGTCACGAACAGTTCGTCCAGGTTGGGTCCGCCCCAGCACACTGACGTCACGCGGGACACGGGCAGCTTGTACCCGTACAACAACTGCCTAGAATCTGGATTTATGTGTAGAACCTACGGATACATTAATCCTGTTACTTACATTTGAAGAATTTTACGGAGTGATACCGTGAATTAGAATTAAATGGAGTAGTAGACGCATGAAACAATAGTTGCCACCACATATTATAAAGCAGTGCGTAAACAGTTCACGATATTACAAAATCTATTTAATTATATTCAACGGTATATTTACTAGTTATGTTTATTTCACTCGATATACTTTCATATAATACTTTATAAAATGATTAAGTTTGTATGGTAATAATGATGATTTAAAAAACAAATTATGAAATAAAAATATATGATAAACGAATACTGACTGCGCCACCGAACATGAGCGCCACCCACAGATGTCCTTTGCTGTCCACTGTCATGCCGTCAGGGATTGCCTCCTCGTAACCATAGTTGGAAATATCAAATATTGTCCTTCTGGCACCTGATTCAAATATAACCATTACTTTGAAACCATTTTTGAAACTCAATAAAAGTACCTAATCCTATTTTCAATTCAAGAATTTAAATATTTAAAACAGACACAAAAAGAGTACCCGACCTTTTAGAAACTTTAATAATATATCTGAAAGCTAACATAATATATCGGATGAGTTGAAAACACTAATAAGAAATTTCATTCATTAATGAAAAACTTACTTAATTCTCCCTTCTCCAAATCGTAGTCGAAAGCCTCGACTTTCTGTGTGGGTGAGTCAATATAGTACATGACGGTGTTATTGATCGACCACACGAGTCCGTTCGATATCGACACCGGTTTCACCTGGACTTGAGGGTGGGTGATACTCTCCTGTTCGAGACTATATAAAGCAGCTTTATCTGGCAGAACATCGTCTCCCGTCTGAGGCCCTTTTGTTCCTGTTTATAATTTGTCTTCGTTAATTCAATTATACAAAAAATAGCTATCATATTTACGGTTGTATCAGGTCGATTTTTTACAATATTTTGCGTCGAGTAGGTATCTGAATATAAGATCTAGGTATTGCTGGTGTTTACTAATAGAAACGTATGTCATTATCGCATGAAATAACCACTCTAGGTTATGGTGATCTGACATTTGTTTACACGATGTAACTTTTTTATATCCTTACGATAAAATTGTATCTTCAGGGCGAGAAACTCGCCCCGTGTAAATGGGGCTTAATACGTTAAATCAGCCAGTGACACACTTGTATCAGCAAAAATATATCTTAACTTCAAATAAATATACCACCCTTAGGTGATTTTCTCCAGTGCCAGTAACTTACCCACCCAAAACCTGCCTACAGCATCAGGCTTGCCTTCATTGATAACATTGTCTGGCAGTCCGTTGTCCAAGGTTGTAATTATTCGCAAGGCTTCATCGCCAGCTACTTCCCAATCGAGGAGGTATAAAGCAGAGCGCACAGCAACTAGCAGCCGGCGCGACCCCGATACCAATGACACTACGTTCACAGTGCCATACCCTGATTGAAAGGTAAAAATGATAGAAATATAGGTATTTTAATATTACCTCAACAGCAAGGATCTTTAATTTCGCCAGTAATAAACTTAAAGGTATGCAAAAATGAATATAATAAACATAAGGATAATATGCTAAGCATAACTAGAATTAAAGATAATTAACAACCGCATTTAATTTTATTCTCGGTAAAAAACAATCTAGCGTGTTTTCCAAGTGATATTTTGGGTGCATTATCATACATTTCCTTTATGTATCTGCAAGTTCTTTGACTGAATTACAGCAAAGTAATTAAAGCCGTAAATGATAAAATAGTCATTTATATATCTGGGAAATTCGATTTTGTAAATGGATAGATATAATTAGAGCTAAGTATATAGAAGTGATAGGCTGGAAGTAGTTTTAATTAAAATAATATGTAATTAATATTAAATCACTCAATACCTATATGTTTAGTGTAAATCTTCCCAGTTGTATAATCGAGTTTATGGACGTTGTGTTTAGATGCATCAACAAAGTATAAAGTCTGTTGGTCTGGATCCCACACAGGGCTCTCAGCATGCACGAACACTGCCGGGTCCGAAGGATTTTCAGGCGAGGATACCTTATAAATCAGACATAGATATAAAAAAACTTAGAACACAAAAATAATTCTCAAAAAAGTAAATTAATTATTAATAATTTAAACCAACAATAATTATGTATTATACCTATAATAGACTCAGGGTTATTTTTCAGAGTATACTATTTTTTTATTGAACTCAAAAGTATAATACTGATTAATACATGGTGAAAAAATTTAAATAAGTATTATAAGAAATTTAGTTTCATTTCGTGATATTCTAATCCACGTTCAAACTTCAAATTATACTCTCGTTTTTATACAAAGACGCGCGCGCATGTTGGTGTGAGTAGTTTGTGGATGGGTTTATTATAGTAATTCGTATTGTGTAATATTTTGCTATTTGAGGATAACAATTATAAATAAATAAATATTCATTTATTTTTATTTTACTAATGCGACTATACTCAAGATTATACTGAACTTCCTGTTAAATTTTGTACGCTCAAATCAAAATAACCCTATATCTCTAATTTGCGTAAATATTCCATTTGTAAATTATGTAATGCTGTTGTGAGAACAAAATTAGGGCGCGATTATAACTATTTTACACAGTTTTATACAGACTTAATTAATTTTAATTATAAGTTAAAACTCACCATAGATATTCTGTAATTTTCTTGCTTTTCATTTGCAAATGCACATTTTCGCCAAAACCAAAGACTAGTAGATATCAATACATAGTGTACGATTGTTAAAATCTGCATAGCTCAGATTATTTAGTAGAAAACAAAAGATCGACTTGCGAACAGGATCAGGGACCTGAACCAATTGCCGAAAATATGTGGAAATAATTAAAATGCAACACAGGTACTAATACAAGCAAGATTTTTTGCTAGAATGTTAGACTGTGAATATATAGTTATACTACTTTAATTGACCGGTTTTTGTTTACTTGTTTATATTAAGATTCACGTCTGTAACCATTTATATAAAAAAGCTATAGCTCATGTTTTAGCGATAACTTACAAAAACTAGTATATTCTCTACTATAAAGAATGTTAAATAATAAACTTTAGTGAGAATGTATACGTAAAACCGACTGGTTAAATATAAGTTATCAAAATCATATATACTACATCATATACAATATAAACGTTATTTATAATTCAAATATATGTTTCAAAAGGTTTTTTATATTTCCACTCAAACACAAATATTTATAATTAGGTACGCTAAGGTAATCACATCTACACTAATTTCGTGAACAAATGATACTGAATTTTCCTTGATGCCTAATCCAAAAAAAACTAGCATTGTAATGTTTTTGCAGTGTAACAAAGGTTCTTCAAACCCACCATGAATAGGTGATAACAATCACAAAACGACAATAAATGAAACAACTGGTACCTTTTACATTTTTTATTTCATAACTAGAAGTTATGGAGAATAATTGCCTTCTACTGGTATCTTAAAAGTAAATAGTTAATTCTAGTCAATACAATAGAACAATTATTTCACAATCAGTCGAACAGATCGATCAAAACAATGAGGTATAAATAATAAACCATCTTTCGTTCCTTATGACAAAATATTTTTGCTTATTATCAGACTAAAAATGACGTTTCATGACAATTTACCTTTACAAATAAAATACTTTATTCAAACAATGCTTACATTTGATCAAGATTGTTATGATCATTTGATTAGATCGGAACTATTTGAGCTCATTGGCACCAAAACCTTTGTCATTACGATAACTCAGCAGTATCAAATTGATATTTTGAAATGTGAAAATGTTACACTTAAAATTAAATTAGATAAAATAAAACTATATCAACATAGACTGTAGCTCTATTCGTTCTCGGTCTAATAGGCAAATGCCGTACAAACTGATATATTTATGGCAATAATGCTTTACACATACATATTGCAGTCAGTTAACCGGGGTAAAAGAAAAAAAAAGAGTTGAAAAAGTCTTGCTATTCATTTAGGAACACGTGAGTGAAACATGAAACTATCGTTATCTATACTTACAGACCAGGGGTTCCCAAACTTTTTCAGTTCGCTACGCACATACACGTTTATTATTTTGTTTTGTAGATCTAGCCTATCTAGGTCCAAATAGAAAGGTGCAAGGACAATCACGTAGATGGGTACAAAAAAAATATTTAAAAAGATAATTGCTTTACGATGCCCTCCTATACTTTTTATCCCACACCAGGGCGCACTGCGACACCCTTGGGGAACCCCAACTTTATGAAAATAGGCATTCCGATCTTGTTAATAAATGAATACAACCAGTTACCAGGACTCATGTTTAATTTCACCCTGGTGTATAAGTGATCGGGTCGTGTTGAATGTACATAATATGCTAGTGTAATATAGTGTGCGGTGCCTAGGCGTGCGCGGGCGCGGGCGGCGGCTGCGCGTCGGCGGGGGGTTGCTCTGCACTGGGCGCCGCCGCTACCAGACCCGCGTTCTCCGCTTGTAACCTGAGCGACAAATGTTCATTTTACGTTCAACTCTTTAATTAACTTTACATTTTAAATTAGTTCAGGACGCCTCTGTAAATATTTTTATAAGTTCACGAAATAATTATAACTTGCTACTATGCATTCGAAATGACCTAATTGTACCATAATTTTGTGCAAATAAACATATTCTAATTAATGTTAAATAATTGTTCTAATAAATAAAACGAATGTTTTTATTTGTTGTATTATACAACTAAAAATAAAAGTATTTGGCTATTAAATTAATTTAAAAACAGGATTGATTAATAAAGAAATGTATGTTACCTCTGGTGAGCTTGGTGTTTCGATCGGAATTCAGCCGCCTTCAACTGCTCTAAGTGGAACTGTTGTCGTTCTTGTATTAACTGTTGTCGCTGATACTCCAAACCTAACAAAAAAAAAAGTGATATCGTATAACTTGATGCTTCACTGTAGCCAAAATACCCCCAGTGTAGTACCCAATACCCAATGTGTTACAAAAGATAAAATAAAGATAGCTTTGCTATTGTTGCTTATTTGGTAACACTCGTTAAGGCCCAATAATTCTCATTCTGCGTATCTCATTATTTTACAAAATTACTAACGTTCAAACCTTCACGTTTATTTCCAGTATTGATACGACAGGCGAGCCACATTGTTCATAGGCAGCCTATCATTAACCACCAATAATTCATTAAGACGCTTACCCTCCCTCTCCCGTTCCATGGTGGCCTCGAGTTCCTCGAAGTGCCGCAGTTTGATCTCCAGTTTCTTCATCTGCGTCTCGACAAGCAGCGCGACGAGCGACTTGATCTTGCGCTCCTCGACGCCGGCGAGGTGCTTGGCCTTCACCGCGGCCGCCGCCAGCGCCGCCGCCGCCGCCGACTGCAGCTTCGCGTCCACTGTCGCCGGCGCTTCTAAATATACAACATACATAGCTTTTTTATTGTAATGAATGACGATACGAGCATGCCATTCGACTGATGGTAAGCAATAACACCACTCATAGACAGTCGCAAAGTCAAGCAACACCATGAATTACAAAGGAATGTTTGGCCTTCCACTGCGCTCGCCATCTTTTTCGCTGCTATAGTGGTATGGCGGTGGTACCTACCCAGGCGGCCTCTCACAAATGCACATACAATACAAAGCTTATAAATAAACAAAGCATAAACAAATTGTCTGGTATCCAGGTCTATAAATATTTATAAATATGTAGTTAGCATACATATACAAGTTGGTAACACTCCTATATATTTTATTAAATTTTTAGTAATGATATTCTTTCTTGATCCGTTAGTATATAATTAACCATCGAACATTAAATAAATAAATATAAATAAATAAATAACACCCAACAGTCACATATATAGTCCTGACCCCACACTAAGATCGAGTCTTGTGTCGTGGGTATCAGGAACTACGAGAGACTTTTCGGTCTCACAAACAACCAGACCCGGAAGAAATATTTGTGGGCCACACAAAAATTTCTCTCGGTGCGGGGATCGAACCTCTCGTTTCACAGGCGGCGTCTAACCAACAGCGCCACGGAGGCTGTCATTGACACACACGGAGCATTGTACACAGAATAAGAATAAGATACAATATGTAAAGGCATATAAAAGGGAATAACATTGATGACAGTAGATATGAGTATATAAAGTCGTGTAACTCCGTTACCTGGTTGCGGCGAGGGCGAGTCCTTGATATCCTTCTCTTCGACGGGCGCGGGCTCGGCCGGCTCGTCCTTCACTTTAGCGTCGCTCTCCTCCACCTCCATCGGCTCGTTCTTCACTTCACCTGAACCCTCCTTCTTTTCACCTGCTAGAAATAACATATTTTCATAAAAGTTAAGATGAAACATTTAATCGGTGTATATTGAGTATCATGCACAACCAGTGTTTTCATTTAGATTTTAGCAATATGGCGTAATTATATCGACTTACAAAATGTTCAATAACTTATTTGGATAGAAAAGGTTTTTCATCCGTTAGGAGCAATCCAAGGAATGTGCTAGTGTGCTATGGTGTTTTGTTTTTGTGTAAGAGTAAGTATTGATGTAGGGCACGTACCGGTGGCGGGCAGTTCAGCGGCGGTGCCGGCGATGCCGGTGGCGGCGAGCGCGGCGCCGGCGCCCAGCGCGCCCGCCGCCTTCACGTGCGCCTCCATCATCGCCGCCGGCACCTCGTCCTGCATACAAACATTACTCGCTCATGTATACTAACCTTAAATATAACATTAACTTACTTTATAGAAACTATCCTGGGAACTATTAACAATTAAAATAACTTTTGAAAAACATCAAAATTTAAATTGGAACTCAATTCAATTGTTTTGTTTTTGTATGTCACGGCTATCCGCCAATTATAAAAAAACAGTGTCCTATTTTTAGAAATAATCTTATGTGTTCTTTGAGAAATACTGCTTACGGAAAAGAACATATAAATATACACAATTTATTTTTTAGTATACACAAAACAACAGTATCTAGATACATGAAATTAATAATATTGGTAGGACATAAAGATAAAATAAATTCAAATAAAACCTTAATAGCGGAGAACTCTTCCATGGCAGCTTTAGTGGCTTTGGCTGCTATGCGCGGGTCGACGACGGACGCGAGGAACGCTACCGTACTCATCACAGGGTTGCCTGTCTTACTGAATGGCACCGGTTGGTAAGCGAGAGGACCAAGCACACCACCTGTTTCATGTTATTTCAAACATTTGTATTTCGAATAATAAAAGAATACTCGAGAAAAAACTTCTGTCATGACAGTTAATGGGAAATTGTATCTTATCGGAAATTATTTGATTTTGAGAATGGGAAATTCCATGCGATATGTGAGTTCTGTGATTTGAGTGATTTAAAGTTTATTATGTTGTACAGCTGCGTAAAGTGCAGTAAGTAAAGAGGCAAGTGTATCGGGTGGTTACCGGAAGCGGGGTCGTCGAGGTAGGGGTCCTCGATGGGCAGGCGCAGGAAGTGCAGGATGCACTCGTCCTGCGTGCGCGTGCCCACGTGCGCGGCCACGCGGTTCCAGTCGTCGCGGTGCAGCTCCAGCGCCTCCAGCAGCAGCAGCGTCTCCTGCTCCGTCCACTCGCGCCCGCGCCCGCCGCCCGCGCCGCCCGCCACGCCCACCACGCCGCGGTACTGTGCAACCGCATACATATACATTTGTTAGCGTTATAATTGTGTAAAATGACAAACTCATTTTTGAACAATGTTGACTGAAAAACAATAATCATATTGTGCTCTAGATGCGCCATAGTACATAATACGACTTAACTAAGAGTGCAAAAAATAGCTGGCTACCGAGCGCGAGAAATGCACAAACACTCGCGTCCGACAAATGTCTATGTATCATATAAATACTTATCCACATGGCGGAGAACCATCCACATTCGACATAGAAAGAAGGATCTGCGCTAACTGGCTCTTAAATGGTTAAATATTTTAAAAACCAAGCAAGGAACAAGGAACTTCAGCAATATTATCCAACAAGTATCAAGCAGTAACCTGGTCGAGTTTGAGTCCGGGCGCGACGGGCAGGTCTGGCGCGGGCTCGGTCTTGAGCAGCGGCGCGGCGGCGGGCGCGGGCGCGGGCGCGGGGGCGGGCGCGCCGCTCTCCGCGCCGTTGGGCAGACCGGGCTCCACTTTCGGCACATTCTCCGCTGGCACAACACAGTTCAATATTACGACAAACGTCATATATGGGTTCAACTTTATCGTGTTCTACTGTAATTGCTGGAGGTGATATCGCATACAAAATATCCAGTCAATGCGCTCGCGGGAAACCAGTGGAAAGTGAAGATATTACAATTGCGTAGAAGTGATGACATAAATAAAATTACAGGTACAGTATTGTTGATTTTTGTTACACACATGATTGATTAACATAATTAAAATCAAGTTCATATACTTTGTCCAATCCTCCGTTATGTCATCTTAAAAAAGCAACATGAATAAACAAAAAATAATGGTTACCTGGTCTGGGTTGTGCTGTCCTGGCGATGAGCGGCTGCAAGCCCGACGGTGTGTCGGACAGTACGTGGAAGTGTGAAGTGGGCGGTGGACCCATTGCCGTCGGCCTTGATTCAGCCTCCAACTGAGAACACACAAAAGTCATAAAGTATACATGCAATAATTTTGCACATGCATCTATATGATTCTACTGTCGGGACAGTAAAATACATGGTTAGCGTTGTAGATATTGAAAACTGCGAATGATATTGCCTATAAACACTTGATTCGTTGCAGGAATCTAACTAATAATTGTCTGCTATAGAGCCATTGACGCTTTCAAAATCCCCTCGAGTTTAATAAAAAAAATAAGAGGGTATTTTCGATACAGATTCGGAATATGACGTATCATGTATGTATGTATGTTCTGCACCTGGTAGTTGATGAGGCCCCACTGCTCGAGGAAGCCGTGCACGCGCATGATGGCGCACACGTCGCCCGCCAGGTTGCGGCGGCACGCCGTGCTCGTCAGGTACTCCGTCGGGTTCAGCCGGTACGTGTCGATCATGAAGTTCCTGCAACACGAAAAATATACTACATTTTTAGTCAACTGAAGTGTAAGACAACTTCCGTAGCGCAGTCGATTAAACGCCGCCTGTGAAACGAGAGGCCGCGAGTTCGATCCCCGCACTGAGAGAAATGATTGTGTGGCCCACAAATATTTCTTTCCAGTCTGGGTGTTTGTAAGACCGAAAAGTCTGATACCCATGACACAAAACTCGATCTTAGTGTGGGGTGTGGACTATGTATGTGACTGTTGGGTGTTATTTATTTATTTATTTAAGGAATGAACTAAATACAGAGGCGTTTCTGAACAATCGTCAAGGATAATTCATAAATGTAACAAAAATATTACAAGTGGGTTCTATTACCTGTACGCTAGATATATCTCAGGTGTTTTGGATTTGTTCTTTCCGTTGAAGAACTCTGGCAGAGCGCGTTTCTCGATCATGTGTATGGAGTTGTAGTCGAACCAGGCGGAGTAGGACGGCACCACGATATGATGTGTCTGGTCTGTCACATTGTCTTCCAACTCTTCCTTTGTCAGCATTTCCTACAAAAATAAAATTTATTGCATGAAATGGAATGAAAAACAAAAAAGATAAGTTCCTGTAATATTTCAGAGCTTTGTGTTTACGAACCCGAATTGTACTAAAATTTAGATTTCAGTTTACGTACAACCTCAATAATTTTATGAGTATAATAAGGTAATAAATATAAAATTTTAACTTTTCTATTCGTGGATCATGTAGTGTCATATAACGACTTATTTATATACAGTTTTAAAACCTTATGTTTTGTCCTTTTCAAACGACTTTTGAATTCAGTTTGAGCAAAGACAAAACATTCGTTAAATATAACAGGTTTTAAAACTATATATGATTGTCTGTGAGACATTCTTTTAAGCGATAAAACCGCCATTTGTATTTATTTTTTGTGCTTTTTGTTTCTGTATATTGTTTTCTTTTTGTATAATAAAGATTTAAATAAATAAATATGATTATTAATATTATTGATTATTGGCCTTTTCGAGTGTGCGTGTATGTGTGTGCGTGTGCGTGTATGTGCGTTCGTGAGTACGTGTGCGTGTGCGTGCTTGTGTACGTTTTTTATTTATTGCAATGAATAGCAAGTCGAGCATGCCGTTCGCCTGATGGTAAGCGATACGACCGCTCATAAACAGTATCAAAACCAAACAATACCTTGAAAAACAAAGCAATGCTTGGCATTCCAGTGTGCTCGCCATCCTGAGACATAAGTTGTTAATGCTCAATCTGTCCAGTGGTTACCCTGGCTACAAAGCGTACCTGCGTGTTGGAGTCGGAGTGCTTGCCCTGCGAGTCGTCGTGCGTGTCGAGCGGCGCGGGCGTGGCGGGCGCGTCGGTGTCGGGAGGCGCGGCGGGCGCGGCGCTGGTGGCGCTGGCGCCGCTGCCCCCGCTGCCGCCGCTGCCGCCAGACGCGCATGGCGTCGCCGCTGACACATAATACATACGGTAAAACAACTACACCATTGACGATCTACGCACAACTTCTTTTTCTATCTCTCTCTTGCACATTCATTCGAGGACAATTAATTTCTAGTGTAGCGAATAAGACAAAATTTTCGAACTTTTGTACTATATTGTTTAAACTGATGCCACGCCTCATTGTACATTATTAACCCATAAAGGTTCTACTGCTCATCACTAAGCACAGACCGCCTCCACAATTTTATTCATAATCAAAATATGGTCGGAAATCATAAACCACACATAAAGATATAACAATGATAAAAAATAATATTTTTATACAACAAGTAATAGCCTAGAATGACTTACGTTCTGCAGGTCTTTCAGCTTCCGGCGTGGGTGCGGCGTCAGTGTTATCTCTCGAAGCATTGTCCTCTTCATCATCGCCATCGTTATCACGGCGTTTAGTCACCCGACTGTAGGAAAATATATTTTGTATTAAATATAATATTATTTATTTAAACATTTATTAAATAGGTCTAAGTCTGAAAACATAACAGCAATAAAGCACAGTCATGTCATGTGATTGTCTAATATATGACGGCAACATTTAAAACGCGCGATTGGTCTTTTTGTCGTTTAAAATTATTAGAAAAGGACTACATACTTATAGGTATGTTGTTTTTACAATATTTTTATGTTGCATAGTTCGATATTTATTAGTGTAGAAAGAATATAATTCCTCAAAACCGAACCTCTTCCTCTTGCCGTGTTTCTGCGGCGGCGGTGAGGGCGACCGTTTCCTCTTGCTACCTTTCTTGCTCTTACTGGAAGGCTCAGCGCCCGGTATTAGATCGTCTACTGATAGGCGCAACTTGTGAATCTGAAACAAATGTATAATTACAAAACTGTTAATAAATATCTATAGCGGAAATCTGACATTTAAATATTATTTAGTAAAGACGTAATAATATATGTTGAAACTACATAATAATAATAATAAATAAATAACACCCAACAGTCACATACATAGTCCTGACCCCACACTAAGATCGAGTCTTGTATCGCGGGTATCAGGAACTACGAGAGACTTTTCGGTCTCACAAACACCCAGACCCGGAAGAAGTATTTGTGGGCCGCACAAACATTTCTCTCGATGCGGGGATCGAACCCGCGGCCTCTCGTTTCACAGGCGGCGGAATACATAGGTGATGCAAACTTGTCATTTCTTGGAATTAGTCTCGTACAAAGCCGGACTCTATTAGACCAGTAAAATTTATCCAGTTTTGAACAGATCATTCATTGTGAAAAACTAGGAACATTGACTAATAATCCTAATTTGTCATGTCAGTTGTTGATGTCAGTCATTTTACAAATCTATATTAATTTAGGAATCCAAATATTGTATATAGTTGATAGTGGTACCTTTTTCTTGCCATTGGAGTCGACCTCGTAGTCCTCCTCGTTCATCCACTCGTTGTACTGCGGCAGGTCGAGCGCCCACGACGCCGTCACGCGCCACGGCTCCGCGCGGCTGCACTCCCAGCTCACGCTCTCCGGGACCTCCACCTGCGCCACATACATCACCCTCATCATTACCCTTATAGTTAGTTCAATTGCGCCCGGATGTATGACAGCGCAAATGTATGACAGCGCTTCCTCTATATTATAAATACCTACTCTAAGATTGGGACCTACTGGAAGGAACCCAGCGACTGGCCGCACGTTTAATAAGGTGTTTTGCACATTTTGTGTGGACGACCAAAGGTTATCAGAAATCTATATTTATTAACTCCATGGCTTTAGTCTTCTATTGACGCTGTAAGCTCAGGTTTCGTGATGGAATTTACTTTGACAGGCAATAAGAAACGTAAAGCAGCGAGTTTGATAGGGTTAATTTTCTCCCCGACAAGTTAAACGGTTTCTCTAACAAGACTTTTTAGTGTATTGTCGTATCATCTTATCGTAAAATCTAGAGCCAAGTGCACATTGAGATTAATTTTGCTTACTGGCTGTAATAGTCAGTAATATTTTTTTAACTATATACATTTAAAAAAAACCCTATTTATAGCAGCATTCACGTTTAACTTCTATGCCAAGCGAAATCTGTCCTGAAATTCAACTCTATTCTGTTCAGGGTTCCAACTTTTTTACTAATTATCAATTAGGTTTCGTTCGCCAAGTTGTGATTTTCTCGAAATTTCTACTGCACAAAAATTACGTAAGCTTGACTACAAGATAATATTGGTCGATCCTCCAGCTTTTCCAAATACGTAAGTTGTTATAAAAACACTTGATATGACGGTACACTACTCTGGTAATTAAAATATTCCATTATTTTCTTATCTTTATCTTGAATATATCAATATCTTTGAGGAAAACCGGCCATCTGTATAAATTTCCACATTAAATAAAATGTGGACATTAACTTATGCTATATAAAAGACAATATATTAATTATATTGTATTAAATATATATTTTTTTAAAAATAATAGCAATTTTAAATTCATAGTCGGCCACTCTTTCTGACATTAGTGTTGAAATTTTCAACAAATGATATGAAAGCACACTTAACTCACTTCAGTAGTCAAAAAAAAGAACTCCATAATTTTACAGCCAAGTTTCGACAATATCCCGTTGTTTTATTTAATTATCATATTGAGGTACATGATGATTGATGACCACTATTGAAGATAAACCTTTCCCAAGGTTTGTTAATTACAACCTCTGTCTAACTTATGGGTGAACGATTAAGATACTGCCTTAGAATGTGACCTCCATTTATACATTTTTATTATACAAGCTTAAATTGATAATTAAAAAAAAAACTAGCATTCTATGCCACATGTTTCTAATATAATAAATTAATATACCCAATAGTCACATACATAGTCCTAACCCGTAACTAAAATCAAGTTTTGTGTCATGGGTATCATGAACTCCGAGACTTTTCGGTCTCACAAACACCCAGATATGAAACAACCATGGATCACATGAATATTTATCTGGGTGCGGGGTTCGAACCCGCGGCCTCTCGTTTCACACCCGTCGTCTAACCAAATGCGCCACGGAGACTATGCTAGACATGTCTGTATGTATATAAGTAACATAATAACATTAAATTATTCGTACTCCTGAAGCTGCCCCAACTTTCGTTCGTTCTCGTTTATCCATCGCATAGTTATCTGGCAGGAATTGATTCAAGCAATAAGACTTCGACTTGCCCATAATGTGTTATTTTTTTTCATGTATTTCTGTCTACTTTTCTGTATCTGGTGTATAATAAAGTGTTAAAAATAAAAAATCTTTTTTATTGCTCTGAATGGCGAGGCGAGCATGCCATTCGCCTGATGGTAAGCGATGCGACCGCTCATAAACAGTAGCAAAACCAAACAATAGCTTGAATTACAAAGCATTCCACTGCGCTCGCCATCCTAAGAGTCTTAGGTTAAGACATAACATGTTAAGTCTCAATGTGTCCAGTAGTTACTCTAGCTACAATGTCCTTCAATCCGAAACACAACAATGCATTTATTGCTGTTTGGCGGGAGAAATAGACGTTAGTTACAGTATGTAACCAATAAGTATGTAATGTTACCGGCAGATCAGCCTGTGCCCAAGTATCGTGGCTGTCGGGCAGATAGTACCAGTGCACTAGTACATGGTTACCGCGGCGGAACACCGGCCTCGCGTATTCCTCTTCCAACGGGTCCACTGTCGGGTAGATTATGTGCGTCGCGTCTTCTTCGTCCTCTAGAACATAGCAAAAGGATTGATAATAAGCATTTTATTTAATTACTAACGGTCCGGTCAGGCTCGTTCCGGGCGCAGATCCACTTTTTAAAATGGCGGCCAAAATGTTCTGACTATCAATTTAGAATATCGGAGCAAAGGATCCCTCAGATATCCATTTTGAAACCAATCGGACCACGAAATACGAATAAAATTTCCACGTATTTGCTAGATGTTTCACTATAGCTTCCCACCTATAGGCCATATCGTGATAATATAGCCTTTAGCATTCTTCGATAAATAACTTATCCAACACAAAAATATTTTTTCAACACTACTGATGCTGTTCCTGAGATTAGAGGTAGCAAAGAAACATACAAACTCTTCAGCTTTATATATAGTATTGATAGTTTCATTTTTATTATTTATACTTTTGTGTATTGTGATGGGCATAAAAGTACACTTTTATAATATAAAAATATGAGTAATGTCTACTAAAAAAATAATTATACCAAAACAAAATTGGTTTGCACATAAAAAATACTAAAATCTAAATTATAATAATATAATAAGATAAATTAATTTCCCTTATTAATGTTTCCGCAAAATTGCTACTTATAAAACCAAAAATATATCATCAATCATCAATCAATATCATCAATAATCTATCATCAATCTACCGCAAATCTCTCCCTGGTGATTGCCAACGATGTCCTTAACTTTGTTGGCCGTCGCCTTGTCCACTTCGGGTCTGATGTAGACGCAGGGCGAGCGGATCACCTCAGCGCCCAACAGGCTCGACTCAATCTCCATCATCATCTGCACGTTCAGATCCTTGCGCGACGGGTTCTGAAAATGGCGGATGAGGGGAGGGGACGACAAAATACTACAATTAGACTTCATCCAATTTCAATAAGTAAAATACAGTTGCAGATGTGTGATAATGTAGGACAGTGCTATTAGAATTTATTTGTGTATCGTGCTGGGGCTTGTTTACAATTGAAATACTAATGATAAATGTCATAATAATGTCTAATACTTTACTTTAACTCAGAGTCAATTAAAATTTTCCTGAAATAATTTCCGTCGAAGTTTAGAACAACAATGCACAATGTAATCATATTTATCCACATTCATAAAGATAGAGAAATTTGAGCATGCACAAGTGACATATAAAAACCCAATTTTGATTAGTGACAGACAAACACGATTAGTTAACATCACACACACAATGCACGTGTTAATTATCCCACATGTATGTACAAATAAGACAACCAACATTCTGTACCATAGAGTAAACCCAGCATCTTAGCTAGAACGCCCTCGTATGAAACGAAACAGAGGAATAAGCGAACTGACAAATGTGGTAATGGTTGTAGACTTCGTCTCTTCTAAAGACACATGAAATTAATTTTGATACTGAAAAATAATAAATATGACAATTATATTTTTTAACACATTTCTAACTATTGCATTGTATTTAAATAACATACTTCAAG